>OY856414.1:929519703-930244703 GCA_963693085.1 Alisma plantago-aquatica | reverse complement strand
AAGCCAAACCACATGATACATGTATTCAAAAACAATTTATCACAAATTTAAAGAATAATTAAATTGTAAGCAACTATGATTGTCAACAACTGATATCATGAAAGGCGAACAGAGTATAAGGGGTAGAATTAAGAAGAGTTCAAGATCTAGAATTGAGTAGACAGGTAAAGTTTTGTATAACTGAGAAGTACAAATGATCATATTTTTATGTAATGCACAATTTTATGCATACCTACAAGATATAAGAAGAAGCAGATAAACCACTGATACTGAATAATTCCAGTCACAAGATGATAAAGTAATTTATCAGAAGAAACAGTACTGACAAGCTGCTTGCTAAGAAAATGACCATAGGAAAACAACATTGCAGTAAAGAAAAAATGCCTGCACAAAATGGAAAATACTCAAGTTATTAATAATTATGAAGAAAACGAGATAGAGAAAGACCCAACTTTAGATTATTTACCAATTTAAGAGTCTGAATCCTAGAAGCCTTCTGTCTTCATTCACTTTTCTAAGTAAAGTGAAAAGCTCTTGTTCCATAATGATTTGGATAACCACCACCATAGCCCTTATATATATATGGCCCATGTAGATGATATATATGAAACCAAGAAGCATCCATAGAGAATAGTTTATTCAAACTATCATTGACTTGTACTTGTTTTTATCGTCCACAAGCAACCTAGCTCCATTTTCTTTGTTGGCATCTAAAGGATTCTGTAATGACTTTATCAGTAATATAGCCCACTCCAAAGTGGCATCTAAAGAATTCTTTAGTAAATTTATCAGTAAATAACTCAAAGAAATCCACATGTACTATTAAATTACATGAATGAATGCAACAATTAGACAATCATGAAATGTCTCCCAAACTCCAAAACATTCTGTGCGACTTAATCTTAAACTTTGCTATTTGCTATTTGTGCTACTATTTGTTGGCTGTTGTTGCTGTTGGCAGCTGCTGCTGCTGTGGAGGAGTGAGGTGCTGTTGGTGGTGTTGTGGTAGTGTTGTGGTTTATGGTGGTGATGTGGCTATCATGATGGATAGTTTGGTGGAGGATTTTATTATGTGCAGCTGGTGGAAGCAAAAACTTGTTGCTGTGCTTGGTGTTGAATGGTAGAGGTTTGTGGTGGTGCTGTGAGTGCTGGTGGTTCTTTGGCTGTCGTGTTGGATAGTTGTTTGGTAGAGGAGTGAGGTGGTAGTTGTTGGGTGTTGGTTGGTGGTAGCTATTGGTGTTGTTGGTTGATGGTGGTTGATGTATGGTGTGTTGGTGTGCGAAGGATGTATGGAGAAGCAATTTTCTACTGTTGGTGCTATTTTGTGGATGGTGGCGTGCTGATTGGTGGTGGTGGATGTTGGCTGGTGGTGGTGGTGTTGGCTGGTGGGTGGGAGTGCTGATGTGTAGGTGTTGGTGGTGGCTGCTATGTTGGTTCACTTACATTTATCTCGAATTTACACTCACTCTGATTCCTTTTTGTATTTATATTGATAGGGTAGAATTGCTTTTAATGATGGATTTCGACCAACAATGCACCTTGGAGTAAACCAGAACCGAAATATAAGGGTAAGTTGTTTGTTGTACTATGATTTATGTATAAACTTTAAATTCTATTAATATAATGATTTGTCATTTTTAGGATAAGAATACTCAAGTACCCTATCGTATGAGGCCTGGTATTGATGAAGAGAACCACACCATTTGAAGGAATATGGAGACATTATATATCTTTAGAGTTTCTAGCATGATATGTTGATTGTCATCAATCTCAAATTTTACAACCATATGTATTCTTTATTTATATCAACGTTGAGCACGCAATGTATGGATAATATTTTGCTTCAATAACAGAAATTAGTTTGAGGTGATTTAACATTTTTATGTGTCATTTTAGTGTTGAATCTTGTTATGATGTCATGTGAATATTATAAAAATATTGCTTAAGGTTATATATACAAAGTTTTCATTTAAAATTATTAACATTCAACAAATCATTCAATAAATCAATAACCAAATCATTTACAGTAATCCCTCAAAAATTTATTAATGAAGGTCTTTAGTCCCTAAAAAATGAGATCCAGATTGGCCATCACGATTGCATTGATGATGACCACATAGCCCCTCAAAAATAATATTAATGAAGGCATTAGCCCTTCAAAAATGTATTCTCCAAGACCATCAAGTCCCTCAAAAATGTATTTATGAGAACTCAACATGCCCTCAAAAATGTATTCATGAAGGCTAAATAGTCCCTCAAAAATGTATTTACGAAGGATAAATAGTCCCTCAATATAACATTCTTGAGGGTCAGTTGGTCTGTGACAATTGTATTCGTGAGGGCCATTGGTATTTGTCACGTGAGTTCTCTTCACAGACTATTTGTGAGGGCCAGACTCACAACCGTCCCTATTTGTGAGGGCCTGTAGAGAGGGATTTGCGACAGGACTCACTCGTGAATAATTACCCAATTTTTACTAGTGAACGGTCATGTTGGATCACTTGGACTTAGGTTTGTGAGTTATTGTCTCTCATGCATGTGGGAGATTTTCGGTAGTATGCCCTGAGGTCTAGTCATATCATGATTATAATAGCATAATTTGTAATTGATTTGATTATAATTAAAAGAAATTCCAATTTTTTATCTTTGCTTCAATATGAAATAATGAATAAGTATGATTATATCCGAAGAATGTCTTGTATATATGACATGATTTGGATTGAGGACCTAAATATGAGATCATATGTATATTTTAAGAGTGTACAATGTTGTTTTCACTAGTCATTCATTATTTTAGTTATTATGGGATAATAATAATATGTAATACTAGTATGTATTTTGAGTCATGAGTATGTTTCTTTAGTCATGATGTTGGATACAAACTTAGATGCATAGGTACTTGTTAGAGAACAAGTTGTACTAGACATACTGCCATTAAGTAGGATACATTTAAGTTATTTATGATAGTCAGAATAATAACTTTATGTTCTTGTGGATATTGTGGTCCTTCGACCTAAAGTAACTAAAATGATCAAATGTTTTTTGGTGATCTTTAAAACTATCCAAAGTGACCTTGAATCAGGGAGCCATATAGGTAGTGCTTGGGTATGTTGTTACACATGTATATTATTGTAGTGATGTAGATGAAATGTGTCCCTCCTATTGGAGTGATATCCCTAGCCACTTGATGGTGAGACTATAAATGCATGGCCATATTCATGTGAGTCAATATGTGATGTTGAGCTCATATGCATCTCAAATAGTCAATCCCAGATCAAAAAAAATTTTGAACTTTTAGACGATGATATGTCCATGCATTGTATGAAATAAGGATATCAGAGACAAATGGATTATACATCATTGTAACACTGGTCACAATACTAGTTGAAGTTGTTCTTTAACTTCTCCAATTACTTGGGTTGCAATGAAGTCTTTCTTGATACTAGTCATTGTCTATGAAGTAATAATATGATTTTGGACATCAATGCCAATGTAATTTGGAACCTAAATGGTCACACACATAGGACACATAGGAAAGAGGAGAAAATTCATGCACATATGACTAATTAGTTACTAAAAGGTTTAGACAATCAATTAAATGGACTGACTGGAAAGTCTACTAATGCTGAATGGGAAGACTCATTAATTGAATGGATGGTCCAATTGATTTTCCAGGTCAAGATCCACCCGATCGATTGGGTGGATAGATCAACCAATCAGTTGGTTTTCTTGGTGTAGTTGCTCATTTTGAACATATTATTGGATCGATCTAGAATTTTCTAATGTACTCTAGTCGCTCGACTGGACTAGCCAGTCAGGTGAGTGGCTATCTTGAGTGGGTCATTGCAATACAACCCACCTAAGTAGGATAACTAAACTAATACAATCAACCAAATGGTTGTCCATGGATGGGATGATAAATAGTGTGTAGGGTTTTGTGGAAGGTGGTACAGTGAAATAACAAAAGTTTTCTTCCCATTTACCCAAGCCATCTGATCAGTCATAGGTATGAGACAATAGTGAACAAAAGGCATAGAAAGGATAAATATTATACCTTTGTGTGACTAGTTTTCCAAAAATAGATACATCTTTGTCAGTGAAGAACTCAAATTTTTGGATCCAAATCTGGCCGCTAAGAAATATGAATATGCTAATAAGAAATCTAAACCAACCACCAATTTTTTCACGATTGTCTTCTTTGTTGCTTCTCATTGTTGTCTATTGAAACATCTTGTCTGATCCTTCACAAAATTTCCTAAGACTCTACTTCATTCATGTGGATGAGGGAGATTGTTGTGCACCACCATGGCCACAAAGTTGATGTGAAAAAGGAGTTATTGATGTGGAAAAGGAGTTATTGATGTACTAGTGGTCCTAGAACTCTCTTTCTTCCCCTATCTTGGGAATTCATCCTTAGTGAAACATTCTCTCTCACTAAGAGAGAAATATTGTGGTAAGCTTGTCTCACAAGTTATGATAAGTGTGTATAACCCTAATGGGATGAACCCCATTTATATAGGAGAGTCATGGGCTTGGAATATCCCAATTTCAATATGTTCTCTAATCACAATCTCAAAATAGTCTCAAAATAGAAAACTCAGACTGCCATTCCCATCGGCCGACTAGGAATCTAAATCGGCCGATTGGGTACCTATTGGGACTAAGATGGGATGTCAGTGGAATGAATGGAGTGAGTTAATTGAATCACCATTACATACCCAAAATAATTTCCCAATTCCAAGCCAAATATGGACACTTTCCTTGTTGGTTTCCGATCACTTAACTCATTAAGTGAAATGGCTGATTGGTCACTTTCCAAAGTGAAATTCAGTTAACTAATTTACAATCAATTCACCAATTGACCTGATCAATCCAGTCGACTGACTGAACATTCCAATTGCCAAATGGGTAGGGTAAATCAACATGTTTATGATTCAAAATCATTATAAATATATGTTTGATTGTGAATTTCAATTTTCTTTTTGATTTGTGTCATTTACACACCATATCACTAGGGGGGTCCTATAATTTAACATTTAAATGGTAAACACTAGTGAGTGATTTCTTATGAGTACTAAAACGTATCAGTCCCAAAGGATGACATGTTTATCATGAATTCCAAACCAATTGGGATAAACAAAAAGTAATTTACAGTTTGAGAGTCATTGATTGACACTTAAGTAGAAATTAAGAGTAAAAAAATAAAACTAGGGGGCAGTTAGTAGCCTAGCTATGAGGCTCCAATCTCCAATGAAGGGACCCAGGTTCGACTATGTGCATTGTCCATGGTGAAACAGTGGTTGGCATTTGATTGGGAGTGCCATGGTGTCCCCCCAATGACACAGATGGTCCCGAGGTTTACTCTTGGCTGGGTATGGTCCAATAGTGGCCGATTCAGAGAGGGGTTCTTTGTTATCAAAAAAACTAGTTGATAGAATGATAAAAGATACTAGGGTTCCAAGGGATCACTACCAAAAACCATGCCTTTACTTAACCGATTCAACTCTTAAGCTTTGAATGAATAAATCGGGACCATGTGGATTGATGCCCTTCTGGAGCATCAATCTCATAAGGGTCGAACTTCTCTCAACCCTGGGATATCAACGGATGATCCTTGTCAAACAGTAAAAAAGTCCATGTTTAAGATCTCATAAAGTAACATGTGATTCCCATTCCAATGTTAGAACTTATAAGTCAAATGGTCATGTCAGCAGAAGCTATAACAAAATAGATAAACTAACTAGAAAGATCACAATTTCTTGTTCGTGATCTCATCAAGGAAATCATGGGTTCATTTTTGTCGGGATCTGAGGTCTTATAACCCTTCCAAAACATAATTTAATTAAATAGAAAATGAGTGCAAGATTGAATGGATGAAAAGATAATAATTACAATTATGGTATTATGGGTTCATTCTTGCGAGGATCTATTCTCTCATCACACGGAAAGGGTATATCTATATAACCATAGATCAAGGTGAAAATGCTTGAAAAATATTCATTCACTAAAGAATTGGAGCAACTACAACTGGCTAAAGAACAGACTATGGAGTAGCTCCCCATGCCCCAGTAGGTAAAGTACTCAGACAATGAAAAATGGAAGCAAATATAGAATATGCAATACAAGACGGGATCTAGGATCCAAGATGGGTTTTTATTTAGAGTCCACCCTCCTTTTAAAGTGGGAAGGAGGGGGGAACTCTAGAAGTATGGATGTTGGAAGTGGCTGGAATGCCTAACCCGGGGCATCAGTCGATTGAATGGGGTTCTCAATTGCTCGATTAGAAAATAAGTCACCTTGGTAAACTTTTGACAACATTGATGCTATTCTTGATTCAAACTTTGATTGGATATGGATTGGGGATTGATTTAGTGGGAATCCACTTGGTCGAATGAAATTAATACATTCTTCGATTGGTTGAAACCCTAAGTTGGTTGCTAGTGATGAGTTGAATATTCTAGACTTAGTGTTCTAGTCGTTCAATTGGGAATCCAGTCAATTAACTAGTGTTATTTCTTGACCAAAGGAGAATTTGAATACAATAATGTCCTTCTTAACTATACTTTGATAGGGTCTTGAATGAGAGTCATTCGACTGGGATGCCAGTCAATTAGTTGGTCTTTAAATGTTTGTTTAAATTGGTCATTTCATCCGAATTAAGGAGCATTCCCAAATCCAGGTTTGACTGGGTCCTTAATGGCGAGTCGATTGATTGGGGATCCGAGTCCATTGACTGGGATCAGGGAAGTTGAGATTCTGAGATATTGATTTGGCTGACTTGGTTAGTCAATTGATTGACCAGGAGGTTGCAGATGAAAGTAGAAGCCTTTGATTTTTTGTCCTTTTTGGGCTTTGAAAAGATCAACCATTTATCCTGTCAAAACCCAATAAATCAAGTAATCCAATTAAAGGGTGAAGATATAAACTAAGAGAAATTAACTCTAAAACTATAATATAATAATGAAATAATCCTAAAGAGATATCTAAAACATGTAAGGGAAATGGAGATATGCGATTATCAGTTCTACATCATTATTTGTGCGGTTGGTAGGTTCCTAATTACATTGCTAGTGATGTTTAAAACCTCACAAGAAAAGATTAATGTCTAGCAACACATCATTCACACCTAAGTAATAGGTGTAAGTTGGAGAATAACTTTAACATATAAAATGATCAATGCTATAATGACTATTTAATCTCTTTGTCATAGATATCTAGATTGAAACATAGGCATGGAATTTACATCCTCTTATAATTCAATCTAATTTAACTGAACTTGATTAGACTAATTGAGATAGTTGTGATCTCAATAAGATATATTGACTCACATGAGCATGGTCATGCATTTCCATAGTATCTCTTATCAAGTGTCCAGGATATGACTCCAAAGAAGGTTTGCATTCCATCTACATAACACATAGTAATCCAAAAGTGTCATAGTGCACCCAATCACTTCCTTGTTGGAAACCCTTATTCACAACACGTTGGGATGGAGGCCAAAGTACACAAAACAACATGTGATTATTGTAGTGACTAGGTCTAAGGATCATAGTCACCACTGTCACATTGACATGTGACTCTGACATGTCATTATATGACTTTTATGTGCAAATCTCAAGATGGGTTTATCCATTACAACTTGTTCTCTAACTATTACCCATGTATATGAGTTGATATCCATTACCATGATTGAAAAGACATAGTTATCACTCAATGAACATGCAAATATTGTTTATTATTGTTGTCTTGTAATATCCACAACAATAACTGACTAGGGACATAACAAGAATGAGTACTCTAAATATAGATATGTTCTCATGTTCATGTTCTCAATGCATATCATATGTCATCTAGTAAAACATTCTTAGGATATTATTAAGTTTTTCACTATCTCAATACTAAATGAAACATAATAATTGGAGTTTCATATTATCAATAATCAAATCATATAGAAAGTATCCCTATTACAATCAACACATGATGGCTCTCAAGTCATACAACCAACAAAATTGCTAATGCCTTTTTATTATTAGGGTTTATTATAAATCATGCATCCACGCCTTTCCTATGAATAGGGACATGACAATGAGGATTTTGGTGACAAATTTCACATGAGACATAGAGACACCCTTTTGATGGGCATTTAACTAGTTGTTGTTACCCATAAGAAAATAAGGGGGGGGAGGAGAGGTTGTGCAATGCTAGCATGTTGCCAACAAATTAGTACTCCTTTTAGACCAGTTCTTGAAGACCAACATGTAGTTCCCAGTCATCCACATGGATTACATAGAGAGATAGACACATTGGTGGATGCCTTGTGTAGATCATCTTTGAAACCATCTCTATCCTTTGTTCTTGTGAGATCCTTAGATGGATCTACATCATGGCAAGGTATAATATCACAAATCTCCCTTCTTGTTATATCCTATTGATGAGATATGCTGGAAGATATGTGGAGATTAATTTTTGTTATTTGTTGCTTCTAGTGTGTGTCTCTCTCCACAAACTCCTACCATTTTCAAATGTAAACCCCAACATCACCTTTGTCCACCTCATTTACAACCGCAAAATTAACTGATGCATCTACATCGATCTATTTTTCACATCAAATGATGAAAATTGCCTCTTCATTGATCTATTCCCCACTCCAACCAATGTGATTATCTAGCCTAATTACTCCATCGACCATTCACTACTACAGAAACGGCCTTTGGCGTCGGTCGTTCAACCCCATTTGGCATCGGTTTCCGACCGACGCCTATGTGGGCGCCGCTAAAGGTCGAACACTTCGGCGTCGGTTTTTTAACCGACACCTATTTAATCTATAGGCGTCGGTCATTTAGTAGATAACCGACGCCAAAAGGGTTCGCGCCACAGAAAACGGCGTCATCTAGGGCACTTTCTACGTCGGATATTTACTAAACAACCAACGCCTATATGGAATATAGCGTCGGTCTTTTAGTAGATAACCGACGCATAAAGTGCCCTAGATGATGCCATTTTCTGTGGCGCGAACACTTTTGGCATCGGTTATATACCAAAAGACCGACGCCTATAGATTAAATAGGCATCGGTTTGATACGAATATCCGACGCCATTTCCAGGACTGCTTTGGCCACATCAGGCGTCGGTTTTTTGAAAAAAACCGACGTTGTAGGTCTTTGCTGACGGTTTTCTATAAATAACCGACGCCTATTTCTATTTTTTTTTTCATATCAGTTTGCAGGCCTGCTGTGGCTGGTCAGCAGGATGAGAACCTGCAGTTCAGTTTTCTGAACTGCAGGTTTACGACATCCATTGATATCAGCCTACAAACAGGCCGCAAACCTACAAAAGTCACAAGGAAAATTTCACACAAGTACATACATTCAGACATCAATTCAATTCTCACATTCACACATATAGAAACATTCAAATACATGTATTAACATTCAGAAATATTCATTTACAAAGTATCATTCATTATCGCTATCAACATCCCAATTATATCTTACAGTTGCCACTGCTTGTATGCATTTTTCCCATTCTTCTCTTACTTCATTTAATGCTTCCATCGTATATGGAGCATGTATATTTTTTAAGCGTTTACCTATAGTGTGGTCAGTTTTAAACACCTGCAAAGAGAATGATGTATATATATAAGTAATAATATAAAAATAATATTGATATATTTCTTACTAACTAATGAGACTATATATAATACCTCATGTATGCTATCGATGTCCAATGCGGCATGTTTGATAATCATCTGCATAAATCGCATCACATAGTATGCGCATGCCCAGCCATTGTCTTGTGTAGCACACTATAAATTGAAACATACAAAATAATACAACTAAGCACAATTCACATCAATAATATATATATTCGAGTTGGGAACTTACTTGTACGTTCTGCCAATTTATTGGCTGGTTCTTTTTCCTTGGGACCGTTCCTCCAGCCTTTTTGAATGCATCTAAACCCCTACATGTTAATATAACACAATAAATTGCATAAGTAAATAGTAATGTAATAAAAGATGTTAACGGATATAAAAATGAAATATTTCTCACCAGAATAATGGCATTCTCATTACGTGTCCAATTTTAGTGTTCAATGTACTCCCCACAGGATCTAGATAATAAACAGTGAATGTCCCGGGGACAATAACTAGTAACTCCCAATGTCTACCGCTAGAGGTAAGAAGTTAACAATTAATAACTCAAAATGCAAAATAAAAATGGAATTTTCTTAAGTTCAAATTATAAATAAAGTAAACTTACTTGACATTGAATGGAGCTATTATTATCGTCTTCTTTTGCTGACCAAAAATTGTAAAAGCATCTATACAGTATTGTTGAACATTATCAGGGTCTTTAGCTACCAAACTAATCAATGATGGAATCAAAAATCCCACATGATCAAATGCAAATTGTTTGCAATGATCTTCGACTAAGTAGTTGCAAAACATATGGGCGTATGCATTAATATATAAGAAACCAGATCACCGGATCTTACACAAGGTATATGGATGTATAAACAAGATCTCACCTTATCCATGTCTCTATCATTGATGTATTCAGCCAATCATACATAAACAGCTCAATAATATCTTGTATAAATAAAGATCTATCGTATGATTGACCTGCATAATCTGCATCTAAAGAAACTATTATAGGGCAATGTATATTATGTGTGTTGGATCAATGGGCTCTAGAAGGGGGGGTTGAATAGAGCTTCACAAACTTCACAAAAGTGATTATACCACCAAATTATATTAAGTGCAGAACTTAATTCAAAACAGCAATTTGATGTCCTAAACTAGCATACAAAGCAAGGATAAGAGACAAGGAAAGCATGCACTTGGACAGGTGGTTTAGAGTGGTTCCATGTCCTAAACTTAGGAGCAATGTCAGTCCACTACCTAGAGTTGGTTAGGCTCTAGGATTTGTAACTTGGTTCTCTTATATATATCACACAATAAGATTACAAGCTACAACTACCAACCATCCAAGGACTTATATATCAAGCCAAGATCTTCAACCTCACCAAGGACTTACCCACCAAGCAAGTAGTCTTCAGCCTTCTTCAAAGGACTTACCTACTCTTGCTCTAGTCTTCGGCCTTGCAGGAATTACCCATCTTGCTTGAGCTTTGCCTTGCACCTCTCCTTCACTTGGAGAGCTTTAGCACCTTCCTCCTTCACTCGGAGGCCTGGAGCAGCTAGCCTTCTTCTCCTTCACTTGGGGAAGAACAGCAACCTTCTTCTCTTTCACTCGGAGAAGAAACTTCAATCAATCTTCATAGAGAATGGAGATGGGAGAAGTGGAAAGGAGAGCTTTACAAGATTACAAATGATAGCTCTCATACATGGGATCCTAACTCACTCATACTCACGAATTTGCTTTGAAGGTAGAGAGAGAAAGGGGCTCAAAGGATTAGAAACCACTCAACTAAGGCTAGGACCAAGCATATGTGAATGAGCAACCTTGGAATGAAGTCCAAGAGGTCCTATTTATAGTTGAGGGTGTCCCTTTGAGGTTGGGTGAGTTAAGTGGCACAAACTAGCCGTTTTACAACTTGCAACGGATCTATTTTGAGTCCCACCAACTCCTCCAACGGTTGGAATTGCTTTTTCTGCATTCCAGTACAGTTCGATCGGCCGAGTTTCAATAAAGGCAACTCGGCCGACACACTAGGTGACAAAACCAACAGGGAATCTGTCGGCCGAGTTTCCAGGGGGAAACTCGACCGATCAGTCATCCTTTGGTTTTGACTGACCAGTGGATCGGCCGAGTTTCCTGGCATTGAAACTCGGCCGACAGCCCAGAAAATTCCTCAATACATGGATCGGCCGAGTTTGTAATTCGGCCGACAAAATCCCTGTTAAGGGGTATTTTGGAATTTCCAAAAACTGTATAAATGATGGATTTTTGAGTTCCAATCATTTTATCCATCTTAGATACAATGCAAAACATGAATTTAAGTGATTACAAAAATTGCTCTAAGCCTCTAAGGGCTATATTACAAAGCGGGTGAAAGTCACATGTTTTGCATGTGCCGGGAGAGTAGCTTTGAGTGAATTTTGATTCTTTTCTTGTATCTAATGTCTGCAAAGATCTCAATTAGAAATGTTAGATACATATGAGTGGAATGGTTAAGTCATTATCAAAATATGGGCAATATGCGACACCTAGGTCAACATTCTCCCCCTTTTTGACAATGACAAACCATTCCTCAACATATTGAAAAGAATATGAAAATTATACCTTTGCTTAGAGAATTGCAAGGGGATGCAAATATGATCAGTCTTGTAATGCTCCCCCTCAATTCATGCTTACTCATCCCTGCATTGTTAGTTAACACACAAACAGCCATAGCATATATATATTGTATGATTCTAGCCAAGTCAAGATATATAAGTTTTAAAGACAAGAAAAGAACCATACAAGCACTAAAAGCAATATGATGGCAATATGATTGAGGTATATTTCTCCCCCTTTGTCATCTCAAAAAGGCAGGGGGGTAGAAGAGCATACAAACCAGGTCTTCTCCAAAACACTCAATCAAACATAGCATATTAAGACAGAGAAGCACAAAGATAATTCATGAAAACAACCAACTGTCATTCATCAAAATATGGATTACATGATAAGATAAGTCATACAAAATGTATCCAAAACATAAAACCAAAAGCTACAAGGACAAGCGGAAAAGCCATAGTACATCTCAGATAATGTGCCTAATATAGATGATACAAACATAGTCCCTAAAGAAAATGACATGGTCATGCGAGACTACACTAGACACATCTACTCTAAGCTATACTAATCTATGTCGACGTCATCAACAGCAGCATCCATGTCCTCATCGGGCTGGTAGTCCTCGTCTCCATCAGAAGGAGGGGCATCAGCCGGTGTAGCCTGTTCATCAGCAGCATCATCATCGTCAGCATCCGTATCAGCATCTGTCGCAGTCGCCTCATCTGACTCGGCATCGTCCTGATCTGGCATATCCTCGTCTGTAGGACCAAAAGCACGTCCAGGCCATCTCGCGCTCTGCTCAGCCCAAGACATGCCCAGAGCATGGAGCTCATAAGCTATCTCAATGGGAGGAGCAGTCGAGGTGTACTGGGCCAGTAGCTCGGACAAGCGTCCACCTGGAAGCACCAACACCGGGGAAGGGTGAGAGTATCCACCTGCAGAGTGGTCAGCGGAAGCAGAGGGTGGTGGAGGTGGATAGAACTGACTATACGCATAAGAAGCGTAGTCGTCACTGGGGTAGGGCTGGTAGGTGGGGTAGGGCTGCGGGCAGGAGAGAGACATAGATGACATGATGTGGCAGAGGTCCTCATGAAGATGTTGTTGGACCTGCATGTTATAGACTTGCTGGTGCATGAGATACCCCATGAGGGCCTCATTGGAAACATGAAAATCGGCAAAAGCCGGGTGTGGAGGAGGTTGGAAATATGGCTCAGGAGGTGGTGGTGCAGCTGATGATGGTGGAGGAGGAGGAGTCGGGCTTGGGTGGCTAGGGTTCGGTCGACTTTGCTCTAGTTGAGAGGGAGCAAGTCGGCCGAATCCTATATATATAAAACCCGTCTGCCGTCGATCGGCCGAGTTCCAGGGTGGGGAAACTCGGCCGACAGAGTGTACAGACACCCTGCGCCCGACCGATCGGCCGAGTTTCCAACTCGGCCGACAAAAACCCTGATGTGAGAAATCCTAAAATCTAGTCCTAGCCTCATACGACCTAGGGCAATTTTTCTGAGGGATCTAGGATGTATTTTATACACATTTAGGCACATTCTCATCATCATAGTGTACTATTTGTCGATAAAAACTCGTTTTGCGAAAAATACCCGAAAATGAGATAAAACCAATAGAGATATTTATCAAAAACAAGCATTTTAAGCAAACAAGGCATTTATAAGCATGAGCAACACACATAACATGTAACCAGCTAATTAGAGAGCAATTCAACATCATCAAGAGAGGTTATTAGCAATTTTGACCTAATGAAATTAAATTGATCTCTAGCAAGCGGTTTAGTGAAAATGTCAGCCAACTGATTTTCCGTATCCACATGTGTGATATAAATATCCTTTTTGACAATGTGATCACGGAGAAAATGATGGCGGACTTCTATGTGTTTAGCTCTACTATGCAATATTGGATTATATGAAAGATTAATTGCACTAGTATTATCACAGAAAATAGGAGAAGCATCAAAATGAATGTTAAAGTCTTGGAGCATTTGCTTCATCCATAGGACCTGGGCACAACAACTTCCGGCTGCAATGTATTCAGCTTCGGTAGTTGATAATGCCACTGTGCTCTGTTTCTTGGAGAACCAAGACACCAAGCATGGTCCCAAGAGGAAGCAAGTGCCACTTGTGCACTTTCTATCAATTAAGCAACCTGCGTAGTCAGCATCACTATATGCCACAAGAGTAAAGTCCCTTGACTTAGGGTACCATAGTCCAAAATTTGGAGTTTTGGCTAGATACCTCAAAATCCTCTTGACGGCAATAAGATGTGATTTCCTAGGGCTTGATTGAAAGCGGGCACACAAGCCAACACTAAACATTATATCAGGTCTAGAGGCAGTTAAATAAAGTAAACTTCCAATCATACCTCTATAGAGCTTCTCATCTACCTTCTCACCTTCCTCATCCCTGTCAAGTTTGGCAGTGTTTGACATGGGCGTGTCCATTTGCTTCATGTTCTCCATCCCAAAGCGTTTTAGAAGCTCAAGCGTGTATTTGCCTTGGTTGATGAAGTTACCATTCTTGGTCTGCTTGATTTGGAAGCCTAGGAAGAAGGTCAGCTCACCCATCATACTCATCTCAAATTCACTCTGCATAAGAGAACCAAACTCTTGCTTTGTTTCTTACCACTTTTCCTTGCTCATCAAGCTTGTTGCGGTAGACCCATTTGGTGCCAATGATCTTTCTATTGTTTGGTCTTGGCACTAAGGTCCACACTCGGCTCTTCTCGAACTGCTCAAGCTCTTCTTGCATGGCAAGGATCCACTCATCATCACCAAGGGCCTCCTTGATGTTCTTCGGCTCCATTTGAGAGATGAAGGCGCTGTCTGCTTGTTCTTTGTTGTGTGCAGCCCGTGTCCTTACTCTTTCAAATGGATTGCCTATGATCAACTCCTTGGGGTGATCTTTGGCGAAGCGGGGAGTGGGATCCTTCCTTTCTTCTTCTTTCTCTTCTTCTTCTTGATCTTCTTCTTGAACCTGCTTACCTTTATCTTTGATGTTGAGATCTTTGAGGATAGGAATGATTTCATCTGCAACATCATTATCACCAATAGGCTTGCCAACAACAGGGTTAGTTTCAATAAATTTAACATTTATGGATTCTTCTATTTTAGATAGTTCTATGTTAAATACTCTAAAAGCCCTGCTAGTAGTGCTATAGCCTAGGAAGAAAGCCTTGTAGGATTTCGGATCAAACTTGTCGAGAGAGACCTTGGTGTTCAAAACAAAACATGGACATCCAAACACATGAAAGAAATCAATCGACGGCTTCCTACCACGCCATAGTTCATAGGGGGTTTTCTTAAAAGTCGGATGGGTGAAAACTCGGTTTTGCACAAAACATGAGGTGCTAACGGCTTCAGCCCAAAACTTCTTAGGAGTGTCATACTCAAGAAGCATGGTCCTAGCCATTTCCTGTAGCGATCTATTCTTCCTCTCAACAACTCCATTTTGTTGGGGTGTGCGAGGAGAAGAGAAATTGTGCGAATAACCCGATTTTTCACAAAAACGTTCAAAAAGATCATTTTCAAACTCTCCCCCATGATCACTACGGATGGAAACAACATGACAAGAAGCTTTGTTTTCGACTCGTTTGCAAAAGCTCGAGAAAACGTCAAGGGTGTCGCTTTTGGAAACAAGAAAGAAAGTCCAAGTATATCTAGAAAAATCATCGACGATAACAAGACAATACTTGGAGCCGCGAAGCGTTTGTGTTCTCATAGGTCCGAAGAGATCAATATGAAGAAGCTCTAGAACTCTCTTGGTACTCATGACCCCTTTGGACTTGAAAGAGGATTTGGTTTGTTTCCCTTGGGTACAAGGTTGACATTCCTCATCCTTTTCAAAATCCAATTTGGGAAGTCCTCGAACCAAGTCCTTTTTGTCTAGTTTCTTCATTTGATGCAAGTTCACATGACCCAAGCGTCGATGCCAAAGCGAAAGATCGTTTTTATCCACGACTAAGCATCTATTTAGTATGGGCTTTAAAGCATCAAGAACAATCACATATAGATTACCATTTCTAGTTCCCTTATATATGACATTATAGGACAGGGAATCTAGAAGCAAGCATTCTAAGGAAGTAAAGAGCACAAGATAACCATTATCACATAATTGGCTCACACTAATCAAGTTGTGATGTAGGCCATCAACAAGCAAAACATTTTTAATGCACAAATCATTACCTACATCACCCTCACCTATAACCTTACCCTTTTTGTTGTCCCCAAAGGTTACCGATCCTCCTTTCTTCTTCACAAATTTGTTGAAATGGCTGATTTCTCCAGTCATGTGCTTAGAGCAGCCACTATCAACAATCCATTTCTTTGTGACCTGCAAGAAAAGAGGATGTCGGAACCCAACTCAAACTTTGGGGTCCGGGGTTAGCTTGGGGACCCATTTCATATTTGGGTTGGTCCCCTTAGGCTTGTAAGGACAATAGGTAGAATAATGATCATCACATTTGCAATGCATACATACCATGGGATTTTTAGAGCCGGAAGACTCTCCATTGAGAATTGGAGTTTCCACACTCTTTTTCTTACCTTTCTTCTTCTTCTTACCTTTTGGGATACTCTCATCGTATCCTAGACCACTAGTACCAATTTGTTTGGTAGAGTGCTCTAGAACATCATTTAGAGACTTTTTACCGGAAAGAAACCTTTGCAAGGTAGATCTTAATTTAGCATTATCATCACTAAGATTTTTAATAGTAGTAGATAAACTATCAAGATCTTCTCTAGCATGCAACAGGTCGGCCTCAAGACAGAGGGCTTTAGTAAGAAGAGAATCTTTTTCAATAGTTAAGTTAGCAACTTCATTCCTAGGCAAGATAGGTCTAGAGGATAGATCATTTGTTTGAGCAAGCAATCTAGCATTTTCAGATTTAAGCATAGCAATTTCTTTTTGATAACAATGAACTTCCTCTCTCCTAGCATCATCAATGAGTTTTAGTTCAACATTTTCAGTTTTTAGAACATCTAACTCATCTAGGCAATTTTGGTTCTCGATCTTAAGACTTTCAATAGTTTTAAGATAAGCACCATTCTCAACCTCTACTCCATTGTATTGAAGTTCAAGGTCTTGAAGTTGCTCTTGCAAAGAATCTATACTATCAAGGTGTAACTTTTCATTTTCATCAAGAATGTCAATCTTGGCATATAGATCATCTATTATCTTTCCTAATCTCTTTCTTTTAGCTTTACATTTAGCAAGAGATGATTGACATTCACTAAGCATTTCAATGATAGATTCTTTAGATAATTCAAGTAAAGCTTCATCACTTACATTGCTTACCTCACTTACCTCCATTACCTCTTCACTAGTAGATGCCATAAGTGCAAGATGACATTCTCCATCCTCGGAACAAGATGAACTTGAAGTAGAAGACTCCTCCCATGCCGCATGAGCTGCATCTTTGGATCGTCTTTCCTTCTTGTCCTTCTTCTTGTACTTGGATTCTCTCTTGTATTTGTCATCCTTCTTGTGACTGCCCTTATGATAGCCCTTCTTGACTTTTGGGCAATCATTCTTGTAGTGGCCCTTTTGGCCACACTCATAGCACCTAGGAGTGGAGGAGGATTGCTTTCCCTTGAAGTGTCTTCCTTTGGAGTAATTGGCTTCATGGTCATTAGCACCTTCGTCTTCGCTTGAGGAGGGGCAAGGAGACTTCATGGCAAGCTGTTGTTGCCTCATCATTTCTTCGACATGAGCTTTGAAGGCCGTGTCCTTCATCTTTCTTGTCTCCTTCTCTTCCCTTTTCTCCTCTTCCTCTTGCTTGTCGAGCCTTGGTTCGTGAGCTTGTAGGTTACCAACCAGCTCCTCGGTTGACAACTCGCTAAGCTTGTAGACTTCTTCAATTGAAGTCACCTTCGGCTCCCATCTCTTTGGAAGAGACCTCAAGATCTTGGCGTTGATGGTGCCTCGATCCATGACACTCCCAAGGGCTGCAAGGCTGTTGAGGATGACGTTGAGCCTTGTGTACATGTCCGCAACCCTTTCATTCTTCCCCATCTTGAAATTTTCAAGTAGGCCTCCGAGCATGTAGATCTTGGCCTCCTTGACCTGCTCCGTCCCTTCATAGGTGACACATAACTTGTGCCAAATCTCATGAGCGGTGTCCCATGAAGAGATGCGGTTGAATTCCGATGGAGAGAGGGCAGCGTAGATGATGCTAATGGCTTTAGCATTTAGTTGAGCACGCTTCATCTCTTCGTCCGTCCATGTTGTGATGTTCCCCTTCGGCTCGTCGTACTTGAGGTGGACTATCTTCCACATCTCGTAGCTAACTCCTTGGATGTAGAACTGCATCCTTCTCTTCCAATATAGGAAGTTGGTGCCGTCGAAGACCGGGGGTCTTGTGGAGTAGCTTCCCTCAAGGTTGAGTGAACCGAGAGCCGAATCGCCCATCTTCTCCTACTTGTTGAAGTAGCTTGGAGAAGACCCGCTCTGATACCACTTGTTGGATCAATGGGCTCTAGAAGGGGGGGTTGAATAGAGCTTCACAAACTTCACAAAAGTGATTAGACCACCAAATTATATTAAGTGCAGAACTTAATTCAAAACAGCAATTTGATGTCCTAAACTAGCATACAAAGCAAGGATAAGAGACAAGGAAAGCATGCACTTGGACAGGTGGTTTAGAGTGGTTCCATGTCCTAAACTTAGGAGCAATGTCAGTCCACTACCTAGAGTTGGTTAGGCTCTAGGATTTGTAACTTGGTTCTCTTATATATATCACACAATAAGATTACAAGCTACAACTACCAACCATCCAAGGACTTATATATCAAGCCAAGATCTTCAACCTCACCAAGGACTTACCCACCAAGCAAGTAGTCTTCAGCCTTCTTCAAAGGACTTACCTACTCTTGCTCTAGTCTTCGGCCTTGCAGGAATTACCCATCTTGCTTGAGCTTTGCCTTGCACCTCTCCTTCACTTGGAGAGCTTTAGCACCTTCCTCCTTCACTCGGAGGCCTGGAGCAGCTAGCCTTCTTCTCCTTCACTTGGGGAAGAACAGCAACCTTCTTCTCTTTCACTCGGAGAAGAAACTTCAATCAATCTTCATAGAGAATGGAGATGGGAGAAGTGGAAAGGAGAGATTTACAAGATTACAAATGATAGCTCTCATACATGGGATCCTAACTCACTCATACTCACGAATTTGCTTTGAAGGTAGAGAGAGAAAGGGGCTCAAAGGATTAGAAACCACTCAACTAAGGCTAGGACCAAGCATATGTGAATGAGCAACCTTGGAATGAAGTCCAAGAGGTCCTATTTATAGTTGAGGGTGTCCCTTTGAGGTTGGGTGAGTTAAGTGGCACAAACTAGCCGTTTTACAACTTGCAACGGATCTATTTTGAGTCCCACCAACTCCTCCAACGGTTGGAATTGCTTTTTCTGCATTCCAGTACAGTTCGATCGGCCGAGTTTCAATAAAGGCAACTCGGCCGACACACTAGGTGACAAAACCAACAGGGAATCTGTCGGCCGAGTTTCCAGGGGGAAACTCGACCGACCAGTCATCCTTTGGTTTTGACTGACCAGTGGATCGGCCGAGTTTCCTGGCATTGAAACTCGGCCGACAGCCCAGAAAATTCCTCAATACATGGATCGGCCGAGTTTGTAATTCGGCCGACAAAATCCCTGTTAAGGGGTATTTTGGAATTTCCAAAAACTGTATAAATGATGGATTTTTGAGTTCCAATCATTTTATCCATCTTAGATACAATGCAAAACATGAATTTAAGTGATTACAAAAATTGCTCTAAGCCTCTAAGGGCTATATTACAAAGCGGGTGAAAGTCACATGTTTTGCATGTGCCGGGAGAGTAGCTTTGAGTGAATTTTGATTCTTTTCTTGTATCTAATGTCTGCAAAGATCTCAATTAGAAATGTTAGATACATATGAGTGGAATGGTTAAGTCATTATCAAAATATGGGCAATATGCGACACCTAGGTCAACAATGTGCCCGTAGCCAACATGCCATTCCCCTACAAGCAGGACCTAACGGGTATGTTAGGTCAGTTGGAACCCAAGTTGGTAATGCGGGAAGTGGAGGTGGAGGCCTAGGTGCTCCTGGTGTCTTCTTTTTAACCTGTATATATAATTTCAGATCAGTTGACATCATATATACACATTAACAGTCTAAATCAATGTAAATTTATCTTACAATTTCAGTCGTGTAGACGACATCTGCTTTGGGCCACAATATGACCCCGCTTTCTGCCTCACCAAGTGTATCAATATCTGGGTGGGCATATGGCAACACAACTCCCCTCCAATCGGGTAATACATGTATCGAGCTCACACGAATGTAGCCCTACGGCATTAGAGTCCCATGAAACGTTGCCCCAGGAAGGGACTGGTAAGCCTGCGCCTCTGCAACAACATAGTCTTGCATTCTTAAGCGGCATGGCTTCAATGCCTACAAATTTACGTAAAGAATGTTATACATATACACATATAATCTTGAAAACATATCATCTTGAAAAGACTAGCTACAATGTCATAAACAATACTTACAGCAGACGTGCTAGGCGATGGGTCTCCAGGATTACTCGCAGTCTGTGCATCAGGAGAAGAGTGGGTCACCATAGGCTGATTGGAAGCCTGAGATGCCTGCCACCGCAGCAATTCTTCCTTGACCTTCTCAGCAACTACATCGTTGACCTTCTTAGCAACTAAATCCTCAACTCTCTTATTCTCCTATACATGGATAAAAGAAACATTAGCTTCTTATTAATGAATTTCCTTTTGTAGTAACATTCTAAAAAAATAATAGGTTACCTCTTCTTGAGAAAGTCCCACTCTGGGTTTGTGCTGGGATGGCCCAAAGAATGCTTTGATGCCAACACCAGCACTGGCACCTCTAACACGTCCAGGATGCTCTGGGTTACCCAGAGCAACTTTCAATTCATCCCTTGTGCCCTGAGGGATGAACGTGCCTTGTTTCCTCTGCTCGTGCAGCTCCCGCTAATCACCATAAACAGAAATTGGTAAGTTAACACCACAAATAATCAATATTCAAATGATTTCTCTAAGAGTTGTATTTTACCATTTTTGCAGCCGCCTCAGCAGTTACAAGCTTCTTTATTTCACCCTTCTTGTTTTGCCTGCCAGCTATCCAGATATCATGGCGAGGCATGGGTGTGGCAGACTCCTGAGTAGGAGCAAACTCCTAAGTAGCAGCAGACTGCTGAGTAGCCGCAGACTCCGCCTGTAGTCTTTGGTGAACGCTTGCATAGCCTTTTGGACCCATAGTGTGGTCATGCACATTCAGTGCACGCCTTGCTTTTTGTGCGTCACTGAGGGCCTAGTTAGTATGCACATTAATGATTTGGTTAGTAGCACTAAATGTTAATCTTGAATAGGTGAATACAATGTATATTAATTAAATTGGGAGTGACGCCTAATACCTTGAATTCTTCAGATTTTCTTGAAGCAACAAAATTGTCCCAATCTTCTTTGTCCAAGAAGTTCCATTGTTCAAGGGCTGACTTCTTCTTCTTATCACCCTCTTTTATGTATTCTCTATTCAGATTTGTCCTATAATTCCTAAGCATCTTTCCAGCACGTTGTATCACACTTTTATGATGCAACTTCTCATCCAATGCAAACAGATTCTGTAAAATAGAAATGTTATTAACTAGTATCCAAAATAGAATTGCAAATAATAGAATTTGTAATCTACAAAATAGAATTGCAAATAATAATAACTCATGCATAAATCCTTCCATATCAAGTCTTTTTTCCCTTGAGGAACTTTATGCCAATTATCATACTTAACACCACAATGGCTCCGAGTGGTACACCCAAGATAGTTTACAAAATTATTGCGGTTCACTCCAATTGCATTTCCTCCATTATCAAACTCCACCACCAATTTGGATCCACTACCACTTAGCGCTAATAACTTCTTCAACAGAGTGATGCCCCTTTTCTTGTTAAGTGTTTGGTGCTGCGCATCAAGTTGCTCCAGTGCTTCAGTGGGTACAGGTACATCATCAACCTAAAATTTGACAAAAATAAACACACTAAATTAGCCCAATATAGAAATATAGGATATATGACATAACTAGAAGATAATGAATTTTATAGAAATACAGGATATGTTTTTAGAACTTACATTGGTATCCTCGCCATGCTCGTCATGGATAGCATGCTCATCATGGACTTCATGCTCATCATGGACATCATGCTCATCATGGTCATCCATCTGAAAATGTCATTAAAAAGGCAAACATTTAGCATTTGTATTAACTAGAAAAAGGCAAACATTTAGCATTTGTATTAACTAGAAAAAGGCAAACATTTAGCATTTGTATAAACATACATGTCTCTAAAATTGTGATCTTTTATCAATTAACAATCCTTCATTGTGATCTCCGCGCACATATAAGTCATCATTAGCTTCAATATTTTGTGGAGTTGGCAACCCAACTGAGAATGGACTGGAGTCATCATACTTATCATAGTACTCTTCTTCATCTATAGGATCTTCAATGAATTGTCTTTTACCATGAAGAACAACCGACCATTTATCATTCGCAGGATCATCGATATAGAATATTTGTTTCGCCTTTGATGCCAATATGAATGGTTCACCCTTCTCGCCAATCTTTTCAAAGTTCACCAAAGTGAAACCCAATTCATCCACTATAACTCCTTTGGTGTTATCAACCCAATTCCATTTAAAGAGCGGAATTTTGAAATCTATGTAGTCAAACTCCCAAATGTCCTCAATGACACCGTAATATGACATTTTAGCTTCACGTGGACTCTTATCCTTTGCACTTGCAAAGTACATATTCGACGCTTGAAGAGTGACCCCACTATTTTGGATGACACTCATATCATCTTGGCGCTTTGCGTAATATGTGAATCCATTAATGTCAAACCCTTCATAAGACATAACATTCGGTTTTGGTTTAAAGGCGAGGCATTTGATAGTTTCTGTAATATCATTTGGTGTTTGAGATAGTTGATGTAAGACTTTATCTTCAAACCACTTAGTAAAAGTATTATTATGCTCTCTAGCAAGCCACATTGAACTTGCTCGAGGATGTTGTCTCTTTATGAAATTGGTATGTTCCTCGATATAAATACTCACTTCATCCATATTGTGTAAAATATACAAGTGAGCTTGTTCCAACTGCTCACGGCTGATTACTTTCACCCGTGATCCCAAAATTCCTTTGCCCTCCTCAATATTCTTGTCATTATCAGGAGTGTCATTACCACTGAGAAAGTCATTGCAAAAATCCATAACCTCTCTTGCCACATAACCTTCAATAATACTCCCTTCAGGCCGATAACGGTTTTGAACATCACCTTTAAAAACGCTCATGTATCGTTCAAAGGGATACATCCAATGCAAGAAAACTGGTCCCAACATTTTCACTTCCCTAGTCAAGTGGACAACAAGATGTACCATGATATCAAAGAATGAAGGAGGGAAATACATCTCAAGCTGACATAGGGTAACAACCACTTCTCTTTGCAAATTATCGAGAGTATCAGGGTCAATAACTTTACTGCATAGACTGTTGAAAAAGAAACAAAGTCTGGTAATTGCAAACCTTACATGCTTCGGCAATATAGATCGAATTGCCACGGGTAATATTTGTTACATTAGAGTGTGACAATCATGAGATTTAAGACCTATCAACTTCATATCTTTCATTGATACCAATCTACGGATGTTGGATGAGTAACCATGTGGCACCTTAACATTTACCAAGCATTCACAAAAAGTTTTCTTCTCCTTTCTAGACAACGTGTAACAAGTGGGAGGTAAGTATGTTCTTTTACTACCCATTTCACGTAATTCTGTTAATTCTGACCTTATTCCCATTTCACGTAGGTCCAGTCTGGATTTTATCCCATCTTTAGTCTTACCTGGTATATTTAACAGAGTACCAATGATGCTATCACAGACATTTTTCTCAACGTGCATTACATCGATACAATGCCTAACTGTCAAAGAACTCCAATAAGGAAGATCCCAAAATATTGACTTCTTCTTGAATGAAGAATTGTCACTCTGTGTGGCCATACTACATTGTGATTTCTTACCAAATTCATTAACAATGTGTTTTACTCTTTCATAAACAACATCCCCTGGTATAGGTTTAGGTGCACTCCGTTCATAATTCCATCCATTGAATGCTTTGCGCTTCCTACGATACGGATGGAATTTTGGAAGAAACCTTCGATGACCAAGATATACAGTCTTGCCGCCATGTTTTAGTCTTATTGAATCAGTGTTTTCTTCACATATAGGACACGCTTTAGCTCCTTTGACACTATATCCAGACAAATTCCCATATGCTGGAAAGTCATTAATAGTGCAAAACAACATAGCGTGCAAACGAAATGTCTCTCTTGCTGAAGCATCATAGGTCATCACACCTTCAGCCCAAAGTTTCTTTAAGTCATCAATCAAAGGTTCAAGATAAACATTGATATCATTTCTGGGTTGTTTAGGGCCCGATATCAACAATGACAACATAACGTACTTATTTTTCATACACATCCAGTGAGGAAGATTGTATATAACAAGCATGACTGGCCAAGTGCTATGTTGGCTGCTCAATGTCCCGTACGGATTCATCCCATCTGTACAAAGCCCAAGTCTTATATTCCTATCTTGTTCACCAAATTTGGGGTACAATAGATCAATCTTCTTCCACTGTGGGGAATCAGACGCATGTCATAGGATCCCATAATTATTTTTCTTAACATCTGCATGCCACCTCAAATTCTTCGCATCTTTCAGATTTGCAAACAAGCGTTGAAACCGTGATATTATAGGTAGATACCACAACACCTTGGCATGAGAACCAGTTTTGGACTCCCCCGAAGTCGTCAATTTATACCGTGACGCACCACATTTTGGACAATCTTTCAAATCTACATAGTCCTTTTGAAATAATACACAATCATTCGGGCATGCGTGTATCTTCTTGGCCTCCATTCCCATTGGGCACAACATTTTCTTTACCTGGTATGTTGAGATTGGCAGCTCGTTTCCTTCAGGAAGCATTTCTTTCAACAAAGTCAACAATTCAGTGAAGCTTTTGTCGCTCCATCTATTGTTAGCTTTCAACTTATACAATCTCAACACAGCGCTAAGCTTCGTAAACTTAGCACAGCCTGTGTATAACGGTATCTCAGCATCATGCACAATGTTTCTAAAGATAGGAGGTGGATCGGTGTGCTCTACCCTACAACTATCCAGCATCGCATCAACGATGTCTGCTGGAACTGGTTCGTTCACATTTACGTCATCGGAGGCAATTTCTTCTTCCACCCAAGCACTGCTATCGACATCTACTGGTTTCGATTTTGAAATCTCTCCATGCCAGTGCCATTCTGTATAGCCTTGTACAATCCTATTGCACATGACATGACTTTTGATTTCCTCACCAGTGTTGACTTTCAAGTTGTTACCGCAATGCCTACATGGACAGTAAAACCTATCTGTAGGTTTTTTCCTATGTTCCTCGGCAAATCTAATAAACTGATCAAGACCAGATATAAACTCTGTGGTGCAACGATTACAAATGGACATCCATGATCTATCCATTCTATGATCAGAGAAAACAAGTATATATTAGGAAACAAGTATATATTAGGAAAAGATTAGGCAGCATTTCCCCGCTGTTCTCTAAGTACATATGTACATAGAGAACAAACGGGGAAATGCTACCAAAATTTTCTCGAAAACCCAATACACATTATACACTTACATCCTAAGTGAGATTAGGTGTTCAAGAACAGTCCCAAACCGGGGACTATCCAAGATTTACTCCTAATGAGTCAATCATGGACGGGTTTCTAGGCCAACAAACACATTTGATGTCATTCTTATATATAATAAATGTGTACCACCTATCCCATCCTTGAACACCTAATCTCACTAGTAAGTGTATAATGTGTATTTGGTTTTCAAGAAAATTTCGGCAGCATTTCCCCGTTGTTCTCTAAGTACATATCTACTTAGAGAACAAACGGGGAAATGCTACCGAAAGTTTCTCAAAAACCCAATACACATTATACACTTACATCCTAAGTGAGATTAGGTGTTCAAGAACAGTCCCAAACCGGGGACTATCCAAGATTTACTCCTAATGAGTCAATCTTGGACGGGTTTCTAGGCCAACAAACACATTTGATGTCATTCTTATATATAATAAATGTGTACCACCTATCCCATCCTTGAACACCTAATCTCACTAGTAAGTGTATAATGTGTATTTGGTTTTCAAGAAAATTTCGGCAGCATTTCCCCGCTGTTCTCTAAGTACATATGTACTTAGAGAACAAACGGGGAAATACTACCGAAATTTTCTCGAAAACCCAATACACATTATACACTTACATCCTAAGTGAGATTAGGTGTTCAAGAATAGTCCCAAACCGGGGACTATCCAAGATTTACTCCTAATGAGTAAATCTTGGACGGGTTTCTAGGCCAACAAATGCATGTGTTGTCATTCTTATATATAATAATTATCTATAAACTACAGGCAACATGGTTAATCCTAATCAACAGAGCATTATTAAATAATAAATCAAGAAATAAATAGTTTCAAACAAAAGGTCTAGGATTCTTTACTAGACATTATATGTATCCCTAATCATCATAATTAACATACTACATTATTATGAACATCCAGATCAGATTAAGATCATACTATGTTATAACCATTGGTTTAATAACCCTATTTCCGCATGTACATGTTTATCAACTTTAAAACCCTATAATTCATGAAATCATTCTAATTCAAATTAATATGTTGGGATCACATAATTATACATGTAGGATTTTAATAGACATGATAAGTACCTAATCTATAGAGCATTATTAAATAATAAATCAAGAATTTAATAGTTTCAAACATGCAATAATTCACAATGCAATGTTATAAACTATAGGCAACATGGATAGATGAGACTAGAGTTCATATTAGAATAAAAATTAGCAACTTAGGACAAAGTCCATCACTAAAGTCCCAAACTCAACATATATGCACAATCATCATCAAATATAGGACAAAAGGGTAGATTAGAACCCTAATGTATTGTTGTTTGCTTCCTCCATTTGCCCCTCTTGCCCGACAACTGGGTTTAATGAAAGAAACACATCCATATTCATTCTACTCTCTCGTAGGTGGAAGAAGAGGAGGAAGAGGGTACCTGTAACGAGCGGCAGCGATGGCGGCGAGAAGCGAGCAGGTGTCAATCGGCGGCTGCGAGCAGCAGGTGTCCAACGGCGGCAGGAGCGGCGGCGAGCAGCAGAAGGTGTCCAGCGGTGGCGAGCAGCAGGTGTCCAGTGGTTGCGGCGGCGCGACGGCGTGGTGGCGCCGGTTCTCAAGCGCTGGAGCAGCAATTCTCAGGCGCCGGTTCTCAGGTGCTGGAGCAGCAGGGCGGCGGAGAAGGGGCGCGGAGAAGAGAAGAAGGTAGCAGGAGTGGTGGCGGAGAAGGGGGCGCCGGAGAAGGGGGCGCGGGAGAAGAAATAGCCAGAGAAGGGGGCGCTGGAGAAGAAATCGCCGGAGAAGAAATCGGCGGCAGAGAGATATAGGGAAATCGTCTCACAATGGAACAGAAGAAAGGGGAAGAGTCGGGCGATCGCGGGATATAAAGTTCCCAAATAGCATTGGTTGTTTGCAACAACCGACGCCTAAAAATCTTTAGCGTCGGTTGTTTGCAACAACCGACGTCCAATTAGACGATATTTACATGAAATTGTTTGGCGGGAACCACCTTCAGCGTCGGTTATACAAGGATAACCGACGCTGAAAGTGACACTTTTCGTGCAAATTTTCATCGCACATAGGCGTCGGTTTATACCTACATAACCGACGCTGAAAATGACACTATTTTTTTTTATCAAAATTTGGATTTCGCGGGCGACTTTAAGCGTCGGTTTGTTATAAACAACCGACGCTGAATACAAAGCGGTACCCGTGTCTGGCTGGTCTTCGAATATAGACGTCGGTTTGCTTAAACAACCGACGCCTCATATGTTAGGCGTCGGTTTTCCTTAATAACCGACGCCCAGAAAAGTGACATTGAATGCTATTTCTGTAGTAGTGATTCCACCATGTTTCTCAAAGCACCACATTGACTGATGTTGTTGAAGAATAATATGCATGTTCGCCTCTCAACTTCTCAACACAATTTAGCTACATAAGCATTTACATAGGTGGTAATGGGTAGAAAACCTACATCCTAGTGCCTCCTTTAAATACAAACTCCAGTCCGCATTGAGGGGCATCTATTCTCCATTATTTTAAGCACAATCACTACAACATTTCATACTCAAGAACTAAGATACCCGATCCATTGTGTCAACCACCATTGCAAGCATCATCTAGCTTCCTAACCTTGACCTCAAGATAGGAAAGGTTTCTAGAGACTCGTAAAGGTCTCCAATCTAACGTAATCAACCATCGACCATCTTCTATGACCTTGCAAGGTCAGGACTAGGATTAAGAAGGAAGAGATTACCAACAAGGAGATGCCCAATGAATGTTCAGGTGTACCTTGTTGTTGTACAACCAACCCCATCTCCAAGCACAAAAATAGTCAACCATACACCATGATTTCCCATCCTTCCTCTACTGTGATGAAGACAATATACCCTTTTTCCCTTATATACCTTGACCATGTCATGATGAGAAAGAAGTGCTTTCTTAGGGGTACGGGAAGTAGCCCAGCTACCCTTTTTTGCTCTTTTACTTACATTTGAACTGGATTGAAGCTTCATACATTTTGAATCAATCATTTATAGACCTACTACCTAGCTAAAGTTCTCAATGAGGGTTTAGGTGTTTGGCTGACATATTTGCTTTTTTATTAGATTTTTTATGTAGAGAACTTTGAATCTATGATCTAGGATATTGATTATCTCTTATTTAACCCTCTATGGGAACTTTGGTTAGGTTCTAGGAGTATGTGATTTCTAGTTAATGAGACAACGAGCCTAGGGTAATATCTATTTGGATATAATCATCATTATGAAAGGATTGGATTTACCGGACTCAATGGGAGTACGTCCATGCTTGTTTATTATGTATGTGAGAGACCTAATGTAGGTAGATTTTGTGAACCCACTCAGTCTATTGTAATCATCCATAGATAATTTTATATATACTTAATTAGTTGCTAATATTTCTATCTAGTAATACTCTTTCTAATTTGGTTAACACCATCTATACAATTAATAAAAGTTTGTCCTTTAGATTTAATTTTAGTTATACTATGATATGATATGTCGGACTGGCATGTGATATGTCTAATGTTAATTGAGGAAAGAAATATTATTTCTATGCTAGTGAACTTGAGGTATGATTTATACACATTACTGATTACTTTAATAATTAAATAATAATGGGTAGATAGAGGTTAAGCAATATGCACGTTTAAAATAAATAATTATAAAAATTCTAATGTCGTGTTATTCTCCTTTAAAATATATTTTTACTTCACTACTACTCTCTCTCTCTTGCACACACACAAAGGGAGAATGGTCCCTTGTTGTATAAATCCAGAAAGGGTTAAATTTCCATCACTCGTTGGGGTGGGTGGGGGACGTGCATGGAAACCACCCCCTAGCCAGCTAGCCTCTCTTTATTGCTCATCTTCCAATTTGTTCCAACATGTCTCCCCCTCCCCTCCACAAGATCCTTTTTTCTGTTATTTGCCTCATATTTTTGAAAGAAAAAATATTGTAGGAGAAAAATGATGAGGAAATTAACAGGGAGAGGAGGAAGTGATAAGGGAAGTAATGGGGGATGAGAGAGAAGTAATAAGAGATATGAAAGAAGTAATGGAAGAGAAGAGGGAAGTAACGAAAGGAGAGGAGGGAAGTAATGGGAGAGAAGGAAGATAAGATGGAAGTAATGAGCGGAAAGGAGGGAAGAGAAGATGAAAGTAGTGGGGAGGTGGAAAATAGTGGAGATGAGGAAATTATGAGGGAAAGGATAGAAAAGGTATCATGGAGAGTAGAAAAGGAGGCATAAAGAGTGGAAAAGGAGGCACTAATGGGTAAAAATAAGAACTTGTGGGATGTAAAAAAATCATAAGTTGAAAGAGTAAAATGAGGTGTGAAGAGATGTAAAGAAGGTGTGAATACTGGAAAATGAGGTGCAACAAGAAAATAAGAAGGCAGCAAAGGACAAAAACAAGGGTCCAATGGTAAAAAAAAAGACATGAATTAAAAATAAACCTGGCTCCAAGTAAAAAGTGAGGTGCAAAGAGAAGAAAAGTATATGTGAATGGGCAAAACTAGGTGCAATCACTTAAAAAGAGGCACAAAAAAGAAGACATATGTTGGCAAAAGTAATGCACCAATAATTTAAAAACAACACAAATAACAAATAATGAGACACGAAGCTTTGAAAAAGAGGCACAAAGTAAAGAAAGTAAGGTGTATCAATGAAAAAAGTAATTGACCAAGGTTGAAAACAATGCGTAATAATTTAGATCTCATGTTTCTCTCATCGCGACTTGTTATCCTCCCTTAATGTGTCATTTTCCTCCATTGCACCTCGTTATCTTTTTATTTCTCCTCATTTTTATTTCTTACACCTTTCCCTCCCCTATCCATTACTTCTTTCCTCTTCCCCTATTACTTTCCTCTTTTCTCCCTCCTCTTCCCATTACATTCTTCCTCTTTACAAATTACTTCTCTCCTTACTTCCCATTTTTTACTTCCTCACTTCCCTCCTCTCCCCCATTATTTCCCTTATCGCTCCTTACTCTTCCCGTTACTTCCTTCCTCACTTCACTCCTCTCCCCCATTACTTCCCTCCCCCACTTCCCTTCTTTTAACTTAGCATTTTAGTTCTCTCCCCTTTCTTCCCTCCCCTCCTCTCCATCCTTCACTTCCCTCCTATATTTTTATCAATCCTCTACTCTTTTTCTCTCTACATGTTATTTTTCTCTTAAGTTGCCGTTACTTGCATCATTACATCCTCCTCTATGATATTGTTTTTCTCTTTACTTTTCTCTATTTCCTATTACTTAGCTCCTCACTTTGCTCCTTCCCCCTCATTACTTTTTTTTCTCTTCCGTCGTCTGTTTCCATCACTTCCCTCTTCTTCTTATGTTTTTCCTTCCTCATTTATTATTCTCTCTCCCTCCTCTTTTTTCCTCCCACCGTCATGCACTCCTCATTCATCACTTGCACCCCTTCGTCGCCTAATAATTATTCTTCCATGGCACCTCACAAAACTACCTTTATTTTATTAAAAATAAACAATGCTACGTAGACACCGTTTTTAACACAAAATAGAACTCAAGTCACACCAACACAAAATAAAAGATATAACAAATAAAATAAACATATTTTGTTTGTTATATCATTTTTTTTAATGTAAAGTGGCTTGGGTTCATTTTAAATTCCAAATCGTCCACACAGCAAATCCCTTTAAAATTTGTCAACACTCCCAAACCCATTCTTGCTGGCGTCTACAACATAGGCGCGGTCAACATGTGTGACCGAACAATTTACGCTTCCACAAGATCATCATCGCGGACAATGACTATACGGCTTGCTGTACGGCCCACCAGCAACTCCATTACCCTATCACCATTGCCAACTTTAACAGACCTGCATCACTCTACTACTACAATGACAACTCCATCTCCGAAAAGATGATGCACTACCGGTACCCCCTAACGTCTGAGTGCACACATGCAGATAGACATCCACTAAACACCAACGGGTGGGTACTTTGGATGTACTTCGTTGACTTTCGTATCAAAATTAACAATTCTAGCCGTTAGCAAACAGCTGATGTTATCGTTAGACCCGACTGAGATGCTCATGTCAACCTTTCTTTTTTGTAAAATGCATATGCCAACCATCATGTGGTCTACCAAACTACACCAAAATAACCAGCCAAGATTCCTCGGCTTTTTTACTTTTGGCAACCTTTGGTACAGTGGAAACTAAGTAGGAAAGAGACCACATCCCACGTTTCAAACTTTCCTGATGTTATCAATTCCCTTTACATCCTCCATCACAAACCCTGCGTCCAAGCATTACAGGTGATATCTACTAGTGACCCTGGAGAACAACAACAAATGTATATATTGGTACCACATCTCCAACACTCTATAATAACAATTCCGCTCGCATGTGTTGAGAAGTACACTGAATAAGGCAGTGAAAATGAAATTTTATCTGTCTGGTATTCTCCTTATCAACAAGATCACATCAACTACTATGAAATAAGAAGGATGGTTTAGTGAGTTACTGGTCCTGGACCTGGAGCAAATCCAGTGACAACAATTCGCTTCAATACAACTGTCAACTAGTTGCTCTTGGACAGTGGATGTACAGTTCCTGGTCTTTACCACGAACAACGAACATAACAACTTCTGTAGTGACTCATTTCATCTCGCCACGGATTGTAGGCTAACTTTTCTCTCCTAGCAGCAGTCAAAAGATTCCTGCCTCTGGAGTAGTCCACACAGACCAACTTGAACTTATGTCGTTCAACTAGAATGGACAGGAAGAGTTGTCCCTCCCGTATGTGTGTTAGTCACCAATTTTCTCTCCCACAACAATGATCATTAGTTGTTTTCTCCTGTCACTATCCCTCACTTATTGGGTAGGACTTGTTTAGGCTCTCTTAGTTACCACAACCAAAGAAGATAAAAATTGTCAAAGGAACTGATTCTCAGTTGTCTTCGTTGTGTTTTGAAAAGCCCCCAGTACCCCTCTATTTATAAGCGGGGTTAGGATCAGAGTTCCCAATTTATTCAAGATTTGAAAGAGACTGAAAGATCTTAAGTTTTTTACAACATGCACTACAAGAAAAATAATCTTTAACTGCATTTTGTCACACTATATGTAGTCAAAAATACCATCCTTTACAATTTATACAAATGTAATCAAAATAAATATAGCTAATAGTTTGATTCAAGTAATAAATATAAACTAATTACACTTGTGATTTTTCTTACTCGACATTTTACTAATGGGAGTATGATCTTTTTAGAGAAGTCTGTTGTCTCAAATTTTAGCTGGCGCCCATTTTCTGAAAAGGTATGTGTCGTTTTTTCAGAATTCGTCTTGACCCGTCGATCCCCACTCATCACTCACCCGCGCATCCCTGCAAACATCTGCATACTCTCCGGTCTCCACCACCAAGAAAACTGGCGGTTGTGGCCTCGCCCCTCACTAGATGATCAAAAGATCCCACCCTGAAATTGGTCTCGCTTTCTCACTTGACGAGCTTTGTATGCATTTGGTTTCACAGCGGTAGACATGCGAAGTATTGACCGTTTGACACCATTAGAGGCTTCATAAGATGCCGAAATTTGGGCGGAGCTGGCAATGGTACGCACAAACTTCGTGGTGTTACGAGCATACGAGGCAGCAATATATTGCCATGGCATCAACAGGAGGAAGAAGCACTCAGGCTTTTAGATCACCACGGCATCTCGATAGCTGAATGGTCAGTTGTGGGTTGCATATCAACTAAATCACTTGTTTATATTTTTTTACTCACCGTATGATCTGTCCCCTCATTTAATTTATATTCATAATTTTCCTTCCCACCTTTTTCGAGATCTTCATTCGTCAATTATCTTTACATATCTTATTCTTCTTTTGTTTTTATACAACATTCATGGCTGCTCTCTTTTTAGGTGTGTTCTGTTTGCAATCATACATGTTTGTTTTTACTATTCAGGATTCACATATGTAAGACGTTTAAACAGAAGTCAGAGGAATCAGTGTTGTGTTTCATTATTAGTGGGGAAGTCTGAACTGATTCACGCGTAGGAACTTGGTGTCTTTGTCAAGTAACGTACTTGCTCATCTGGAATGGACTTGGGTATCCAATCCCAGGTGAAATTCTACTATGTATCACTATTAACTCATTACTGTAATTCTTTGTTCTGAATTTGCTTACAACTTTGGTTTGTGATAATGTTTCCGGTGAGAAACTATTTACATGTCATAATATCAGTAGTAGGTTCAAAGAGGATTTCAGATACGTGTACAACCAGTGGTAGAGTTGGACAAAAAAGGCATGAGAAGTAAACCACACCCACTATTTTGTATAAAGTTGATATGACCAGATGCATAGAATCCTTAGAATAGAGAACCCAACTATAATGAACCAAGTTATCCATTTCTGCTAATCCCATGGTGTTTATTCGACACCCATGTCATATGATGTGATGTGCCATGGAGAACTGGATTGATCCTTCCTGTGGGTCGACCTGACTGGATTTTAATATAACAACAACCTTACTTACCTTGGTGTGGACTCAACAGAAAAGAGGAGGGATAGGTAACTAAATGAAGGTGTTAAAAAATGTAGACTCTGGAATTGGATGATGTTGGATTCAGTTTAATTTTCATTCAGAGAACACGAGGATGCATATTGGAGTTAATTAACATACACCAAAAATGTATTTAGTAAAAGTTGTTAAGTAACAAATTCTAAGATATTTATGGCCATAGCCATGCAATTGTGTTTATATATGTGCTGATTAGGTTCTCTATAGAAGTTAATATCAATCAAAGAGTGTATTTCCTTGAAATCAGAATATCTTATATGTAGTGTTCTAGATTTTTTTGAGACGGAAGCTTCATTGAAATTGGGTGTTTTTACTGTTGGGTAGAGTGTTTAGAATCTTTAGATATATATAAAAGTTTCAAAGAGTATTAGTATTTATATACATATATATATAATTTTGTATAAAATTATATAGGAAATTAAAACCCGTTTTTTAAAAAATCGGCCGCTTACCGCTTAACCAGTTACAAGGTGTTGTCCGCATGGTTACCGCTTAACGTTTTTTAAAACATTGGACTTTATCAAGCAGCTAGCATACAAGATCTAGGAAAATCTTAAAATAGAAACATATAACTTGTGTAACATGCCCAAGGTGAGATACAATATGGGCAATAGAATTCCCTCTCTTCGCATGAGAGAAACTAATACTAGCAAAGGAAATACAAAACACATCCAATTCCTTGAGCATCTGCACAATCAAACATCTTCCATTCTTAGAAGTTTGCAGCAACTTGTAAAATTGAAAACATCAGATTCAAAGATGCAGTTGGGAATCTCTAGCATGGATGCCACCTTGCGCCCCAATAACAAAGTATACCATTAAACGTAATAGTTGTTCATTTCCCAGGAAAAGCCTTCACTTCCAAGGTGGTGAGCATCCAATTTGCAACCCTTCAAACAACACCTCTGAAAACACCTCTATTCTTGACATGGATGCATCTGTGTTTATTTCATAACTATCACCACATCTAAGTAGCCACTTCTTGCATGAAGAGAGTTAGGATTGACTCTTATGGATGTTGTTAGGCTCTTTATAATATGACTTCCATTTCAATAAGTTGACTTTCATAACAACAACAAGTTGGCTTTGGTTCAAAAGAGCTTCATCATGGCACCTCAATGCATCCTGACGGGAGACCATAATATCAACAAAGCCATCCATATTGAATTCCTCCTCCTAGTCCACCTTTACATCTTCTGAAGGTGTAACATGTAGCTAGCCTGCATCCATTGTTTGCCACAAGTAAGTTGAAGTCATTGAAATTGAGCTTAGGGTGCTACTATCAAACTTTATTTTATTTGACACACTTTCATGTATTGTTTGATGACAACTTGATTAGCATCCAGCTGATCGTACATATTTTTTGGCAACATAGTAATAAATAAAGTCACACTTTTTCCTCATTTAGCAATACGGAGATTGTCCCTTACTTAGTTTACTTTGATTGAATGTACAAATGCCTAATGCATTTTCATGGAAAAGGTTCAACACAAACATTGCATTCTTTCATACAACATTTTCCAATATATCTAACAATTACAATTAAATTCTACCTTTAGCTAACATTGTGTATGAATTCCAGATGGTGGCTAATGGTTATAGTGGTTGATGCCTATGTCAGGTATACCTTCTTCCAAAAGGTTCTAAAGATCATCATGTTCATGGAGGAGAATGGTAATGCACTGAAAGAAACCTTTTTTTCCAATGGTTCTTGCATTCCATACCAGGATATTTGCCATAATAATACAGACAAACTCTTACCTATATCCCTAGTTATATCAACACATGACTTCCCTATCTATGAAAATGATGGTGAGTCTGGATATCTCTACTTGCAAAGGGTAAGCCTTCAATCTTATGGGTTTTATTTCTATCTCAGATTATGCATTTGCTTCCTCGGTAGTAAGCTTTCAACTTGTTGCTTGACTAATTATTCATATAACATCTATGTTAATCAAGGTAGATAAATCGTTCACCAAATGACTAGGTCAATGAAAGGTGACACTGGATATGGATGTCCACTACGTACAGAGAGTGAAAAACAACATATTGTACCATCCTGGATTGGCATTCCTATGGAGAAATTTTTAGTGATGAATCTTGGCATTTTCATGGTTATTCACTTTTTACTACAAGAACAAGTCCTCCTGAGTTTATTGCCCTTATGATTAGTACTGCAAAAGAAGGTTGAGCCCCCAAAGAAGAAGGCTAATGCAAGCTCTTTTGACGAGGAGAGCTCAGATGATTCCTCTTCTAATGAGGCAAGACTCACCTTTGTAATATGTCATGATATTTTGTTTGATATTGGTTTCTTGAATGATTCACAAACATTTGTTCTATCTATGTATGTTGTAGGAACCACTTGCTAAACATGTTGTTGTAGCTAAGAAACTACAACCTAGAAGAAGGTGGAAACACCCAAGAAGAAGACTGATGCCAACTCTTCAGAAGAGGACAATTTTGATGATTCTTCTTCTGATAATGCAAGTGACAATTTCTCACAATTTAAATGGTACTTGATAGAATAAATGATTTATAAATGAGAATTTATTTCTGTAACATCCCAGGATTTGAGGCCTCAAATAAAATGATCTTATAAAGAATGATTGGACTACCCATATCACCAAGGTGCACCTCCTTTTCTGAGAGCCCATCTTTAAAGAACTCCATAGTTCAGTGTGCTCAGCTTGGAGTAGTACTAGGAAGGGTGACCAATCGGGAAGTTGATCCTGGCTTATGCATGAGTGGACAAAAGCGTACAGTTAAGGCTAGTAGTGGTCTGTTGGGCCAGTCGTCATTCTTAAAACTCTACTAGAGCCTTAGGCAGTGGGCTCAGGCGTTACAAATGGTATCAGAGCCATAACCCCTCCAGTAGGTGGGGCCCACATGGGCATGGCATGCCAGTCTTGAGCCGTGCGGTCCAGGCATGTAGGAAAGGACTGTCCATGGTTGACGTAGCCACCCTTGTGCTGGTACTCTGTGATCGGGAGTTGGGTGTCCATGATCCATTATGGGTCTACACTGAAATGGGGTGATATTATGAGGCCAAATGGTTGAGCCTTGATGAGGATGTCAAGATTCTAAGTGGGGGAGATTGTAACATCCCTGGATTTGAGGCCTCAGATAAAATGATCTTATAAGGAATGATTGGACTACCCAAATCACCAAGGTGCACCTCCTTTTCCGGGAGCCCATCTCTAAAGAACTCCATAGTTAAGCGTGCTCAGCTTGGAGTAGTACTAGGATGGGTGACCAGCCAGGAAGTTGATCTTGGCTTGCATGTGAGTGGATAAAAGCGTGTAGTTAAGGCTAGTGGTGGTCTGTGGGGCCAGTCATCAATCCTGAAACTCTGATAGAGCCTTGGGCAGTGGGCCCAGGTGTTACAATTTCTCTATTTTTTCAAGAAGGTCCTGCCAAATGTGCTATAGTTAAGAATGGCACATGTGCTCATGCAAGTAAGAAAGAAACAAAAGAAAGCATCTCAAATGAAAGCAAATATATGTCTGATTTTAATGATGCAAGACAAATCTGATTCTCGATTACTTATTTGTACTTATATGCTCATAGATGTTTCTACATATGTTTATGTGATGCATTGTTATTTCCACTTTTAATACATAATTCTTTGACAAGTTGCTCTTTTTTATTTATGCATATCTCAGGAGCATGTGAAGCCTTCGATATCAAAAAAAGGCAGCGCCAGTTGCAAAACCTACTACCAAGAAGAAGAAAGAAAGTTTAGATCAAGATAGCTCATATGAAGACTCCTCTAATGAAGAGCTAGTAAAGTAACCTATTGATGCAGATGTCCAACAACATCAAGATTTTCTTCAATTATATGAAGTCGAAGAGTAGCTTGAGTTGTCTTGAAGAGGTATTAAACTAAGCTATTGTTCACCAAGTTTGGTAGACATTTAGTCGTCAAGGTGATGTTTTATTTGGTACCAGATTAACCTTCTTATTTGAAATAGCAGAAGACAATCCATATACTTATTTCTCAGACATTGAGCAAACAGAATAAGTTTTCCCCTCAATCCATATAGGAAGTGATCCGTGACTTGGGAGGAAAGATATAGCTCCTATGTAATGGCAAGTTTGATAACCAAAAAACACATTACTAAACTTTTTGGTGTCCAAGGGTCTACTTCATGATCATGCAAGAGTTTAGATGATCCCAAAACCATCAAAAACTATATTTATGTGCAAATATGATGAAATTACAAGTGTAATTGAGTATTAAGAGTCTCTAAAGGTTTTTTTAGCTCAGAAATGATAGTGGTCATACATAGTAAACAACAAGGCGTTATTCTTCAATGCCAATGGTGCTGAGACCGGGTACATGAATTCCAAAAAAAGCACAAAAGTATGCAAACCATTACCAATAGTATGTAGCTAATATAGTAGCTAATATCTAGTAATATCTTCATGGACATCAAGTATTACATGTAGGTTGTAGGTAAGACAGAAGCTAAGATCATATAGTAACCTGTTCAAGGGGAACTAGTCATGCAAATTTAGGACAAAACATGACATGTAAGTGTTTAATTATATAATTTGTGAATGCCATGAGAAAATAATGTCTTAACTTCTTTTGGTTGCACTTAAATTTCGATTTCAATACTCATTTGATATATACTAGCAAAACTATTTTGGATTGTTAGGGAACTTTCCGAACTTGTGAAGTATGCTAAAAGTTCTGCTTTATAGTAGTTTCCTAGTTTAGTAATGTTGTGGTTTATGGTATAGGCTATCCATATTGCTCTTTATCATCTTATAGACAAATTAATTTTCTTATTCAATAATTGATTCCAGAAAGTGTAATAAATTCTTGTATATCTAATGCATCAAAAGGTCTCTTATGTATTCAAGAGAATATACTTTTAGTACTAGAGACTTCAAGAAATAACCACACTCAATTATTCTTGTACAAATTTTGAATTCATCTTTGTACTCTTACAGGTTTTTGCAAACTAATGTGCACTAACTAAATTCCCAGTGTAATGGTCTGTTGCAGACATACGAAGTTCATGGTGGTTGACATATACAAATTTTGCATGTTTATATTTTCAAAGAATGTGTTTAACTTTGACATATATTCTTGTATCAATGGACAAACTGCACATTGATTCATAGCTTGGTCCTATCTCCTCCAATGGCTGTGTTAGCCTCTTTTTTGTTGATTTTTTAGATGAGAAAGAGGCCAAGGATATGGACATCTCAAAGAAAATAGGTAACTATGATTATGATACAACTGATACATAAGTGGAATACTTGGATGATCACAAAGTTACCCATGTTAAAAGTTGAGGATTTGGACATAGATCGACAAAAATGAACAAGAGATGAGAGAGGTGGCTGCTCTTGGTTTTTTCTTTACTCCATGGTGCCTGAGCACAAGAGATCAGATGTGAAGTCCAACATAACCCCCTTAGGTGGGCTTTAAATTTTTATTACATGCATCTCTTGTTGCTTTGAATCATATATTTTTCACTCAGGAGGAATAGATTAGAGGGTCTGATACTATCTTTTTTTATAGAGGAATAGATAAGTGGGTCTGATACTATTTTTTGCAATTGTAGATGTGGTTGATTTTGAGGAGAGGAATCCACCATAATGCGTACAACATGGCTGATGTCTCTAATCACAGTGCATGTTGTCATCTAGAAAATTCACAACTGTCAAAGATGAGTACATGTGCTACATTTTCCTATGCACATCAGCCCGAACTATGTTGTATAGTTTGAATATGAACTGGAAAAACCATAAAAGTTTATGTAGGTAAAATAAGATGTAGAGTGTGCTTGTGAAGACAGTGTAGAAAATGATCTGCAAATGTAGAATTCAAGTCAGTAAGTTATCAACTTCAGAGCTCTTTGGTTACAAAGATAGAGAGGATAAGTTGTTGGTAATAAATCTCACTCTAGAAGACATGAATTCATTGGCTATCTTAATTAAACCTTCGAAATCTTCTTCCAATACAGACCAAATTGGCACTGGAATAATATAGAGGGGTTACATGGATTGTAGAGTCGTTGTAGGATTGACTAAGCTAGTGCCCTGAAAGACATTGTTGTTTCAGGATGAAGTATAACCCTACTTCTAGGACCTAAGGATGAAGAAGTCTATGGACCATGATCATTAAAGAAATCATGGTTTGGTTTATAGGAAGCACTTGTATCTTGGCTCTGATGCACAATGTGGAGGTGATGTGCAATACAAGGTTACTTTATTTTAATCATTCTGTACCACCAAATGTCATCTCCTTAGTAGTTTCTAGTGCAACTCCTGTTGAGTGTCCTGAATGTTATAGGATAAATCTAATAACTTCTCTCGAGATATTTGTGTACACAGATAGTCTAATTTAGAATTAATTTAGTTAAATTCTTGTTCATAGTTAATTCAAATATAATTGAATCATTAGTTAAAAACTTGGTGATGCTGAATTGATTGAGTTTGGTGATGATATATGCTTTATCATCATAATTGTGTGTGGTATAGATATCTCTTTCCCTTCGTTTTTCACAACTGAATTGCAAATATCAATATAAATGGAAATTCAGTTTCTAGAATTGACATGAGGTACTTTGGTTGTTCCTTTTTTCATTCCATCTAGTTCTAGAATTCACACTACTCCATATCATTGTGCCACATTCATTAAACTTGTCACATGACACTTAAAAATTCAGTTTCTAGGGAGTTACTGAACCAAAAGAAGGGTAGTCATGATTTGTATATTACTGAATATCATATACCAAACCAACCAGAAAAAGAATAGCATACACATATCATCTATTGTCAGGTACCAATACCAAGAAAGCTTCCAAACTGAAGTAATAGGTATCGTTAGTATGGCTGTAACAAACTCTTTGCTGAACGATGAATCTAGCACATTGAATCTCAAGATCTATGTTGTTTATCTATCAGTTCATAGGCATATTTAGGGAATGACCATGTTACATTTTTATTACCCATGCTACAAAGAAAATCTATCGGATCTCGTTCAACATATTATTAGTCAATATCTAATAGAAAAATGGTCATCAAGATATGACTTAATTTGTTCCCTATTTTGTTACTATTAACATTTTGCAGCTCTAGTAGCTCTTGCGATGTACATATGTAGAAGCTTATGCCAGGCTATTTCATCTTGGTAATCATTGTAAATCTGTAAAATATACATTAATTAATATGAACTATCCATGTAGATAGATTGAACTCGAAGTGAACTGTATATTAATATGAATTATTCATGTAACTTCTTACATTTGATTTTCTATACATGAACATATGAACCCAAAAACATCCAAAAGTATCTTTCAATAAGACTTCTTCATTCTAACTTGATAAGTATTATTCATTGGTTGTCTGGACATACCTATTTATAAGCATCGATCTCTAGGTCTTTTTTAACTTTCCAATTGTTTTTCTAGTCCACATGTATCAATGTTTTGAACTTTGTGCCAAGTCGATTCTGGTTGTACATTAGCATGACTTTTTTTGTTTCTTTTCTTTCCCTGGTTAGTGATGTTGATGCTGGATGGAATGATGCCAAGAAGAGTCTCTGGATTTATTGTAGTTCCTTGTACATCTTTGGCATATTCAAAACTGTGTATAGTTCTACTGATCTCTTTTATAACGTCCTATAGGTCTGTATTGGAGATCTATGCTCCATCTTGTTTCTCAAAAGGAAGGATTGGTTTCTTGGGAGATCTATACTGTCTTTATCCATGCTTCTTTGTGATTTACTATGTACACCATTTTATCTATCATCAAACGATTGATAACTACCTGGAGCATCATACAAAACACTGATTTCTTGTGTACAATTCATTGATATACACATATATCTTTCTCTTAATGCTATAAGTTGTCCCGTTGTGGATTTTATAATCTAGTCATATAGTTTATGTCATAGTTTTATAGAATTCAAGGGGGAATGGTTTATGTTAGTTGGAGGGATTGTCTATAGGAACTACTGAGTTTTCTAGTTATGTTGATTGGGTGAGTGTCAATTATTTCATGAAGGGCTTGTTTTGTAGTTGCTATGTGTCCTTGAGGATGTATAGTCTGAAGATCTACCGGTTGTTGTGGCCACAAACATTGTGGTAGAGTAGAAGGCACAATTGGAGAAAGGTCTGAGACTCCTCACTACTAACCCGAGTGCACATTTGAAAGAGAAAAACAAATATCACTGTGACATTATATAATTTACAAACATCCACCCCTTGCATTATTAACCTTGCATCATTTAGGAGGATAATTGTGTGACACTGCAAATCATCAGATTTTTGTGACATATCAGGGGATTTATACTAGAGTTACAATGTATTATGTTGTAAGAGATACATGAATGAATGTTGTGAAAATGTGTAAAAGAGGTTTGTCATGTAGGTTGCAATAGATACATGAAGGATTATCTTATGGTATCATGTAGTCAATGTTTTGTATTCCATGTTGCTGTTTCCTATGCTAATACTTCATTTGTTATGTTGTCAGACAAATATGTTCACATATATATTTTAGGTGAATCAATAGTTCTCGCCCCTAGATTACAGATATGGACCACTGAGATGTTCACCTATCCATGCTCCTTTTTTTATGTGGTCAATTTTTTTCATCTAATGAAGAATGATATTGTGAACTATTAGGTCAGTGATTCTTCTCAATGATTTTGATGCATACCACTTTATTAAATCATCATTAAGTGAAATATTATCTTTCTATTACTATAATTTGTTTCCTTTTTGTTACTTTTCCCGATCGCACATAAAAGCAATTATTATTGGATGAACTTTTTTCAAGTTGTATGAATTTATATCATTCCTTGCAGTCATTGGATAAGGAACTTGTTTGAATGAGATTTCTATTTCCATGGTTACGTTTAGTCATATCATTCTTTCGTACTATGGAAATGGTTCTCAAAACAATCAACTTATATGATTCGAGTTTCTTTTGAAGGTCATGCATGTTACTGTTGGTTTGCTCCTTGGGGTGACAATATTGTTGATCAACTCTCTATATGCTCAATAATAGGACCTAGTGTTTTTTTTACTTGAAGTTCGTGTTATACTTGCTCAAACTATATTGTGGGTCGTGTTACTAAACTACTGTGGTGTTCTGAATATGTTTGCAGCTACATTTCTCTGATTACAGATTTCTTGTGCAGATATGTTGTTGGGGGCTCCTTTTATTTGGATAATTAGGGGGGTGTTTCTTTTCCCCTATATAGACGATGCCAGTTCTTTTTCTTTGGTTATACTTCTATCTTATCTTGAAAAGGAAGCCTGGTTGTATATGGAACTTCACAATCTAAGTTGCTTCTTCGAGCATTGTGCTTAATACTATTGGCCAAAAGGGGATACATCGTGCAAGTAAAAACAATTGAATGTTTCCATATAGCAATGCCATAATGTCCATGTCTATAGTGTAATGACCCCGCCTCCCAGTAACCCCCACTTATGGGAGACCAAGAGGTTAGAGTCGTTATCCCAATAAATCGGATCAAAGTTTCGACAAATAATCAATAATAATTATGAAATTCTACTAACTAAACTGAAAGATGGTATAAAAATGAAACTTTGCATACCTTTTAAAAACTTTGGGAATCTACTTCTATCTACAGCTTGAATTATTCTATTTAATCCTCCTTGCACTTTATTTTTTATTTTCACAATGTGTCACTTTACTATTTGTGCTTTTCAAGGTTACACCTAAAACACCGACAAACAAAACGTCGGTCAGCATATCAAAATATGCCTGTATGTGGAGGCAACCAAAATGTCACAAATATGGCTAACAATTTAAATATCACAATCAAGATAATTAGCAAGCCAATTTATGTTTTCCATGTGACCTTCTCCACCGCTTTTTCCCTAACCCTGGAATAACCCCCTTTAGGGTTTCACTTTGTTATTGACTTAAGGCCACCTTCACAATCCTGAGCTTGGTGCCTGTGTGTGACACCCCGCTATCACACAGACAGTAAGGTGACACGCGAAAATGTGCGGAAACACCATAAACCACATATTACCAAAAACACGGGTTAATTAAAACCAATTGTGGAAACATATAAAAGAAAGCTTATTACATCCATATCCTGCAATGAAACATGTTATATAGACATATACAAGCCTTGATATATGTCCACAACTTATCAGAACTAGTTGTACTGCCAGCACATGAGTTCATCACCTGTTTATACATACATAACGGGCCACATAAGGCCAGTAGCAGGATATACAAACTATATCAGCCATACATCGTAAAACATCATCAAACACCTCTGAGGACCTGAGAGTACAGGGATGACTCTAGAACTCTACTACAAAATCACCAAAACATTAGCATGTCCACCTCTTTCCTAATACTGCTCTTCCTCTAGCTGCTCGGCCACAACCGCACGACCACCACCACGTCTAACACGATCACCTAAAAAGGTTGTAAACCAGCGGGGTGAGACACACAGTCCCAGTGAGAAACATAACTCCCCGCCGAAACTATAAAACCTCAGAAGGTTTAAAGTAGATAGATGGTAAATACATATAATAAGAGCAGCATACTAAGCAAGACTATTATTACCATCATTCTTACCAAGATATCCAGGAGGCATATAACCAAGTATTTCTTTATGGAACATGATTGACAAAATAAGATTTATAAGAACTTATCATAAAACATCAAGAGCATACAAGTAACTACAAGAGATAACTAGATCATCTATACAAGCAAGGCCTCAATCAATGTTCTGTGTTTTTCTCTAAGCAGTATATATCATTCGGCTGGATTACATTTTATTATGCCCTGAGGAAGTGAGTTGTCCCTGCTCAAATCCAACCTTTGGCTGCGAAGCCCAAAAACTGGTGCCATACAAGGTCAATGGGAGAGTCGGACTCCATGACCTCACCTCCTCGTGGTCAGTGCATGAAAACCAAATCAGGACCGTAGTCTCATGCTTATATGGCCTCAGCCTCAAGGTCAGCTCCGCAAGCTACCCATATCTCTAGCTCACCTTGACATAGGTGCTAGTAAATGTTTTGAGCCACATGCCTAATCACCGTGCTCTGGATCCATGAACGCATTCATGCTCTAACTTATTGAGTCATGGGCTTGTTCACCATGTTCTTTACCATACAGAGACTACAACCGTAGTTGTACTCTAATCCTCCTATTTTTGGCTAGGAGAAAACCATGCATATTCAACAATATCCCCTCCAGGTAATCCCACAGGATAAACCTATTTCACCATCACAAACTACATAATATGTTCCACTATAATTAATTAGTATATTTTAAGTGAGTTGTTGATGCAACCAAGTTGTAAAACATAAACAACATTGAGCTACATTAATACTGTTATTATCACATCATCATGGGATCTCAATCCCTCCTCATATATTTCTACTGCCTCTCAAGGCATCAACATCTTGCATCACATCCTGGGATAGCAATCCCTTATCTCATCATCAGAGGATAACACCTCAACTAGGCACTCATCCTTCATCAGGTCCTCAAACCTATCTCATCATACTGGCGATGCATGTTATCTCATCAACAAGGATTATAATCATGATGTAGTGTTATTCAAACACATATACCTCATAGCTCTTACCTGGCTATGAATTCATTTGATATACCTGCATGGTTAGTATGCACATCAAGAGAGATAACTTAAAATCACTAGACATAGAGCTTTGCTGATTATCATGTCATTAGGATTTGCAGATGCACATGTCATGACTATAAATATGTGTGTCATACAGTATCAATTATATCACTGCTATCAAATCATGGGCATCCATTTATGCTCTTTACCTTATAAACATGGGAAAGTATCTTATCATCTTAAACATCATCTTCTTTAGACATCCAACATAGCATAGGTTTGCAACTATCATCCATATATCCAAAGATGCAGTTACATGATAAAGAACTACTACCTAGGGTTTCTGGGTTGGACATAACCCTCACCAAAGGTGCATCTACATACACTTGAGCAAGCTTCTCTTTTGTATATGTTGTCTTTACCGGTATGAAGTGAGCAGACTTTGTTAATGTATCCACTATCACCCAAATGGAATCAAAATTCCTAGCTATCCTTGGCAGACTAACTATGATATCCATGGTTATATGATCCCATTTCCACTACGATATTGGCATGGGTTGCAATGTTCCTGCCGGCTTCTGAAGCTCAGCCTTAACTTTCTGGCATACCACACACCTAGCCACAAACTCAGCTACATCCTTCTTCAAGCCAGACCGCCAATATAGGTCCTTCAGATTATGATACATCTTGGTGACTCTTGGATGCATAGCATGCATCAATGTGTGTGCTTCCTCGAGCACTAGCTTTCTTATATTATCAACATCGGGGACCACCATCCTACCATGATAGCAAACTAGTCCATCCTCAAACTCATGGAACCCATCACGCTTTTTGTTGCCGAACTCTGACCTGATGAACTACAATGTATCATCTGCCTGCTGTGTGTCTTTGATATGTTGTCTCAACGTAGGCTTGACTTGCATCTGTGCCAACAAACCTACCAACAAAGAAACTTCCAACTGCACATTCATCTGCCATAAAGAAACAAGCATATCCCATCTATGACATACCATGGAGCTCAACTGTGCCTTCTTCATAGAGCGGTAAGAAGGAGACTTCCTTCTAAGTGCATCAGCTACCATGTTTGCCTTACCAGGATGATACTCAATGGTGCAATCATAATCATTGATTAGCTCCATCCAACGGCACTGTCGCATGTTCATCTCACTATACGAAAAGATGTACTTCAAGTTCTTATGATCTGTAAAGATCTGACAGACTTCCCCATAAAGATAGTGTCTCCAAATCTTCAACGCATGAACCACCGCTGACAGCTCCAAATCATGTGTCGGATAATTCTCGTGAAGCAAAAGAAACAACATGATCTTCTTGCATCAGCACACACTACTACAGAACCTACCTTTAGTGTCGGTTATTTAAAGCCTTTAGTGTCGGTTTCTAAGCGACACCTATGTGGGTGACACTAAAAGCTCACCCATTAGGCGTCAGTTCGAAAACCGACGCCCAAACTCTTCGCGCGCCACTGAAAACGCACCATCATGGCACTATAGGCGTCGGTTATTAGATACGAAACTGACGCCCAAACCCTTCGCGCCACATAAAGGGCGCCATCTTGGGCACTATTAGTGTCGGTTTTTTACAAATAACCGACGACATATATCTTCGCGCCACAGGAGGGCGCCAACTTGGGCACTATAGGCGTCGATTATTAGCTAATAACCGATGCCATATAACTCCCAACATGGCCATGTTGGACAGCACGGCCGTGGTGTTAAGGAAATAGACGTCGGTTTCTATTAAAAGCCGACACTGTAACCTATTTGGCATCGGTTTTATACAAATAACCGACGCCTATTGTTTTTTTTCTGTCAGCCTGCAGACCTGTTGTGGCTGGTCGCAGGATGAGAAACCTGTTCAGTTCAGTTATGAACTGCAGGTTTTACGACATCCATTGATATCAGCCGACAACAGGCCACAAACCTGCAAAATTAACAACAAAAATATTCACACATGCATTTAGCAATGCAACCTGCAGTTCCATTTTATTTTCACACATTTAGAAACATTCATGTAGCTAGCAATCTGTAGTTCCATTCATTCACATTCACACATGTAGAAACATTAATATAGCAACCAACACTTTCATTCATTTTCACTCAGAAACATGTAGAAACATCCAGACATGTAGAAACATTCACACATATATTATAATTCAAAAATTCATTTACAAAATATCATTGTTTAGTCATTATTCGCTATCAGGATCCCAATTATATTTTAAAGCCCCCACTATTTGTATGGTTTTTGCCCATTCTTCTCTTACTTCATTTAATTCTCCCATCGTATAGGGAGCATGTACATCTGGTAAGTCCGTTCCTGTAGTGGGGTCAGCTTTTAAACACCTGTAAAGCGAATGATGTATATATATAATTAATGAGCTATAAATAAGATTGATATATTTCATGTTATCTAATGAGACTATATAATACCTGAGCAATACAATCGATGTCCATACAACATGACAGACTAACACATATATAGTACATAACAACAACAACGTCGAATTTACATACAACACTAGCTTAGTACATATATAGTGGGACTTATAAGGTGACGATCCCACCTGATAAAACAGGTTACCGACAACTACATGTTACGACTGGGAGGTCGTGATTCAGCAACCGTATGCATTAGCAGGAGGACAAACAGATCACCATATGTTTGTCCTCCTGCTAATGCATACGGTTGCTGAATCACAACCTCCCAGTCGTAACATGTAGTCGGTAACCTGTTTTAGCAGGTGGTATCGTCACCTTAGTCCCACTATATATGTATTAAGCTAGTGTTGTATGTAAATTCGGCGTTGCTGTTGTTATGCACTGTATATGTGTTAGTCTGTCATGTTGTTATATGAATCTTGAAGCACTTGTGTGTGCTGCACTTTATGTATTGTATCTGTATCCTGCTTCTCTTCATTGGGGCTTCTTTTGCTGTTTAGCATTTGTATTAACTAGAAGATAATGAAACATCAAATCAGAAAATGATATTGATATTAAAAAAGTAAACATTTAGCTTCAATAAAAAATATAAACATGCATGCCTCTAAAATTGTGATCTTTTATCAATTAACAATCCTTCATTGTGATCTCCGCGCACATATAAGTCATCATTAGCTTCTTCAATATTTTGTGGAGTTGGCAACCCAAATGAGAATGGACTGGAGTCATCATATTTTTCATAGTACTCTTCTTCATCTATCGGATCTTCAATGAACTGTCTTTTACCACGGGCAATATTTGTTGCATTAGAGTGTGACAATCATGAGATTTAAGACCTATCAACTTCAGATCTTTCATTGATACCAATCTACGGATGTTGGATGAGTAACCATGTGGCACCTTAACATTTACCAAGCATTCACAAATAGCTTTCTTCTCCTTTCTAGACAACGTGTAACAAACGGGAGGTAAGTATGTTCTTTTATTACCCATTTCACGTAATTCTGTTAATTCTGACCTTATTCCCATTTCACGTAGGTCCAGTCTGGATTTTATCCCATCTTTAGTCTTACCTGGTATATTTAACAGAGTACCAATGATGCTATCATAGACATTTTTCTCAACGTGCATTACATCGATACAATGTCTGACTGTCAAAGAACTCCAATAAGGAAGATCCCAAAATATTGACTTCTTCTTGAATGAAGAATTGTCACTCCATGTAGTACATTGTGATCTCTTACCAAATTCATTGACAAAGTCTTTTACTCTTTCATAAACAACCTCCCCTAGTATAGGTTTAGGTGCACTGCGTTCCTCGTTCAATCCATTGAATGCTTTGTGCTTCCTACGATACAGATGGAATTTTGGAAGAAACCTTCGATGACCGAGATATACATTCTTACCGCCATGTTTTAGTCTTGTTGAATCAGTGTTCTCTTCACATATAGGACACACTTTAGCTCCTTTGACACTATATCCAGACAAATTCCCATATGCTGGAAAGTCATTAATAGTGCAAAACAACATAGCATGCAAATGAAATGTCTCTCTTCGTGAAGCATCATAGGTCATCACATCTTCACCCCAGAGTTTCTTTAAGTCATCAATCAGAGGTTCAAGATAAACATCGATGTCATTTCCAGGTTGTTTAGGGCCCGATATCAACAACGACAGCATTACGTACTTATTTTTCATACACAGCCAGGGAGGAAGATTGTATATAACAAGCATGACTGGCCAAGTGCTATGTTGGCTTCTCAATGTCCCGTACGGATTAACCTCGTCTGTACAAAGCCCAAGTCTTAGATTCCTGACTTCTTCACCAAATTCAGGGTACAATAGATCAATCTTCTTCCACTGTGGGGAATCAGACGCATGTCGTAGGATCCCATCATTATTTTTCTTAACATCTACATGCCACCTCAAATTCTTTGCATCTATCGGATTGGCAAACAAGCGTCGAAACCGTGATATTATAGGTAGATACCACATCACCTTGGCAGGAGAACCAGTTTTGGACTCCCCCGAAGTCGTCCATTTATACCGTGACGCACCACATTTTGGACAATCTTTCAAATCTGCTTAGTCCTTTTGAAATAATACACAATCATTAGGGCATGCATGTATCTTCTTGGCATCCATTCCCATTGGGCAAAACAATTTCTTTACCTGGTATGTAGAGATTGGCAGCTCATTTCCTTCAGGAAGCATTTCTTTCAACAAAGACAGCAATGACGTGAAGCTTTTGTCGCTCCATCTATTGTTAGCTTTCAACTTATACAATCTCAACACAACGTTAAGCTTCGTAAACTTAGTACAACCTGTGTATAACAGCATCTCAGCATCATGCACAATGTTTCTAAAAATGGGAGGTGGATCGGTGTGCTCTACCCCACAACTATCCAGCATCGCATCAACGATGTCTACTGGAACTGGTTCATTCACATCTACGTCATCGTAGGCAATTTCTTCTTCCACACAAGCACTGCTATCGACATCCACTGGTTTCGGGTTTGAAATCTCTCCATGCCAGTGCCATTCTTTATAGCCTTGTATAATCCCATTGCACATGATATGAGTTTTGATTTCGTCACCAGTGTTGACTTTCAAGTTGTTACCGCAATGCCTACATGGACAGTAGAACCTATCTCCAGGTTGTTTCCTATGTTCCTCGGCAAATCTAATGAACTGGTCAAGACCAGAAATAAACTCTGGGGTGCAGCGATTGCGAATTGACATCCATGATCTATCCATTCTATGATCAAAGAGAAAACAAGTATATATTAGGACAAGATTAGGGTCTAGGGTTAACAAATACATGTGATGTCATTATTATATATAATAAATGTGTACCACCTATCCATTCTTGAACACCTAATCTCACTAGTAAGTGTATAATGTGTATTGGGTTTTCAAGAAAATTTCGGCAGCATTTTCCCGCTGTTCTCCAAGTACATATGTACTTTGAGAACAAACGGGGAAATGCTGCCGAAATTTTCTTGAAAATCCAATACACATTATACACTTACATCCTAAGCGAGATTAGGTGTTCAAGAACAGTCCCAAACTGAGGACTATCCAAGATTTACTCCTAATGAGTAAATCTTGGACGGGTTTCTAGGCCAACAAATAATGTGTTGTCATTCTTATACCTAAAATCCGAGTTCTTCAAGTTAGGGTGATTATTGATGTCTTTAAAAGCATGATTGGCAATTTAGGGAAAAGTTCATCATTTACATTCCAAGCATGTCACATGTGTGCATTACAGTTCATCATTAAGCAAGATATAAGTAAGTATGATGTCATATTAAAATAGACTATACAATATGAGAAAATAGTAGTGTAATCATGCAAATGGGAACATTCATGGGAACACACAATTCAGTTATAAGCATTCATGTAGCAACTTTCAGTTCCATTCATTAATCTCTTTTTACATCCACACACAGGGGTGTACCCCTAAACAGTAACTAAACATGCACATAATTAAAAAAACTATTAATACAGACAAGTCTAGATAGATAGACAACTAAATACTACACCAACATGGTCCCGCATGCATCCGCAACTTCTTTTTGATGATGAAGTTGTGTCACGAAGCTCCTCACTGTATTTAGACGAATCTGAACTAACAGGGGCCTCAGATTCAGATTCCTCATAGATGATATCCGACGTCATGCGCTCATACCGCAGAAGATGATCGGGGGTCTCGCAGTTGCTGTTGGTTATCCAAACTTTGATGGAATTATGGCCAACTGGACGGAGAAAAAGCCTGCTCCAACGGACCACATGCAGCTCTCCAATCCAATCACGCCAATCGGATTTTGATACAAGATTTCCCGCCAAATCATACTCAACCTCGATAACATGTGATAAATTGCCAAAAGTTAGGGTCACTTTACCAGGCATGTAGTGTCTTCCTTTTAGAAAACGCCAATGTTTGGGTATGACCAATTGGTTTAAGGAACGATCATCTAGGATGATGTCCAATTGTTCTTTAATAGGGAATGTTAACATTGACATAGAGGCCCAGTTCATAGTGACTGTTATGGGTGGACAGAGACTGCATAATATTAGTGTAAGTACATATAACGATGTTATATATTTTCAGAAAAAGTTGTATGACATCAGTTAACCTTTTATTGCTTGTCATAACCAACTTTATTGTGGTAGACATGATAGCTTGAAAAGAAGTCTACATATGTACTTAGAGAACAAACGAGGAAATGCTACTGAAATTTTCTCGAAAACCCAATACACATTATACACTTACATCCTAAGTGAGATTAGGTGTTCAAGAATAGTCCCAAACCGGGGACTATCCAAGATTTACTCCTAATGAGTAAATCTTGGACGGGTTTCTAGGTGCTTACTAAAATAGAACCATTATATGGAACAAATCCTACATTATACACATACTTTTCATGAGTAAGATAATGTACACTTCATGGAATTATTAAGATCTGAATATATATAAGTTGTTTCCATTTAGGGAAAAGTTCATCATTTACATTCCAAGCATGTCACATGTGTGCATTATAGTTCATCATTAAGCAAAAGAAGGGTGATTAGGATTCTCACCAAGAATATAGCTAAACTATTAAACAATGATTATAGCTAAACTATTAAACAATAGACTTGCCACACATAAAACACCCTATACAACTATAAAACAAAAAAGTATTAAGTATATATGCATGATACAATAACTATTTTGCATCACATTACAACAGACTTATCATTGATACCTTACTAACTTATTGCTACATTTACATATCATCACTTGATCAAAAATTATAGAAGTACATTTAACCAAAGTATGCATTCTAAAATCTATGTCATGATTAGTTACATGTAATTTACTTGGATATACAGCAGTACCCGATTACTATGTCTTACATACAAAGTATGCATATTAAATTAACTAAGGCTTATCATAGAACATGTATTGTATAGACAATAGAGGATTCAGCTCAGTAGAAGCACAAAATCAGTACCTAAACCCTAAAATCACACCTTTTTAGCATTTATTCTAACAGGTTTATGTACATCAATATGTGTATGAGCCCTAATTAAAACTGATTCTCATAGGAAGTAAATAAATTAAAAAAAAACACACAGCAGCATGGCGAGCACCTTGAGGGAAGAGGAGCAGAGGAAGAAGAAGAAGGCAGGGCGGGCACCTTGAGGGAAGAGGAGCAGCGGCCGGAGCAAGTCCTAGCAGCTGTCGGCAGTGAGGAGAGGAGTGGCGGAGAGGGCGGCGAGGCTAGGAGACCTAGCTGCTACCAGCGACGGTGGAGAGGGCGGCGGGCGGGCGGGCGGGCGAGCGGCGACTGCTTCTCGTGGCGACGACGACGAGCGGCGAGCACGGAGGAAGGAGCGGCGGCGACGGAGCACGGTGGCGGAGCACGAACGGCAGGGAGCAGCGGTAGGGAGCAAGAAATCACCAGCTAAGGAAATCGGGAATGAAAAAGGGAAAGGGGAAGAATCGGTCGGGCTGGTGAGCTATTAAGTTGACAATAAGTGTCGGTTATTAAAAACCGACAACTAAACACCCTTTAGTCGTCGGTTATTTAGCTATGAACCGACGCCTTTTGTAAAATTTTGGAGCCAATTTTTTCGCTGGAATTTTGGGTTTGGCGGTTGAGTTTAGGTGTCAGTTGTTTATTAATTAACTGACACTTAATAAAAGCGGTACCCATGTCTGGCCGACCTTCGTAGATTGGATGTCGGTTTATGTTATCAACCGACACTGTAGCATTTAGGTGTCGGTTTTTGTATACAACTGACACCTGAAAAAGTGACTTTATATGCCATTTCTATAGTAGTGACACATCCTAAGCCTTTCTTGGAAGCATCGTAGAAAACAACATAGCCTTTCCCAGGCTCTGGCAACACCAACACTGGAGCACTAGTCAGCTTGTCCTTCAAACTTTGGAAAGCTTGCTGACAACGATCATCCCAAACAAAGGGTACATCCTTCCTGGTCAACTTTTTCATTGGCAATGTGATCACGCTGAAGTCCTTTATAAACCTTCGGTAATATCTTGCTAAACCCAGAAAACTACGTACTTCTGTCAGCGTCTTCGGTTGCTCCCAATCTGCAACTGACTCCATTTTCTTGGGGTCCACTCTGACTCCTTCTGCAGATATCACATGACCCAATAAAGTCACTTCTTTCAACCAGAACTCGCACTTACTGAACTTGGCATATAACTGATGTTGGCGAAGAAAGTCAAATCTTGTCAAAGATGATGTTTGTGCTCTTGACTGTCTCGACTGTAGATCAATATGTCATCTATGAAAACTACAACAAACTGATCTAGAAATGGACGGAACACCCTGTTCATCAGATCCATGAAAGTAGCAGGTGTATTGGTTAGCCCAAACGACATAACCACAAACTCAAAGTGACAATACCTTGTCCTAAACGCTGAATTTGGTATGTCATCTGCCTTAATCCTCAATTAATGATATCCAGACCGTAGATTGATCTTTGAGAACATTGTAGCACCACACAACTGATCAAACAAATTGTCTATCCTCGGCAATGGGTACTTGTTCTTGATCGTAACTTTGTTCAACTGCCGATAATCTATACACAGCCGCATTGTCCCGTCCTTCTTCTTTAAGAAGAGGATCGAAGCAACCCACGACAATGTGCTCAGTCTGATGAAACCTTTATCCAACAACTCTTGTAACTGCTTCTTCAGTTCTTCCATCTCGACTGGAGTCATCCTGTACGGCGTCTGAGCAGCTGGCTATGTTCCTAGCACCAAATTGATTTCAAAATCAATCTTTCGAGGTGGGGGAACACCGGGGAACTCATCGGGAAACACATCTGCAAACTCTCAGACAATAAGCATCTCCTCAAGACTAGGACCTTTCACCTTGGTATCTACAACGTGAGGTAAGAATGCCTTACAACCTTTCCGCAGCAACTTCTCTGCCACCATTACTAACACAAAACACGTCAGAAGAATCTTCCTATCTCCCTGGAAGATCCACTTCTCTCCACCGTCATCAAACACTACTTGCTTGGAACCACAGTCCAACACAACCTTATACTTCTCTAAGGTATCCATCCCAAGGATCACATCGAATCCATCTATATCAAATGGTATAAGATCCACTTGTATATTGTGTCCCAAAAAGGATAAGACACAAGATGGACACTCTTCTCGAAGCATCGAGGAACCATCAAGAAAGGTTTCTAACAACATGTTGTCTTTCTTATAGATAATAGGTAAAAGACAACTATCAAGCGTACTACGTGTAATAAAAGAGTGTGTAGCACCTGGGTCAACCAGAATAGATATAAAGTAAGAAGAAGACAAATCAGAATGAAATAACTCCAGCTGACCTGCCACCACTCGCGGGTTGACTATTGCCTCCGGCTGACTCATAGCATACAATCGAGTTGTTGCTTGCTGTCCACATCCTCTGCTTCCTTGAGCAGACGATCCCTCTTGTGACGCTTGACCGCGTCCTCACCCTCTGCTACCACTGGGCTGCTGTCTATCTGACCCTTGCTGATTCTGCCTCAGTTGTTGTGTCACTTCAACATCTCTCTTTGGGCAGTTTGACCTCAAGTGCCCACTCTGTCCATAGTGGTAACATGACCTTCCTTCTATCTGCAGCCTAGATGTCCATGTTGTTGGGTTTTAGGGGAGATAGAGAAGGCAGCGGAAACAAAAAAAAAATTCTCCCCCAACCCATACCGAGGAAACGCGTCAACGTCTATATAATAGGAAAGGATGGTTTGTGGAATCATACCTTGTCCCGAGGCTTGCTCGGCGACAATACCTCGTGTAATGCGCAGTCTTCAACTCCGGTCTTGGATGGTGTCTATGCAGCTTCTGGTCGCACCGGGACTGACAACTCCTCCTCCTACCGGACTGTCGGATGACAGTTGTCCTCCTAAGCGGCAGTGTCCTCCCGCCTCTGTAGTAGTCCACACGGACCACCTGGAACTCCACTCTCCTTGTCCCACAAGGAAGTGGAAGGAGTCGCACCCTCCTGTTGACGTACTAGTCGCCAACACACTCTCCTGCTACCAGTTGCACCTATAGTTGTCCTTCCCTTGCTGCACCTCCCTTTTGCGGGAAGCACTTGCTCGAGATCTCTCAAGGTTACCAAAACCAGAGAGAACGACAACTTCGCAAAGCAACTGGCTTGCATTGAGTTGTACTTTGAGAAGCCCCCAATACCCCTATATGTATAGCAGGGTCATGGGACAGGGTTCTCATGCCCCGGCAATACGGGACTAAACGCAGGAGTAGAAGGGTTCGAGAATTTTCCACAAAAGCAACCGGTTCGCAACTTGAAACGATCGGTTCACAACTGAACCGATCGGTTCGGCCATTGAGCCGATCGGTTGGACCTGAGCCAATCATTTGGGGCACTCCAACCGATTGGTTGGTGCCCTGAACCGATCGGTTCATAGTCCTAATCTGGCTCAAAAAGACTTTCCTTGTTTCGTTCCCAATTGGTATCAAATACCAATGTTATTCCCAATCGAATTGGGCGATTTGAAACCAAAGGAAAATTCTTTCCGACATGACTTTTCCCAACTGGTCGGTTGCACCAGTTGAGCCGATCAGTTCAGCCCTTGAACCGGTCGTTTCAACCTGGGCATGAGCCGATCTGCCTGGACACTCCAGCCGACCGGTTCAACAACCTCAGCCGACCGGTTCATCACATGAACCGATCGGTTGGGAGCACAGGTTGGGCAAAATCAGTCAATTGCGATTTCAATCAATCCGATACTCCAATCAATGCGTCTAACACCTTGAACCATACGATATTGAGCCATCGACTGATTGAGTGTTTAATTGAACTACTAAACTCCTTTAGTAATCAATCTAAACATTGCTTGTGGACAAAACTCCTCTTCCAGGTTAAATCCTATGTGTGTGACCCTGCAAGTCCATTTCACATTGGCAGTGAAAGTCCATAACACTTATGACTTCACAAGCAAAGAGCAGTGCCTAGTCACACATCAGTGCTACCCAAGTGAAAGTAGAAAGTTGGAGAACAACTTTCATCCTACAATCCGTGAATGGTGTTACAGTGAATGTATAATTCCTTTATCACTGATATCCCGAATGAACTCGAGGCATGGAACAGTCATCCTGTCAACGTTCATTCACTTTCTTGATCTCAGAGTAGATTGAAGGAGATATGTATGACATCAATATCACATACTGATTCACACATGCGTGCGCACGCCTATCTCAATCCTACTCATCAAGTGGCCTTGGATATCAAACTCCCTCAGGAGGGACAAATCCCATATCTATCACTCACCCTTCAAAAGCCCCATGTGTCAAAGCCACCCAATCATCACCTTTATAACAACCCATGTTTCAGGACTGCGTTTTATGATGTCAAAGTGTGCCCAACGACATGTGTTGAGTGCAGTGATTTCAGGTCTAAGAATCACACTCACCACCATCACTGTGAGTACTGAATGTGACTACCATCTCATGGTTCCATGTGTCAAACTCACGGTGGGTCTGTCTGGTACACTTGTTCTCTAACAAGTACCTATGTGTTTGGTTTGATATCTCTATATCATGACTAATGAGATTCTGTCATCAACCAACACCACAATCTAGTCTTGTGTGTCATTGCTGTCTATCTACCTTCCACAATGACATCTGACTAGGGACATATCAAGAATGTACAAACTCTTAGCATCCGTATGATCTCATCGTTCAGGTCCTCAACCTGAAAGCATACGTCATTGAGTACTGTCATTCTCTAGACATTCAATCTGTTCTATCACTATCTCATATGACTGAACCAGAATGAATTAGAAGCTTGCCTTTGATGTTTATCAAATCAATCTTAATGTATCCCACCAATCATCCCATGATTGGCTCTCAGGGCATACATACCAACAGACTCCCACTTGCACTGCGAGCCAATCACCCATGAATCATATTCATAGTGATCTTCAAACATGTCCCACATGTCACTGTGCTCTAGTGCCAACATAGTGAGTAATGGCAACACCTTGCCAAAGTCAGTATAAATTGCATGTCTCTCATCTCTTCGCTGTACGTCGCACGTATGAGATGGAGTTGCCGTAATATGCGATCTAGAATTCCTTTGATAACCTTTAGCCACATTGCATGATCAAGGATTCCAGACTTGTCATCAATGAGTGGAATATCTATAAGTTCATCTCATGAACTTCCAGATCCATATAGTATCCACTGTTGTTCTCTAACACACAGATACTCAGCATTTCCTTTTAAATGGTTTTATTGGAACACTTCCAATTATCAACAAACTTTCACTTTTATACATCCTATGTATAATTTGCATTTAATCTTCTATCCTTTCAGAAGTTCGCATCAATGTAACTCTTTACATCGAACTCTTCCTTATCTCCATAGAACTAGTACTTCACAAGTTCTCATGGTATTCCAGTAACCCTTACTGGAAGTAGACAGACATCCACTCGTCATGTCCCACATACGAGTTATCAGGATGAGCACATCATATTGTCATGTCCTACATACAACATGATGAATGCATTTTGTTCTTGCCATGTCATACATGCAAGACAATGGGATGATTACATACATGATAGATCCATATCTATTCTTAGTGTTCCCATTCTTCATAAGAATTGGACACTTGGCCTTGGGATGCTAACTCCATGTAGCATGGACAAGTTTTCTCCCACTGAATATGTGCATACTGAACACTTCAGTACAGATTGCCAATGTATGCTCTCTCTTTTTCAGGTCAAGAGGTTTTTCAAGAACTATCTCTATAGATCTCTATTCCTATCACATAGGAAACTTCTCTATCTTCCTTAAAGATAATTTCCACTTTTGGATTTCCATTTTAGAACATTTCCATTTCACATCAATATGTGTAATGTGAACACGCTCCCACTAAATCACAGATCCTTCTTTATCTTTGACATATCAGTCAAACCCTTTGACTATATCATCAAAGTAAAGATCCAATTTTGAGTTGCTTGTACTCAATCAATCACATTGATTAGTCCATTGTAACTTATAGACTTCATTTGCATGAGTGGATTCATAAACCTTATAGGTTGTGTCACGTATACATCCTTGTTTTATTCCTCATAGGAATGCGGTTTTAGTATCCATATGCCAAATGTCTCAGTCATTAAGTTGCAATCAACAAGCATCATCCTTCTCAAAATGTTATCCATGTGTCTTAACACTTAAGACTTATTTGCACTTATGGATATGATCCAATGAGTGCTACCATCAAGGTCATACCTTATGGTTCACATGGATGTCATTTAGGATGTAATGGTCTTAAACCATAACTCAAGATTTGGTTCCTCATATTCATCTTGATAGTTGACTCATCACATGAACAACTCATCACATAGATAATTGAGGTGTATCTGTTAAGGATATAAGAACTCACAACCCTTGTGATTCTTAATTTCCTTTATTAGTGTGGGGTATTCTTTTATTAAGAAGAATTTAGTTATTTGATAATCATTCTCTAACTCCTTAGAGTATGATTCCTTCTTGATTTAGACATCACCATGCCTTAATCATGAGTTCACTATGATACACTATCATAATCACTCATAAGGATCTCAAACATTTGGTCCAAGTATTTTATTCATTGATCTCATCAAGAATTAATACTTTACCAAATTTGTACTTCATTTATGATAATCTTGAACACTTCAAGATATTCATATTGGTATTTCTCTAAACACCATTTGAAGTATTAGCATTCGCTCCAATAGGTATGTAAATACATCACATGTATTATACCTAATAGGACAATCATTCTCCCACTACCATTAGTGAAGATTGATTAATCATGTACAAGAGATTCATGTCTCTTACTGGTTCTCTAACCAAAAGAGTCTAGATTTATCCATCATATGGAAACTAGAAATGAATTTCTCATGATTGATGCTAATTTGATCGTTTGAGTTATCTATAACTTTTAGGTATCATTTTATCTTATGCATATCAAATACCACAATATAAGCAAGGCATTGCCACAAAGATCATATCTTTAAGATCAAAACATCAACTTTATTAATTGCCATTATTGTCATACAATATGCAATAATAAAGTGTTTCTATCTATTGGCAATATATGAAATAGCAGTTCTCAACTCTATTTCGTGCCCTTTTAGGCTGAAATAAACTGAAAGATACTCCTATCTATGGCAGCAACACTTGCTCCAATTATGGGTACTTCTTTCTTGGTCCTTTCACAAAGGCCATCACTTCTTTGCGGATATTGCATATCATATATGACATATCCATATTTTGGTATCATATACCTCAGATAAAGAAGCGGTTCATTTCATGATACCTTAGGTGGAGATTTCCATCCCCTCCTTCATCTTCTTTTGTTCTTCCAGATATAGAGGGCAATCCCTCATACACCCTTTCCCCATGTGCCTTGAGGCTGAAGACGACTTGGATTTCTGGCTAGCATCAGAACACTTCTTAGCTTTTCCCTTGTCCTTGCCCTTAAGAATTACCTTTTCTTTGATCACATCAAAGACTATGGTTTGTCTTTCTTCATCTTTGCCTCTACTATCCTCAACATGTCCAACAACTCTGTCAACGCTTGTCAAAGTTGTTCATGTTGTAGCTTATCATGAATTGTATGATTCTCACAACATTTGCAGTATCATACCAATAGCCAACTCTTGGCTTAGAGGGAATCCTTCTTAATCAGGTTTTCCACATACCCAATCACATTGAGTGTGTGAATACCTTACTGGATCTCCTTCTGTCATGACATACTAGGACAGTGTCTTGGAGACATCATATGTCTCATGTAGTCTCTACAACTCATAGTTCAGAGAACACAACATCAAGCACTCCTCATCAATGTCATCCTCGGTATGCTTCCATAAGCATACTTTCAGCCATTGATGTGGTGGGATCGAGTTCATCTGGTTCTGGTATAACTAGGACTTAGAGCTTTCGCTCTTTGACTGAGAATACTTCTCATCATCCTAACCAGTCGTGGAATTATTCCCATTTAATTTGTTGGTCTCAAAGACTGATCGCAAATAAAGTGATTTGTTGATTAACCATTTATATTAACAAAAAGGAAATATATGCAATTTTAGTCCAAAACTCTTTTGACTTGTTTGATTGATTTGAAAAGTTTGACGATATAATTAGGCCTTTAATTAATTATCGCTCCCACTATTTTACTTCAAATTGATAGCCCTCACCATCAATTCGGAAGTTTGCAACGTACAACCTTCTACTGGGCAAGATCCTGAAATCCTCTAAGTCATGAGTCAGCTTTGGCTGATCTCCCACAACTTAGATCTCTCAGGTAGGCAACTCTTGCCAATTGCATCATATGCAACTCTTGTTGAATGAACATGCACAACACCTTGCCATGAACATTCCTTGCCTCTGGGCCTAGACGCTCTAAGAATCACCAGTTAAGTCTAACCCAAAAGCCGACACGGTAAACATGCACCCTGCTTTGGCAGAACCTACATGTCTACCCTTCACACTTCCACAAGATAGACGGCGCACCATGCTTTGGCGTAACCTACGCTTGGTCGATCGAGCTTTTCATGTGTGCCGCTAATGGAAGGCATATAAGAATTAATATTTTAATGAGGGATTCGGTTTATATACATATACATATCCAATCACCACAATACATAGTATGTATCATATACATGTTATATCCCACAGAAAACATGCACAAACGATAAAAAGCGATGATTATGGCCATCCTAATGTGATTCCTCGAGCCAAGAGGAATCACGGTCATCTAGGTCTACATCACATGCAACCTTTACAAGATGAACTATGTGCCTTTGCCTTCCGAGTTGATCAACTCATCTCATGAATGATCTGCTCTCTCTGGCCGGTTGTTTGGGTGCCACCAGCCGATCGGTTGGCTCCTCCAACCGATCGGTTCTCCTGGTCATCGTGCATCTCGTCATGTCCGCCACCCGCTCATCTCGCTCCTCGAACCGGTCATCAGCCGATCGGTTCACTCCTTGAACCGACCGTCTGGAACGTCAACCGATCGGTTCACCCCTTGAACCGATCGTTTCAGCTGTCGCCTTGATGTCCGCCGGTCTTTGACATAACAGGAAATAAAAATCTATCCTATTATTGCTTTAAAAAGGAAAACCCCGAGTTACATTCAGGGGGAGCAAAGGTAGGAAAGAATCTCGAATTATTTCGAGTTACATCAGGAATACGAGAGGGAAGATCGGTGCGCAGACCGAGATGCAAGCAACCACAAACAACCACACACAGATAGGGGTTTATAGGCCATAATCACGCTACACACATCCACCACAAAACTCATTTAAGGGCGACGTGTGTAGAGTGCATTAATAATACATATCATATATGTAATTTGGGATTTGTGGATTTAGGATTAGACATGCATAAAGCCAATATTATTCGCATCGTATGCAATAAATAAAGGTGACAAACCAAAATCGATCATATCAATATTCCTAAAATATAGAGAAGTTGACCTGGCTCTGATACCACTGTTGGGTTTTAGGGGAGACAGAGAAGGCAGCGGAAACAAAAAAAAAATTCTCCCCCAACCCATACCGAGGAAACGCGTCAACGTCTATATAATAGGAAAGGATGGTTTGTGGAATCATACCTTGTCCCGAGGCTTGCTCGGCGACAATACCTCGCGCAATGCGCGGTCTTCAACTCCGGTCTTGGACGGTGTCTGTGCAGCTCCTGGTCGCACCGGGACTGACGAATCCTCCTCCTACTGGACTGTCGGATGACAGTTGTCCTCCTAAGCGGCAGTGTCCTCCCGCCTCTGTAGTAGTCCACACGGACCACCTGGAACTCCACTCTCCTTGTCCCACAAGGAAGTGGAAGGAGTCGCACCCTCCTATTGACGTACTAGTCGCCAACACACTCTCCTGCTACCAGTTGCAACTGCAGTTGTCCTTCCCTTGCTGCACCTCCCTTTTGCGGGAAGCACTTGCTCGGGATCTCTCACGGTTACCAAAACCAGAGAGAACGACAACTTCACAAAGCAACCGGTTTGCATTGAGTTGTACTTTGAGAAGCCCCCAATACCCCTATATATAGGAGGGTCATGGGATAGGGTTCTCATGCCCCGGCAATACGGGACTAAACGCAGGAGTAGAAGGGTTCAAGAATTTTCCACAAAAGCAACCGGTTCGCAACTTGAAACGATCGGTTCACAACTGAACCGGTCGGTTCGGCCATTGAGCCGATCGGTTGGACCTGAGCCGATCGTTTGGGGCACTCCAACCGATCGGTTGGTGCCCTGAACTGATCGGTTCATAGTCCTAATCCGGCTCAAAAAGACTTTCCTTGTTTCGTTCCCAATTGGTATCGAATACCAATGTTATTCCCAATCGAATTGGGCAATTTGAAACCAAAGGAAAATTCTTGCCGACATGACTTTTCCCAACTGGTCGGTTGCACCAGTTGAGCCGATCGGTTCATCCCTTGAACCGGTCGTTTCAACCTGGGCATGAGACGATCGGCCTGGACACTCCAGCTGACCGGTTCAGCAACCTCAGCCGACCGGTTCATCACATGAACTGATCGGTTGGGAGCACAGGTTGGGCAAAATCAGTCAATTGCGATTTCAATCAATCCGGTACTCCAATCAATGCGTCCAACACCTTGAACCATACGATATTGAGCCATCGACTGATTGAGTATTTAATTGAACTACTAAACTCCTTTAGTAATCAATCTAAACATTGCTTGTGGACAAAACTCCTCTTCCAGGTTAAATCCTATGTGTGTGACCCTGCAGGTCCATTTCACGTTGGCAGTGAAAGTCCATAACACTTATGACTTCACAAGCAAAGAGCGGTGCCTAGTCACACATCAGTGCTACCCAAGTGAAAGTAGAAAGTTGGAGAACAACTTTCATCCTACAATCCGTGAATGGTGTTACAGTGAATGTATAATTCCTTTGTCACTGATATCCCGAATGAACTCGAGGCATGGAACAGTCATCCTGTCAACGTTCATTCACTTTCTTGATCTCAGAGTAGATTGAAGGATATATGTATGACATCAATATCACATACTGATTCACACATGCGTGCGCACGCCTATATCAATCCTACTCATCAAGTGGCCTTGGATATCAAACTCCCTCAGGAGGGACAAATCCCATATCTATCACTCACCCTTCAAAAGCCCCATGTGTCAAAGCCACCCAATCATCACCTTTATAACAACCCATGTTTCAGGACTGCGTTTGATGATGTCAAAGTGTGCCCAACGACATGTGTTGAGTGCAGTGATTTCAGGTCTAAGAATCACACTCACCACCATCACTGTGAGTACTGACTGTGACTACCATCTCATGGTTCTATGTGTCAAACTCACGGTGGGTCTGTCCGGTACACTTGTTCTCTAACAAGTACCTATGTGTTTGGTTTGATATCTCTATATCATGACTAATGAGATTCTGTCATCAACCAACACCACAATCTAGTCTTGTGTGTCATTGTTGTCTATCTACCTTCCACAATGACATCCGACTAGGGACATATCAAGAATGTACAAACTCTTAGCATCCGTATGATCTCATCGTTCAGGTCCTCAACCTGAAAGCATACGTCATTGAGTACTGTCATTCTCCAGACATTCAATTTGTTCTATCACTATCTCATATGACTGAACCAGAATGAATTAGAAGCTTGCCTTTGATGTTTATCAAATCAATCTTAATGTATCCCACCAATCATCCCATGATTGGCTCTCAGGGCATACATACCAACACCTGTCACTACCACTGAAGTTGTACTATGCACCTTCGTCGGTGAAGAAACATAACCTCTTCCCTTACTTGGGGACCATTGTGATGGTGTACTGGAACCTCTCATCATGGAAGGTGCTAAAAACCTTGGCTTCTTGAAGCCACCAGATCTTTGTCCCCGGAACTAAGCAGGCCTTTTCCTGGTCATGGACTCCCTTTTCTCCCTGACAGACCGTTCAATCATGCGGATGGACTCCACGAACGTGGAAAACCGCTCCCAATTTTCCAAAGCAGCAGCAGGTGTTGACAACTCATCACTTAAACCCTTCTCAAACCATCTGATTCGCTCATCATCTGTCACCGCCATGTGAGGACAAAACCTCAGCAGGTCCATGAACTTGGCTTCATACTCGGTGATGCTCATCGATTCTTGGCGCAGATGCTCAAACTAGTTGATCTTCTCATCCAAATACGTCTTCAAAAAGTATCTACTGATGAACTCTCACCGGAAAACCTCCCAATCGATCACCTCACCGGGTCATTTCTCCTCCTCGATGGCCCACCAGTGGCCAGCACTACCTTTCATAAGGTAGATAGCATGCTTTACTTTGTTTTCTTCGGGGATGTCGAGGATCTGGAAGGCCTTCTCAAGACCTATCAGCCACAGATCTGCATCTACTGGATCAGCCATTCCAGCATTATCAGAAGCTCCGACTCGGCGAAGCCGCTCAAAGGTCTTCCCAATGCCTGATGATTCACCATGGGGAGCATGTGCTCTTGGCAGAGGCACTGTCACTCTTTCCACCATGTGATTCATCGTAGCCATCAACTACCCCATAAGGTGTTGGTAGGCAGGGTTTTCAAGAATGGCTAGGTCAAGTTGGGGGACCTCAGGCACCCGATAAGGGAAAGTATGTAAAGAATTATGGCTCAAACCATGTGGAATCCCTCCACAAATCTAATGCAAGAAATATCACAAGAAACCATCAACAAACGAGCGAGAAAATCGCAAAAATCCAAGCCCTACGGCTGACGCACGGTTCCAGCACATGAACAAGTATGATGTGAGGTAGGAGATATTATATCCACCGTCTGATAGTGACTGAATGCCTCACATCATGCCCAAAATGGGTTGTGACATTAAATCGTTTCCCAATCAAGTTCGACCATAGTGATAATTAAATTATTTGCTTTTCTTTCTCTCTTTAATTGAGGGTGAAAACAAGGTCCAAATTAAATAAAATTTGACATCTGTCCTAATTAGGATATTTTGAATCCTATTTTGGCATTAGTTTTCCTTTTGGAGAACTTTTGGTAATTTATTTAATTCTTTTATAGTAGATCATATTTTCTCTTTCCTAATGCATTAGTAACATCTAGAATTACCTAATTACTGTGAAATTTCATCTTCAAACAAAGTGAAATATATAGAACATGATTTTGCCATTAATTTTTCTTTTGATATTATTTCACACATTATTTAATATTTTGGGATTGTATGTACTTTCTCTCTCCTAACTTCACTAGAACACTTATGTTTATCCAAATTAGATAAAAATCACACATAGGCTAATTTTAACCTTTAGGTTTTCAATCAGGGTTTTAATTCCATTTTTGGATGCTTTTAGTAAAAAAATTAACATGTTTGCCTTTTATCATATTTTGTTTTCCAAAAATAATTAAATTAGTTACTATTATGCAAATAATGTGAAACTTGACTCCCAAGGCGATAGGCACCCAAGGAATACGTTTTCACTATTATATTTTTATATTGAGATTTGTTTTTATGAGTTATGGCACCATTTATTATCATTATATTTATCAAAACATTATATCAACACTTACTTAATTAAGTCCCACTAATGTCTCATTGTTACAAAAAGACATATATTACTATTATGCATGAAAGTTCACATTTTACACATTATGTCCATTAATTCCTTATTTATTTGAAGTCTGAGACATAATTAATATTTATGAACATGAATTTATCATTTGTTACTCCAAAGCATAATATTTATTTTTATTTAGCCATTATGTTTGTCAAGAAAATATATGTAATATATTTCATGATTTCATTTACATGTTGCCACAAATTAAATTATTATGTAAATGTGTTCTAAATTTTCAATCCTTGTTTGGTCACATCTAAAGAACAAACCTAACTAGATTTCTAATCATGGGTAGGATTCTAAATTCATGTTCATTACAAGAGAAATTAAATCATAAAAATGGGAAATAATATTGAAATGTCCCTAAGAAATAAGTGAAAATATGCATTAAAAACTAATGAATATGCATTCATCAAATCACCCCAAACTTGAATGATGCTCATCCCCGAGCAGCATAGAATCACAAACATTGCATATGATACTGACAATCTGTCATCCTTAATTGCATCGAACCACTTGCATCCTTACCAAATTTTTGGCCAAACGACCTTGATTTCTTGAAATCACAAAGTCAATTTTCTCATATTCTCTACTAGAAAATTTTTTGCAACGTGTTTCCATTTTGAAACCTATAAAGAACATATGCCATATTCCTTTACTTTTTGGTACTCTCATATATACTTATGAGTCATGAACAAGAACAAAGCTCAATAATTTAGTTATTTGGGGGTATGTATATTCCCCTAGGTAGAATATTAAAGTGAAAGGAAGTATGGAAGAAGGTGATATCTCCTCTATTCCACTCGAGGTCATTTTATTTTTACTATTAATTGAATTTTTTGTTTGCACATTTGTATCTTTTCTTTATTGGTAATATTCCCCTATTACATACGAGTGGTATGGAAGAAGTGATAGAGGGAGTAGGGGTGTATTTTTTGGTGGATTTTGGACTATTTTGGTCTTTTGTTTGTTTTTGGTGAATGAAGGGATAAGAAGGTGATTGAAGAAATGTGGAAAAGGTTTAGCTTGCGTAGAAAAGTTTGAACATGTACATCTTGTATTTTGAATTTAGCACATTGGGAGCATCATAACATCAGTTTAGTTCTTTCAACAACAAGCAACAAGGAACATTCAAGAAATTTCAAAAGCTATTATATAAATCAATTAAAGAAATATTGCATTTGGTTCATACAATCCATTGTGGCATTCCATATTTTTGAAGGAGTACTGCAACTTAAAGTCCAAGGTGACAGGGTGAGTTCTAGCAATGGCAGTTCGTGAGTTTATTATAAAATAATTCACTTCATCCAAAGGGTTTATTGATGAAACGTCATACAAGAAATAATTGGCTGACTCGATAAAGGTCAAGCATATACAAGAAAAAAGTAAACAAAAAATAAAGCTAAACTAAATGCAAATAAATTAACATGATAAAAATGTTGAAATAAGAAAAGATAGAGTGGGTGGAATAGGTAGATACCACCAACCTGCACCATGGACTTAGAAATTTTCTCATATGAAGTGAATCCTAAATTCAGAACAAAGGGAAGAAAAACATTGGGTTTCCTCTGAACAAACACACTATTTAATGTAGAAGATTCGACACCTATGTTGTCCACCGTGGAGGAGAGGCAATTGGAGCTTGTACGAGACTACTATATTATCTTAGTTGTGTATCATCCATCCACTAATTCATCTTTTCTTGGATTCTTTCTCGCTATAACCTACCATTATTGGTATAAAATATGTTACAATACCAAGGGAAACAGTTGGAGTTGTACCTCATTGGTTCCCTCTACTCAATGTATGATGATGGATAGTCATAAGGGATCTGGGATGAATGAAAAGGATAATGATGAGGTGGTGCAGGAGTGAGGTTCATTGGATGCATAGTCACCCAATCATATTTTTCACTTGCATCTATGGGATGTGGATCTGGAGGTTGATACTTGGAGAAATCACCATCTATGTTCCCACATGATTCTTCTTTATTCACATAACATATTTTCAACTCACCAGGCATATGTTAGTCCTCATATATTCAAATCCAGTGAGGGGAAGGGGGAAAGTGTTTGGGAAATATTTGGTGCCACTGGGGCCTATAGGTAGACATGCAGTTGCGGATGACATGGTTCTTGAGTGTTTGGAATGTGTATTGCATGAGTGGAGACAAGAGGAAGGGGTGTCTCTTGTATGTTTGGTGATTTTTCTTTCAGCATGGAGTAGATAAGTACACTCTCAATCTTCTTTTTAATGTGATCTTCCTCTAAGAATACCCTCAGTAAATGATGGGGATCCTGAGGGGAAACATTGTTGTTACATTAGATAAAATTGGTTAATGTAGTTGAGGAAGTATACTTCTTCTTACCAGGTGTACTCTATGGTGCCAACAAGTTCTTGAAAGTGAAAATATCAACTCATAGGATTAGAAGTCCTACTTCAACATCAATTATGGCTTTGGAAGTGGTGAGGAATGTCTTTTCAAATAGGAAAGAGTAACGATGATCTTCATTGATGTCCAACACTACAGTACCACAAGGACCATAAAACTTCCCAACTTCTATTGGTATATCCTCAATAATACCAACTAGCTTGGTTGTGGAAGAATTAGTAAGTTGGATAGCCATCATAGTGGGCCATGCATTAGTAAGGATGAGTCTTCTACATAGGATAAGTGGTATTATAGAGATGTTAGCTCCAAGATAAGTTAAACCTATTTGGTCGATAGAATTTCTCATAGAGCATGAAATCCAGAAAAATCCAGGGTCCTTGTGCTTGCGAATCATCTTATTATGAATGATATCTAATGAGGTTCTTGCCAATTTTACCGCTCCAAAATCTTCAGTTATGTACTTGCGATTAAGAAAGAGCTTGAAGAATTTAGTCCAATAAGGAATTTTGGTCATGTCATCAAGTAATTGGATATTGATATACAAATTTTTCATAGTTTCTTTGAATTAATTTTATATGGAATTAAATTGGGTTTGGTTTAACCAACATTTTATGGCACACATGTCTTGTATACAACAACATCAAATGCATGCATGGAAAATCTAGCCAAGTTGTTTTCATGCTTGGGGTAATAACTACATCATCTTTATCATCCTGGCCATCGTCAAGGTGGAAGGATTTACTCTCACTAGAACATTGAGGCCAAAATGAGTTGTCACAACTTTGATTTGTTCTATGTTCTTCATATTACAATTGTACTACAAAAGAACCTACAAAAGGGTTTGTATATTTCCATGAATTGGGTTAAATGAGAATCTATTATCCTTTGATGAGCGTGTTGAAGTAGAATCATCCATTCTAGAGAAGAAATTCTATCATCTGTAGAAGGAGGGGTGGTTTGGGCATGATTAAGATTTTGGAACTGATGCCCCAACAATTACCTTAGTTCATGAAGCTTTGTTGGTTACTGTATTGGAACCTTGGGGGAAGCAGTCTTGGTTGTTCACTTGAAAGGGGCGTTGCTCCGATGCATTTTTAGTACTGGTAAGATTGCCATATTGGAAACTACGATTTGTTTCTAGTTTGGTTTGGGTTGTAATAGGCTTGACCATGAATGGTATGGATGAAGTTGAGATTATCCATCTATGGTCCATATTTAGATTGTATGGGATCGTTATTTACCTAGACATTGTAAAGGAGTTGACATTACAAAGTAGAATGGTCATGGCCCTTGAAAGCCTGGAAAAAGAGACCAACAGATTTTACTTGTTTTTGTAGATGTTGTGATTGTTCTAAATGTCCACCTCTTTTGTAGGCATTGAAGGAGAACTCCAGGCAGTCTTGATTCAAGGTGAGCAACTTGAAGATTTCAACAATAGATCTAAAATTGGAACTATCTTCAGCCTTGGCTACCTTGAGGACTCCACCTTGTCCTATATTTGATCGGATTGGGTTTCAGAACTTCTTTTAACAACCTCCCACGCATTGTCAAAGTTTTAGAACATGAAGTTACCTCCATATGAGGTGTCAAGTAAAGTCTTTGTGTTGTCATGAACACCCCAGTAGAAGGTCTCAATTGATTGGACTTGAAGGATGTTATGATGCAGGCAATGAAGGAGGATCTCTTTAAATCGCTACCAATCTTTAGAAAAGGTTATACCAAGAACCATAATGAATTGGGTTCCCCCTACTCTTATAGGTGATATATGGGGGATAGTATTTTTCAAGGAACTTGGTCTACAGAGCTTACTAGGTGGTGACAAGATCTCCTTCCATAGCATTGGACCAACTGTTGACTTGATCTATCAAGGAATGTTTAATTAGTTGTAGTTTGATTTCATCTTTAGAAATTCTTGGTATCTTGTGCAAGGCACAAAGGTCGAAGAAGCGTTGATGATGATCTTGACAATTGTCATCCTTCTTATTGGTGAAGGAGCATCTTCGAATCATGGTGATCCACTATTTGTGGATCTTAAATTGTGGGACACTGATAGAAGATGGCATAAGATGATGTTTTGCACTGGTGACTTAGGGAAAGGAAACTCCAATAAGTACTTCTTCCTTTCTTCCTCTCATTTTTTTGGTGTCTCAGGCTTCTTGTCTGACAGATATGGCAGTCTTGATCTCAGTCCTTAGGTGCTCTCTTTGTGTGGTGAGGGCCAGTTATACCCTACGCTTTACTTCTTCCTCATCCATCTTGTTATCATTTATTTGGTGAAAAATTCTATCAATATCTAGGACGAATACATATGATACAAAATTGATGCATGGAAACTTCGCATATATCATTAATATCTAAATAAGAGATTAGATAATGTTAAGATTCGGGGAAAGATATTTTTAAGATAATGAGAGTGATTACCAATTGAAAGAAAAATTTGAAACTATTCAATGCAGTGGGGATCAATAACACTCCATTGTCCCAAAAAATGGAGCCATAATTTGATGCAAGGTTTTTGCACACACAAATTTGCAAAGAAATGTGATTTCCTATAGTTTAACATTAATGGTGATAATCAACTTTCTCATAATAGAATGGGTTAATTGTATTACAAAAAAGGGTCAAACCCATGACAAAACATGATTAGAAATCATTTGAAGCCTATTACATAGAATAATGTCTAAATTTTTTTGGTTGGGAAAGGTTATAACTAAAATTGAATAAAGATTGCAGAAATAAAACTAATTAAACTAAGGATTTGATTCAATTATTTAAGATTGTTTGGACGTTTAGGGTTCACCACCATCACCAAGTAGTTTCAATAATCAATTCAACTTCTTGAATTAGGTTGTTATATTAGGACCAAGTTGATTCCATCATTACAGAGAACAAATAGTAAAAGGATCAAACAAAAGATGTTAGTGTTTATTATTCTTGGTTCAATAATCTAGTAGAACTCCATATAGTATCTTATTTAGATCCTTATGTGTTTCATTTTGGGTTCGAATCCTAGCATCCAGATCAAATTACCAAGGATTATAATAGACAAGAAAAATGGTAGATCAATCATTGAGCTACATCTGGGATCTCATATGGAGTTCTTTGTGTTCTTTCTGTGTTTCTAGATTTAGGATATGTGACCTCTTTGCCCAAGATTATAACAACAAGAATATAATTTATCAGACCATAACAAGTAAATAGATCATAAGAAGCACATATAGCAACAAAATTCTTAGAGTCAATATCCATTAAAACAAGGTACATGCTATGAGTCTATGCCCCATGCCCTAGGAATAAAAGTTTCACTTGTTCATAATCAAAACATTAACAAAGATATGTATAGGAAGAGAAAGAGTCATGTTTCTAGAACATAGAGAAGGATTCCAAAGATATCCAACTCTAGTCTACAATCTAGCAACACTATAGCAGTCTCCATGAGGAAGATGATAGATCATTTTCTCCTTTCCTTGCTATGTGCACCCAAGGGAGGCTTTAAGATGATCAGGTATAACCTTCCTTGTGTCTAACATACCCCCTCCTTTTATAGGGAAGGAATGTCATTAGAAAACCCCAAAATGTATCTTGGTGACGGCTATAAAGATCGGGTCAGTCGTACTAGTCAATCGGTTGGGGGTCAATTTGGTTAACTGGGGTAAGTCAACACTCAGGTTCAAATGCAGGTCACTTGATCTGTTGGGGGTCTAATCAATTGACTCGGTGAGTTGATTCTAGGACTCATATGCATGTTAGTCGATCTATTCGAGGTGAATAGATTGGTTATACTGCAATAAATGTCCCTATTTTTTCATGTTGAGTCAGTTGACTAGGGTGGCCAGTCCACCAGTTGGCAATTTTGAGTTTGTCTTATTCCTTCTTGTGAGTGGACGAACTAGGGAGATTACCCAAATGTTGGGACTTTTAGAGGCTAAGATATGCATTTGAAGCCTCCTTTATCTTCTAATCCCTCAAGATCTTTGGATTGAAGGGATATACTCAATCTATTTTCCTACAATATATGAGCAAATCTAATTAAAACTCCAATTTAGGAGACAAAAGTAAAACTATAATGATTAAATCATAAAACTAGGAACTAATGGAAAAACCCTAAGAAATGATCTAAAAGTTGCAATAAAAATGGGTGAATATGCAGTTATCATATCTATATTAATAAATCAATATCATTATTTTAATAGAGAACATATTCAATTATATTCCATATCCTTTAAATAAAGAAAGAGAAAAAGGAAGATATTGAAACCCCATTTTTATCATTTGATTAGCGATACAATCGGATCTGCTCTCTGGTTAATAAATGAATTTATCCAATTTAATACATAATTTTTCCGACTTAATCCATCTCATTCGTCAATTTTCCACATGTCAAGGGTTCAACGGAAAACATACCATTTCTCCAAATTTAATTACAATTTGCACTTTGACTGAGTTTTAGAAAACTTATTCCATTAATTGATCAACAAAGTTATCCTAAGTAAAATATTCAATTCAAATCTAATAGGAAATTCAAGTGCCCCTCCTTTATATCTGCTTCTTAAAATAGTACCATTATTTTAATGGAAAAGATAATCCTTTCAATTTCTTATTTTTGACCAAGAAAGAGATTATGAGAAGACTTATTTCTCAAGTTTTCAATCCCGTTATTCCCTCTTCTTTTGGTCAAATGTTAAATCTTTTATAATACAATCTCACTACAAAATAAATTTCATATTTAAGTTATCTCTATAATCTTTTAGAAAATTTCATAACTCATATTTAAAAAAAAATTATAATTCCTTTCATGGAATATATGCAAGAATCCAACGTTCAACCAGGGAGCTACATGGCATAATATTGCATTAAAAGAGTGGAGGACCCCATTGAATGGAGCATTCCGCCATGGTTTTTCCCAAGGCATGGGGTCTTTATTTTTCATTACCCTTTTCTAATTTGATGGAGATTAGTTCACAAAACTTATTTTACATATCGAACCATAAACCCTACTTACCAAATATAAAGCCTCCCATATCCACCATCTCAAATACTCACTTTCAACTCAACCAAATCCAGAGAGAAGCTATCTCTCCATGTTAAAAACTCTTTAATTTAGTGTCTAAAAGATCCTTGTTTTAAGATATTGATCCATTTGACTACAAGGTTGTAGAGAGGGTTAGTAGGAAATGATTTTGATTGATTTTAACATTATTTACTTGTCTCTTCTTGTTCATATCTTCTTTAACATGGTTGATCATTAGATTTTACAATAACTACTCACCTAACATCGACTCCCATGATGATTAAACTAGATATTTCCCTACTGGTCTAGTCATTTGTCAACTAAGCATTGCATAACTAGATATTTACCATGTGATTCTAGTCATATTTCATACTCTTTTTCTTGATTAGATACATGAAAGAAAATCTTGTTCATATCAATCTCTTCCTTAATTGTCCCTCTCTTTATCTTCTCACATCTTATTTAATTGGTCAATATGGATTTCTAGCGTGGGAGATCCTGAGGTGATTTAGATCCCATAAAAATAACTACAATATTTGGAGATGATGAAAAAGTCATAGACATCTTGAGTTCATTCAGACTCTCACAACCTCGATTGTGTTCTCCTCTTTTTACTTGTTTTATTCCATATCTAAGCCCAAATAAAAAAAATCACAAACTCAAGATATCAAAGTGCAAAGATGATTTTTGGGTGAAGCTTGGGTGATTAACATCTTCCTCGGTCATATTAGAATTTCCAATCTTGATTTCTTATCTATTATTTCCATGTTTTAAATGTCCTTGTCTGGAGTCACTTTTAAGCATTGTTAAGTTTTTTTGGTGATCAAACACCTATCCACAATTTTTCTTATTTTCATTGTAAAATAAGGTGTCGTCTTTGAAACTCTTTATCGTTTATGAGTTTTACAATGATGGCTGCTTTCATATATTTTAGCATGTGTAAGACAATATGCAACTCCATAGAGAATTATTAGGCAATTCTTTTTGTGACATCTTGAGTTTTCTTTTTTAGTTTAGTTTCTGATTAAAACTTCCTATAGGTTTCCCTTTCGCTTCTTGATTTTTTTTCGTTTTATGGTCTTTTATTTTATTATTCTTTTATGGTCTCCTATAAGTTTGTGTTTTGCTTCCCCCCTATGATTTTCCTTTTTGAGGATTTTTTTAGGGTTTTTCTTTTGCTTCCTTTTAATTGTTAGATTGTTTTCTAGTTTTTTTAATAAAAATACAAAATATAAATGAAAAAGAGAATTATTCCTTCATGAGAAAGATTCTTTCCTTTCTTGTGCATTAATGAATACTTATTTGATTGATCAATTTCTAGAAAGTACCGTTTCATTTGCATGATTGCTTAAGAGTTTCCTACTTGCTCTTTTGTACCATTATATTTATATAATTGTAAATTATAATTAACATCTATAAGTTTGTATACTTGCATTTTCAACTCCTACAAACCCATGCATACGCTCACATTGGATCTTGAATGAGGCATGCGCTTTCAGTAAAGATACCGATGTAGTATAATGTTAGACGTCCAAAGACCTTGAAGACACCATCCCCATTCTCCTAGAACTAGTGACTAATTACATATGTCATAGTCATGAGGTGTATTGAGAGGAATACCAAAATTCATAGAAATTGGGTTATCTCATATGAGTGGCACCATGATAATGATAAAGACGAGTCCCTCCTATATAGATAGTTCTTGGATGAGGACATAAATCATGATAATGATAAGTTAAACTCTTGGTTACCTAACCTTCAGTCCTCTAGGACTAGAGATTGGGGTGATTTCATGCTTCTCTTACCCCAAAGGTCTCATTGGGGATGTCTCCTCTCAAGTGGAGGTACGGTCTATCCACATTGCTACTATCAACTGGAATGGAACAAAATATCATTAACCATTGTAGGCCATTGAATATAGCAGATGAAGAACATGACCTAGTAGATTTCTCAGGCAGGACATTGACAATCAAAAAAATTGGGAAGAACTTACGGTGGGGGCTAGACTCCTAGTGGATTGGTCCTACAATTAATGTCCTTCCAAAGAACTATGTGAAAGGTTTACAACACAAAAAGAAAGGTAACTTTAGGATAATAGAAAATAATATTATGTTGATCAATTGCAAACGTAAACATGACAAGGACGAAGTGTTGAACAGAAGCCCTTGTAATTTTGATAATAGACTTCTATTGATGAAGGAGATCAAGATGGGTGACCAACCATGTGATATGAAGATTGAGGAGTATCTGATGCGGGTCTGTTTATACAATATATCACTGGGAAATAGGTTTAATGAAGCTCTTCAAAAGATAGCACACAAAGTGGCAATGTTGTAGAGAATGAAAAAGAGAGAAATGATTGGGCAAGAGTAAGAAGGGCTCGGATCATGTTAAATATCAACCAACCATTGAAGATGATACAGAGAATGAAGAACAAAGAAGGAAAATTATGGAAGTGTATTTGAGGTATAAGAAGCTTCTATATTCCTATTTCCAATGTGGCAGTCTGGGTCATACCACTCACAACTGTCCTCCTGAAGACAAAGACACACCAAAGAAAAGGGGGAGCCTGGGTAAAAGCATCACCTTGAAGGGCCCCCAAATTTGTGGCCACAACACCTCCTATGAGATTTCAAGGTGGAAACTATTTAATATGGAGGATTACTATGTGGAGAAAAAAATAGAACCCACAACCTAGTGTTGTGTGGAGGAGAAAGACCAAGAGGGAGAGGATAATGGATAGCATGTGATAATAGTCATGAGTTTAAGATGGTGGTTAACGGAGAGCAGAGAATCAAATGAAGCTTGCAGGAAGGAGGTGAGTGGTCCACAAGCAATCAAGGCATAGAGGCTACATAGTAGGGGAGTAGAAATACACTATGCAAGGAAGAGATAGAGCACATGGAAGAAACTTGTGCAAATTCCCCTCACAAATATGTGCACATGACAAAAGGGGGACAAAATAGGGAGGTGATTATCGATAAAATAAATGAGGTGGCTAATAAACAAAATCAACAACAATTAAAGGGGGAAATCCAAATTAAATGTGGAGAATATTGTAAAAGAAAGAAGAAGAGAGTGAGGGAATGTTGAAGAGAAAAAAGAGGGAAGGAATTTAAGAAGATCAAACTCAAACCAAGTAGACAAAGTCGCGGGGTAATCTCAAAAGGAAGGGGAAAATGACACATGAGTAAAACAAAGTAATGATAAAAGAATAGTGGAGGTTGAAAACAAAGAAAATGGGGCTAGAAGTTGGAAAGGAAGAGTTTGCAAGCAAGGTAGAGGATAAGGTAGCAACATGGTATGGGATTCTTACTTTGAAGTAATAGTGGTTGGGGATAACCAGCTATGGGAATGACAATGAAATCCTTAGTTTCGAATTAACAAGGAGTGTTCAACCTTAGCACCATACGAATCATGTGTAAATATTGTTGGAGGGAAAACCCGAAGTTAGTCTTCATCATGGGACTAATATTAGTGGAGTAGACCTTGATATGACAAAAGGAAGTTGTGGCTCTATTAATATTAGTATATCAAGAGGGATGAGAATCTGTTGGCTATATTTGATTATTAATCTTATATCTTTTTCCTCTTATCACATCCTTGTGGAGGTCTTAGAGAAAGATAAAAATGGTTGTTTGCTGAAATACATGATTGGTCAAACAAAAATAGAAAATGAAGAACATGGGAGTTGATGCAAATGATAAAGAGAGAGAATAGAAGGATGCTCCAATCCTATACATGGGTGATTTTAATGAATTTGGAATAGTTCTAAGGAGGGAGGTTATATGGGCAATGTTAGACACATTGATGACTTTTGATAAGTCATTAACAAATGAAAGATGTTCGAAATTGGTTTTGTGATTTATCAGTTCACTTGGTTGAAGGGGCTAAACCAAGAAATTGTCATAACAGAGAGGTTGGGTAGAGATCCAGGGTCAAATGATTGGTGTCTTCTCTTCCCTACTTATTGGGGTTAAACATCTATGTATTCTAAGGTGTAATCGTTAACCTTAAATTTTGAATAAAAATAAGCAAAACAACTAGAAAAGACAATCAAAGAACTTACTCTTCTAATCTTTCTAGATGAAGGATCCCAAATCAAAGAGTCTTATAAGAAGCTTGGGCCCAGATGACTGATGGTTATATTTTATAGAAACATAGAAATTGTACTATCAAAGTCATTAGTTGGAAAAAAAACTAAATTTGGGGATATCCAAAAGATATTAAATAAGAAGGAAGAAGAACTAAATAAATTTCAAAAATTGATGATGATGAACATCAACATCGAGAAGTGTAAAAGAATGAGTGAAGAAGTACTAGAGTTGTAGAATATCAATGGAAGTTATTGTTTCATCATAGAAAAAGATAATTAGATGAGGGATGGAAACTATAACACATCATGTTCATAAAAGAAGGCCTCGCAAAGGAAGAAAAATAATGAGATCTCCCAGCTGAAAGATGGTTAGGGAGATCTTAAAACATAAGAAAGGGAGATTGTTGATAATGTAATTATTATTATAGTAACATATTTACCTATTAACACTCTTCTTGTTATGATGTTATCACAACAAAAGTAAAACACAACATCAATGATATTATGAATTATCATCTACAGGAGGAACAAGACAAAGACAAAATATGGCAAGCTTTGCTACAAATGCACCCATCCAAAGCCCCATGACTTGATGGATTTCATGCGGGAATTTTTTAGGATTATTGGGATAGTGTTGAAGAAGACAACATCACCTTTAGTCAGAGTTGGTGGAAGGATGAAAAAAGATAGATGATAGCAACAAAACAAATATGGTGTTGATTTTCAAGTGCTTAAACCTTGAAGATGTTTTGCCCCACCAGCTTATGCAACACCATATACAACATTATCTCAAAGATGATGGACAACATGTTAAACTTCTAACTTGATGTGATTATTTCCATCATCCAGAGAACTTTCATACTGGGAACACTTATCTCAGACAATGCCCTAATATTTTTTGAAACCTTCCATGCAATGAAGAGGAAAACAAAAGGCAAAAAAGGTTCTATGGGAATCAAGCTTGACATGAGCAAAGAATAAGGTAGGATCTAGTGGGTCTTTACTGAAAAGGTGATGCGTTCTATACGCTTTGATAATTTGTGGTGTAAGAAGCTAGGGGAGTTCTACAAATAAATTTCCTTCTCACTCATTATCAATGGTCATGGTGTTATATAGCCCTAGAGAGGTCTCAAGAAGGGGGATCATATTCCCCCCCATATCTTTGTCATGTTTGTGGATGTCTTTTCAAATATTATAAATTTGGTGGTGAAGGACAATTGGCTTCATGTTGTTAAGGCAAGCCAGAATGATTCTTCAATTTCACACCTCTTTTTGTTGGATGACAATGTCATTTTTGCAAGATAAACCATGCAAGAAATTACCAAGATATCTTATCTTATCAGATACTATGAGTGCTTCAAGAAAAAGAAAATAACTACGCTAAGTCTGGAGTTGTTACATTGGAGTATACTTCCTCTATCTTAGATTGGCTAAAATTAGATAGGGAGATAAGAATGAAAAATCTCTCGACCTCCCCAATGTGATAGGGAGATAAGAAAAGTGATTTTTAATGCTCTAAAAAAATATCTTGGAACAACATCAAAGGGTGGAAGGATTCAAATAAATTCCTTTGGGGAAAAAGGAAAACAAAGATGGAAAGAGGCAGACACGGGGGAAGAGGGGGAAGAGGATACGTCGGCGGTGACAACGATAGTGGACGGGGGATAGGTGGTGGCGGGTTAACCAGAGAAGGGTGTATGGGTGAGATGAACGAGTATGAATATTGGTCGAGAAGTTTAGATACGGGTCAGCGAACTTCTGACCCCCCACCGGCGGAGGGGTTAGGGTTTCTGTTCTGTTAGCCAGATTCACGTTTCAGTATGTCAGGATGCGAGGGCATCAAGACAATACCATCAAGATTGCAGAAGGTGTGGACATCGTTACACCAGCCGGTGAGAACACGAAGGTCACCAATGCAATCGTTGTGATGGTTGGGCACACAACAACTGCCACCGCTACCCAGATAGGCCAGAAAAGATCGTATAGTGCGGATGTGGGGGGCTCTATTCCACTGGTCGATGATGGACACCAAGGGGGAAGCCAAGAGTTGACGTTCCAAGAGCAACTGTTTGACAATCACTTGGAAGATGAAGCTATACAACTAAAGGACATTGATGGCACTCCCGCCATAGTCATCAAGCCCAAGGCGGCAGAGAGAGTTGCGAAACCATGGGCGTATGCGATGGTAGCAAGGCTTCTGGGGGCGGACGTCAACTACATGACTATGAGGGATAGGATTCATCTAATGTGGAATCCCAAAGGATGGTACAATATGTATGAGTTAGACATGGGCCATTATGTTATTTAGTTTTCGTGCAATGGTGATTACGAGGCCTCCATGACCGACGGTCCCTGGAAAATCTTCGGTTGTTGTCTCACTGTTTGGGACTAGTAACCTTCCTTCAAGCCATTAGTGGAGATGCCAAAACAACTAGTCACATGGGTCCGCATCCACAACCTGCCACTTCACTTCTACGTATGCATCTTGTTCGAGTACATCGGAAAGGCTCTGGGAAGGCTCATCAAGGTGGATGGACACACAACGTTTAGATCAAGAAGCAGGTTCGCTAGATTGGAAATTGAAGTGGACACCACTAAGGAGATGAAGTCCTCAATCCTGTTCAATGGGATCGACTATCTGATTGAGTACGAGGTCAACCCTGACACACGTGAATCATGTGGGAAAGTAGGGCACTGAGAAGAGTACTGTAGGATGGGAAAGAAGACATCCCATGAGAATGGAGAAAGGAATAACACAAAGTCAGGAGGCACGAGGACTAACGAAGATACTTGCCAGACCTAGCGAGGAAGGGGGAGAAAACAATGAAGATAAGGGCAAGAAGGGCGCGAAGGGATGCAACAACATATCTCAAATTCAACCAACCACTTTACCAATTTAGAAGGTGGGGAGGATGAAGAAGATGGACACACTCTGGAAACCAGCACAAATGAAGGAAATCCTCACACGGAGAAAGTGGCGGATAAACCCAACAAGGTTTGGCGACCGAAGGATCGAAATGGGGCCAAAGAAAAAGCACCTAGAAGGATAAATAACAAAGGAAAAGATACAGCACAGCCCGCAGGTGAGAAGGGAAGCAAAGATGCCAACCACAGGGTAGTAGAGCTGAGAATAGATGAGATTATAGAGGTAATGGACGAGGATAACACAAGCAGCAAAGTCGTAAAGGAACAAACAAAGAACATCAAGGTTCTGACAGACAAGAAGAATGACACCGTAGAGGGCGCGGAGATCATAGCCACGACGGACACCATAGTTCCAGAAACAGGCACAACGATGACTTCTAATACTGAGGAGCATAGGTAGACCACCGAACAACCCTGGATGGAGTCATAAGAAGACATTGTGCTGAATCCCCTACCTATGGGAAGGAAGTTGAGGGGTAATAAGCCTAAGATGAATAATCATAGACAACCCCCTCCCTACGAGCACCGAAGAAGAAGCACAAGGGGGGAGAACAGAAGACCAAAGAAGGGGGAACCAACAGAGAAGACCCTAATGGTGGAGAGGAATGTACACCTGAGGAGGACCAACAACCTTAATCATGTTCTCCATGTCTGACATCTTCTGCTAGAATACTAGAGCAATAGGAGGAGAGAAAAGAAGGCTCACCTTAAAAGAGTTAATGTCCATCCACAAACCAGCCCTGGTTACCATCTTGAACCTCGTATTAGCATGGAGAGGGCCAAGAACACTATTGATATGTTGGGTTTCTCTAACTCATATCAGGTCGAAGCGAGAGGCTATGATGGTGGCATCTGGATTTGTTGGAATGGACTCAACTGCGCCATCAAGATTATATGCTGCCATAGGCAATTCATTACTTGCAAGATCAATGACAACTTCTTTGTGACAGTAGTATTTTCCATCCCACAGGCGACAACCAGAAAACTTCTGTGGAAACACTTTGCGACCCTAAGCCAACGTATCAGCGGCCCATGGTTGTGTCTTGGCAACTTTAACGTTGTCATTAGTCCAACAGAGGGTTCTGGAACCGTACATTTCAACAATTAAGAAGCGGCAGAGTTTCAAAACACTATGATGGAGGTCGGCTTGACAGACCTCGGGTTCTCTGGGATGAGGTTCACCTATAGGCATGACCTATTGCAGAAGTGGCTGGACAGAGCCTTTGGCAATATGGAGTTGGCAGAGAATTGGCCTAACATAACTGTTGAACACCTCACTAAGATGGGCTCCGACCATTGCCCATTGCTTGTTTGAAGGAATGACAGGGTAAGGGGGGAACGCAGGTTCTACACTAGAGTGGCTTGGCAAGCCAACCCGACATTCACCAACATGCTTGGGAGGTCGTGGAGACCGGACCTTACATTTGAAGAAGCACTGCAAGAGGCATAGGACTCGATCAGTAAATGGTGTAGCAAGGATCTTAAAGAACGTCGGAGGAGGAAGGACCACCTATTGCAGAACATCAACATGTTGCACATCGACCTGGCAGAACAATACATCCCCTTGGTGGAGGCACTTGCTTTGATATGCAGGATGAACTAGACGCTATTCTTAAGGAGGAGGAGGATCATAAACACAGGGCCCATCTGAACTGGATCTTGGAGGGCGACAATAACAGTCACTTCTACCACAGCTAAATCAACCAAAGAAAGAGAAGGAACAACATCCTGGCCCTCAAGAACTCTGCCAGGGAGTGGGTGAGAGGAAAAGATGACCTCATGAGGCTGATCGTTGATCACTTCAAGGTGATCTTCACTGACCCAAACAATAGGAGCCCACGCAGCTACATTCAGTTTTTGGGCCTGTTCAGAACAATTGTGGAGGAGGATATACATACGCTAGGCAGAGTCCCGATAGAAGAGGAAATCCTCGCGGCGGTGACTAGCATGGTCCCGATGAAGGTTGCTGGACCAGTCAGAGTCAGTGCACACTTTCTTCAAAAGAACTGGGACATTATAGGGCCTAGGATAATTAAGACGGTGCAAAATGCGATCAGGAGTGGTGGCGTGCCTGAGGAGTTATGCAATTCCACTATTGTGTTGATTCTAAAGTTGTCCAACCCAGAGCATTGTGAAAACTTCAGACCTATCTCCTTAAACCACATGGTCTTGAAGGTTATATCTAAACTGGTAGTGTAAAGGTTGAAGACTCATATACCCAACTGGGTGTCGCAAGCACAGAGCAGCTTCATCCCTGGGAGGTGTATCACAGACAACATTACCTTGGTCCAAGAGATCATCAGCATGATGAAGAGAAAGAAAGGGACAAAGACGATGGCCATCAAGATTGACTTAACAAAGGCTTACGACCTGATGGACTAGAGGTTCATTTATGATACCATCCGCAAAACCGGGTTGCCGGGTAATATCATCGACTTCATCATGGCCTCAATCACAAGGGGCATCACATGTATCAACTGGAACGACAGAACGTCGGAGCCCTTCACGGCGAGAAGAGGCCTCATGCAGGGAGACCCATTGTCTCCCTATTTTTTCATTCTCTGCCCTGAAAGATTTAGCCGACTCATTCACCGTAAAGTGGAAGAAGGTAGATGGAAGCTGATTAAACTGGGATCCAGGGGACCGACGGTCTCCCATGTATGCTTCGTCGATGACATCATCATCTTCGCGCGTACAGGCACTGAACAAATGAAGACCATCTTGGAGTGCTACACTGCATTTGAACAGGTGTCCAGACAGGCAGTCTCTCTTGCAAAGACGAAGATCTACTTTTCAAGAAGCGTAGAGTCAAACCTTAAACAACAAATCACCCATATGAGTGGGTTTCAACATACCTCTGACATGGGCAAGTATCTCGGGGTCCCAATCCTTCATGGGAGAGTGAACAAGACAACATATGGAGATATCTTGGATAAGGTAAACAATCAGATTTCCTCTTGGGCGGCCAGAAGCTGGTCCCTAGCAGGATGCATCACTCTTGCCAAATTTGTACTACAGGTCCTTCCTACCTACATTATGCAAACAACAAGAATCCCCCTACACATCTGTGACAGGATCAATGGCACCATTAGACGTTTCGTTAGGGGAGGCAATCATAAGGCCCACCCCTTGGCACTGGTGGCATGGGATAAACTAACCTGTAGCAAAAAGGAGGTAGGTCTGGGCTTAAGGTGCATGCGAGATTGGAATCAATCCCTTATCTTGAAGAACCTTTGGGAGATCAGAAGTAATCGTGATACACCTTGGCTCGGATTCATGAGGCAAAGGGAGAGAAGGGGTGCGAAGGTTGCCAACATCTCCAGACTAGGAGCTGCAGTCTTTGACGGCTGTAAGTTTTTAGAAGATAATTCTTATTTGGTACCAATGAATGGGGAATCCACCAGGCCCTGGATAGACTGATGTCTAGTTAACATGCCTAAATTGGAGGAGAGAACAGTCAAGTGCATCCCTCATGAGTTGAGCGACCTGATGGTGTCCAGCATGGTGGACTTACAAGGAAACTGGGATCATGCTTTTTTGAATGATTGGTTGCCACTGGACATGATGCAGGCAATCACGAGGTTGAAGCCACCCCATCCAACTGATGGCGAGGATGTGCGGGTCTGGAAGCTTACGAGCAGCGGTCTCGTTTCTACGAAGTCAGCGTATCACAAAATCAGACAAGGGAAAGGGATTCCTAGTCACAGAGAATGGTCAAGATTGTGGAAGACAGATCTCACCAGCAAGGTCAAGACCTTTGCGTGGTTGATGATGCACAACGCTCTACTAACAAATGGCCAGAGAGTTAGACGGAGACTAGCGATCAATAACAAGTTCTCAGGATGCAAATAATGTGAGGAAACTGGCATGCATGCGGTTAGGGACTGTAAGGAGGCTAGGAAAGTTTGGGAGGACATCCAGGAAAACATTGTGCTCCCTGACCAACTTCTCACCATCGGCGACGTGAAGACCTGGGTGGAGGAGGTGTGAAAGCTCAACATGGAGATCTATACGACAACCTTCATTACTTGTTGGCTGGATAGCAAGGAACCAACATGTTTTTAGGACACAGACAGACCGATGAGGGTGCTGGTAGGAACGATAAGAAGGGACATCGATGTGCACAAGGAAACCTTCAGATGACTGTAGAAGGAGGACACCGACACTAGTGAGACCGGATGGCTCCCCCCGCCGCAGAGGGTGACCAAGATCAATACTGACGCGGTAGTCAAGGGCAGTAGGGCATGTTGCACTATTGTTGGAAGGGATGCAAGGGGGAGATGGATGGGAGGCTCGGCATCATAGATCCATACTACCGATGTCATTGAGGTAGAATTGGAAAGCATCTTGTATGCGGTGGAGGTGGCATTGGATAACGACCTAACCAGGGTGATTATAGAATCTGACACCCGCATAGCCATTAACATGATCAACGGTGATGAAGAGTATTATCCTAGATATGCCAAAATCATCTATCGGATAAATCATGATTGCAAGCCAGGGTGGATGTTTGAATACATCAGTAGAAAAGGCAATGCGATCACCGATCAGTTGGCCAAGACCAATTTACAAAACCAAATGGCATACACAGCGTATGCCTCACCCCCAAGTGGGTGTGTTAGTCTTCTAGCTAGAGAATGTAATTGTAGTTGTACTGCCATGTTTTCTGATTCATGCTTAATTAGTGATTGTAAGATTTTGTTTGATAAAGCTCGCATAGGGAGGGATGAATAAGAGTGCCTCCTGACTTCTCAAAAAAAAAGGGTGGAAGGAAAAGTACCCTAGTTAGGCAGGCAAGGAAGTACTTATCAAATTGTTGAGCCAATCCCTCTTGATGTACACGATGGGTGTATTTAGGATTCGTAAGGGGGTTATAAATGACATCAACGAGATTATGTCTAATGTTTGATGGGGTAGTTCAAAGAACTAGAGGAAGCTTCATTGGAGATCATGGGAAAGAATTTACAACTCAATGTTTGAAGGGGGCATGGGTTTCTAAGATCTGACAATATTTAATATGACATTTATGGCTAAATAAGTGTGGTGTATCCAATCTAGACCCATGTCATTGGTAAGCAAAGTGGTATGGATGACATATTACAATAATTGTGATATCTAGCACACATATAGAGGTTTCAAACCAAGATATTAGAAAAGAAGTATTTGGGGTGAAATCTCTACTCATTGAAGGCCTTAGATAGTATGTTGGTGATGGAAGCTGATAACCTCCAATTTTGGATGTTTATCTTAGTCTTTTCTTTAGTTTTCCATAATCTTTCTAAATTAAAATACACATAATCTCTAAATATTCCCTCTTATTGTAAATATACTATCAGACTAACTTTTCCCTTTTATACATGCAGAAAAACACAAAAAAAGACCATAAAAGACTAACTCAGCCTCAAGACCGCATGGACTCAAACAGTCCTCAGACCGCATGAAGCCAATCGATCCCGAGACCGCATGGAGTCACACGGTCTCAAGACCGCATGCAGCCAACCGGTCCCGAGACCGCATGGAGTCACACGGTCCTGAGACCACATGAAGCCAACTGGTCCCGAGACCGCATGGAGTCACACGGTCCCGAGACCGCATGAAGCCAACCGGTCCCGAGACCGCATGGAGTCACACGGTCCCGAGACTACATAAAGCCAAATGGTCTTGAGTTCCAAACGGTCTCAAGGTCCAAATGGTCTTGAGGTCCAAACGGTCTCAAGGTCCAAACGGTCTTGAGGTCCAAACGGTCTCAAGGTCCAAACGGTCTTGAGGTCCAAATGGTCTCTAGGTCCAAACGGTCTTGAGGTCCAAACGGTCTCAGGGTCCAAACGGTCTTGAGGCCCAAACGGTCTCCAAACCGTTTGGACTTCACTTAAGACCTATAAATAAGACCCCAAGGGCCCTCCACCAGATATCAAGTTTTAGACGTCCAAAGGCTGCCTCAATCACTCCAGAGCACTTACGACTTCCATCCTCTGCCCTAGGGCTGCCGGTCTGAGACCCATACTCCATCTCGAAGCTGCTTTCTATCTCTCCACCAAATAAGGTGGGAAGAGGGAGATCTCGTCATCGCGCAACCTGTGAAGTTGGTGGATCGTTTCTCTCTCTCCAAGGGGTTGACTTTCCTCTCTCCTTTATGGGGATGATGCACTCTCTCTCTCTCTTCTTGCCTCCTTCTTTGTCCTATTCATGAGTGAGTAGTCTCTTTCACTAGGGTGCGGGGAGTAGCCCTGCTACCCATGTTTTCATATCATGTAAATGTAATCCATAATTTGTAATATAGAGTTCTTATCCTTTAAGTTCTACATCAAACATTTAATGAATGCATGTTTCTTGATCTCCAACTTGTGTTATCCTTTATCTTTTAGTATGAATTGTCTACGTTTGTACTATTAGATTTTGAAACTCATTTGTATGTTGGTTCTTGGTGCATGTATCCACCATGCATCTGTTTCGGTATCTAGAAGTGTATTTCAAGAAGTGGAGTAAACTCACTATCATTCGTTTCACTTTCATACTCTGAAATGGAATCAGTTGACGTATGGAAGTGAAACCTTGGTAAGTCGAGGAACACACTTTGCGAAGGGAATGATGCAAAGTAGGTGACCATTTGTTCGGGAATGGCTGGCGTTGCAACATTCCCACACTTCTCGTAGTTAGTTCTCTGAAAGGAAACTAAGTCTATAAAGATACTAACTGACTAAACTCTTGTTGTAGGTTATGTTTTGCTTTGCATGTGTTGATCCATGTGTAGTGGCGGTGAAAAACCGATCACACCCTAGTGACTTTTATCATAGTTTAACTCCTTAGATTTACTTGCTTTCTTTACTTTACATGTTCTTAGTTTAAAACAACACAATCCAACTTTCGATTTAAGTGCCTACTATCAAGTGACTAAGTGAAATTCTAATGTTTTCCATCTTGTTGCTTGTAACAAGACTGTTGTCCTGAGGATTCGACCCTTAACTATACTACGATAAGACTTCCACGTATCTTAGCATACGTGGGTGGAGTTCTCTATCTAGTATATGCAAGGCTAAACCTAAAGACTTATCATCTTTAGGATTTTTAGTTGGTGCACACAATTCCACGTAAGTGGAAGCTCCATAAAAATAGGCACCGTTGTTATGGATAACGGAACGTTTTAATTTTATTTAGTACCTTCCTAGTTGGTTAGGGTTTTACACTTTCTTTTTAATCATTAGTCTATATCTTCTTGAAACCATTATATCTTTACCATTATCTAAAGGTGTTTTCTTTTCTCTACTCAGGTAGAAAACGTGTATGCGATCATCGCATAACCTCAGATTCTCCCCTGATCCGGAGTACGACTCCGAGGTAGAGAGAAGTTTCCATCACCGCATTCAACTCAATCGCCAACGAGTCGGGCAAATGGCCGACGATCAACGCCAGGCTGCATTGGTGATGGAGAGGGTTAATGCTGCCATTGCCGCTCAACGGGAACAACTCATCGCGGACACTCATGCCCAAATCCAAGCAGAGATTCGTGCGGAAGAACAAGCCTGCATCAGAGCTGAAAATGAGGCAGCAACCCAAGCTGCTCAGTTGGAGTTAAGGAACAAGCAACTGAGGGATTACGCTGTCCCAAAGAACTATGAGGATAACCACCCGGTCTGACCTATGATTATCAATATTCCCAACTTCGAGATTCGGACCCAGTGGATCCAGATCATGCAAGGCATCTCTTTCTCCGGAGGTTCTGGAGATGATTGCATGGATCATTTGAAAAGGTTTAAGGCACTGTGTCGCCTGGTTCCTCAAGCCGGGGTCGCTTTTGATGCAATAATGTTTCACCTGTTCCATTTCACTCTGTCTGGGAGAGCCCTTAGTTGGTATAACTCACTTGACAGGGAACCCATAATAACCACCTGGGCTCCCCTAGAGGAAAAGTTCTTGGAGAAGTTCTTTCCCCCCTCACTGACTTATGATATCAGAGGGCAGATCAATCACTTCTCTCAATTACCCGGAGAATCCCTTGTTGAAGCATGGGAAAGGTTTAAAGAACTTTTGCGGAAGTGCCCCCATCATGGAATCTCCCAGAATCAATTGATAGAAACCTTCTATCGGGGAGTGAGTGATGATATCAAACAATTTTTGGATTCCTCATCTGGAGGAAACTTCATGAGAAAGAATTATGAGGACGCCTAGAAAATTGTTACACTCGGAGCTGAAAATCAGTCCAACTGGGGACGATCAGTAGGTAAAGGTGTCCTCAAGGTCTACAAAGCTGAAGAATCAATAGAGATGAAGGCAATAGATGAAGCCTTGAAAACCATAGTTCATAAACAACAAGCTCTCGAGACTTCTCTCGGAGAGTTTGATAAGAAGAAAAATCCTCTGATTCAACAAGTCAAGGCCGCCACAGGAACTTGTGAGGTCTTTCAAGCTTCTGACCATCCGACCCTTTCCTGCGGTATGCTTTATAATGTGATGATGGATCTGCATCCACCACCACAACCATATGAACCTATCACTGACCAGTCAGAAGAACAACTACCGGAACAAGTCAACTCTATCCACTCTATCCCTGGACAAGTCTATTACAACCCTAATCAGCTAAGGAATCATCCAGGATTCCAGTATGGAAACCCTGCTGGGACCGCTAATCCACAGCACCAGACGCAAGGAGGATCCTCTAGTAGGATCCCACCTGGATTCCTAAACAATTTCAACCAAAATCAAGGGAACTCTAGGAATAACTTCCCTAGGGCTAACTACCCCAGGAACCAATCGGCCTACTATAAGTACACTCATCCTCCACTCCATCCACAGCTGCATACTCAGCAACCTCAGCTGGCATTACCACCACAACAATCTCAACAAGCCCAACAACAAAGTCCTCTAAAAAACACTCCTTCTCAACCGGAAGATGAAATATCCTTGATAAGGCAGATGCTGCAATCTCAACAGACTATGCTTGCTAATCAGCAAGCACAGAAAAAAGCAGTAGAAGCCCAGCTTGCCCAGATTGCTGCACAATTGAAGCCTCCAGTAGGCACATTTGCAGGGCAGCCTGAATCAAATCCTAAGCATGGACAGAATAGACATGAACAGTTGAAAGTTGTCACCATGAGATCTGGACGCACTCTTTATGAAACTACCAAGATCACTCTCGATAATGATGATACACCTGGTTTTATGACGAATGAAAGCCCGCAACAAGAAATGGAGAAGCCCACAGAGGGCACAAAGGGCAAAGATAAAGACCAAGTGTGCGCAGAACCCGAAGTTTTGCAATATAAACCAAGAATCATGTATCCGGGTAGACTGTGACAAACGAAGATGGACACCAGGTTTCAAAAGTTCAAGGAGGCGATGAAGAAACTGTACATCGATATCCCGCTCCTTGATGCTCTTTCTGAGGTGCCGGCCTAGGAAAAATACCTCAAAACCTTGTTATCAAGAAAGTATATCACTGAGGAGTAAGAAACTGTCAAGCTTGCTCAGACCACCTCTGACATTATCCTAAACAAAATGCCAAAAAAGAAGAAGGACCCAAGTTCCTTCAGAATTCAATGTTGCATTGGAAACACATCTACTAAAAAGGGATTAGCTGACCTAGGGGCCAGCATATCCATCATGCCTTATTCTATGTGCAAACGTTTGGGTTTCACCGAATTGTTGCCTACATCAATGACTATTCAATTAGCTGACTCCACCATAACAGCACCACTGGGGATCATTGAAGATATTCGAGTAAGGATAGGCAAGGAGGCCTACGTTCCATGCGACTTCGTTATCATGGATATTAAAGAAGACTTGAGATACTTGATTATTTTCGGCAGACCTTTCCTCGCTACTGCCAGGGCACTTATCGATGGCGAAGCTGGCACCATCATTCTTAGGCTCGGAAAAGAAGCAATTCAATTCCGAGTCCTTAATTGCATGAAAAGCCCCAACATCCAAGAGAAGGTTTTCCTTCTTGACGCAATTCAACAAATGTCTCAGTTAGAAATATCCGAGCTAGCTGACGAACTAGAGAATGTCCTAATCAATCTGTATGTTGAATTCTCTACGAATGAACTAGTTCAATAGTGTTTGCAACATTTAGAAAAGGTCGAAGAAGCACCAACGACCACTTTTGAAGCACTTAAAGTCGTTACCATTATAGAAGCAGCTGAGCCACTGAAAGCCCCTGAAATGAAGACTTTACCCACAGGGCTTAAACATGTTTTCTTAGATGAGGAAAAACTATGCCCGGTCATCATCAACTCTACCCTTATAGAAGGTCAGGAAGAAAGCTTCTGGATGAGCTGAAGTAAGCATAAAAAGGTCATTGGATATAAGATAACTGACCTAACGGGCATAAATCCAGCCCTGTGTATGCACAAACTTCCAATGGTTGAAGAATTCAAGCCATCTCACGAACATCAAAGAAAATTGAATCCTAATCTCAAGGAGGTGGTTCGCCTGGAGGTCCTCAAATTACTCAAAGCTGGCATAATCTACCCTATTTCTGACTCCCAGTGGGTCAGCCCTGTCCAGGTTGTTCCAAAAAAAGGGGGCACTACTGTAGTGCTTAATGACAAAAATGAGTTAGTGCCCACCAGGACTGTAATAGGGTGACGGATGTGTATTGACTATAGGAAGCTGAACAAAGCCACGAGGAAAGATCACTACCCTCTACCCTTCCTCGATGAAGTCCTGGAGCATTTAGCTCATCAAAAATATTTTTTCTATCTTGATGGTTACTCTGGGTTCTATGAAATACCCATACACCCGGAGGACCGGGAAAAAACTACCTTCACCTGTCCTTTTGGGACATACGCCTTTAGAAGAATGTCGTTCGGGTTGTGTAACACACCCGCTATGTTCCAACAGTGTATGTCCGCCATCTTCGCTGGACTAACTGAATCCATCATGGAAGTGTTTATGGACAATTTCTCATTTTACGGAGATTCCTTCGATAACTGTTTAATCAATCTTGGACAAGTTCTACAACGCTGCGAGGAAACGAACCTTATCCTGAATTGGGAGAAATGCCATTTCATGGTAACAGAAGGTGTCGTCCTCGGGCACAGGGTAAGTGACAGAGGGATCGAGGTGGATAAAGAAAAAATTGATGTTATCTCGAAACTGTCACCACCGCAAGACATAAAGGGAGTAAGAGCTTTCCTGGGTCATGCAGGGTTCTACAGAAGATTCATCAAAGATTTTTTGAAAATAGAAAAACCCATGAACCAACTCCTGACCAAGGACGCTGAGTTCATTTTCAATCAAGAATGCTTGCAGAATTTTTCAACGCTCAAAGAGGCTTTAGTTTCCGCACCTATTCTGAGAGCCCCAGATTGGTCGCAGCCTTTTGAAATCATGTGCGACGCAAATGATTACGCTATAGGGGTTGTTTTAGAACAACAGATTGATAAGAAACCTTACGTTATCTACTACGCATCCAAAACGCTAGATGAAGCACAGAAAAACTATACTACCACAGAGAAAGTTTCTGGCTGTCATCTACGCGTTTGAAAAAATTCGCTCGTATTTGATTGGTTCTAAGGTCATCGTTTATACCGACCACTCCGCCATTCGATACCTGATTCAAAAGCAAGATGCCAAACCCAGGCTTATCTGTTGGGTGTTGATGCTTCAGGAATTCAACTTGGAAATCAAAGATAAAAGTGGAGTAGAGAACGTTGTAGCCGATCATCTCAGCCGTATCGAGGTTGAAGACGAAGATAAAATCCCTATTTGGGATTCTCTTCCAGACGACCAGCTTATGAAGGCCACCCATGGGTTCTCTTGGTATGCGGATATCATCAATTATCTAGCCACAAGTATTATCCACCCATCTACTTCCTACCATGACAAAAGGAAGTTCCTTCATGACATAAAACAATATTATTGGGACGAACCATACTTGTTTCACCTTTGTGCTGGCAAACTTTTCCGTCGTTGCTTGCCAGAAGAAGAAATCACCCCTGTCCTAGAACATTGCCATTCAGGACCTACGGGGGGGCACATGAGTGCTAAGAAAACAGCTATAAAAGTTTTACAATCTGATTTCTTCTGGCCCACCATAGCAAAAGACTCCTACGACTTTGTGAAAGCTTGTAACAAATGCCAATTTTCAGGCAACATATCGAAAAGAGATGAAATTCCCATCACAATGTGGCAAGAAATTGAGCTGTTCGATGTGTGGGGGGTAGACTATATGGGTCCTTTCCCTTCCTCCTATGTCTTCTCTTACATCTTGGTCACGGTGGACTACATCTCAAAGTGGATCAAAGTTGTACCCACTATGTCCAGCGATTCCAAACCGGTTATTAAATTGTTCAAAGATATTATTTTCCCAAGATTTGGAGTCCCCAGAACTGTCATATCAGATGGCGGGACCCATTTCCTGGAATGAAGTTTTGAAGCCTTACTGAAAAAGTACGGAGTCAACCACAAAGTCGCAACGCCTTACCATCCACAGACTAGTGGTCAGGTGGAGGTATCAAATAGACAATTAAAGGCGATTCTTGAAAAAATAGTGAACAGAAACTGCACTGATTGGTCTACCAAACTTCCTGATGCCCTTTGGGAATACCAAACAGCATATAAAACACCAATCGGGACAACCCCATTCCGTTTGGTGTACGGGAAGTCATGTCACCTTCCAGTAGAGCTGGAACACAAAGCCTGGTGGGCCATCAAACAATTAAATTTCGATCTCAAAAGTACAGGAGAGAATAGACAACTCTAGTTGTAGGAGATAGAAGAGCTCCGAATGACTGCCTATCAGAGTGCCAGAATCTATAAGGAGCAGACAAAAATGTGGCACGACGGTCATCTTAAGAGAAAAGACATTTCCGTCGGTGACAAAGTACTCCTTTTTAACTCCAACCTCAAGTTGTTTCCCGGAAAACTTCGAACAAAATGGTTCGGGCCCTTCACCATAAAATATATTTATCCAACTGGAGCTGTCATTATTATCAACAACAATGGAGGAGAAAGGACGGTCAACGGTCATCGTTTAAAAAGATACTACACTCCGGAAGACAAAATGCCAAGACAAACCATTGAAATCAAAGACGCAACGCCGTCAGCATAACAACGTCACAGCTTCATCGAGCCAGCGACGTAAAACCCAGGTGCTACTTGGGAGGCAACCCAAGATTTCAGTTTCTGCCTTTACTTTCTGTTCTTTTAATTACCCTAAGTTTATCTTATGAAAATATAAAAAAAATTCATATAACCAAAACAAACAAAAAATAAGCAAAATCAAATAACATAAATATATATATATATAAATCAAAACAAACATAAAAATATAAAAAATCTTTTCGACCTTTACCCTTCCAAACGGTCTTGAAACTGTTTGGAGCCAAACGGTCCTGAAACCGTTTGGACTCCAAACGGTCTTCAAACCATTTGGAGCCAAACAGTCCTGAAACTATTTGGAGCCAAACGGTCCTGAAACCGTTTGGAGTCCAAACGGTCTTGAGACCGTTTGGAGCCAAATGATCCTAAAACCGTTTGGAATGCAAATGGTCACTAAACTATTTCCTATAAATATAAACCCTACCCTCTCCTTCTCCTCTCTTCGACTCTCGAGTTTTCTCAAGCTTTTGCGCAGAACTATTCCATTGTCTCTAGCCCTCCTTGCTTCCACCCTCTGCCTCCAGCGACCTGGTTTCCATGCTTCTACACGGCAACCCCACCTCCGTACCACCGCTCTTTGCTTCTTCGTCGTCGACGCTACCAACAGCTGTAAGGTAGTCCAGCAACCATGGCAACTTGGCCGGATTTTTCACTTCCGCAACCCTCTGTACTGACGTTTACGACTTCGGCGCCACCGCGGCATTTCTCCTTCACCAACGTCGGTGCCACCTTCGTCTTCATTACCGCCGGACTCGCCGCAATCCTCTTTATCTTCATCTTTAACGTTGTCGGCTCCGACCGTCGTCACCTTCATTTTAATTGCCGACGGCTCTGTCCACCGCTGCCTTCGCCTTCGTCGCCGGTGCCTCCGCCTTCCCCTCGTCGTTTCGTCTTCGCCTTCGCCGGCTGTTACCTGACGTTTTGCCTTCCAAACGGTCCCCAAACCGTTTTGGATCAAACGGTCTTGAAACCGTTTGGGGCCAAACGGTCTTGAAACCGTTTGGGGCCAAACGGTCTTGAAACCGTTTGGGAACAAACGGTCTTCAAACCGTATGGAACCAAACGGTCCTGAAACCGTTTGGCTTTCCACAATCTCTAAAAATAAAAATAAAAAAAAATTGTATATACATAAAACCACATAATACAAATAAAATCTAAATTGTTTCTAAACATTTTGTTCTAACTCATGATTTCCCATTTTGCAGATATGGCACACCAGAAAAGGAGGCCATCGGATCCGAAGACGCTCCAATCTGGACAACGGAGCAACTGATGGCAGAAAAAGCTAGACTCCAATAGATCAGAGATGATTTCAACAGGACTGGAAAGGCACCTCCAAATGTCAAAATGATGCAAGTCTTGTGCAACCTTGATCGCCTAAAAAAGTGCCTAGCTAGGGCACCTGAAGAAGAAATCAAAATTTCTTCCGATGATGACGAAGGCTCCGAATACAAGCCTAACTCCGAGGAGGAATCCCCAGCTGAAGAACATAAAGGGAAACACAAGGTCCAGGAAATTGCAACCGGTCAGCCCTCCAAGAAACGGGCAAGAAAACAAGTTCACCCTACCTCTGCTATGGACCAACCCCTTGCAACACCTACCACCACCATCCCTGTTACCACCCCCACCTTATCAATTTTCACCACCACAGCACCACCACCAGAAAATCTCTTCATACATACCACCCCCTCCACTGACAAAATTCTCAAACCCACTAAGTACGTTTGCTCCAGTGTACTACTTAAAATGGGGATCCATGACCGAATCTTCAACACGCTAGACAAAGCCAACCTTACAAGGCTATTTTTAGTACCTGAGATCTCATACTCTGAGCCCACTACTGAATTATTCACCTTTCTTACAAAAGAACCCGTAGATATCATGGATAGATCACGGGATGGAGGTGACAGAAGGCTGGTCACCCAAATCTTCGGCACCAAGGTTGTCTTAACAGAAAACATGTTGAACAAAGTTTTTATTGACAACCAGGAGCAGCTGAATAAAGCTAAGGCTGTGGGAACTGAGCACCCTGAGTTCAACAGGCACAAATTTTGGAAATCTCTCACTGGGCTCCCCACCTATGATGCTAAGACGTGCAAAGCATCGAACATACATTCTGGGTTTGTGTGCACCCTACATAAAATTCTTGTTGGCGCACTCTTCCCCAGGACAGAGGGAGGGAACGTTATAATCTCGATCTCTTTGTTCTGTGGTCCATTCTAAACGGAAGGCCAATCAACATTGGATGACAAATGATCCAAAAATTATCAGCTGACGCCCTGGGGAAGGAAATCTACATGGGGGGCCATGTCACATCCATCATAAAATACCTCAAGATGGACAGACCCCTACCTCGCTGCACGCAAATAAAGGGTGACATCCTTACTAATGAACAAACTTTGAAGAACTCCTTCATTATTAAGGATAAGGATGTGAAACTGCACTATGTCTTTTGCCCTACAGTCAAGTCATCAAGAACCCTCCTCCCGCTTTCGGAGCTTGCAAACTATGACACAGAAAAGCTCCTCTTTTTTTATGAGGAGCTTACACACCTTCTAGCTTCGGTTAAAGCAACCAAAAAGAAAGCAAAAGCGGGACAGACATAGGTAAGCATCACAGCCCCGGCAGCTCGACCATCAAAAATACCTGTCAAACGACCTTCCAGAAGGCAGTTGCAGGCACAACAGCTGTCGGGGACACCAACATCAAGGCCAAATCCAGAGGCTGACACCCTCCATGAAAAAAACATAACCACCTCATCAATCGACTCTTTCATAAAGAGTCTACATGATCAGCTAACCGCCACCACCACTCCACCCTCCACCTTTCCAACATCCACCACTCTTCCCTTACTCACCACATCCATGCAACCATTCGCATCCTCTTCTTCACCCCTTTTCCCTTCGGGCTCTCCCTTCTCCACCCCTATGCCCAACTTTACCCCTTTCCCATTCATCTCCACAATCTCTACCCCATCACTATCCCTCCCACTGCTTTCACCGGAGATACCACCACCTTTCACATCCACCACCACCCCGACACCACTGGTGACTCCATCCATAGTCACCACGCAGCTCGGGGCACCATCAGTGTCTCTTTCGCAAGACACTTACACCATCCCACACAGACCCCAATCATCCCACCCTTCCGCTTCTAGGGTCCCCTTTTCTAACATCGGTGAGGAATTCGGACGTCAATTCGACGCTGCCCGAAACCTCCTCACCGATCCTTCTAACATATTACATTCTATTTTTTCTTGTGTGCAGGGTTTATCCAGACAAGTGGACACGATCGACGAACAACACCGAGCCTTGCCCAACATCCTCCAAGGTTTCCAGCAACAATAAGTTGAGGTGTCTAAGCAAGTTGAGCACATCAACAACCACTACAACAACTTGCTGGAACTGGTCCTTGGAGCAAAGCGCCAGCAAGAAGTGACGGTAAAGCAAGTCGATGAGATCTCTACGCAGACTCAACCCCTGCCTGAGACTCTCCGCGAGCTCTAGCAACAACAAGTAGTTCTGAGCACACGCTTGGACACCATCAGCAGCACACTCACACAACTAAATAATCGCCAAGAGGAGTCAACTAATAATGGCATCCACCAGCTACGTGCTCAAGTTACAGATTTAACAGCATGTCTCCGCTCCGCCGAGGGTCGATATAATGACCTCAAAGAAACCCACAACGCACTGCTCAAAACACACGTGCATCTGTAAGTGGCTTTCGATGAGTTACAAGCCACCCATCGGCGGTGCAAAAAGACCGCAAGTAAAAAGCCACCAGACAAGGCAGCGGCTGACAAGGATGGCGATAGTCACGAAGAAGACAACTCCGACTCATCTGCTGATCGAACAAAGATACCACCTCCTCTGGTGATAAATCTGATGACGGGGAGGACCCAGGGAATGCAGCAGAACCTTCTCACAAAGGTTCCGACAAAGGTCATCATGACGGTGAACATCACCCCAAGTCCCCACATAATGATAATGTTAACATGTCAGATGGGGACCAATTCCTTGATTATTCCTCTCTGGGATCCATCGGGGAGGCTACTAAAGACGCGGCTTTCGCTGCGTTCCACCAATGTATATTAGGAACCAGCTCCAGCCCACCCACAACAACCGCTCCACCTTTCCCCATGCTCGACACGTCAGCGCTTTCCCCCCATGACCAGGACGAGACAGAACGAGTAAGCCTAGACACAGATGAAGACCTCGATTCTGCCTCCGACTCAGATGATGATCTACAAGGCCATGAAGAAGCCTTGGTGCAACCTGCTTCTCCCCCTCCGCAAGAGCTTCCCCCGCCACCACCTCTACCGCACAAAATGAATGACCTGGATATGTCGGCCATCTCCACATTAGATGCTCAGGACATTTTTATACTGAACACTATTGTGGACGATGCAAAGGAAGGGGACGACATTATCTATCATAACACCAGAACCAAGCGCAAGATGACACGAGAAGACTTCCGCAACATCCTGCAACCTCAGTCCATGATGCCAATGGAAATCTTCCGTGTCATTCTCGCCAACTGTATAGAAATGTACAGAAGTTCTAAGAGGCAGCAGCCAGTTTTCAACGCCTCGCCTGCTCTGTCAATTGGCCTTTTATACAAAGACATACGACCAAAATCAATCGAGTGGTTGCGTGATGATTTAGCACGACGGGCACATTATCTTACCATGCCCTTTCAAGTCTCGGATCATTGGCTATTTGTTATTGTCGACACCGAAGCTTGGGATGCCAAGGTCTATAATTTTTGTGGCACTGAGCTACCCACCGGTACAATAAACTTTGTTGGTGAAGCAGCAGGTGAAGCAAGATTTATTCCCTTCCGGCTGCTTAAGTTAATTTGGGCCGCACGCCCATCTCTCCACCAAGACTGGAGCCAGCCTTGGTTTCAAATAATAAACCCTCAAGTTCAAGTTGTCGAGGGATCTGGGGACTGCGCTTTCTGCACCATACGTCACATCCAAGCGCTGAACCAAGAAATCCCATTTACTGACCTCATTGCTGAAGATTTTCACTCCTTGTGAGGGCGTTACGCCATGGAGCTCATCTGTGATAGAAGGTTCTTCAAGGACCCGACAATGGTACCAGATGACGTCCCTCGTTACCTTTTCTCAGCTGTCCAACGCCCACAGAGGCGACCTTTCCACCACACTCTGAAAGAGTTGGAAAAACCCAAGGAGCCGGCTTTAGCTGCCGAGCAAAGTAAAAGCGACATTGATCCCTTTTCTGCCATAGAACCAACCTTTCCTGACTTCGATCACAGTGCTTGCAAAGGTCTCTCAGACATCGAACTACGTCTCATTATGGCGCGGCTTTCAGTCGAGAAGGATGAGCTCGTATTCATGTCCAGGGACATTCTAGTTATGGCAGACATGCTTCGAGAGACTCTACAGATTAAAGGATCCCTCTCAGTAAGCTTAATGGCCGCTTATCAGTTTCTACTCGGCCAAAATAACCCCAAAACATACATGGCGTCCCCATACATGAAGGATGATCTCTTAAAGCTCAAGAACTTCGGCACAACTGAAGCGATGATCTCCTTTCTACAGCACACAACGTCGAAGTTCATCATGTTTCCCTTCCTTTATCATGAGCATTGGATGCTCCTGGCAACAAACCTACCAGAAGGAACAACTACAATATACAACAGTTCCGATAGCCAGTACAATCCATGGTAGAAGAACTATGTCGTGACACCAAGGACGCCAACAGAGGTAGTGGCGAAGGAATGCGCTGACAAATTAATCGCCTTTCTAAGTCAGCATACAAGGGATTACGACAAAGATCATTTTCACCGCCCTTCCTTCTACCACAAATGCCCCCAACAAATCCGAGAATCAAACGACTGCGGCTTCCACGTCCTCTACTGGATGTACACTATCATCGTTCTTCAAAGACCAGTAGAAGAAATGACTGACGTGGATTACCACGCTCTATGAGGACAGATCGCAGCAAATCTACTTCACTCACCAGGGGCAAATTCAGAATTAACTTAGCTTGCAGCCCTTGTCATCGTACTTCTCAACCTATCACTTTGAAACTCTGAGGACAGAGTAAGTGATAAGTTAGGGGGGTACATTAGACAAGGGCGAGGTATCATTTTCTAAATCCCTCTTTCTCTATTTTTCCCCTTTCTCTGTTAGTACATATTTTCTCTTCTTTTATTTACACAATTCTTTTTAACTTAATTTCTTTTGGAATAAAGTCACCCCTAACTAAATTTAGAATCATGTTAGTCCCCAAAAGTAAATAGCACTAAGACATGTAATGGTGATTTAATAATGTCCCTCCACTATTGATTTTCATGCTTTTGCTTCACTTCTTTATCTGACTCTCCATAGGTCAATATTAAGACAGAAATAAGCCAGGCTCTCAAGGATGAGAGGTGAAAAACTACTAGAGGGGGGGTGAATAGAGTTTTAAATATAATTTTAAAATTATTGAAACTCAAACAACCAACCACAAAATATTTGACAAGGGGATAAGGATTTAGAGTGGTTCCAACTTTAGCAAATACTAAAGTTGTTAGTCCACTACTCGGTTGCTTACCCAACCGGGATTTGGAAAGAATTTAATTTTATTACCTCACAAGGACTTTACATAAAATTACAATTCTCTCCCTAAACCCTTCAAGCAGCCTTCACCTAGAAGTAATCGCCCAACCTTGAAGCAGCCTTCACCTAGAAGTAATTGCACCACCTTGAAGTAGCCTTCCTCCCGAAGTAGCTTCCCGTTGCAATAGCCTTCTTGAAGTAGCTTCCCGTGCGATAGCCTTCTTGAAGTAGCTTGAAGTCCACCTTCTCCTCCGAGAAGAACCTTCTCCAATCAGCAGCCTCCAACCCTAGGAGTAGCAAGGAGAATACAAAGGATAAAAGGAACAAGAAGGAAAATAGAAATTACAACTTATCCTTTGAAGCACAAGGCTTGATTTGCCTATATCAAGCGTATCGATCTCCTAACCAATGAGTGTAGAAGTGTAAGTGCTGTGGTAAGGAGATGCTAGCCTATAGGACACGAAATGGGAGCAATGGGAATGAATAGCAAATGTAGGAATTGCTCTATTGCTCAAAATAGTATTGCCAATGTGTATTCAAGCTCAAGTATAGCACAAGTGTAGCTTAGGTGTGTTTAGGTGTCCTAAGGCATGTCCTATTTATAGGAATGACCTACAAGTGCTTAAGGACATTCTAGACACTTTCTAGGGGGTTCTTAGTGCTCAACTAGCCGTTATGTGTCCACTAATTGCATTTGCAACGGCTAGTTAATTGACCCTGAAAAGTGCAGACAGAACTTTTCTCGATCGACAATTTGTCAACCGAGAGTCCTTCTCGGTCGAAGATTTGTCGACCGAGGGACCTCCTGGAGCAAGTGTTTACAACGTTCATTTCCAACTCCCAACCACTTTGTCTGCTGGGTCTAACGGCTAGTAGGGTCTATTCTCGATCGAAGATTTTGTCGACCGAGAGTTTCTCGGTCGAAGATTTGTCGACCGATATTTTCTCGATCGACGATTTGTCGACCGAGAATATTACTGACTCAATGTATTCATTTACTAAGTGTGTGTATCAATGTGCAATTGTGATACTATCTTGGGGAATGGCCTATCTAAGTGTTGTGAGTGGATAGGGAAGATCTAAACGCTTGATTTTACATGATATCTAATTACTTGTACATTATATACTTGTACAAGCATTTACATTTGATTACAATCATGAAAATAAAGCGATTTTATCAAATTGTTTCTTCCAAATCTTTGTTATCCACCACCTTATATGCTTGTTCCTAAAATACTCAAATAGCACGTTAAAACCACAAGAATGAAATGTTTGTCATTATCAAAACAAAAGGGATTATGCTAATGTCAATTTAGCCAACAATCTCCCCCTTTTTGAAGATGACAAACATTTCCTATATATAAAGTAAAGAAATATTAATCATGTGAGTTTCATACCTGAAGATTACCTTTTGTAGCCATTCTTGTTTTGCAAGTGGATGTTGGCCGAGATATTATGAAACTCATATTTTTATTTTATGTTTTTGATTTTATATTATTTCTCCCCCTTTGTCATTTCAAAAAGATATCCAATATAATAGATTTTATTTCTCCCCCTTGATTTTATGCTATGCTCCCCCTTAAAGAGATATTTAATTAGAAAACAAGGGATTAAAGCAAAGCAATGATTGTTAAATTTAGCCATAATTTATTTCTCACTCATTTGCAATGTATGTTAAGCCTTGAAATGATATGAGTTCCTTTTGGGTTCATGGCATTTGTGTATTGATTTCTCATCCATTTTACAAGGGATGTTAAGCCCTAAAAATGAAATGAGAATTCTTTAATCTTAGAGTACATAAACATTTCTCTAGCCAAATGCACGGGATGTTAACCCCTAATTCCTTTAAGAACAAGATATATCATTTTATGAAATTTGTTGATTTCTTCATAACCAAGAGTAAAAATACTAAGGTCATAATAGGCTTCAAATGATGTTTACAATATTTTTGTACGCTTCTTAATCAAATAATCAAATTTGTTTTTATGAGCTCCCCCTTAATCTTACAATTTAAGGCTTCTAAGGTCACAAATGATTTTAAATTTTGATTTTGACCTTTATCAAACGTATACTAAGATTAAGTACAATAAAATGATGTCAATATAAGCATTTTGTCAAAGCTTATTTTAGGTCGCCCTTGACTACGACCATAGCGCCCCTTGGTCAATTTTAATTTCAACCAAGAGGCAAATTCTGCAGATTTCCAATTTAAACATTCATATGTGAAGTATAATTTCTGCAGATAGCTTTAAATAAATATCTATTTGAAGCATATTAAGATATACCTATTATGAAGACTTAATATGGGCATCATAGTGAAGTCTTTGTCCTTGATTTTTCTAGAACGCATGTTTTACATTCATTGTGAATGATGTTTTCATAAGCTTTGCTATGGGTACATATTAAATCACATTTCTTCTTATACCCTTATTTTCATATTAATCATAAGATTCTTTAGAGACATATATTTTGAAAGCAAGATTACTATCTTAAAGTCAATATTTTTTGCTTTTGATTTCTTAGAACAAACAAATAGATAAAAACATTAATATTTTTGTTCTAAGAGGCACCGTTTGGCTTGTCATAGCAACATCATTATTTTATCACAAGCTATGTCCACAATCATTGTTTATTATGTCAAGATGCTTTTATGCTAATGGCATTTTCAATTTATCTGAATCACAATGATCAAGAATAATATCCATTCATGGTTTGTATATATGAATCAAAGATTATTTTAGACAAACCAATGAAACATAATGATCATGATGAAGCATATCCATGGTGTAATGATAGAACAATTTAAGCATATACAATGATCAGCATATAAATGCAATAATTATGATCATTTAAAACAAATTTCAATACACACATGGTTCATGTATAGATATTCCAAGGGTTACCATGAAAATAGTAATTTTCCCTTAACTTAAATCAAATATGATTCATAGATAAAAATGATCTCATATAAGTGTTCCAAGGATGATTTCCATAATTTGTGCATGTAAAATAGTTATTAACAGCAAATAGATAGCACATTGATCCTTTGTAGAATTATTCAGCAGACTTATTTCAGACTGACATCAGTAACCTGCTCGGTCGATGATTTCTCGACCGACTGACTGCTCGGTCGAAGATTTCTCGACCGATCAGGTTTCTGTATTGTTTTCAAAACCATTTTCAGTAATTGTTTATAAGTAAATCATGAATGGTTATTTACTCAATTAAACAATTTGAAGACTCAGTTTAGTTGAGGTAGACTTTATGAACATCAAAGGAACTTATAGATCAAATCCCAACTAATTGTATCCAAATCTTTATTAACAATTTAGCTATGAGTAAGGCAAAATTTTATTTTTGCAATTTGAAAGATTTTGTATATATCCAAGTTAGATGTTTAAAAACTTTAATTAATTTATTATCTCATTATGTTGAGTTGAGATAGACATAGAAATATGCGACTAAGGTCCTTGGTCATATCTCAACTTAATTCCATTCATTTAGTTTGGAGGTTTTGGAACCCATACCAACTCAACATCCTTTTTCTTGTATGGGCATGAAAAGGAGTAATGTCCAAGACGTAAGCAATAATGGCAACATATAGAATCAACCTCAAGTCTCTTTCTATGTTTTTGTTCTAGGTTGTTCTTTGGTATATATGTATATTTGCCTCTAGGTACATACATGGATTGACTCTCTAGTGCTTGTGTCCTTCTCTAACTAGGTTTTTGATGAGATTTTCCTTTAGGCTTATAACCTAGTCCTCTCCTTCCAATTTGACGATAAGGATCACTTAAGATTTTATCGAGAATATCATTGTTACTCAAGCTACTGATTTCTTGTTGTAACTTAACAATTTCATCCATTCTCTTCTTGATATCCATCTTCGCTTGATCTAGATTAGATAATAAAGAATCTCTTTCTTTCACAATAATATCATAATCTAGATGTGTACACAAAATAGGTTGTTTTTGAAGATCATTTACTTGAGTTTGCAAATTTAACTTTTCTAGGGAAAGAAGATTGCAATTTGCTTCTACAGATTTTAGCTTAATATCATGATCTTCAATAACCTTTTTGAGATCTTCATTTTCAGATGTAAGAGCAAGAAGTCTAGCATTCAACTCATCATTTGTTTTATTAGATTTCTTTAATTTCTTCTTGCACTCAATATACTTATTATGTGTTTCTTCAAGACTAGAAATTAGCTCTTCTTTTGATAAATCAAGAAGGCTTACCTCTTCTTCTTCTTCATTTGTTGTAGCAATGAGACAATTTTTGTGGACCTCTTTCTTCTTTTCTCTCCAAGGACAACCGATTGTTGTGTGACTTGTTCCTAAACACCAATTGCAACTTGTTGAAGGTTGGTCCAAGTTGCTCCTTTGCTTGCGGTTGTAGTCACCACCACCCTTCATTCTTCAAGACCTGGTTAGGGTTCCTTGAAGCCTGCTCTGATACCAATTGAAAAACTACTAGAGGGGGGGTGAATAGAGTTTTAAATATAATTTTAAAAATTATTGAAACTCAAACAACCAACCACAAAATATTTGACAAGGGGACAAGGATTTAGAGTGGTTCCAACTTTAGCAAATACGAAAGTTGTCAGTCCACTACCCGGTTGCTTACCCAACCGGGATTTGGAAAGAATTTAATTTTATTACCTCGCAAGGACTTTACATAAAATTACAATTCTCTCCCTAAACCCTTCAAGCAGCCTTCACCTAGAAGTAATCGCCCAACCTTGAAGCAGCCTTCACCTAGAAGTAATTGCACCACCTTGAAGCAGCCTTCCTCTTGAAGTAGCTTCCCGTTGCAATAGCCTTCTTGAAGTAGCTTCCCGTGCGATAGCCTTCTTGAAGTAGCTTGAAGTCCACCTTCTCCTCCGAGAAGAACCTTCTCCAATCAGCAGCCTCCAACCCTAGGAGTAGCAAGGAGAATACAAAGGATAAAAGGAACAAGAAAGAAAATAGAAATTACAACTTATCCTTTGAAGTACAAGGCTTGATTTGCCTATATCAAGCGTATCGATCTCCTAACCAATGAGTGTAGAAGTGTAAGTGTTGTGGTAAGGATATGCTAGCCTATAGGACACGAAATGGGAGCAATGGGAATGAATAGCAAATGTAGGAATTGCTCTATTGCTCAAAACAGTATTGCCAATGTGTATTCAAGCTCAAGTATAGCACAAGTGTAGCTTAGGTGTGTTTAGGTGTCCTAAGGCATTTCCTATTTATAGGAATGACCTACAAGTGCTTAAGGACATTCTAGACACTTTCTAGGGGGTTCTTAGTGCTCAACTAGCCGTTATGTGTCCACTAATTGCATTTGCAACGGCTAGTTAATTGACCCTGAAAAGTGCAGACAGAACTTTTCTCGATCGACAATTTGTCGACCGAGAGTCCTTCTCGGTCAAAGATTTGTCGACCGAGGGACCTCCTGGAGCAAGTGTTTACAACGTTCATTTCCAACTCCCAACCACTTTGTCTGCTGGGTCTAACGGCTAGTAGGGTCTATTCTCGATCGAAGATTTTGTCGACCGAGAGTTTCTCGGTCGAAGATTTGTCGACCGATATTTTCTCGATTGACGATTTGTCGACCGAGAATATTACTGACTCAATGTATTCATTTACTAAGTGTGTGTATCAATGTGCAATTGTGATACTATCTTGGGGAATGGCCTATCTAAGTGTTGTGAGTGGATAGGGAAGATCTAAACGCTTGATTTTACATGATATCTAATTACTTGTACATTATATACTTGTACAAGCATTTACATTTGATTACAATCATGAAAATAAAGCGATTTTATCAAATTGTTTCTTCCAAATCTTTGTTATCCACCACCTTATATGCTTGTTCCTGAAATACTCAAATAGCACGTTAAAACCACAAGAATGAAATGTTTGTCATTATCAAAACAAAAGGGATTATGCTAATGTCAATTTAGCCAACAAGAGGGGCATCAGGCAACTTCCAAATCAAGAAGTTCTGCAAAGTGGACCACAAACCAAATAAGTACATGTTGAAAAACTCTAATAACAGCTTTCCTCTCTTCAAAATAAAAGAGTCTTGGCCGCCCAAAATAATTTCCCAAACAAAACCCCAAAACCCAAGCCTGCGAGTCATCGAATAAAAGCCAGAGAGTCGAATAAAATTATGAGAGTTGTGCCATAAATAAGTATATATATAAAGAACCGATGAAGGTCTCACCCGGCCGGCACATTTAGCTGCCCTCACAAAGGTAGATGTGTCGTGCCCGGTAGTGAAACCCTAAGGTATCTAAATATATGAAAGGCTTATAAAGGACTCACCCGGCTGATACATTCAGCTGCCCTCACAAAGGTAGATGTGTCGTGCCCGGTAGTGAGATCCTAAAAAGCATAGACAACCCCTCCCCCACTTGAAGGGGGAGTTACACTTCAAGCCTTTAGCCAACCCTCATACCCTCTCTAGCTTCCAGTAGGTCCTTCAGAGAGGTATAAAGCTGATTAGAGTCAACAACATGCACAGAATAAAGGTGGTCCCGATGCGAGCTACAAGATATGAAAGGAACCTGAGACCCAAGCAACTCTCGAAATCTGAAGGAGTCAAGGCAAGCAATAAGTCCTGATGTGACCTTAGGGGAACTCAGGTTGAGAATTGAAGCAAGAGTATGGAAATCCTAACTAAATAAAATCACCTCGCGACTACATGTCTCAGCTCTATCTAACTTCAGGACAAGCTAGACTCTAAGTTAGGGGGGGGGTGATAACCTCCAATTTTGGATGTTTATCTTAGTCTTTTCTTTAGTTTTCCATACTCTTTCTAAATTAAAATTACACATAATATCTAAATTTTCCCTCTTATTGTAAATATACTATCAGACTAACTTTTCCCTTTTATACATGCAGAAAAACACAAAAAAAGACCATAAAAGACTAACTCAGCCTCAAGACCGCATGGCCTCAAACGGTCCCCAGACCGCATGAAGCCAATCGGTCCCGAGACCGCATGGAGTCAAACGGTCCCAAGACCGCATGAATCCAATCGGTCCTGAGACCGCATGGAGTCACACGGTCTCAAGACCGCATGAAGCCAACCGGTCTCGAGACCGCATGGAGTCACACGGTCCCGAGACCGCATGAAGCCAACCGGTCCCGAGACCGCATGGAGTCACACAGTCCCGAGACCGCATGAAGCCAACCGCTCCCGAGACCGCATGGAGTCACACGGTCCCGAGCCCGCATAAAGCCAAATGGTCTTGAGGTCCAAACGGTCTCAAGGTCCAAATGGTCTCAAGGTCCAAACGGTCTCAAGGTCCAAACGGTCTTGAGGTCCAAACAGTCTCAAGGTCCAAACGGTCTTGAGGTCCAAACGGTCTCAAGGTCCAAACGGTCTTGAGGTCCAAACGCTCTCAGGGTCCAAACGGTCTTGAGGCCCAAATGGTCTCCATACCGTTTGGACTTCACTTAAGACCTATAAATAATACCCCAAGGGCCCTCCACCAGATATCAAGTTTCAGACGTCCAAAGGCTGCCTCAATCACTCCAGAGCACTTACAACTTCCATCCTCCACCCTGGGGCTGCCAGTCTGAGACCCATACTCCATCTCGATTCTTCTTTCTCTCTCTCCACCAAAGAAGGTGGGAAGAGGGAGATCTCATCATCGTGCAACCTGTGAAGCTGGTGGATCGTTTCTCTCTCTCCAAGGGGTTGACTTTCCTCTCTCCTTTATGGGGATGATGCACTCTCTCTCTCTCTCTTCTTGCCTCCTTCTTTGTCCTAGTCATGAGAAAGTAGTCTCTTTCACTAGGGTGCAGGGAGTAGCCCCGCTACCCATGTTTTCATATCATGTAAATATAATCCATAATTTGTAATATAGAGTTCTTATTCTTTCAGTTCGACATCAAACGTTTAATGAATGCATGTTGCTTGATCTCCAACTTGTGTTATCCTTTATCTTTTAGTATGAATTGTCTACGTTTGTACTATTAGATTTGAAACTCATTTGTATGTTGGTTCTTGGTGCATGTATCCACCACGCATCTGTTTCAGTATCTAGAAGTGTATTTCAAGAAGTGGAGTAAACTCACTATCATTCGTTGCACTTTCATACTATGAAATGGAATCAGTTGACGTATGGAAGTGCAACCTTGGTAAGTCGAGGAACACACTTTGCGAAGGGAATGATGCAAAGTAGGTGACCATTTGTTCGGGAATGGATGGCGTTGCAACATTCCCGCACTTCTCGTAGTTAGTTCTCCGAAAGGAAGCTAAGTCTACAAAGATACTAACTGACTAAACTCTTGTTGTAGGTTATGTTTTGCTTTGCATGTGCTGATCCATGTGTAGTGGCGGTGAAAAACCGATCACACCCTAGTGACTTTTATCATAGTTTAACTCCTTAGATTTACTTGCTTTCTTTACTTTACATGTTCTTAGTTTAAAACAACAAAATCCAACTTTCGATTTAAGTGCCTACTATCAAGTGACTAAGTGAAATTCTAATGTTTTCCATCTTGTTGCTTGTAATAAGATCGTTGTCCTGAGGATTCGACCCTTAACTATACTACGATAAGACTTCCACGTATCTTAGCATACGCGGGTGGAGTTCTCTATCTAGTATATGCAAGGCTAAACCTAAAGACGTATCATCTTTAGGATTTTTAGTTGGTGCACGCAATTCGACGTAAGTGGAAGGTCCATCAGAAGCACCGCCAACCTATGGTCTGACCTGTGGCTCTCAAATGTTAAAGGAACCTACACAAACACTGATGAGATCTAGGTAATGGTGGATTCAAATGATTGAAAGGTCAACAATATTATGAATCTTGATAGAGATGAATGGATGGAACATCATAGATGATTTTTTCTTGGAGGAAGAAAAAGCTACCCTTATGGGATACCTATCGGTATCAATAAGGAACCAGAGTGGTATTGGTATCATATAAATGATGGTATTTTCATCGTGAACTCTGCCTTTTGGTTGGGAGTCAACAAATCTTATCCTTGATGGACTAATTCCCAATGAAATGATCTTTGGACAATCTTTGCACCTCCAAAAACTAAAAATGTCTTATGGAGGGCATGTTAGTACTATTTCCCACCAAGGATAGATTACACCAATGTCATATTACTAAGAATGACATTTGCAGTCTATGAAAACTAGCCACTGAAAATATTTTTGATTCTATGTTTGGGTGTGGCCAGATCAGTTTGATTTGGAAAAATCAATCGCTCTACTGGAGAAACTAGGGGATATTGAGGATTTATTTTCTAGACTATCTATTATGGATCAAAAACATGAGTACAAATCATGAGTTTATATCGTAGTTCACTTTATGTCTTGATGCATGGAAAACAAGGAATGATATTGTTTTTGTCTTTTTGAATGTCAACTCAATGCAAATTGGATCCTACAGTGGAATGATATTCACAAAAATAGACGAGGTTATGGACATCACCAAAATGCTCCTAAGACTAATAGATAGAGAATCACCTGGATAGATCTCAATGTGGATGTGAACAAAATGAAAATAGATGATTTCTCTCATTCTAGCTTCAGATATTAGCTTTGGAGTTGTGCTCGGAAAACAAAAATGAAAGTTGGTGTACATTGATAAATGTATATTTATCATTTTTATTTACATCTTTTAGATATCTTTTTAGAATTATTTTTTTATTTATTTTCTTAATTTAGTAATTAATTGTATTAGTTTACATTTTTTCTTTATTTGGAGTTTTAATTATATTCAGTTGGGTTTTTGTAGGAAAATGGTCTAACCACTCCAATGATTAGTTTTCCTTGGAAGATGTTTTGCACAATTCTTGTAGTGCCTGAAATTAATGTATACCCAGCACAAAAAGTGTAATAACTTCTATGATTGAACTCTAAATTGGGTTTACAAGTATTCATTGGAAAGTAAATTTTATTTCCTAAAATAAAATACTATTATTTGGGCCGCTTTAGAGTCTTGATAGGAACAAAATCTGTACGAAATTGATGTTGTGGGAATTTACAGCAAAAAAGAATGTGAACGGTCAACATAATTAAAGGAAATTAATCATTTTCTCTATTGACCAGATCCAGAAAACTTTCAGGTGTCGTCTAAGAGTTTTCTAAAGAGTCTTGTATATATGGTTTTCACCCCTCCTTCCCCTATAAAATGAGGGGGGCTCCACAACAAAAGACATTCAATTTTTAATTATAGACCACATCTTGTATAATGTTGGATCTCATTTTAGTATGCATTCTCCTAGTCCTGTTATGTCTACGTAGATTTTTGTAGGGAATGGGGAATAACCCCTTAGTCTGGTTCTATTCAATATAATAAGTTCTATTTCTCTATAAAAATGTCTTCTCTCTGTTTATGTATGATTATTTGGATGACATGATATATCCTTATAGAGTAATATGATCGTGGATCTCTATAAGAATGAAACAATAGTCCCTTTATTGTGATAATATATTTTTGTCTTTTTAATCTTATTTTCATTATAATCCTTGTTGATGTGACCACCTGAGCCTTGGGTTTGAACTCCAGTTTGAATTCACATGCTTCTTGATATGATCATGGATAGTGGCATGTTGGATGGTTGGGCAATGAACTGTGAACGTCAAGACCAACAGGTTCATGGGAAGCCTAACCCTTGTGAGTTTGTCCGTAAGGATATGCAACCACAAGGTCCTAATTTGATCCTTGGAGTTTAGAATTTGATTAGTTGAATAGGAATGTGGTTTTGGTGTTGATCCTCTGGAAGACCCCCAGATCTTTATTTCTAGATTAGTTAAACTTTATTTTTGCACTTTTATTTTTATTCTTAGTTTTAATAACTCTCTCAAATCGAAATTTAATTTTTATCATGGTGATTGGATTTTGATCTTGACCTTTATTTTCTGTCATCCCTTGGATCAATACCTATCTATAGTAAATTGACTTGTTGTCCACATCAAGTTGACAATAAGTCTAGAAGGTTAAACTCTAGGATTTTTCCTAGTGATTGTTGCATGTACAACGACCCACATCAATTTGACACCATTATCAGGGATGGAAAGGTTGTTTTTCATATCTTGTTGCTTGCATATCTTGTATAATTTTTTTCATATTTATCTAACTTGTATAAATTTAGTCGTGTTCTATATCTTCTATTTCATAAAAAATTAGATTTATAAAAAAAACTTTCCTACCAATAACATTCTGGTAGTGTATCTCCTCCTTTCGTTAGCCGCTCTGTTAGAAGCCCAATCCAAAAATCCAGATGTTCCAAATATATTCCCCCATGATTTTATGACACCTTGTAATACTAAATCTTCCCACCAAGATGGATGCATTGGAAATTACAACCCACCATCTTCTGAATATTATTGTGAGGAGCAATGCCACAATAAATATGAGGAGCACAAGGCCTAAGACTACTATGAGGGGTATGGTGAGGATGGAAAACATTTTGGGGTGTATAAATCCTATGGTGAAACTCAATTTAATCATGAACTGGAAGAGAGACTTAAGGCCCCAGAGAAGATGGCAGCAGAAGGACAAGCAAAACTTGAATCCAGTCAAGCCTTGTTAGCTACCTTACTATAGGCTCAATCACAGACCCCCCTATAGAGCTTGAGCAATCCAAGATAGTTCTTCCTGACAATTATGACGAAGATCCTATTTTTGTGTCATATATGTCAGATGGTGATGAACTGGCACAAACTATGGAGTCATATTTTGTGTATGATGAGGATGTTGGTATCCCCACCTTTCCTTTAGAAACTCTATTACTTGAATATGAAAAGACAGAGAAGGAGAGTCATTCTGAAGATCCAACTACTCCTCCCATCCTTAACATAAACTCAATTGATATCAGAGACCAAATCCCTTTTTTAGTCTATTTTGGATAATGAGCATCCAACCTGCTTTGACAAAACAGTTCATCCCATTTTGACGCAGCCAGTTCTCATTCTACATAAGGAAGATATAGAAGGGGATACGCCGTTGGAAGAAGCCCATGCACCTCTTTTTGTTGTTCACAAGGAAGACATCCTCATACCTCCTAAATCCTTAGGGATCCCTTGTACAAAATAATTAGAGACATATGTTATATCGACAACAAAACTTACCAAACAAGATATTGATGCCATTATTTTTAGGAGAATCAAAATAGTTTGGTAAATAATTTGAAATCTTTTGTATCAGCATCAATTCTCTCATATGCAAGTCATTATGATGGTGGAAACTCTGAGCCAGATACTCCACCCGACTCTGTACATCCTTCTCTACCAGCATTACTGGTCGGATACCCATCAACCTCCCCCAATCCACATCCATCTTCAATAGATCCCTTGCTATTGAAGGAACATTTGTGGATCTTATTGAAGGGAATGCAAGGTGAAATAAAATATGAACACCCCACTGAGCTTCCACAATTACCCTATCATAGGGTACACTATTAAGCTCCTCTGCTAAAGGTCTCAACCCTCATACACATCCCCTTCAGCTTGATGTTTTTGAGCTACCAGGGCCACCTAGACGCCCTCTTCCTCCCTCCATCTTGGATTTAATTTTTCCTTTGGATGAGCAAAATTTTAAGTCTGGGGTGGAGGTGGGTGGAACGTACTTCATCCACCCAATCGATCTTAATGTTCTGCAAATTTTCATTATGTTATATAGTCTAGTTTTATTTTTTCAAAAAATTTAAAAATTTTCATTTTTTTCATTTGGCCCTTATCAAGTAGGCCGCGTTGAATACACAGTTTCATTGCACCTCTTTGAATTTAGTTAATCTTTTGCAAAAAAATTAGAAATTTCCATGTTTGAAACCACCATGTCACCTAGGACCCCAAAATAGAATCACTCCCAGGAAAGGTTGGCGAGGCATATGGCATCATTCAAAATTAAACACAAATTTTCTCAATTTTTAAACTATGGATTAACTTGATATAAATCTTGTATAATGTGATTGACAGTAATATTCTTTCTGATGTAATGACACTTTTGAGAAAAAATAGAAAAAAAATGTGTGTAGTTATAAAAACAAGGACACCTTTTGTTTCCCCTTATTTTCTTTCTAAAAAAGAGAAGCAAAGAATCACCACCGGACAAAAATCAAGTCTGGGGTGGCATGCTTCGCATATCAAAAATTTCATACCCCACAAAGGGGCATAATATAAAAAGATGCCAAAAGAATACAAGAAATAATTTGTGACTAATGAAGCCACAAACCAAATATATCCCAAGTCCAATAGAGGACGGATCATCACTTCTTTCTTTGTTTTCACAACCCTAATTTCATCTTATTCTTATGCAACAACTCACATCAAGAAAATACAATAATAAAAATGAGTGTGTCAAAGAAAAAGTAAGATGAAGCTTATTTTTCTACAACGTCTTGATTTAGAAATAAGATATGATAATTATTTTTGACAGAGAATATAGAATTGTGTGTTTTGTAGTTTTAAGAGATGGGGTTGCTTGGTCAAATTTGGAGGTGAGGAATAAAGTGATGTTACAAGGGTGATGATAGACATGTTGTTAGTATAAATTAGAATTATTTGTGATTTTATTTGTTTGAGAACAAACAAAGATTCAAGTCTGAGGTATTTTGATAAATGTATATTTATCATTTTTATTTACATCTATTAGATATCTTTTTAGGATTGTTTAGTTATTTATTTTCTTAGTTTTGTAGTTAATTATATTATTTTAGATTTTTATCTTAATTTGGATTTTAAATTATATTTGGTTAATTTTTTGTGGGAAAATGGTCTAATCACTCTAATGATTAATTTTCCTTGAAAGATGTTTTGCACAATTCCCACAATGCCTGAAATTAATGTATACCCAGCACCAAAAGTGTAATCATTTCTGCATACAAACTCTAAGTTGGGCTTATAAGTATTCATTGGAAAGGAAATTTAATTTCCTAAAATAAAATCCTATTCTTGGGGCCGATTTAAAGCCTTTTATGGGAGCGAAATTTTCTCAAAATTTCTGTTGCGGAAATCTATAGCAAAAAGAAGGCGAACGATCAACATATTTAAAGGTAATCAACTATTTTCTCTATTAACCAGATTTAGAAAGCTTTGAGCCTTCAGCTAGGAGTTTTCTGGAGATTCTTGTATCTAGGGTTTCCACCCCACCTTCCCCTATAAAAGGAGGGGGGGGACTCTACAAGAAAAGACATCCAATTTTTAGTTGTAAATCACATCTTTTATAATGTTGGGTCCCATTTTAGTTTGCATTTCTTCTAGTATCATTATTTATGAGTAGATTCTTCTGGGGCATGGGGAATAGCCCCTTATTTCGATTCTATTCAATATAATCAGTTCTATTGCTCCATCAAAAAAATCTCTTCTCTCTATTTATGTGTGGTTATTTGGATGATCTAATATATTCTTATGGAATGATATGACTATGGATTTCTAGAAGAATGAAACAATAGTCGCTTGATTGCAATTATTATTCTTTCATCTTTTTAATCTTATTCCTATTATAATCCTTGGTGACACGACCACCTGAGCCTTGAGTTTGAACGCTAGTTTGAATTCACATGCTTCTTGATATGATTGTGGATAGTGGCATGTTGTATGGTTGGGCAACGATCTGTGAACGTCGAGACCAATGGGTTCACGGGAAATCCGACCTTTTGAGTTTGTCCGTACGGACATGCAACCACAAAGTCTTGATTTGATCCTTGGAGTTTTGAATTTGATTAGTTGAATAGGAAAGTGGTTTTGGTGTTGATCTTCCGATCCCCCAGATCTTTATTTCTTGATTAGTTGAACTTTATTTCATAACTTTTATTTTTGTTCTGAGCTTTAACAACCCTCTCAAATTGAAATTTAATTCTTTTTCTTGCGATCATATTTGGATCTTGACCTTTCTTTACCGCTATCCCTTGAATCGATACCTATCTATACTAAGTTGACTTGTTGTTCGCAGCAAGTTGACAACCGAGTTAGAAGGTTAAACTATAGGACTTTTCTTAGTGAGTGTTGTGTGCACAACGACCCGCATCATATATCAAGGTGAGGACTTGTGAAGCTTTGTGGTTTGTTTTCACTATTAAGAATAGGTTGTTCTAATTGGCATGAAATTGCCTGCAGAGATGGAAATCCATATTCTTGGTGTGGAATTAGATGCCTTGATGGCCATTCAGCACATTAACAACAAAAGGGAGGGGAAGGGCTTAGTGATGAAAATCATAAATCACATATGAATCTCAAAGATAGAATTTTAAAAGTTAAATGTTCTTATGTGGGTAGGGAGGCAAACATAATTGCTCATTGTTTGGCTAATCTTGGACCTATGATGGGGGTTTCATGATGCTTGAGGATTTTCATGTCCATTATGTGAAATATACATGTAATGCCATTTTAATGTGAATGAGATGATTTTAATGTAAAAAAAACTTATGGGAGAAATGAGGATTATTGACCTTCTATAATTGTTGCAAACTTGTCATTTCAAGGTTGATGTTTGCTTTATGCCTTGAGATTGTTGTTTGCCAATCATCTTGCACCGTAGTTTTTCTATTGCTAAAATCTTTATCTCCACAAAATATCAATTACACCTTACATCATTAATCTCCAACGACCTAAAGAATATTAAAAAAATAACAATTTATCCTACACCAAAAGGCTACCCAATTTTTACCCTCAAACTATGTGATTTCATACAAACAAACAACTTTTGGCTTGACCCTTCAAAAATAATGTTTCCTAATTGTGTTTCAAGGCTAATAAATATCACACTTAGACATAACTTCCAAATCAAGGACAACTACCAACTCATTCTATGTGCTATAAACTATTAGCGATCTAAATGATCCACCAACTTGACTTAGATGTTACCTAGTACCATGATGGTCTGTCCATCTTCACCTACCCCGAAAATGATCCTCAACAATGACCTAAGTATGGTCCGCCCACTACAAAGTTTATACAAAGAAGGGCCTAGACCATGACCTAAAATTGTACTAAACCCCATCTTCACATCCATATCCAATAGTCATAGACAGTGAACTTAAGCTAGACCACCACCCCAACTTCACTTCCACCTTTCCATGTTTAGTGTATGAAATGGTGAGAGAACTAGATAGATATTTAGTAAGTGTTTGAGGGATGCCCCATTAAGTTTGATATGAAGATCACTCCAGAATGGATATGCTCTGTCTGAAATCATGGCAGCACCCTGGGGGGGTTAACCAAGCACAATCCATTTTATTAAATAAACTCTCTTAAACCTTAATGTCATCTCATCCTTAACCTTACATTAATAGTTGTCTCACCACCCAACTCTAGAAGGAAAAGAGATCACCCACACTATATACCCCCATGGTGCTAATAGGAACTTCCCATCACAAGTTGGAAACTCGTATCATTCTATCTGATCTAGGGTAGATACCCCTTGATAAATCATATACCCCTAGTTCCTCGAGAAAATGTCTTCAAAGAAAGATCTAGATGAAGTATTATGGAGGACTAAACATTCCTTTTACATTCTCTAACAAAAGAGGTAGAAAATTATTCTTCATAATATTACTTTACAGTAAGGGTCCAACCCAAAAGGACAGAGTGAAGTAAAAAATGCGTCTGAAACATGTCATCATGGGTCACACTAGTGCATACTACACTCATTCCCACAAGCACTCGATTGATATGTATGGATCAAGTTACATCAACAAGCATTCCATGGGGATCCTAAGTAAGGCCCCATATTTGGTGATATGAATAAGCTCTTCGGTGGGGTACACCCAAATAGAACCCCTTAAATATTGGGAATCCATATATCTAGACTAAAGGCTAAAACCTAAGAAGTCATGTGATGTTGCATTCAGGCCTTCATTCAACTTCAATTATCATCAAAGTGTATATCAACTTAGGTCATCAATCTTTGGAGGACCAGTTCCAATCTTGTCATGGCACAAATTTCTATATAGTTCATGAAACTCATATATGCGTTAGTTGAGTCCTTTCTTGCTAGATCCATACCAATATCCTCCAATTGCAATGTCATACAATGATTAACTGAAACACTACTCGAGCAAAAGAATCAGGTCACCACCCATGTTTGGGATCAAGAGGAAGGAAAATGCATTAAAGATGAATCTAAACCAAAAGGAAGTACCTCCAATATCATTAGCCATGTCCATCATGCATGCGAATGTAACTTGAGAAACCATAAACAGCAATGTATTTTATCTATAATTTCCCTTTTGGTACATCCCATACATTAGGGACCATATGGCTTCCCATCAATATATACAACACAATCAATGATGATCAATCCACCAATTATACTAGTTAATACAAAGAAAATCTTTTTAAAGACACTCCTACAATTGACCCCTTCATGTTGGAGATTCTCTGCAAACTCAAACAGTTAGAGGAGAAGAAAGAAAGGGTCAAGACTATTGGATATTTTTGTTACATTCATAATGTTACACTTCCACACAACTTTCACACTGCAAAGTCTGACAAGTATTCAGAAAAAGGTGACATGCTCGCTCATGTCCAATCCTACTACTTTGATATGATAGTAGGACAAAATGATGAAAAAATTTTGATCATTTGTTTTGCCCATACCCTTTCAGGACCCACCTGGAATGTACAGTAAACAAGCTAGGGATCCCTTGCTACTTGTTTTAACTGGATGAAAATTTTATTGACTAGTACACAATATATTAATTAAGTCCCAACCAAGGAAATTTGAAAGTTGTTGCATCAAAGGACATATGAAATCTTCTCACAATTCATGGATATGGTGATAATTGTCAGCAAATATGGCACTCAAACAAACAAACAAATGAAGAATCACTTGATATGGTTATGAGGGAAACCTCACCCACACTCAATGTGATCCTCTCATTGTAACACTTAAATACTTTTATTAGAACTAATTCAAGCTAGATTTCGATTGGAAATTCCACTAAAAGAGGCATTTAATAGAACATAGGTCTGACTTTGTATTTTCCAACACAATCATAAACAAAAAATCAAAATCCAAGATGGATGAATCTACCAATGAAGAGAACATTGATTCCATTTTAGGACAAGTAGTAATTCCATATAGTGATAGAAGTAAGAAACGTAGGTTGTATTCTACCAAAGCAACTACAGCACACATTCAATGACCTCAAGTTAGTAATATTTCTGTGACTTATCACTACAACCACATATGTATTAAAATTCCTCTAGTGCAGTCTAATGCACTATACTTCCAATCTCAGTGACAATTCATACCACTACATTATAAGTATCATCCCAATTAGTTCTATGGGTATGCACCACCATCATTCCATCCCCAGTGCAATAACATGATACAACCAATCTTTTAGTACAAGGAGATGCCCCAGTGCTAGTTGTGGTCACATAAAAGACTACAAAGTCTCATAGGAAGTGCACTCCCATAGGATCTACCAACTATACAACATCTCATGAATTTTCAAGCCATAAGAAATCCCCTCGATTCCCTTCTATGAGGATGCCACCCCAACACCCACTATGAATTTCACCATAGCAAGGGAAGAAATACAAAGACGTGTTTTACACCTAATTATGTCACTACAAATTGAGATGGGCATTCCTAAAGATAAGACATCGTCATTCAATGAAATGGTAGCCATAACTATGGTTGAGGATCCAACTAGAGGTTCAATTCATCCTCTGAAGACGATCCTTACATAGTTGGTGCCAACATTTTGATATTATCTTACTATTCAAGAACTAAGGTCGGTGGTCCTTCAATCCATCCTAAGACTAATTAACACATTGGGATAACTACCTCTCTAAAGTCTTTGACCTATTAGGGTACCTAAACTAGGACTTGCATTGGATACTATACCAATCATCATACCACAACTGATCAAGACCAATCCAAACGCACTAGTGGTGATACTAAAGAATCAAGAAAATGCTTAATAACCTGAGATCTGCATCCCCAAGCCAAGAAAAAGATTGACACATACTACTATGATGGATACCCCCTCACTGTCTGGACAAGGAAGGGAAAACAAAGATTATCATCTACTAAGGGGTTTTTACTAGCACTATAGAAGAACACATAGAATAAAATATCAGAGCGGTCATTGTTCCCACGTTCAACCTAAAGAGAGTTCCTCTAGCTCTTATGTTTGTACAAATATGAGTTATGGGGTAGCATAGGTTAATTAATTCCTGAGTTGGGGGTTCTTTCATAAACATTATGCAAAACTCTATGACACACATGTAAACTATGATGAAGATCCTTGAAGAAGCCTTTGTCTCCAAAGAGGTTAAGTGAGAAGAAGTTACTATCACTATCAAACTCATCACAACCTCACAACTAATATCATTATCTAAGGAGGAGATATCAGAAGTAGAGGACCACAACATTGTAGAACTTTTCACCTCTATAAAGAGAGGCCTTATGACCCCTTCATGATTCATTGACAATAGTTCACACTTCAATATGTATCCTCTCAAAACACTCAGCATGGTTGGGATACACCCCGTTAATATCTAACCAACTACCAAGAAAGAGGCCTGTTTTGATGGCACACTCTAAGATGCTATGGGTGAGATTATAGTTGATCTCCATATTTGGATGCAAATTTCCTCAATATTGTTCATAGTCATGGAGATGAGTCCAGATTCAATCTTATCTAAGGAGGCCAATGATGCATTAGTCCAGTCCCATCATTTTTAAATCAAAAAGTCAAAGAGATGAATGGAAACATTATCATTATTATTCATGCAGATAGCCTAAGTGAAGCAATATCATGCTTGAAGATGATCTCCATCTTAGATTTAATATGCTCCATATTGCAACCATTTTCTAGCTTCCACCTCAAATACTTAGGTATTTCCATTTACCTAAAATATGGTGTAGTTTATAAAAAGTTGTGAGATATGAACATACACGCAGATTGAGGTTTGGGCTCCAAACAATGGAAAAATAGAGATAATTCAAATCCATCAATAACCAAAGTAGATGAGTCTTAGGTTCGATGGCCCATCTATATAGTGCTAGTGCTTCATAAGATGGACACTACATTGGAGATTATCCTCATTCTAGCCCCTTGCAAACAACTTGGATGAGCCAACCTCAATTATCAACTACTTTCCTAAATATGAGTAGGGAGGCCTAGAAAATACTTATTAATGAAGAGTGCTAGCTCAAGGTGTTGTGTTGATGGGGCCCAGGCCCCAAGTGTGAAGTTACTCACTCCTACTTACTTTGCATCATCTGCACAATTGATGACAGTTCATACACTCCAAGCCACTGTCTCTGCAATGATGCCCTATCTCATTGAAGAGGATGATGAAAAAGACCAATATACTATATGGGATTTCTGACAACATAGGGATATTGCTCCCATAATTGAGTTTCTAGTGGTGTCTTGACCATCTAGAAAAACAAATAGTACAAGGATATGATCATCTCAACATTTTGGAAAGCTATTAATGACATGCAGGAATCCATTGATTGGACTCCTGGAATGAAGTGAATGCCATTTTATTTAGCCTACTTCCTAAAACCTACACAAGCACATATGTTTGATTCAACACACTCTCTAAAATCCAATGAGTTCTTGAAGCAAGACTACAAAATCCCATATCATCATAATGATCTAGAACATTCTATTGACTACATGGAGTAAGATATTGATTTGACTCCCAAAGAGATGAGGAGATCATTCAATATGACCAACTTCACAAGACCCACATCCATTTTTGACTCACCACACTCAACAGAATCCAATGAGTGGAGAATGGATGAGGATTATTGAGATCTGTATAATGATTATGACTATGCAACATAATTTTTGAAGTAGGCACCATGGAAAATACACAACACTCATATGTTGTGTGTAAAGCATGGACGAATTGTTAAACTAGCACATGTAGGATCAAGCTATTCTAAACAAGAAGACACCTCTACTACCCAAAAAATCCCATTAGAAAAATGGAACTGTTAGATTGTGGATATCACAAAGTGACTATTTTTTCATGCTCCATAATGCCCTCATTTTCCACCTAAAATACCAAGAAAATCAAAAAATGAAATACACTGTAAAAAGAATCAAAGACACTCTTTCTAAAGAGGAGATGGATGACTAGCTCTTAAAGGTAGAACAAATCTACTACAAAAAATTTGTGGAGTTTTAACATTCCATCCAATATGTCATATTGAAGGAGCACCAATCCTTTCACATTGAAGACAAGATGGAGATAGTGAATCTCATCTTTAGGCTCAAGCCACAAAAGTCAAAATCAGGGTGTGTCTACCGCAATTAATCAAAGATTATCTCACAAAGATACTACACAACTATATAGATGTTTTATCACGGAAATACTTAGGCGTGCCAATATTAAAAAGTAAATCATGGTCCATCGCATGTCAACCATCTACATAATTCACCCAGTCAAGCATTTTTCTAGATGTCTACAACCATAATATCTCAAAATTAGAGAAGTGGATCAAAAATGATATAGTTTTAATTTCTTAGCATCGATAGACTATCATAATTGGATCTCCAACATTGTGGGTGTACTAAAGTACTATTGCAAAGTAAAAATATGAGCGTATTATCATTTAATGTCAACAAGGTGTCTCCCAACTAACTTCATCCTATCACACATCATTGTACTAGTCGACAACACAATTGGTCATGCCAAATGAAGATTTATGGATGATTTTTCTGGCTACAATAAGATAAATATGGCTAAGCAAGACAAGGATAACACCACCTTCATTAATAAGTGAGGGTGTTCTACTACCGAGTCATTTTTGGGCCTTAAAATTTTTAAAACAACCTATTAAAGAGTGATGGTCATGCTCTTCCACAACATGATTCACAAAGAGGTTGAGTTCTACATGAATTATGTGATTGTGAGACCATACAATCTCAAATATCTTATTACTCACTTGGATAAACTTTTTGAACAATTAAGGAGATTCTCTCTATGTCTCAATCTAGCAAAATGTACCTTTAGAGTTACATCTTGTTACCTCTTGGGTTACATTGTTAGTCAAAAAAGAATCAAAAATAATCTTAGAAAGGCCCAAGCATCTAATAAATTCCTTCACCAGAGGAAAAAAGGAGATATAAGGCATGTCTGGTTGTCACCAATATATTAGCTTCTCCACAACCAAGCTCACTCTTATCTACGAGCCCATTTTCAAGATTTTGAAGAGACGTTTTGACTCTATCTGAAAAGAATAGTGCAAAGAGACACTCCAAAAGAACAAATAATACCCCACTAGGCCACCTTTCTAAAGCTCATTGTGCCAGGAAATCCTCTCATCATTCAACTATATTTTAGGGAAACATGATGTAAGGTTTTCTAAGCCGATCAATGAACCACAATCATGTAATGTACTATCTTTTCAAAAATTCAACAACTCTAAGGCATAGTATACTACTACCATAAAGTATTTCTTGGACCTATTCATACAAGAAGGAAGTTGGTTACTTTATGATAGCATATACACTTCAACTAATTGTAAGGCATGACCCACTCTGCTACTTGTGTGAACAACCTTACCCGGTGAGACGGTCTACAAAATGGCAAGTGACATTTTATGAATTCGACATCACTTTCATACCCATGAAAGTTGTCGAAGCACAATCCTTAGTAGATCATCTAGTACATTTCTCATTTCTCGAAAAAGAAATGCATGAGTACAAGATTCATAATGAAAACATCATGATGATCGGTTAATATGAAAACATTATCCTTTCAGATTTAGATTTGTGGATGGTATTATTTGATAGAATTATCAATCACAAAGGAATTGGTAATGGAGTGGTCCTCTAAGACCCATACAACAAATAGCTTCATGTGGTAAAACAACATGTTCAGCACCACTAACAGTGTGGATAAATATGAAGCATGCATTCTAGGACTCCAACTTACCAAACAACAAGGCACACACCATCTTCATGTATATGATGATTCTCTTTTTGTGATCTATGAGGTCAAGAACAATTGTAGAACTTTCCATGAGAACATAATCCTCTATCAAGAGTGTCTATTATCTCTCACCTAAATCACAATAATCTCCTTCGACTTCATGATACAAGAATACAATGTCTCTGTTGATGATTTATCCACACTCTCTTCATGGATCAACAACCAATGTGACCAAAGCTTCTCCTTTAAATTCCAAACAATATATCAACCAATTATTTCATGGTCATAGATAATACATACAACAACAAAGAAAAAACATGGTTCTATGACATCAAAAAAATATCTACAAAATGCAATTATCACCAAAAATCTCTCCTAAAGAGAAAAAAAATTATTTAAACAACAAGCCATCCAATACATCCTAGAAGAAAGTAAAATTCATCACATTTCATACAATCAAACCCTCCTCAGAAGTGTTAACCAGATAGAGACCAAACCTCTCATAAAGGGGTTTGTAGAGGATCAAGTGTAATACACATGAGTGGATCCATGCTTGTAAAGAAGATATAGCTTCTAGGATACTATAGAACACCATGGCACCTGATTGTGTCTAATACATTTGTAAGTGTTGCATCTGCAATATCCATGGTGACTACATCCATACACCATCTAAACACATATACCAAGATGGGAATGCATTGTCCTTCCTATGCTTGGTGAACAAACATGACTGTAAAGGTAAATCCTAAATCTTTAGATATGTATCGTTTCATTCTAGTTGCAATCACTACTTCAAAAACTAGGTTGAAGTTGTATTAATGACCAATGATTCATCTCAACAAGTGACCAAATTTTTCAAGAAATACATCATAAGGCAGTATGGAATACCTCACAAAATCGTTTCATAAAATGATACAAAATTAATTGCCAAATCTATCAAGGAGCATCTAAGCTCTTTGGGAATAAAAGACCATTGAACGACTCCATACTATCCTTAGATGAATGGAGATGTAGAAGCTACAAACAAGAATTGATAAAGATCCTAAAATATGCAAATGTCTCAAACTCCAACCGGAAAGAGCACCTCCCAAAGGATATGTGGGCGTATGGAATGTCAATCAAAATTTACACATGAGCCATAGATTATTATCTTGTATATGGTATGGTGGCAGTCCTACCATTGGAGGTTGAGGTCACATCCTTTTATATACTAAATGAAGTTGATCTACCCAAGGTAGAATGAGTCCAAAAAATTATATACTTCTTAAAACACTTGAAAAATGACAAATGAGTGCACTCCCCATCACACACATTGCTATCAAATTAGAGTATCTTGAGAATTCAACAAGAGTGTCTGCTCCTGCAATTCCCATAAGGGTGATCTACTACTCTACATTGTTTATAATGATGACAACTACGGACACATTCATAAATGGGAAGGACCCAACACCATCCATGATATACAAGTCTACGACATCCTACGCTTGAGAGATATGTATACAAATTTTCATCTCCACCACACAAATGACAATCTCAGTAAATGTTACTTTTGTTGATGAATAAGCTACATCTACATCAAGCCTTCATCCAAGATAATTGTATGAGAGAAAACACCCACCTTTAGAATACACTAAATTCACTTAGATACCAGCTAGGTATCTTGTGTTTGCATGAAGTAGTGAGAATCAAAACCATAATATAGGGTCAACAATAGGTGAAACACGTCCCTTACAATGAGGCCTAAGTATTTCATCAACCTAAATTCACCTTCAAAATACACCAATGCTAACTAAAACAAAAGTCATGATTGACTATTGAGAAAACAAAAGTCCCATGGTTACAATCATGATTTCCCCATATCCTTACATGATGATGAGAGCATCCATCTATGTTCATCATAAGTTGTTTGAGAAAAGAGGTCTGCTAAAGCTATAAGTCCCCACAGACAAGTTAGATCTAATCTACAAGGTCAATATATCATGACACCTTTACAAGGATGATACTCAACTAATTTCCATGAGGAGAAATTATTTCTTTAAAGCTAATGGGACACAGGAATGTCCAGTGGACTAGATTAGAGGTCAAGATCCATTGCAACAATCCACAACAAACCCTTTAAAAGGATGTAAAACCAAACATCTCATGGACCAAAATGGGAACATCAGGCTGGAAAACTCTTCACTAAGAAAACTCCATTCATTATATCCATGCATAACTCAATCTCCCATATGGAGGCCCTAAGCATCAATGTCCAATAAAGTTCTTCAAAGGAAAAAGAACATAAAAAATACCTACGTGATAGACAGTTGAAAGACCAGTGTTAGAAAAGACTACCTCGTGTGAGCACATGTCAAAGTTTACTAAATAAATTTCTAAAACGGAACACCAAAAGTCAGTCACATATGTGTGACCATTTACTATGTTGACTCATGTCGAGAATGGATTGCATCAAGGTTTCCCAACACTATGAGACTTAGCTCAATTGGGTTGTTAGTTGTTGCTTTCATAACCACTATAGTATATACACTTCATCCCTAGTGAGACGTCCAACGCCAGTCAATCCCCAAATCCACCACCTAATAATTGAAGGAATCCCTTGTGGAAGAACATTCTACAAACATACAAAGGTAGAATCAACCTATGATTAGTACGTGAGACATGGGACAAGCTCAAATATGCTAAGGATCCAAACCCTCAACCATCAGTGATGAAAGAGGATGGAAAGGATGACCCTGACAAATGTCACTCTTTGTATCATATATAACATACATAGTCATCCCTCACACCTCAAGAATTTATATCAAGTAATATGGACCAACCTAAGTCCTCTAACTCTCAAAACGGAACTTTAGTAGCATAAGACCCCAATATTGATTGGGTTCTACCATCATAAATGAAACACATGATGAGCATCATGAAAGAATTATCCCAATTTTAGTGCCTTACACCATGATAAAACTCATTTCTTGTTAAACTTTTATTTTTACTAATTTTAAGTGTATTTAATACAAATTCTTAAAAAGTGGACCCATTATGCTAACAAAAAATACAAAAGTTAAACTCCTATAAAAAAGGACTACTCAGCTTCCCCTACTATAACTACTCCAAAAGAGTATGAAGATATCCACTCCATTTACTTAGGAGTGTGATCCTTGAAAATAAGAAATACCTCTTCCATCTTCAGAGATAAATCCAATTTTTTTGTAACTATCTCTTAGGCTTGAGAGAGCCATAATAAAGCCTATAGTAGGAAGTTGGAAGCTCTGTGATGACATATCTTCTATGTCAATGATTGAAATGCCAAACAAGAGACTACATAGAAGGCAACACATTGCTCTAGCCTTAGAAGAATGATCATCCACTAAAAATTGGGCATCACTATCCAACAACCCAAAGTACTAAGATGGTTTCTCATCCATCCCCAACACGCATTATAATGTGATAATTGAGACATGGATAGGTCACCTCACTATTGAGTATGACCACCAATCCAAATACTCTTTATCGAATACTACATCACAAGGATATGATGTGGATTTTTTTTTCAAGAACTTAAGAGGACATAGATGCATCCCTGGATAAATCTAAAAAACCTTCAAAGGACCTTACATTTTCCAAATTAGTTAGACCTCATCCAAGCACTAAAAAATCTCTCTCATGATCAAGGATACAATGGTCACACGGTGGCACACAACCACCATGGCTCCTACTACAACATTGATACATAACCAACTATCTCTCTATAGAATAACTATGCTAAGAGGGTCAAGGACTAATTTGAAAAAATTCATGAAGATTAAGATGAGTTATATTGACTACATCTTCCAAGGTGTGATTCATCACAACATCCTCAAGGTGTAATGTATGACTGGTTGGATCCCAAAAGTGGATGACAACCAATAGAAACTTCCTAGATATAGGAAGAAAATAAAGATGGTTAAGGTGCCTAGTTACATTGATGTTATCTGTAACATCCTAGGATTAGAGGCCTTGGATAAAATGATCTTAAAGGAATGATTCACAACCCATATCACCAAGGTGCACCTCCTTTTCTGGGAGCACATCACTAAAGAACTCCATAGTTAAGTGTGCTCATCTTTCAGTAGTACTAGGATGGGTGACCAGTCGGGAAGTTGACCCCATCTTGTGTGTGAGTGAAGATAAACCATAGTTAAGGCTAGTGGTGGTTTGTGGGGCCATTTGTAATTTTTGAAACTCTACTAGAGCCTAGGGAAGTGGGACTGGTCATTATAAATGGTATCATAGCGAATTCCCCTCCAATAGGTGGGGTCCATATGGGCATGTGGCATGCCAGTCTATGAGTTGTGCAGTCCAGTCATGTTGGGAAGGGCTATCCATGGTGATGGAGTCACCCTTGCACTGGTCGTCGTGATTGGGAGCTGGGTGTGCATGGCCATGTTGGGTCTACATTGCAATGGGGAAATATTATGAGGACATATAGTTGAGCCTTGATGAGGACGTCAAGAGTCTAAGTGGAGGAGATTGTAATGTCCCAAGATTTGAAGCCTTGGATAAATGATCTTAAAAGGAATGATTGGACTATCCATATCCCCAAGGTGCACCTCATTTTCTGGGAGCCCGTCACTAAAGAACTCCATAGTTAAGTGTGCTCAACTTAGAGTAGTACTAGAATGGGTGACCGGTCGGGAAGTGACCCCGGCTTGCGCGTGAGGGAGGATAAAGTGCAGTTAAGTCTAATGGTGGTATGTGGGGCCAGTTGTCATTTCTGAAACTCTACTATAGCCTAGGGCAGTGGGTCCGGGAATCACAAATGGTATCAGAGCCAATTCCCCACCAGTAGGTGGGGCCCACATGGGCATGTGGCATGCCAGTTTATGAGCCTTGTTGTCCAAGCATATTGTAAAGGGCTATTCGTGGTGATGGAGTCACCCTTGCGCTGGTCTCTTTGATCGGGAGCTAGGTGTACATGGCCATGTTGGGTCTGTACTGAAATGGAGAAATATTATGAGGACATATAGTTGAGCCTTGACGAGGACATCAAGAGTGTAAGTGGGGGATTTTGTAACGTTCCAATATTTGAGGTCTTGGATAAAATGATCTTAAAATGAATGATTGGTCTACCCATATCACCAAGGTGCACCTGTTTTTCTGGGAGCCCATCACTAAAGAACTTCGTAGTTAAGTGTGTTCAGCTTGGAGGAGTACTAGGATGGGTGACTAGTTATCATTCCTAAAACTCTACTAGAGCCTAGGGAAGTGGGCTCGGGCATTACAAATGGTATCAGAGCCAATTCCCCTCTAGTAGGAGGGGTCCACATGGGCATGTGGCATGCCAGTCTATGAGATTTGTTATCCAAGCATGTTGTAAAGGGATATCTATGGTGATGGAGTCACCCTTGCGCTGGTCTCTGTGATCGGGAGATGGGTGTACATGGCCATGTTGGGTCTGTACTGAAATGAGGAAATATTATGAGGACATATAGTTGAGCCTTGACGAGGACGTCAGGAGTCGAAGTGGGAGAGTTTGTAATGTTCTAGAGTTTGAGGCCTTTGATAAAATGATCTTAAAAGGAATGATTGGTCTAGCCATATCACCAAGGTGCACCTCCTTTTCTGGGAGCCCATCACTAAAGAACTTCATAGTTAAGTGTGCTCAGCTTGGAGTAGTACTAGGATGGGTGACCAGTCCAGAAGTTGACCCCGACTTACGTGTGAATGAGGATAGAGCATAGTTAAGGCTCATTGTGGTATGTGGAGCCAGTTGTCATTCCTAAAACTCTAATAGATCCTAGGTAAGTGGTCCCAAGCGTTACACTATCCATTTTCATATCTTCTATGTTGGATAGATCTATGATTCAACACCAAATTAATGACAATTCCACTAGAGGACTTCTCAACATAGGTACTTCATCGACCACAGAAAACTTCATGAAGGAAAAAGTATAAAATTCAAAGATCTAAAGCATGTAGAATAAGGAGGCCACTAGGCCAAGTTTATAGCCATCCTAAGGGGGGGAAACGTAGATAGATGTGCTTCCTAAGAAAACTCTAAATCATTCTTAGATTCCATGTAGAAGGCAAGATTTCTTTACTAGAATGATTTGTGTAGTGAAGCATTCCTTAGACGAATGTTGTTTGCATGGTCCTATTCCTATCTAGATCAAAAATCCTTCCCAACTTGAAAAATTAAACTACAAAAGGGGATTTTTTAGCCCCAAAAAAGGATTTGACTTAAAAATCCAAGTCTGAATCCTAAATTTTAAAATAAATTTTATCTAATGGAAAATATTGTTAAAAGATACACTAATGCATAGTTATATTACATAAAAATAAATAATACAAAATGGTGTGTATAAAAATACAAGAACAAAATATGGTAATACAACCATTTCTTCATCTTCTTCTTCGTCTATCCTATCAGGAGCTTGGCCAAAGGCTTTCGACTAGAAGAGGGTCTTAAGACTACGCTCCCTACACATATATGGATGGATTGCACTAGGGGACCAACTCTAACCAAACGATGAAACTCTAAATTTCTCCTTTACGCCTGAATAAGTGTCCATATGATGGGACAATTTTTCATAATAGCTATAGAAGGTGACTCCATGGAAACAAAATAGTCATGTAGGTTCCTACCAAAGATTGTATCATGTATGGGGAAGTTACCCATACTCTTGATGTAGCAACCCGAGCTCCTATGAATTAATGAATATACTCATATCTTGTCAAATACTTGAGCCAAAGAAACCATGGTGGAACGAGGCCCATTCAAAGTCGTTGTCACCTGATTAAATTCCATATTGGGCTCCAATGGAAGGTAAGTGACTCAAAGATCCAAAGAAAAGGTTGTGATGAGGTCGCAATCCTAAAAAGTCATTCTATCCTTGAGAAAATTCTCTAGCAAGATAAGGTGGAGGTCGAGGAGGATTTGCCTGATGAAACTCTCCCTGAGAAGGATGACGACACCACACCTTGCAATCATTGTCAATGGATCCTTGAACTAGTCATACACAGTCAATTGCACAAGCCAAAAAGGACAATATCAAAATCAAGCTACATCAACAAAGTAAACAATTACAAATGACAAAAGTTTAAGATAAATCTTATTGGCAGAGAATGTGCCAATTGTTGATGAGTTTCTTGAGAGAACAATAGTGGTTGAAAAAAATGTAAAAACACTTCAAATATACAATATAGCTCACCTAGATGCTCATCATCCTCTATGTTGACTGATCGATCCTAGTACCAAATTGACTCAACCTTATGGGAGGATCAAATGGGATGTGCCAACCTCCTTCTCTTTAACGAGCAACACACTCACCCTTTTGCAACAGACTTCCTTATGATGATTCATATAGGATATTCACACCAAGTCTAAGGAGTGGAAGAAGTAGCGTAAGATGTAATAAAAAATCCTAATTGAAATTCATAGAAGATCCTAAATCTGGCATAGAAAAAGTGATATAGAATTCGATAGCTAAAGCATAAAATTTTAAATATGATTGTATTGAAAGGTGTAAGGCTTACCTATACTGACATCCACTCTAGATCCTTTCACTACTTCTCAAAAAGGGACAATCAGTTGCATCCATGCCATATTTAGATGTATGGACCTCTCTAAGTCTGAGGTCTTTCGAGGAAAATGTGCTCATATATCCAAAGTTTTGAATACAAATTAGTGTAATAAGTCACAAAGCATCAATCATGAGTAGGATATAAATGACAAAAGTTTGAAAACATATTCTAGAAAGCCAACAAAACATCCACAACTCTTCAAATCATGTGTACTTCCCTTCAAACAGAAGTTAGTAATGAGGCACCCATCCAAGCAAGTCAAAAAATGGAATAACATGCCACCACACATGTCAAATGAAGAGAAGGCCTCACCTCCTGTCATAAATGAGAACCAACCGGTCTTTCCTCAAATTCAAACATTATTGGTGATTAGAAAACCAATAGTTGAGAAGAAGAGAAACTATGTGACACATCGAGCAGCAAACTATGGGTTACTCACTGCTTGCACTTCTCCCTTTTTAAATAAAACCTAAAACCACCAAATGTACTTGAAATAGTATATTGAGGCCATGTCTTTTGTAGATAGGACCACTTCCATCAACTAATCAAGGTGTGAACATCCTCATGACTACCTATCTAGCAAATATTAATCAGCAGTCTTCCAAAAGCCAACCAGGTAATCCCAACAAATTTGCTAGGGGTTAATTCCAATTCATCAAATGCAAAACTGAAAGATTTGGTATCCAAGTGAAAACACTTAATCAATGAAAGAAGAAATCTTCAAGCTTCAAATACACATCTAGTGACATTACCAAAGCTGATTTTATCCACAAGATCCAACTCTTGTGGCATTGATTCTGAGTACAAATATCCCAATCCCATTTTGTCCCAACGAGCTCTTAAGTGCACATTTTGGACCTCAAGTACCTAAATCCATCATATAAGCATTGCATCATTCATTCATATGACTACTAGATAATTAATCCATAACCCTATATGACACCCTTGTATGGTCTGTGACGTGGTATTTTGAACGCACTAACAAACTCAGTCGAGGTTGATATCCCCGAGTTTTTTACCAAAACCAAAGTGCAATAATACCACCCGCAAGCGGACGAGTCTTATCGTAGTATAGTTAAGGATCGAACCCAAAGGACAACATTTTTAAGAATCTTTGTCAGTCTAGTCTAGTTCGAGTTAAGGCTAATATTTAAAACGATTGGTTGATTTGAGGTTAATTAAACTAATTGCAGGAAAGTAAAGACTGAATTAAAGCTAGATTAAGATCAATGATATGGAATCACTGGGATGGTATCGGGTTTCACCACCACTTCTCATGCAAGCACATCCAAACATCAAACATCCAGGAAAGATATAATTATTCAAGTAGAGCTGCTGCAAAACCCCTCATATGGGCATTAGGTCCGCGTAAGCATCACCTTTGGCATCAAATTTCTCGTCACCATCTGGATCACATACTTACAGCTCCGAAGATACAACATCCAAATAAGGTTGTGGGCCCCCTATTCAGGCGTTAGGCACACAAAAGCATCACTGAAGGCTAGAAGGCTCGTCCCCTCGCGGATAATACACTTACGACCTCAAGGAACCCCATTCTATTTCTAGTTTGGGAGTCAACCGCACTAATCGATAAGCAAGAAGCCGGTTATATACGAGCAAACATCGACGATTAATAAGAAGATACAAAATCGAACTAAGGTTGTGAACCCCCTATACAGGCATTAGGTACACAGAAGCATCACCGAAGGCTAGATGGCTCGTCCCCTCGCGGATCATACACTTACGACCTCAAGGAAACCCATATTTCGAGTTTGGGAGTCAACCGTGCTAATCGACATTCAATCCTACATAAAGATATTCTCACAACATAGGAAGAACAAAGATGAAAGCTAGAAATTAATTAACTACAAACATAACAATTAACAACAAAATGAAAAGTTATATACATTGCCATGGATGGTTAATAATATGACTTGTTTACATGGACAGCGGGTCTAGTCTCCACACCCCAGTGAAAAGGTACTACTTGCTCATGATGCGAGAAATAAGAAGAATGAGAAAGAGAGAGAAATCCATCGTGGACTCAGTGCAGAAGGTAGTCGCAGCTCGGTGAAGTAGATATGGCCTCCTACATCGTGTCGGAGTAGATCTGGATGCGAACGGGAGTTGCCAAGACAGACCGGACAGTCTCCCTTTCTCCATCTTTCTTCTCTCCTCAGCCTCCTTGGTTGCAACATAGGCAGTAGGTGAAATGAAACTGGCGCGGACTGGACTGGTTTCGGATCAGATTTGTATACAGGCAGCCTGTTAGCATCCTGGGACCGATGCCTAAATGAGGTCTCTTGGGGTCCTATTTATAGGCACAGATCTGTCCCTCATGCTTTTGGTGTGCGTCCAAACAGTTTTGGTAAATATCTTCTTTAAACGGTTTGCATGGTTCCACATAAGGTCTTCAAGCAGCAGTCGACCATGCAGTTTAAAGCTCATGCGGTCTGCATGTTATTGTTGCCTGCACATGAGCAGCTAAAATGGTCTCCTTGCATGGGTTTATCAAATGATTTCAAGCTAACGACTTCTCACACGGTCTTGCGAGTTTACAGCAACCGGTTTCATTCTTCAGGTGGATAGCTCATACGGTTTGCTGCCATCATGCTCAAATGGTCTTGAGACCGCATGGGCTCAAACAGTCTTGAGACCATATGGTTTGAGACCGCATGGGCTCAAACAGTCTTGAGACTGCATGGTTTGAGACCGCATGGGCTCAAATGGTCTTGAGACCGCATGGGCTCAAACGGTCTTGAGACTGCATGGTTTGAGACCGCATGGGATCAAACGGTCTTTAGACCGCATGGGCTCAAACGGTCTTGAGACCGCATGGGCTCAAACGGTCTTGAGACCGCATGGTTTGAGACTGCATGGGCTCAAACGGTCTTGGTTAGATTGATTGGTCAGAACAAGGGGTGAGAGAAGGTATATTCCAGCTAATTGTTCAGCTTTATTAAGACCTGCATCAAATCAACCATAATTTCAGTTAAAATCATGATAATTGGATTAATTAAGTAATTTTGCACATTATGACTCACATTGATATTTAATGAGTGAAATAGTATATATAGAGAGTTGAATTTGTTCCAAAGTGATAATTGAATTCCATGATGAATATGCATTCATCAAAATACCACGAACTTAAACGTTGCTCGTACTCGAGTAACACAAAATCTGAAATGGTCACCAAACGAATACTTTCAATTCGTGTGATTGCTTCATCTTCACATCATGAATGTTTTCTTTCTGCTCAATATGACGCAATATCTCAACCTCCTGAGACCACTAAACACATCTTACCATATCTTCGTTCCTGAATTCGCTTTCCAATATCACTTCCTCCCCACTTTTTTTGACAACAAGCATGTCAAAGAGTTTTGTAAGAATCCAGAGACACCCACAGAACAACAAGATGCATTTGATCTGACACTGGTGTTTTTTTCAGGATAGGGTAGGCATTCATTGCGCCATTAGGTAGAAAATGGAGTGAATGGTAATATGAAAGGAAGAAACAAATCTCTCCTCTATTTGACTCGAGATTTTATTTGCTTTGCAATTTCATTTATTGCATTTTTTTTGTGCAAATCTCTCCTCTATTCGACTCAAGATTGTATTTCTTTATGTGTGCGCTTTGGCATCTTTTTGTTTGCAAATCTCTCCTCTATTCGACTCGAGATTGCATTTTTGGTGGTACGCCCCTATTTATTTGCGAGGGGTATGGAAGAAGCGGATAAAGAGGATAGTGGCGTGCCACCCCGAACTTAGAGTTTGGCACATATTCGGCTATTTTTGTTTATTTTTTATGAATGGAGGGATAGAAGATGATAGAAGAGGTGTAGAAGAGAGTTCAGATCAGACTTCAACTTGATTTACAATTCAGTGCGTCGGGTTGTTCTCTTTATCAAGTTCTGCTCAAATAATGACTTGATGAGGATCTGGTGGGGATTTCATGCTATTGTTCCACAAATCAGTTAGGAAGCATGACGTGTTTGATCCCTATCAGTTTGATAGACACTTATCATCTTTGCAAAAAGTATCATGAGGTTAGGAATCATAAACTTCACAAGATGATTTCAATCAAAAGGCTTGTTTCAAAAAGTGGTCCTTTTGAGGATTTACTTCGATTAAGGAGGATATAATGATTGAAAATGCATAGCAATTTTATTTAGTGACTTTTAATGAAACCAGGAAGCGTCAAAAGTGTCAAAAATTCATCAAGTACCTGTTCAATCAAAAAAATTTGAAAATTTTTATCAAGAATATGATAGTGAAAACTTAAGTATGAAAAGGATGGGTGTATGTGGAAAGTGAGGTACGTACCACCCACCCTCCACGCCGAACATAGAGATTTTCTCATCCCGAGCAAACCCTAAATCCAAGATGGAGGGGAAAATGCATGCCAGAATGACCGCCAGCTGTGGTTGCGTTCCGATCAGCGTGCATCCTCTTATCTAAAAATCTCAAAGGTAAAGAGCAATTAGATCTTAAAATAGCATCTTGCGATGTGAATTTATTTAATGAAAATTTAACTAGAATGTAAAAACAAAATTTAAGAAATATTCTAATTTGAAAAGAAAAGTAAAACAAAATTATTGATCGGGTTGCCTCCCGACAAGCGCCTTTGTTTTATGTCGATGGCTTGATTGAATCCTTCAACTTCACGGTGGATCCTTTGGATTGGTGAGTTCCAGCATTTCTTTAGTGCCTATGTCAGTTGAGGTGAAATATCTCTTTAAGCGGTGACCATTTGTTACAAATTCACCTGACTTTTCACTCCATAATGAGAAGGCACCATGTCGAGAGATGCTCTTGATGATGTATGGTCCAGACCAGCGTGAGCAGAGTTTTCCTAGGAATAACTTCAATCTTGAGTTGAATAACAGAACTGGTCTCCCACTTGTATGTCTTTTCTTTTCAGATGTCCATCGTGCCAAAGTTTTGTACGTTCTTTGTAGATTCGTGCATTCTCATAAGCTGTCATCTTGAGTTCATCCAGCTCTTGGAGTTGCAAAATCCTGGCTTGGCCTGCTTCTTTCATATCAAAGTTTAGTTGTTTAATTGCCCACCATGCCTTGTGTTCCAGTTCGACTGGCAGGTGGCAAGCGTTTCCATATATTAATCGAAAAGGTGTAGTCTCAATGGGAGTTTTATAAGAAGTTCGATAGGCCCATAAGGCATCGTTGATTTTCATTGACCAATCCTTTCGATTGCGTCCTACAGTTTTTTCCAAAATAGCCTTTAGTTGACGGTTAGAGACCTCTACCTATCCACTAGTTTGTGGATGGTAAGGTGAGGCAACCTTGTGTGTTACACCGTATTTTCTTAGTAAAGCTTCAAAGCTTCTTTCAAGGAAGTGGGACCCTCCGTCAGATATCACGGTTCGTGGTACTCCAAAATGGGGGAAAATAATATCCTTGAATAATTGGATGATGGGTTTGGAAACACTAGTGTTGGTTGGTATTTCTTCAACCCATTTTGAGACATAGTCCATCGCTACTAGGATGTATGAGAATCCATGAGAAGATGGGAATGGACCCATGTAGTCCACCCCCCAAACATAGAATATCTCTACTTCTTGCCATAGATTCAACGGCATCTCATCTCTCTTTGTTATATTACCTGTTCTTTGACATTTGTCGCAAGATAGGACAAAATCGTAGGAATCTTTTGATATGGTTGGCCAGAAGAATCCACATTGCAAAACCTTTAAAGTAGTCTTTTTAGAGCTCATATGTCCTCCTACTGGTCCTGAGTGACATTGTTCCAAAATAAGTTGAGCTTCTTCTTCGACGATACATCGTCTATACAGACCATCGGCACCTAGTTTAAAAAGATATGGCTCATCCCAGTGATATTGCTTCACATCATGCATGAACTTCTTCAGGACATTCCCGGTGCATTGAGGATGGATAACTTCAGTAGCAAGGTAGTTCATAAAATTCGAGTACCACGCTATAACTTCTGAGACCTTCATTAGTTGATCGTCCGGAAGAGAATCGTTAATCGGAATCTTCTCGGTATCTTGTGTGTGGATGCGACTGAGGTGGTATGCTACAACATTCTTTGTACCTTTTTTATCTCTTATCTCTAAATCAAATTCTTGTAATAAGAGAATCCATCTAATCAACCTAGGTTTTGCATCTTTCTTTGCCAGAAGGTAACGAATGGCAGCGTGGTCAGTGTAGAAAATAACTTTCGAACCAATTAGGTAGGATCTGAATTTGATAAAAGGTATACACGACTGCTAGAAGTTTTTTCTCGGTAGTTGCATAATTCCTCTGGGCTTCATCGAGAGTTTTTTATGCATAATAGATCACATAGTGTTTCTTCTCTATATATTGCCCTAAAATAGTGCCCACAGCATAATCACTAGCATCACACATAATTCAAAAGGATGGTTCCCAGTCGGGAGCTCTGATGATGGGAGTGGTTGTAAGGGCCTGCTTCAGTGTGTTGAGGCTTTTGACACATTCTTCGTTGAAATTGAAATCGATATCTTTTATTAATAGGTTCATCATTGGCTTCGTTATCTTGGAAAAATCCTTTATGAATCTCCTGTAAAATCCTGTATGACCTAGAAAAGCATGAACTTCTTTTACATTTGTTGGGGTTGCCAGTTTAGAAATCACTTCAATCTTGGCTTTTCTACTTCAATTCCTCCATTGCTGACCCTATGACCGAGGACAATGCCTTCTCTTACCATAAAATGGCACTTTTCCCAATTTAGCACAAGGTGCACTTCTTCACAACGTTTGAGGACCAGGGAGAGGTGCTTTAGACATGAATCGAATGAATCTCTATAAACAGAAAAATCATCGATGAAAACCTCCATAATTGTTTCAGTAAGACCAGTGAATATGGCGGCCATGCAACGTTGGAAAGTTGCAGGCGCATTATAGAGACCAAACGGCATTCTTTTAAACGCATATGTTCTGAATGGGCAGGTAAAGGTTGTTTTCTCTTGGTCATCTGGATGTATGGCTATTTGATAGAATCCAGAGTAACCATCAAGATAACAGAAATATTCTTGATGAGCCAACCTTTCTATGACTATATCGAGGAAGGGCATTGGAAAATGACTTTTCGAGTTGCCTTGTTCAATTTTCTATAATCTATGCACATCCTCCACCCTGTGACTGCTCGAGTGGGGATGAGTTCATTGTTTTCATTCTGTATAACAATCGTTCCACCTTTCTTCGGGACAACATGCACTGGGCTCACCCATGGAAAATTGGATATCGGATAGATTATTCCAGTGGTGATCAATTTAATGACCTCGCTACGGACCACTTCCTTCATATTTGGGTTCAATTTCTGTTGATTCTCAATAGTAGGTTTGTGATCTTCCATCATAGGGATCTTGTGCATACACAGCGCTTGACTGACCCCAGTGAGGTCACTCATTTTATAACCGATTGCTTTCTTTCTTTCCCTCAATTCCTTCAGACGTTTCTCTTCTTGTTCAGCTATTAGATCGGAATTTATAATAACAGGACAAACCTTAAGATCATCTAAAAACACGTACTTCAGTCCTTCGGGCAGAAGCTTCATTACGGGAGCCTCTGGTTTTTCATTTGTTTCTTCTGTAGTTTCCATAGCCTTGAGTTCTTCACTATTGGCTCCAACATCTTCTGTAGAAGAGTCGAGGGATTCAATGCAATCCTTTACTTGATCATTGATCGGTTCATCAACTGATGGGTTTGTTAGAGAAATTTCCAAGGGATCATTTGATTCATGATGCTCTTGAGTCAGAAGTGACATTTGTTCAATGCAGTCAATCAGATAGACTTCTTCCTGCATACTTGGTCTTCTCATGCTTTCAAAAACTTTAAATTCGAGAGTTTCTTTGCCTAATCTGAGCAGTAGGGTACCAGCTTCAACATCAATCAAGGCTCTTGCAGTGGCGAGGAACGGACAAACAAAGACGAGAGGATATCTGGCGTCTTCTTTAATGTCCATAATGACAAAGTCACATGGAACATATGTATCTTTGCCTACCTTGACTGGGACATCTTTGAGGATTCCTAACGGACGTTTTATCGAATTGTCTGCAAGTTGTATAGTCATGCCAGTGGGAAGCAATTCTGCAAAACCTAGTATTTTGCACAGGCTTAGTGGCATAATAGAGATGCTTGCACCGAGATCTGCCAATCCTTTCTTGCATGATGAGTCGCCAATGTGACATGAAATTCCAAAGGATGTCGGGTCTTTTTGTTTCTTGGGCATCTTGCTCAATATGATATCAGATGTAGTTGTAGCCAGTTTTACTGTCTCATACTCTTCAATTATATACTTCCAGGTGAGGAGTGACTTTAAGTATTTTGTCCATGTCAGTATCTCGGCCAGAGCATCCAAAAAGGGTATATCAACATGAAGTTTCTTCATAGCTTCTTTAAACTTATTGAATCTAGTATCAAGCTTTCTTTGCCTTAGAGGAGTTGGGAAAGGTATACGAGGATTATATACAAGAATATCAAGTTTTGGTGTTTCAGTTTCTTCACCAGTAGGTTTCTCAAGACTTCCCTTATCTGTCTTATCATCTTTTGATTGAGACTCTAGTGTTGTTGAGTCTTGGATAATCACAGGTTCATCTTTGTCTGTAATAACCACAGCTGTCTTTACAGGGGGATCTGAATAGTCTTTTCCTGATCTGGTGGTGACTGCCTTCAACTGTTCAGGATGCTTGGGATTTTTCTTGGGTTGGCCAGCAAAGACTCCAGCGGGTGGCTTTATACTAGCTGCAAGTTGAGCTAGTTGAGATTCAATAGCCTTCTGTTGAGCTTGTTGGTTGGCTATCATAGTTTTCTAAGTTTGCAACATCTTTTCAATGGCTGATAGATTGTCATTAGAAGGGACGGGTCCTGCTTGCTGTCCTTGCTGTTGATTAAGATTCTGATACTGAGAGTTGTTTTGATAATTATTGTAGTTCTTATTCTGAAAGTTCCCCTTGAAATTCCCTTGATTCCCAAAATTCTATTGTTGATTATATTGGAATCCTGGTGGGGCCCTTGGTTGATTGTTTGAACCAAATTGATGTGAGTTTACTGCTCCAGAGGGGTTTCCATATTCAAAACCTGGGTGATTCCTATTCTGATTCAGATTATAATAACTTTGCCCAGGAATAGTGTTGATAGCATTAAGATTTTCCATCTGACCATTATCTCCTTGTCCACATACATTGCTCAGAACAACATCATAGAGAACATTGCATGATAAGGTGGAATGATCGATGCTCTTACATGCTTCACAGAATAGAGAAGCGGACTTGACCTGTTCTGGTTGTCGAGTGGGTGAACGTCCTCTTCCAATAGCAGTAAGAGATGATTCAATATGGTCTTGCTTGGCAACTAAGAGCTTCAAGGTTTCAGCGATGGACTTGTACTCGGGAGTAGCTTCAGCCATAGCTACTTTCAGAACTCCTTTACCTACAGATCTACCCCAATTGGCTTGATTTTATGCTCCCAGGGTGATGACTCTCCATGCACTGTCCTAACTTTGACGCATGAAGTTTCCTCCAGATGAGGAATCTAGGAATCTCTTAATATCATCATCCACACCCCTATAGAAAATCTTAGTGAGTTGGTTCTTGTGAATTCCATGGTGTGGACACTTGTGTAGAAGCTCTTTGTATCTATCCCAAGCTTCAGTGAGAATTTCTCCAGGAACTTGAGTGAAATTTGTTATCCGCCCTCTAATTTCATAGGTAAGTTATGGACGGTATAACTTTTCTAGAAACACATTTTGGAGTTTTTCCCAGGTGGTGATGGGTATTTCACTTTGCAATGAATTGTACCAACTTATGGCTCTATCAGCAAGGGAGTACTTGAAGAGACAGAGTCGAATGGCATCATCTGTGACTCCATTTTGTTTCGTCGTGGCACATAGGTCAATAAATCTCAGAAGATGTTCTTAGCTATCTTCTCCTTGCTTGCCATAGAAAGGGTTATTTTGAAGCAGGGTGATCCAATGCGCTCTTATCTCAAAATTAGGAGCATTGATAGGAGGGGGTTGTACTGGATGATGAAATTTGCAGATTTTGGGATTGAGAACTCTCTAAGATCCTTTTGTAGTTCAACTACTTGCGCTGCTAGGATTTCCTATTGAACGGAAACCCTGGCTTCTTGCATGAGCCTCTCTCTGTGTGCATTGATGGCTTGATCCACTCTTTGGGCTACTTCCTCTTCCTGAGCCATCCTTGCTTGATTTTCTCTTATCTGACGATGAAAAGTTCTATCTATCTCTGGATCAAAGCTCGTTGTTAGTCTAGGGCTGTCTGAACGGTGCATGCACTATGCCTTGGGTTGTACCTGAAAATAGAAAGATTTTGAAAATGAGATCCACAAAGTAGAGTCAAATTCAAGTAGATGTTTGATTGTTTCAAAAGAAAAAGCAAAATCCTAGATTAGTCTTAAAAGAACTAGATTTGACTGACTGATTTCGTTGTCCCCGACAATGGTGCCAGAATTTGACGTGGTATTTTGAACGAACTAACAAACTCACTCGAGGTTGATATCCCTGAGTTTTTTACCAAAACCAAAGTGCAATAATACCACCCGCAAGCGGACGAGTCTTATCGTGGTATAGTTAAGGATCAAACCCAAAGGACAACGTCTTTAAGAATCTTTGTCAGTCTAGTCTAGTTCGAGTGAAGGCTAATATTTAAAACGATTGGTTGATTTTAGGTTAATTAAACTAATTGTAGGAAAGTAAAGACTGAATTAAAGCTAGATTAAGATCAATGATATGGAATCTCTGGGATGGTATCGGGTTTCACCACCACTGCTCATGCAAGCACATCCAAACATCAAACATCCAGGCAAGATATAACTATTCAAGTAGAGCTGCTGCAAAACCCCTCATACGGGCGTTAGGTTCGCGTAAGCATCACCTTTGGCATCAGATTTCTCATCACCATCCAGATTACATACTTACGGCTCCGAAGATATAACATCCAACTAAGGTTGTGGGCCCCCTATTCAGGCGTTAGGCACACAGAAGCATCATTGAAGGCTAGATGGCTCGTCCCCTCACAGATCATACACTTACGACCTCAAGGAACCCCATTCTATTTCTAGTTTGGGAGTCAACTGCGCTAATCGATAAGCAAGCAGACGATTATATATGAGAAAAATACAAATCCAACTAAGGTTGTGAACCCCCTATACAGGCGTTAGGTACACAGAAGCATCACTAAAGGCTAGATGGCTCGTCCCCTCGCGGATCATACACTTATGACCTTAAGGAATCTCATTCTATTTCTAGTTTGGGAGTCAACCGCGCTAATCGACATTCAATCCTACATAAAGATATTCTCACAACATAGGAAGAACAAAGATTAAAGCAAGCAATTAATCAACTACAAACATAACGATTAACAATGAAATGAAAAGTTATATACATTGCCATGGACGGTTAATAATATGACATGTATGCATGGGCAGCGGGGCTAGTCCCCACACCCCAGCGAAAAGGTACTACTTGCTCATGATGCGAGAAATAAGAAGAATGAGAAAGAGAGAGAAATCTGCCATGGACTCGGTGCAGAAGGTAGTCGCAACTCGGTGAAGTAGATACGGCCTCCTACGTCATGTCGGAGCAGATCTGGACGCGAACGGGAGTTGCCAAGACAAACTGGACAGTCTCCCTTTCTCCGTCTTTCTTCTCTCATCAGCCTCCTTGGTTGCAACATGGGCAGTAGGTGAAATGAAACTGCCGCAGACTGGACTAGTTTTGGATCAGATCTGTATACAGGAAGCCTATCGTCGTCCCGGAACCGATGCCTAAATGAGGTCCCTTGGGGTCCTATTTATAGGCACAGATCCATCCCTCATGCTTTTGGTGTGCATCCAAACGGTTTTGGTAAATATCTTCTTTATTGCATGGTTTCACTTTACTAAATGGTTTCATAACTTCAGCCCATACGGTCTTCAAGCAGCAATCGGCCATGCGGTTTAAAGCTCATGCGGTCTGCATGTTATTATTGCATGCACGTGAGTAGCTAAAATGGTCTCCTTGCATGGGTTTATCAAACGATCTCAAGCTAACAACTTCTCACACGGTCTTGCGAGTTTACAGCAACCAGTTTCATTCTTCAGGTGGACAGCTCATACGGTTTGCTGTCATCATGCTCAAATGGTCTTGAGACTGCATGGGCTCAAACGGTCGTGAGACCGCATGGTTTGAGACCGCATGGGCTCAAACTATCTTAAGACCGCATGGGCTCAAATGGTCTTGAGACTGCATGGGCTCAAATGGTCTTGAGACTGCATGGGCTCAAACGGTCTTGAGACCACATGGGCTCAAATGGTCTTCAGACTGCATGGTTTGAGACCGCATGGGCTCAAACGGTCTTGAGACTGCATGGTTTGCGACCGCATGGGATCAATCAGTCTTGAGACCGCATGGGCTCAAATGGTCTTGAGACCGCATGGGCTCAAATGGTCTTGGTTAGATTGATTGGTCAGAATAAGGGGTGAGGGAAGGTAGATTCCAACTGATTGTTTAGCTTTATCAAGACTTGCATCAAATCAACCATAATTTCGGTTAAAATCATGATAATTGGATTAATTAAGTAATTTTGCACATTATGACTCACATTGATAATTAATGAGTGAAATAGTATATATATAAAGTTGAATTTGTTCCAAAGTGATAATTTCATTCCATGATGAATATGCATTCATCAGTCTGATCTGGGGTTCTAAGATATCATTTGGTATTTAAATCTTACAATTTGATGGTCTCTATATCTAGAACTATAAAAATCATGCAATAACAAGAATTACATAATCAATAATTAGTCTAGAAGTTTAAAATATAGTACTTTACTATACAAAAAGTAGAGTACATGAAGCGGGGTCAATCCCCATGCCCAAACAAAGAAACTACTCCCTACTCATGTTCATAGTACAAGAGATACGAAGAAGAATCTCATGGAGATGATAGAGTTGTGAAGGAGATTGTATGTGGTATTCTTCACCACTCTCTAAATAGCGACAGAAATCTCTAATCACAATCTCTAATAAAATGTGTCTCCATGTCAAGCATTCAAATTTTATATGATATTTATGATGTTGGTTAGGATTGTTGATGGAAGATATGGTTTGTGATCTTCTACACTAGAAGTCCCTCAAGTTCTTTAATATCATCTAGAAAAGTTGTGAATTGCTCTGAAATAATCCATTAGTTGAAAGTTGTTTGATGTAAATCTTCAGCATAGATGAGTTGGATGATTGGAGGGTCAGTCGACCAAAGTTGAAGTGGTTGGTACATATACTTGTTCTGTATATAATTGAAATGGGGGAGATTTTGATCCCCCCTCATTTTAAATAGAATAAAATATGACATAGGATTTTTATCTTTCCTCGAGTAGCAAAAGGTAGGTCCAATTGATCAATTGGACCCATCTTGAATTGCTTAATTCTGAGTTTGGGTGTGTAATCTAGAGCCATTTTGTTGACTTGCTATACTTTCTAGCAGGTCACTTGTGAGTGTGAGATTCTCACTCCAATTGTAAGAGTTAGGGAGTGAGGATCTGCAATCTTGAATTATTTTCTTGGAACTATTCTATATGTATGATTGTTTCTCTCTATTGCATGCATCAACCAACAAACAAACCTACCTTAAATAAATTCTATAGACTGCTAAAAACTTAAAATAAGAGAAATACCGAGAAAAATGAAAGACAAACATGCAACACTAAATCTAGAATGTTGTTAAAAGTATGATTAATATAATCCATCATAACATCAAGATTTAAAGTTTCTTATGCATGAGTAATACAAATTCTTAAACACGCTCCAAATAAATAGTTTCAATTGATGTACATCTCTCATATGGGCATCATGCTTGGATCCCTACCACCAATATGGACATGCTATCCAACAACCTAAGATCACAGAATGACTTACCATATCATCATTCTCAAATTATCTTAACCACACTGCTTCATCACCAAAATCCCCAATACCACACATGTCTAATAATTTCATGAAAATTTGAGGAAACCCAAAAAATCACAAGTACGCACACAATCTAACATTGGGGTATGTCATATGGATATCAATCGAGCATGTAATATGCCCCTAGGTGGAAAATGGAGTGAACGGATGTAAAAGGGGATATTGCACATATCTCCTTTTTTGTACTTTAGGTTGAATTTATTTTTTCAAATCTATATATTGTAGCATTTTTTTTTGTGATATGCCCATATTAGATGTGTTGGTATATTTGATTAGTTGGGCTTAGGTTCATTGTGTTTTTATTTATTTATTTTTAACCCATATACTTCCTAGTTCAAATATATAGGAGATCCGTTCTCTTATTTCACTTACTGAAAACACTCCTTTTTTTATGGTACCAAAACATTAAAAATTAGATTTTCTTTTTCTTTTCTTCCATTCCTTCCCTTTGCTTTCTGCCGCCGTCCCTTCTTGTTGTCATCTTATTTATCCACCATTCTAATCCAACTAGTTCTTACCTTTCTTTTCCACTAATCATCATCACGTAACCTGCCCACCCACCACCCTTCTCCCCGCCACGTTCATTCATATCTTTTTTTGTTTATCTTTACTATTATGTTCTCCACCACGTTAATCCAGCTTTTTCTTTAGCTTCTCCAGCTGTGTATCTTTCTTCTCTACCACGATGTAATCTATCCAGCCACATAAGGTACGGATTTTTGATCAGAAGACTTCACAAATTTAGTAGATTTACAGTTGCTCTTTTTCATAACTTGCTTGATGTGTCGTTGACGGTTGGAAGACGTGACTGCTATGTAGCCATTGTTGCAGGTCACTATTGAATAGTTGTTTGTGCTAGTCTAAAAATCACCATATACATAAATAAAAGAGAAATAATAGTCCATGGGCTAATTTATAAAGCACCAAAATAAAAGAGGTAAAGATTTACTTTTTCTCCCTCTTCATGTGATTTCTCTAATCCACATAGTTGAGTGTTTTTCTTGAAAATTGAAATTTTATGTTCATCTATCCTACCGTGCTACTAAACTGGTAGTATTTTTTGTTTCCTACCGAGAACCATTCTGATAGTGTCACCCCTCTTCCTACTGAGTTTCAAATTGGTAGAACTACTTTCTTCCTACCGAGTTATATTTTGGTAGTGCTACTCCTATCGAGTTTTCATTCCGGTAGTATATCTATTTTGTTCTTTTGTATCATGCGGCATACTTGTACTTTTACTTTCTATTTGTATGGTGCTACATTCCGGTACTTTTTATTTGTAATGTGCCTCATTTCTCTACCTTTACTTTTTATTTGTATTGTACTTCATATTTTGGTACTTCTATTATCATATCATGGGAGACACTGTCAAGCCAACAACTACAATGCCTAGAGCTGGCAATCGGGCGGGTCGGGTGGGGTTTGGGTAGGTCATTTTGGGTCGGGTCATTATTGGTTCGGAGATATTTTGGGTTATTTTATACTTTCAGGTCCGGTAGGGTCGGGTTAGTTGGGTCTCTCCGAGTCATTTTGTATTCTCGGGTCAACTCCGGTTCAGGTCGGGTCAATTTCGGTATAGATTTTTTCATGTTACTTTATCGGGTCGGGTCAAGTACAAGTCAATTCATTTTGAGTAGTCTTAATACCAGGTCGGGTCAGTTTGCGCTATTTCCTCTGGCTAATTTGGTTTGGGTTGAGTCATTTTCAGGTTGGGTAGTAATCAGACCGAGTCTTCTTGGGTTGTGTATTTGGTTTGGGTCTAATTGTTTTAGGTTGGGTCTTAGTTTGTTCATGTTTGAGAGTTGGCAATCAGACGGGTCAGTTCAGTTTTGGCTAGAGTCATTACGGGTCAAAGATAATTGAGGTTATTTTATCCTTTCATGTCGAGTCGGGTTAGTATCGTTTTGGTCCCCTTGGTTCATTTTACATTTTTGGGTCAACTCGTATTCGGGTCTGGTCAATTTTGATACAAGTTTGTTCATATTTACTATTGGGTTGGTTTGGGTTCACGTCAAATCACTTCAGGTCATTTCAATATACACTATTACTTGGGGCTAACTTGAGTTTGAATCCAGTCATTTTGAATTGGGTAGTTATCAAGTTAGGGTTGTTTGGGTTGTATATTTGTATAATCAAGTTGTTTTGTGTTGGGCCTCATACAGGTTACGTTGTGACTTGTGATAATGAGTGATGAGTAATATGTTGCATTAAATAAAAAAATAAAGAAAATGTTTTTTTACTTGTTATTTTCTTCTTATACTATTTGTTATACTATCTAATTATCAAGCAAAATATTTTTCGTTAAAAAATTTACAGATAAATACATACCAAAATCTATTATAAAACCAACACATAACCCTCGACTTCTCGCTAGTTACTGCTCGCTAGTACTCGATCAGGTTGACATTGAGTTGGCTTGGTGTTGGGTTGGATTGATTTTGGGTCTGGTTGACATTGGGTCGGCCGGTATACGGTTAGTTTGACGTCAAGTCAGGTTGATATTGGGTCGGTTGGTGTTGGATCGGGTTGACATTGGGTTGAGTTGGTGTTGGGTGGGTTGGTTTTAGGTGGGTTGAGGTCGGGTCGGGTCAATATCAGGTCAAGTTAATACCAAGTTGGGTCACGTCAGTTGTGATTTTTTTAAGTTGATCTGGGTCACAGGATATCACCAGGTCGGGTGTTGGGTCAGCATCTGACAATTCTCAGTCATATTGAGTTCTGATTAAACATCAGGTCTGGTCGAGTTGGATTCAGGTTTATATTTTCTTTGGGTTTAATCGGGTTGAATTGTGTGTAGGGTAGGTCGGGTTTCTTAGTTTGGATCAGCTTTTGCCAGCTCTAACAATGCTTACCATTATCTATAATGATATGCCTCACATAAATTCTATAAAATTCAATGATGACAATTTTCTACTGTGGATGAATGTTGTTCAAACATTTCAAGAATCACAAGAAAACTCAAGTTTATCACTGAGAATGTCCCCAATATGCCAACACCGCACGGACTACGAGAAATAGTCAGGTTCTCTCCTAGATATAGGGGTGCATGGAGCCTGAATTTGTAGTCAAGTACATGCGGCACAGGTGTGCCAAGTCAATGTAGGATAAAATGAAGCAGTTCTTCACTCAAGAAGACAATTGCTTTTGCATCTACAACTCCATGGATAAAATCTTTGTCAAATAGTAAAGGGATCTTTCCCTATCCAAGTACTATAATGCAATGAAGGCCCTTTCAAACCAGTTGAACTTCTTCTCTCCAATGACCTTTGTCAAGGTAATCAAAGAGAGGGAAACTCTTCTCACTAGATGATTCCTCAACGGGCTTCATCCTTGTTTTGTTGTTGTTCAAAAACTACTCTTGGTTGGTGCAAACCTTACATCCATGGACAAGGAATATGCATGTATGCCCAGTCTGAGATGCTTTCTCCTTGTATCTCTCCCACTGTTGCATCTAGACATTTACTGACAATGGTTGTAGAAGTCAGAGATTGGGGTCGTGAGCGAGGCCAATGCCCAAACTGCACTTATTGTGGAAAGTTGGGCCACACTAAAGATGTATGCCACATGAAGCTTGGATATACAACACACTATGGGAAAGGATGAGGCAAGGTCTATGTCCATGTTGCTCAAGAATCTGCCCACATTGGTCAAGCATCTATCCCAACAACTAGTTGTGTGCCTCCTTTACCACAGGCATCTTCTCAAATTTCTCATGTCTATTTATCAAATGAGGAGTATGAAAGTCTTGTCCGAGCTGCCCAATATTATGAGAATTCTCCCCTCCACAACAATATGATTGCATATGCCTCCTCTTATTGGCAAGTTGGAGATTTTCCTACTACTGGTTCTTCTGGCCACCTAGCCACCACTCCTCAAAGTAACTTTGGGGCATCTATGATTACTACTGGTTGTAATTGGATTCTGGACTTGGGTGTGTCATAATGTATGACCAGTGTGCCTAATATTATAACCACATCTCATTCCTTTATTCCTAATTCCTCTGCCACCAAGGTGGATGGATCGGTTAAACAAGTAACTCGATGTGGCACTATTCTTATCGCTTCTAAAATCAAGTTAATTTTTGTCCACTTTTTCTAAAAAAATTGTACAATCTAATGTATGTAGAGAAAATTGTTGATTCCTTCTGATGTTTTGTAACCTTTCATCCATTTGGTTTTATTTTAAAATATTGGAGGAATTTGACAATGTTTTGGTAGGGAGTACGCTCTAGTGATCTCTACTACTTCTTCATCCCACCCTCCAATCCACCACGAGCCCTTCTTTCCTCCAAGCCACTTCATCTGCATCTACATTATGGCCATCTACCTTTAGGCAAGCTTACACTATTAGATAGTTCTTTGTCTTCATATTCTTCTATTCCTTGTAATTCATATTAGATAGGAAAACACCATCATGTATCCTTCACGACCTGTATCTACAAGCCATGATCTCGTATGTTTGATTTCCTTCATAGTGATGTGTGTGTCCATTTAGGACTACTAGTTACAATGGCTATAGATACTTTCTTTTTTTTGTGGACGGTTTCTTTAGAATGACTTGGATTTATTTATTTCAAACTCATGATGAAGTTTGTACACTAATTCATGAGTTTCATGAGTTTTTTTTGTTCAATTTTCAACTTCTATTAAGATTCTTTGAACAAAAAACACCATCGAATGTACCCAAAAGTTCATCACCTTTTTCATCTGTGATGCAGGGATAATTCATCAACACTCATGTGCATACCCTCCACAAGAAAATAGCATTGCTAAGAATAGAAATCATCATTTACTTGACACTACACGCTCTCTTCTCACTCATGACAAGCACTTTTAGTCTGATGTTGTTCTCACTGCTTCCTTTCTTATCAATAACCAACCTTCCTCTAATATCAAGAAATGCACTCCTTTTTCAATTGTTTACCCTTGATCCACATTGTTACATCTACTGTATGGGGTTTTGGGTTGTGTCTCCTTCATTCACAATTTTGTTCCCAAGGCCGATAAGTTTTCCCCCCGAGCAATTCAATAGTGCTTCTCAATTATCCCAAGTATCTTGACCCTAGATGTGGTAGAATCTATATCTCTATAGATGCACCTTTTAGGAGGATTAAATATTCTTTTCATCATCCTCACCCCTCATAGATCATATTGATACTATGGTCTCACTGCCTGATCTATTCATTCCATCAACCCCACCAACATTACCACCAACACCACCACCATCTTTACCATCAACACCACCAAATCGGCACATGGAAGACGCGTCACTAGCCGCATCTACATCATCATCATCAATTCCATACCAATCCAATCTATCGGTGGCACTAGCAATGGTATACACTCCTATGTACATAATGCTACTAGTAAACTATTCCAGTAATGCTACTAGTAAAGTAAACAATCTTACACTTTCTTTGTGCTCCATGTTTTCCACAACATCTCGCCTTTCACCATTGTCCATATCAGCAATAGTTGCTTCCTCAATCTGAACACATTTACCAGAAAGTACTCAAAAACCAATATAGTACTCAAATATAAGCAGCATAAGGATCCAATACTCAAATTTAATCAACAAAAGGACACTATAAACATCAATCTTACATTTTCACTACACTCCATGTTTTCCACAACATCTTCCATCACACTAGTGTTGCTTCATCAATCTAGACATATAACCAAATCATTGCTAAAAAGAAAACATTTTCAAGTCTAAGTGCACTGAAAGTCATACTCAAAAAACAATTCAATGCTCAACTTTAAGCAACATAAGGATATAATCCCCAAATTTAAGCAGTACAAGGATTATCACACTGCTTCTTCATTTCTTTTAGTGTCCTCCACATTCACTTTCAGCCAACAATAGTCATCTCAGTAGTTCTGCATTGACCCCCCATAAATCACACAGCAACTATCACTTAGAACAAGCATTCCATAGATTTAAATAGAAAAACTTCACACAAGTTAAGCACACATAATAGTTATAAGTATAAGCAGTTTTTACAATGTATCCCGATGTATCTTCAATTTTTGTAGTTTCAGTGGCCTCTGCATTCACAACAGTGCTATCCAAAGCATCAATATGCATAACCCCCACCTAAAATACACAACAGTTTGGATTTTATTAAAATAATATCAAAACCACCAAGTTATTTGTACATGTTAAAAATATTTTTTTGTAGTATCAAAAAGATAATCACACAATTTATCCAACCTTTTTTTATTTTAGTTATTTTCAACTGCATCATTCCTTACATCTCATGTATTTCATCCACTCCCCCGTAGCCACACAATAGTATGGATTTAGTACTCAAAAACTACAAATTTATATACAATAATAGCACTTATTAAAGCTACCAAAGATTTTCCTTACTCATAACTATAAGATTATGTACAATAACAATACTCATTAACTACAAATTTATTAATAGAAACACCTACTTATTCTGGTGTGCATATAACCATATCTTTCTCTATTGCACCCCGAACACCATCTTCATCAATTCTTTCAACAAATGGCTGAAAAAAGGTTGAAACGATTCACTAATATAGATCTGTTACAAATAAATGTACGTTGCACATTTTACAAACAAGTCTCAAGTTGCATTCACTTGTTGCAACCAAACTTTCCAAATTCATTTGGCATCATAATGAAATCATCATGTGATGCGTATTGTGATATTGAACAATCAAATAATATATTACCCACTAATAAAAAGGTAAAAGATGCATCCTCATGAGGTTGTAGCTTCCCTATTTGCACCACTTTTTGTAGAACATTCTTCAGAGTTATCTTCTTCACAATCATTATTGCATCCCCTTCATCTCTGATATATCCCATCCAGACCTCGACATCATTGTCCTAGCTTGAAGATCTATTTGTCATTTATTCTCTATCTATAGTCAACATAGGATCATCAAAAAATGTACTTGTAACTCTAGTCTGCAGACCTCATTATAAGTTACTGACTAATCATATGCTCTCAAAATGACATTTTTTTTGTAGTAATTCTATTCAACTTCCTTTTTAAACCGGTTAATTCCTTCTCATACTTCTTCTACAAAGTTGTCATCTCTTTCTTTATAATTAGTTTATCGGTTTTCAACAAAGACACATGCAGCTGATGATCAACAAATATTGCACACAGTAATTGACTAGAAAATAGTACAGTATATTTATTACAATAACAGCTATCAGAATGCATGTCCATTCACATTCTTAAATCAACATTATAACATAAAAACTACCTTTGGTTCCAAAATTACGTCATTCTCATCTTTAACTTTATATTTCCCTTTTTTGTTGCTACTACTTATCTCCCACAACTTGTATTCATATTTAAGAACACCCCAATAAAGTTAATTATCTACATATTTTTGTCCCTTCATCCATGTGCTCATCTTCATACTGAATTTCCACTTTTTGACTAGAGGAATAATCTATAGATAATCAAGAATCATTAATTATGTGCATTATCTGTACCAAACTTATTTTTAAACAACAAAGTGAGTATTCACCAATTGCATTCATTCTTCATTTATTGTAATACCACTTACCATTAATATCAAACTACAACCCTTTAGATATACCCACTTATGCTTGGCTATTATAATCATCCCATTGTATAGGAAAGTGTACATGACCTCACACCAGTTATAGTTATCAATCTCCTCCAAATCATCAATATATTCAAAGAGTCTACCATGGATATTGAAGCCATCATAAGGGAAAAGAAATGCTCCCATGAGCAATATTATCCACACCTTAACAAATTCTTCTACACTCCGATTGTCAGTCTCTGTGGAGAGCCTCTTCAATATATCCATAGCATTAGAAATCTTAGGGTCTTATTTAAAGTATGTATCCCTAAAAAATTTGGTACCATTACTGCTCTCGCAAAAATTTATCAACTATGTTGTATATACAAAAAAAGCTTTACTCGATGTATTTAAAACAAATACACTCTCTCTTTTATAGGGTAAGAGAGTAAGTGAGTAACGAAATTGGTCAATATGGGATAAAAGAAAAGCTAAAGACACGACAAGGCTAAAGCAAAAAAGGCTAAACTGCCAAGGTTAATGCGCACAATATAGCATATTTCATATATACTAATACTCCCCCTCAGGATGGAGCATAGATGTAAAACATTCCTAGCTTGTCTACTAGTGTAGCAAAGCGAGTCTTGAGAATTATCTTGGTAAAGATTTCAGCAACTTGATCTTTGGTCTGGAGATAAGGAGTATGGATGTGACCAGAGAGAATAGGTTCTCAAACAAATTGGAAATCCACCTCTATATGCTTTGTGCACTCATGAAACAATGGATTTCTGGAAATAAAAATTAAGGATTGTTTCAATTCCTGGGAATGGGAGCATAATTAGAGATATCAAATTCCTTGAGGAGTTCTTGAACCCATATTAATTCACAAGTAGTATGATCCAAAACTCTATATTCTGCTTCAGTGCTAGATCGAGAACCTGTGATTTGTTTCCTACTACACAATGTAACTAGATTTATCCCAACAAAGGTACAGTGCTAAAGGTATATTTCTTGTCACATATACTTCCAGGATAATCAAAATCATTATATATAGTTTCCATGTGTTTTATATAGTAATCCTTTCCCCAAAAAAGTTTTCAAACATTTAAGGATATGGAAGACAACATCTCAATGACATTGTTGAGGTTTATCCATATACCTACTGAAAATCCAACTGTAGCAGTGATATCAGCTCTAGTCATAGCAAGATAAATAAGTGTATCAACCAATCTTCAGTATTGGTTATTATTAGGATAGGGTGGTGAATATTCATCATCCCAATTGGTATTGGGAACTAGAGGAGTACTAACAGCTTTAGTACCAAACATGTCTATTTCCATTAGTAGATCTAGAACATATTTGCACCATGAAAGAAATACACTAGAAATAGATGTGGAAAATTCAATTCTCAAGAAGTACATGAGTTTATCAAGATCTATAGTAATAAAGTGTTGTTCTAGATAAATTTTGATAGCATCAATACCTTTAGAATCATTATCGTACAGAATTGTATCATCCACATGAACAATGAGAATAACAAGTCTAGAACTGGTCTTTTTAATAAAAACATAATGATCCATATGTGAGCCCTAAAATTAACACTTGAAAAATATCTAGCTCAATTTATCAAACCATCCATGTGTACTTTGTTTTAGGTCATAGATTGCCTTCCTGACTATGCATATTTTGAGACACTCCCCCTGGCTAACAAAACTAGGTGATTGCTCTATGTAGACTTCTTCATGCAAGTCATTATATAGGAAGAAATATTTAACATCAAGTTGAAAAAGGGGCCAATCTGTTACAACCCCAATTTTTGGGTTCCTTTGGTGCGAAATGTAATTTTCATATTAAAGAAATAGGAAAAAATAATGATATAATTTGTTTTGAATAAATGAGTTTCGTTTACAATAGCCTTGATGATTGTGTTATGGGCTTTATTGGCTATTGGGCCCAATAACAAGGAAATTCAATTAGTAAATGAATAATTGAGTTTTTGAGAAAAGAAAGGTGTGGAAACCTCTTGAAGGAAAAAGAATTTAATCCAAAAGGTGGATTTCGTGCCACAAGGGTTCCTTGGGTCCCAACAAGTCCAAAGTTGCATAGATAATGCAATAAGAAAAGAAAAGATCAATTGAGTATTTCTTTATTAAGAAAGAAATTGAAAATAATGGTAAAATGTGGAAAATAAATGGAAAGAGGTATAATTGAGCTAGCCTTGATGGAGTTTCGTATCCCAAGGATTCCTAATGATAAAAGGAATACCAATGAGGAAAATAAAAGAGAAATAAAGAGAAATCTTCAAAAAGAGATATTTTAATAAGAATAAAACAAGATAATGAAGAATAATGCATTTAGATGCATCTAGAAGGATAATGAGTATCCAATAAAAAGGATTTCGAAATAATAGAGTTTCTTGGGATCCAAGGAGTCCCAATGAAGAAAGAGGAAAGAGAAAATACCTATAAAAGAAAATAAGAATATAATGTGAATACATTATTAATGGATTATGTGGTATTGTTAAAAAGGAAATAGTTTCTACTAGAGGAAAATAGAAATTCGTGCCAATGGTTTAAAAAGCAAGAATAAAGAGAATAAATGAGAGGAATTTCGAATTCCTAACTATCCAAGAAATAAGAAAATCAAAGAGGTTGTGAGGAGAGAGAAGAATACCTCTCCTTGAAGGAATGTGATTCCTATTAGAAGAGGGACTTCGTTTCTTTTTGGAAAAGCCATAATAGGGCTTCGTTGACCCTCCCCTATATAAGGGGAAGACCTGGGTCGAGTCCAGAGGGATTCCACGCAACTATATCTCCCTTCTTCTTATTTCTTGCATGCAAAACCCTAACAAGGGTTTAGTTCTATCCCTGGAGCAAGGAAGGGTGGTATTGGGGTCTTGATTGAGATAGGAAGCTTCCACGACAACCCCAGGATGGATCAGCTACCATACCTCCGCCCTTGTCCGTGAGTAGCTCATGCCAAAGGTCAGTAGAACTACAACAGTCGCAGCAGCAAACACGGGCGGATCTCGCCCAGGAATGGTCAGCTTGGCCACGAATTGGAGGTACCTCATGTGCACCAAGGTGTTGTGGATCTGGGGCAGCCTTTGGCGGCGATCTGTGAGCCTCAGGGAGGAAGGACAGACCCCGTGAAGCAGCCGTTGTCGGCCTGGTCACGTGGGATCCGAGGTTGAAGACGATCGGGGGCATTGGATAAGTTTGCCCCTCCGCGGGCTAAAAGAGCTGATGTTTAAGTCAAGGGTAAATTGGTCATTTTGTTATGTTTTCAAGCAAGCCAAGATTCATTGCATGGAAAGGACACTTGGTGCGTTCTGATTGGCCCAAAGTAAGTAAGTTTGCAAATTTTGTATCTATTTAACCGTAGCTCAGATGGATCTGCATTATACATGAATTTTGATCAAGAGAACTCAAGGAATGCAATAAAATATATTTGAAGCCTAATTCTAATTGCAATTATAAAAGTAATGGAAGTTATTAACTTTAATGAATTAAAGGTTTAGAAACCCTATTTTGAGATGATTAATATATTTAGAAGGGTTTAATGGATGATTAAAGTTGATATTGACTTGTTAATCGTAAAGAGATACATTAAGATCAAAAAAGATGAACTTTGTGTGTAATTCATTTAATTTAGAGAGTATGTGCAGAAGTATGCTTTAATGGGCCTTAAAACCCTAATATTGGTAAATGCAACTCTTAATGGATTTAATTATTCAAAATCGTGAATAAAGTTAAGATATGATTATTCCAAGCTATTTCGAGCATTAAAGTTCCTAATTGTGGTTAAATACCCTTAATGAGGAAACTAGGATTTCCTAGTGGATAAAAGGCAGAATTAATGATAAATAATGTTCATATATGTATTAGAGCATAATGAACTATGAATTGATGATAAATGAGCATAATGACTTTGTCATAGATTAAAAAGGATAAAAATGGTAGCTCTAATGTAAAGGAGGCTTAATGGACTTAATTGACGGTTAATTGTGCATTAATCTGGAATTAAGGTTATGTGTTTGTAAAAGGTAACCTTAATAACTTTTGTGAAGGATAGATGAGAAAATTAGGGTTTAAAAAGAGTAAAGGGAAGTAAAACCCTAATTGCAAAGTAAACCCTAAAAAGAGGAAGAAACCCTAAAAAGGAATAGAAACCATAAGTAGCAAGATGGTTTGGATAGATTTTGATAAAGAGGAATTGAATGTAATTTCATGGCTAAAATGTTTGCTCGCTTGATTCTGGATTACTTGCTTGTTTGGATTATTCTTGCACCTGAGTCTTCTTAACAGGTATGTGGTTATGCTTATGATTATCCCGCATTAGTTTTCTGAGGATTTTATTGATGTTTACATCGTGGCTTGAATTAACTATTGGATGAATTTAATTCATGCAAATTATAATGTGAATATGACTATCACATAAGATATGTGCCTACTAGCTCAGATCCTAGTCCCCTCTGTAGCTTACTGGATTGACCTAGTACATGGCTACCAATGGGGTAGGTCCATCAGGTCATTGGATGACTTAGTATATGGCTACCAATGGGGTAGGTCCATCAAGTCACCTTGAGTCAGGGATTGGGCTACATATGGGTAGTGTCATGCGACTCTTTAGCACAACATTAGTTAGGGATTGGGCTACCTATGGGTAGTGTCATGCGACTCAACCCTAGATATTGATCTACCTGTTAGGTAGGATCATGCGGGGTTTAATAAGGATCTACCTAGAGCAAGGTAGTATCTCAGTCCACTGCAGGGACATCACAGAGATAGGGGAGGTAAGGTTTGAGTAGTATGGTTTAAAACGTAATCTTGGTTGTTAAATGATATTTGGCTGATTACATTGTTATTATAGTTGCACGATTATTATTTCCCCCACATACCAGCTTCTTGTTGACCGACGTTTTGGTTGTCGGCGTTTTAGGTACAATGAAAAGAACACACAGTATAGTGGCATATGTGGGATTAAATGAGAATTAAAGTGCAAAGGAGGATTAGATAGATTAGTATCCATGTGGATAGAAGTTTTGAAATCCCAATTTTAAAAGGTATGCAAAGTTTTTATTTTTCCATATTTTAGTATAGTTGGTAGAATTTAATAATTATTAATTATTATTTTTCGAACCTTTGATCGGGGTTATTGGATAACGGATCTAACCTTTTGGTCTTCCTTAAATGGGGGTTACAGGGAGGTAGGGTCGTTACAATTGGTATCAGAGTGAAGGTTCCTCACTTAATCTTTAATAATTATTAAATTTTACAAACTCTGTAGAACCCAAGGGAGTTATTAGAGGATTGTATGAAAGACTGAGGTGTCTAGAAAAGGATCACATATGGGGGCTAGCAATATTTTCCTCCACACCGCTAGTCGGAATACGAGGACTCCCGGATTGTGTGACTGCCTGGCCGATGTCTTAGGATATGACTCGAAATAAGATACCTTTAGGACTCTCTCGTCTTGTTCATCCCCTCTCAACTCAAATTGTGTTAAGGACCTTAAGGATTAGGGTTTTCTCTCTTTTCCTCACCCTCTTGAGGTATGGGTAAGGTTAATAAGGTCTAAGGAATCCTCCACCAAATTAATGAAAAGCATGTAAATAAGATGTCATGGACATAAGCTTAATAGATTAAGCGCAAACTAAAGAATAGATACATGCTTAGGTCGTATGACATGAGTTGTCTTTGCCCTCAGGAGAAGACCTGAGGCTAGACCTTATTGTTAGGAAGGTTAGTAAAGAGATAGTTAGTGTTAGAGGTAGAGATCTCCATTAAAAGTAGAGATTGGGCACATCCTCTGAGGATGATGTTAACCCTAACCCTAAGTGGAGGTTAGAGAGAGAGATGACATGATGAGTTAGATGTCATGGTTGACTAGGTGTTTTGGATGGACATGCCTTTGGATTGCCATATGAGCCATGAGAGGTTGGATATCCTAACACCTTTGGCAACCCAACCCTAGGAAGGGTCGTGCATGTTTGAGCGAAGGATAGCTACTTCATGGATGAGGTTAGAGAAGAACCTATAGAAACCTTATGGGCTGTTGTAAGTAGGATATAGCTTGCACCCAGAGTACATCAGTAGTATGAGAAGTAAGTTAAAACCATGTCCAGAAGGACAAGATGGATGGCTTATGTGATAAGCATAAAGAGCTAAGGATAATCTTGAGCAAAACATGAGCTGAGCATAGGCTTCACCCAGATATGCTTGTGAGCTTGATCCAACTTCATGGAGAGAGGACCTCTAGTAGTATGGCTGGATGTGGAGTTAGCTCTAGAGATAGAAAGCATGACCCCATCACGGAGGATGGAAGCCTAAAACCCCGAGATTTGAGGAACAGTGAGGAGTTGAGGATGATGCGACCTAAGTGGATGATAGTGGTTGCCTTATGCTTGACCCATGGAGGTTGATGATATCTTGGTTTCCTTTAGAGGAACCAAACCCTAGAGAGAGGATGAGGCTTCTGGTACCTATGTGCCTATAGTATAGATGTTTACCTTCTGAGATAGGAAGAAGAGTTCTTTAAACCTAGAAAGGTTTAGTACCAGGTTGTGAGGCCTTATACCTAGTTGGTTGTCCTTGAGGAGGACTCAACTCTGAGGTGTTTCTCATATAAAAGGATCATGGGAGTACATGACATACCTTGGATATGCTTGATTCGTGGTTAAGAGATTGAGCATGCAGTTGGATACCCAAAGGAGAACCTAGGGTTCCTAGGCCTAAGAGGGGAAGTAGTGTATTCGATGCTCATGATGAGATTTGAGTCTCTATAGTTTCGAGCATGGTACTCCTCATGTGTAGAGGTGAAGGAAACCCCTTAAGTTAAGGGTATGTTTGATGAACCCCTCAAAACTAAGTTGATCTAATGTTGAGGAAGAGAACAAGTATGACCTAGCATGGTTTAATAGGTGGTCTGCTTGTGCCTTAGTAGCTGTTGGGATAGGCATGCTCATGTGGATGTAGACCCTAAACATAAGGACGGTTGTGACCTTATTGTCAAGAGTTGTAGTTTCCTCCCATCTTGGGAGAGGGACCCTTCGGATGGGTTTTTACCAGATTTGTGGGTTTTGAGGAAACCTAAAGAGGTCTCATAGGATCTTGAGAAGCTAAGTGAAAAGTACATGGTATGAGAAGGAACATGTAGACCCATAGATAACCATCTCTAAGCACATGTGGATGTGTTACCATGGAGGTAACCGATATGGGGCCTGACCGAGGTAGGCAGGTTGCCATGACCCCTATGAAAGGGTGAAAGTCAGACATGAATGCAGGAAGAGATGATGAAGGCTTGGGTAAGGTTCTAAGTTGAACATGTACTATAAGAGAATCCTAAGTCTATCCTAGGGTCAGGTGGGGATAAGACCGATAGAAGTAGGAGTTGCCTTATTCCCTAGTTGCATATGACCATAGGGTCGGGAGGTAACATCTATCATTGTCTGAGGGCCATGGGTTAGGAGATTGATAACCTTCATGAACTCATGGGACCCAAAGGGCAAATGAGTAGGGAACTCTTTCGATGCATGAGGGAATAGGGATGACCCCAAAAGTGTTGTCACCCTAAAGACCTAGAGGAGATGACCAAGGATCATGCTTGGACCAAGTAAGTTTGTGACCAATTTTCCATGGAAGTAATTTGATATCATGATGTTTGTGATGTAGAGACATATGTGGCACGTTTCAACTTATATTTAAAGGTGTACTAGCAAGGTGGGATGTACCATCTCTATTCTTGGAACAGGAAGAGCTTTGTATTTGGACTACAGCCAAATGCTTATTTCCTCTTATTATGGGAGTGAGAGATAGGACAGTACGCATGCCATACACCAAGGATAAAGACGATGTGAGTTGGAACGTTTCTACAAGGTATGAGGACAAAGATGATAACATACCCTGGTGGAGTAAACAATACATGGATGGTTTACAAATAGTAATAGAAATAAGAATGTTTTCAGCAGAAGCTATGTGGAAATTGCAAGTTATACCAGGTTGAGTTTGATCACCATGATGATGAGATCAGGGAGTTTCTTGATGAAGACAAACTTAGAGTTTGAGATGAGATGATAAGTGGAATACTTGGAGGTGTATGTCTTCATCATTACCTAACACCTAAGGATATGAAGTGGTAATAGATGCTCTGGTTGACTTACAGCTACCTAGTTTAGCTAGAGACTAGAAGAGGTTGTTAGGTTAACCTAAGTTTGGATAAAAGAGACAGGTTTGGGCTAACGAAATATGTTGATCAAGTTAATGGATATTTGGTTAGCCGGCCTAGTCCTTGATGTGGTAGAAGGATGGTTGTAAAACCTCGGATACACTTCATTGGAAAGGAAGGTGATGAAACCCTCATTAGAGTGGTTTAGGGTTTCTGAGGAATCAACCTTGAAGAATCATGACATACAGGAGATCATGATTTTAAGTTCATCATACACTGTGGTACTACGAAGATAGTAAGTGACAGTAGTACTTTGGATACCAAAGACGAAGTTGCATGTAACATGTGGCCATGCAAGCCAGGAGGTGAAGGACGAATACCAGTAACCCAGTGCATGGATATAAAGTATAAAGAGTTCTCAAGAGGGAATGGGATTTCATCATTATGGATGTTGTGAGTCTCCCCTAGACTAAGGAAGGTCGAGATCCAATATGGGTTATGGTAGATCACCTTACCTAGATAACATGAGAAAGAATGTATTCTCAAGGAAAGGATCCATTTGAACTACATATGAGAGGGAGATGGTTCAACTACACCATGATGTGAGTTCACAAGTTCTTGAGTATAACCTAAAAGTTCACTTCCATGAGGTGGAAGTAGATACACGAAGAACTTGATGTTAGTACAGTTTATCACCCCTTACTAATGGTTAGTATGATCCAGACTAGAGGGTCTGATGAGAGCATGTGTGCTCATTCAAGGTGATACATAGAGACAGTTGTTGTCCTTTGTAAGATGTGATGATAACCACCATAACCTTTATCGAGATGAAAGAAGTTCTAGAAGGAGGTTGTGTCAGTCACCACTTCATTAAAATGATGTTGGTGAAGGAGGCCTCGTGAAGGTCAGAAAAGAACCACAGTGTGTGCAGATGAAGTCACTTTGATCGTGCAATGGCTGAGAGAGAGCCCAGTGGTGACATGAGTCACGAGATGATGCAAAGCATACTGACATGCAGTTCACTGTGGGAGAATATGTGATGTGAAAATCTGACCCCTCTAAGCTACAATTGAGAAAGCTGAGTTCCCGATATATGGGTCCATTTGAGATGGATTGGTGGAGATGGTTGTGTTTAGTCTTGTCCCTTAAGATAACATGATTTGTAATGTGTTCCATGAGTCCGGTCTAGAGCACTATGTGAGGTACCCAAGCCATGTGCTGAGCCTTGAACCTATTCAGCTTTTGAGAGGCTGAAATGTCCTGAGTCACCTATGAGGGTACGATATACCAAGGTAAGAGAGAACTCAGATGGAAGACTATGAGATGATGAAGGTTCTTGCGAAGCACCATGGAAAGGGTGAAGCCACATGGGAGCCCTGATGGACGTATGAAAGGCTTGTCCTAAACTATTTGTTTTCTTGATGGAATTTTGAGAACAAAATTCTTATAAGAGGGGAAGGATGTTACAACCCCAATTTTTGGGTTCCTTTGGTGAGAAATGTAATTTCTCATATCAAAGAAATTGGAACAAATAATGATATAATTTGTTTTGAATAAATGAGTTTCATTTACAATAGCCTTGATGATTGTGTTGTGGGCTTTATTGGCTATTGGGCCCAATAACAAAGAAAATCAATTAGTAAATGAATAATTGAGTTTTTGAGAAAAGAAAGGTGTGGAAACCTCTAGAAGTCAAAAGAACTCAATCCAAAAGGTGGATTTCGTGCCACATGGGTTCCTTGGGTCCCAAGGAGTCCAAAGTTGCAAAGATAATGCAATAAGAAAAGAAAATATCAATTAAGTATTTCTTTATTAAGAAAGAAATTGAAAACAATGGTAAAATGTGGAAAATAAGTGCAAAGAGGTATAATTGAGTTAGCCTTGGTGGAGTTTTGTATCCCAAGGATTCCTAATGATAAAAGGAATACCATTGAGGAAAATAAAAGAGAAATAAAGAGAAATCCTCAAAAAGAGATATTTTAATAAGAATAAAACAAGATAATAAAGAATAATGCATTTAGATGCATCTAGAAGGATAATGAGTATCCAATTAAAAGGATTTCAAAATAATAGAGTTTATTGGGATCCAAGGAGTCCCAATGAAGAAAGAGGAAAGAGAAAATACCTATAAAAGAAAATAAGAATATAATGTGAATACATTATTAATTGATTATGTGGTATTGTTAAAAAGGAAATAGTTTCTACTAAAGGAAAATAGAAATTCGTGCCAATGGTTTAAAAAGCAAGAATAAAGAAAATAAATGAGAGGAATTTCGAATTCCTAACTATCCAAGAAATAGGAATATCAACGAGGTTGTGAGGAGAGAGAAGAATACTTCTCCTTGAAGGAATGTGATTCCTATTAGAAGAGGGACTTCGTTTCTTTATGGGAAAACCATCCTAGGGCTTCATTGACCCTCCCCTGTATAAGGGGAAGACTTGGGGTCGAGTCCAGAGGGATTCCACGCAACTATATCTCCCTTCTTCTTGTTTCTTGCACACAAAACCCTAACGAGATTGTAGTTCTATCCCCGGAGCAAGGAAGGGAGGTATTGTGGTCTTGATTGAGATAGGAAGCTTCCACGACAACCCCAGGATGGATCGGCTACCATACCTCCGCCCTTATCCGTGAGTAGCTCATGCCGAAGGTCAGTAGAACTGCAGCAGCTGCAGCAGCAAATTCGGGTGGATCTCACCCAGGAACGGTCAGCTTGGCCACGAATTGAAGGTACCTCATGTGCGCCAAGGTGCTACAGATCTGGGGCAGCCTTTGGCGGCGATCCGCAAGCCTTAGGGAGGAAGGACAGACCGCGTGAAGTAGTCGTTGCCGGCCTGGTCGCGTGGGATCCGAGGTTGAAGACGATCGGGGGGTGTTGGACAAGTTTGCCCCTCCGCGGGCTAAAAGAGCTGATTTTTAAGTCGAGGGTAAATCGGTCATTTCGTTATGTTTTCAAGCAAGCCAAGATTCGTTGCATGGAAAGGACACTTTGCGTGTTCTGATTGGCCCAAAGTAAGTAAGTTTGCGAAATTTGTATCTATTTAACCGTAGCTTGGATGGATGCACATTATACATGAATTTTGATTAGGAAAACTCAAGGAATGCAATAAAAATATATTTGAAGCCTAATTCTAATTGCAATTCGAAACGTAATGGAAGTTATTAACTTTAATGAATTAAAGGTTTAGAAACCCTATTTTGAGATGATTAATATATTTAGAAGGGTTTAATGGATGATTAAAGTTTATATTAACTTATTAATCATAAAGAGATACATTAAGATCGAAAAAGATCAACTTTGCACGTGATTCGTTTAATTTAGAGTGTATGTGCATAAGTATGCTTTAATGGGCCTTGAAACCCTAATATTGGTAAATGCAACTCTTAATGGCTTTAATTATTCAAAATCGTGAATAAATTTAAGATATGATTATTCCAAGCTATTTTGAGCATTAAAGTTCCTAATTGTGGTTAAATACCCTTAATGAGGAAATTAGGGTATCATAGTGGATAAAAGGTAGAATTAATGATAAATAACGTTCATATGTGTATTAGAGTATAATGAACTACGAATTGATGATAAATGAGCATAATGACTTTGTCATAGATTAAAAAGGATAAAAATGGTAGCTCTAATGTAAAGGAGGCTTAATGGACTTAATTGGTGGTTAATTGTGTATTAATCTGGAATTAAGGTTATGTGTTTGTAAAAGGTAACCTTAATAACTTTCATGAAGGATAGATGAGAAAATTAGGGTTTAGAAAGAGTAAAGGGAAGTAAAACCCTAATTGCAAAGTAAACCCTAAAAAGAGGAAGAAACCCTAAAAAGGAATAGAAACCATAAGTAGCAAAATGGTTTGGATAGATTTTGATAAAGAGGAATTGAATGTAATTTCAGGACTAAATTGTGTGCTCGCTTGATTCTGGATTACTTACTTGTTTGGATTATTCCTGCACCTGAGTATGCTTAACAGGTATGTGGTTACGCTTATGATTATGCCACATTATTTTTCCAAGGATTTTATCGATGTTTACATCGTGGATTGAATTAACTATTGGATGATTTTAATTCATGCAAATTATAATGTGAATATGATTATCACATAAGATATGTGCCTACTAGCTCAGATCCTAGTCCCCTCTGTAGCTTACTGGATTGACCTAGTACATGGCTACCAATGGGGTAGGTCCATCAGGTCATTGGATGACTTAGTATATGGCTACCAATGGGGTAGGTCCATCAAGTCACCTTGAGTCAGGGATTGGGCTACATATGGATAGTGCCATGCGACTCTTTAGTACAACATGAGTTAGGGATTGGGCTACCTATGGGTATTTCCATGCGACTCAACCCTAGATATTGATCTACCTATTAGGTAGGATCATGTGGGATTTAATAAGGATCTACCTAGAGAGAGGTAGTATCTCAGTCCACTGTAGGGACAACACAGAGATAAGGGATAGGTAAGGATTGCGTAGTATGGTTTAAAACGTAATCTTGGTTGTTAAATGATAATTGGATGATTACATTGTTATTATAGTTGCACGATTATTGTTTCCCCCACATACCAGCTTCTTACTGACCGACATTTTGGTTGTCGGCGTTTTAGGTACAATGAAAAGAACACACAGTAAAGTGGCATATGTGGAATTAAATGAGAATTAAAGTGCAAATGAAGATTAGATAGATTAGTATCTGTGTGGATATAAGTTTTGAAATCCCAGTTTTAAAAGGTATGCAAAGTTTTATTTTTACCATATTTTAGTATAGTTGGTAGAATTTAATAATTGTTAATCATTATTTATCGAACCTTTGATCTGGGTTATTGGATAATGGCTCTGACCTTTTGGTCTTCCTTAAATGGGGGTTACCGGGAGGTAGGGTTGTTACACAATCATTATTCACAGCAACAGATATTAGCACTCTTATAGAATTGAGTCTGGCAACAGAAGAAAAGATTCAAAGAATTCACACGCCCCCACTCTTCAATGGTTATATTGATATTCCTCCTAAAACCACATGTCATTTAGGTACATCTTGCATGGAGGAACTCAAACCACATGTTGCATCAACAATGGAACACATTAATCCCATCGACAACAATGTTGATTGCGTGATTTTTCATTAGAATAAAAGTAAATATGATGTTGATATAACTGATGTTCTTTAGAAAGAAATATTTTTCTTTTCAACGAGAATTTATACACAACATGAGAGAAACCTCCTTTCATATCAGCACCATTTCTCATATATGCATATTCATATGATAGGGGGAAACCAGAACCATATCCTCCGCCTGATCTTGCACATAGGACACTACATGGGTTACTCGATCGAATCCAACTCCGCCTTGAGCCAATCATTCTTGATTCACATAAATCCATAACACTTTTCCTAATTATGAAGGAATATATGTGGATATTAATGGATGGACTACAGGCCAAAAAGCAACAAAAGTTTACTCATCCAGAAAGCCCCTTTGAGCTTCCATTACCATCCAAAAATTGGATGCACCATAAAGAATTGTTCATCAAGGTTCCTTCCCTCATCACCATTACATTCATCTGGACCTTCTTTGAGCAACCAAGACCGTCTGGTGATTTCTGCAAATTTATCCCCTCCGGTTTGGATTTAATTTTTACTCAGGGTGAGCTAAATTTTAAGTTCATAGTGTAGGTGAGTGGTACGTACCTACTCCACCCACCATACTTCCTTTTTCAGCAATGTTATCATGATTTTTAGTATTTTTTTTAATAGTTTTCACTTTCCACCTTTTAGTTTTATCTTTTATCCCCTTAAAGTAGTTAATTTTTTTGAAACATTTTCAAAAACAATCCCTTGCTAGAAATTGCCTTGTCCCCTGCGACCTCTGTTAGGACTACCATTGGGAACATTGACAAGCCCTTATCGATAGATAGAAATCAAACACAAGGTGTCCCGACTTAGAAGTTTTTAAATAGCTTATGATGTTTCCTAATTGCCGCAAGTTATAGAGATAATTTAATTGATGCCATGCTACTCCCAACACACTGAATTCTAAAACACAAGTTGTACAAGTCCAGACTTTTTCTACATTTCTTCCACCACCTTCTTACCTCTCCATTCACAAAATAATAAAAATCCAAAAATATGCCAAAGTCCAAGTGTGAGGTGACACCCCCTGCCCTCTCTACATCTTCTTCCATACCCCTCATAAACTTAATAGGAGGTTACCACCCAAAAAAGATGCCAAAGTACACACCAAAAGAAATGCAACCAGTATAATTGCAAACAAAGAAATAAAAAGGTCTCAAGTCAAATAGAGGAGAGACCACCTCCTTCCATGCCTCCCTCTACTCTACATTTATACCTAGGGGAATCTACATAACTCCAAACCATCAATCCTTGAACCATGTTCTTATGTAGAACTTGTGAGAGTTTGTTGGAGTAGAAAAGGCAAAAAGGATAGGAAATTTATTTCTTTGTGGGTCTTGAAATAGAAGAAAGTTGTGAACAATTTTGAGTAGGGAAATAGAAAATTGTGTTTCATGATTTCAGGATATCCGCGTCACTTGGTCATGCAAGATGGTAAGGATTCAAGTAATGCTAGGCATGTTAGGAATACTAGATAAGAGTATTATTGGGTACATTTTTTTATTCAATTCTACTTGAGGACGAGCACTGTTCAAGTTAGGGGTGTTTCATAAATGTATATTTATCCATTTTATTTACATCGTTTATATATCTCTTTAGGATTATTTTATTGATTATTTTTCTAGTTTTATAATTAATTATCTTAGTTTATATTTTCTCTATTTAACTAGAGTTTAACTAGATTTCTTTGGATTTTTTATAAAAATGTCCCAATGGCTCCAAAGATCAAATACTCTTAGAACATGTTTGCACAATTTTCCATAGTACATGATTTTTATATATACCCTACATTAAAATATATATGTTTTACATATCAACTCCAAATTTAATGTTCAAATATGTGTTGGAAAGAGAATTTAATTTCCTATAGGAAAAATATACTTTTGTGATGCTTTAGAACGTGTGACGAGATCCACATATGCTCAAAATTCCTATAATGAATTTGATCTGCAGCAAAAAGAGTCAAATGGTCAAATTGTTATAGGAAGGCAATTCAATATATTTCTTCATTTGGAGCAAGAAAATTAATGTAGTCGATGTTTACTCATTTATCCAGGTATAAGGGAAAGTTGGGAAGTGACTTATAATTTTGTGTGGAGGAAGTAATGCAAGTAAAGACTGACTAAATTCCCGATATGAGAAAGTCATCAATGCAATCAAAGTTTGAGCAATGTGACTTCAGGATGAAGTAAGAAACCAATGCTAGTCCATTGACCAGCACTTCGGATCAGACAATCTATCCACCTCTATCAGTCGTTCTTCTAGGGTTGTTTTTCATCCTTTCCCCCTATAAAAGGAGGTGACTCCAAAGAAAAAATCATCTCTTCTTCTAGGATATCTCTCCCTCGGGCATCCAATTTTTCATATTATAAACTTGTTCTTCGTATTATGTTTGGGTAGTTCTATTTTGGGGCATGGAGAGTATCCCTGTATCCCATTCTCTATAGTATTTGTATTAACTCCAATATTTTAGTGAAAGGATGTTTTCCAAACTATTTTTGCTTTGATCAGCAGATATTTGATTATATTCTCATGGGGGTTTGAGAACTTGGATCCGAACCAGAATGAATGTATAATATATTGACATGATTTTATGATGTTTTATCCTTCTGATCCACACTCATTTTCTAGTTAAAAAAGATGATATCATTGTGTGAATGCTGAAATCTTGGGTCTGAATAAGAACAAACACATAATCTTTTGACATGATCACCTGATTTAGTTTGTGATCTTCTTACCTAGTTATCTTGTTGTTATAGCCTATGGTGATGTGATCACATGATCCATGGGTTCCAACATCATAATGGGAATCACATATTTTTTATACAATCACCTGATAGATTTATGTTGTATGGTTGGATGAGGATCCTCAAATGTTGTGACTTCAGGTTTGAGAGAAGTTTGGCCTTTGTGTGATTTGTGCTCCCATGGAACACAAATCTACATAATTCAGATTCCATCGTTGAAATTAGGAATTGGATCCATTAATATAGGAACGTGGTTTTTGATGGTGATCCTCTAGACCCCCAGTACCCTTTACCATTTTATTAGTTAATTTTTATTTTTGCACTCTACCTTTATGTTCTTTGCATAATCAAACTCTCAACAAATCAGCTTTTTTCCTTCTTGTTTTTATGATTGGATTTTGATTTCAACCCTCTTATCCCATTTGTTGGATCGATACCATACTAATAGAAAGTTGACTCATTGCTTACAAAGAGTTGATTGCCTTTTTAGAAGGTTAAGCTCTAGGGCATCCCCTCTTAGTTATTTAGTGTGTAAACATCAAACATCAGTTATCAGTAGTAAGTTGATGTTTCCCTCATCCAGGGATAGGAGGAGGACCATATTGTGTATTACTAGAGGAACGACAATAGCAGCCATGACCGCAGCCACATCCACATCCTTGACCTGAGTCATAGGAGTGGCATATGAGAATCAAGTGATCAGAAGAAGTAGCAGATAGTGAAGGCATGAAAGGGATATGTTGAACATGTTTGACAACATCCCTTAGTGTGGGTAAGGGATCACTAGATAAGATCTATCAACAACAGTGGAAAAGGATGAAGGGAGACTAGATAGGAATTTAACTAAAATTGAAGTTCATTGTGTTGTCTCTGAACTTCTTTGATGTTAGAACAGAGGGGATGGTATACTTTGTATTCACCCCATAGAGGCAAACATTGGTTGTAATAGTCTTTGACAGATCCACTAGTTAAATACTTGTTTTCCTCTAGTTCTTGAAGATCTTAAAGAGCTTTTTTTGGTTCTACTGGTGAGAATACACATGGGATAGTTGATACCACATAGATTTTTCATTCTTATGGTGAAAGAGAGATTGGTTGATCTTTGGTTCAAAACTATTCATCATCCATGTTATAATGCCAAAATCATCTCTAGACCATTGCACATACAATTGATTGGTTTTTCATCAAATGTAGAAATAGGGGGGGGGGCTTGAGCATCAACAAAAATATGGGAATAGTGCCCTTGGGCTTTAACATATAGTTCAAACAATGCCACCAAAGGTGGTAGTTTGATTTATTGAGTTTCACCATAGTCACACACAAAGAGTGAGGGGGATTTGTAGTTGTCGTGGAAGCCAGAGTGATGACATGCATAGAGAAGTAGAAGAAGAAATAGTAGAAGTAGCATATTTGGATCAACAGATCTGAAAAATCCACATTGGGGCAGTAGATAGCAGCAGCTGATCAAGATCAAAAGATGTGAGAAATCTACATTGGGGCAATACATAGTAGCAGAAGATTTGGATTAGTAGACCTAAAAACATGCATAGGGATAATAGATAGTAATAGCAGATCGAGATCTATAGATACGAGAAACTCGCATAGGTGAAGTAGAGAGGAGAAGGAAAGACCTACGCCGCCACAGCGTAAGATTTACTTTACCATGTGGCTTACGTAGAAAATAAGTTGTTACTTTTAGTATTCAACTTTCTATTATAGAATTAGATGAAAGGATTAAGGGGAGGAGAGGTCAATGGATTGGAGGTCAATGAGGGGTGGAAGTCTATGAGGAGTGGAGGTCGATGAGGTGGATGTTGATGAGGAGCGACGAGGAGTGTTGGAGGTCGAGGATGGGTGGGGGGTCAATGAGGTATTGGAAGTTGAAGATTGATGTGAGGGTTTTGAGTCACTTTTATAGGCTAGTTTTGCATTTGTTTTGTACGTTTATTGGTCATATTTGTGGTTAATATCACATGATTCATTTCCTTTAGCCTATAATCTCATTATGCATCAAATTTACCTTATTTCATCGTACTTTGTATAAATGATCATATTTCTTGGATTTGATTAGTGCTTTTCTCTTTATTCCAGGCAATTTGAATATCTGAAGGTGTTGATACCATCGACAGGTGGTCGATGCCATCGACATGGCCACAGTGCATAGGCAATGAAGAAGATCAACAAGTCAATACCATCGACGAGTCTGGTCGATGGTATCAAGCTACCATCAGAGAGAGCACCAAGAAGCGAAGAAGTGTATGGTACCTTGTGCGGGTCGATACCTTCGACACCCCCTCGATGGTATCAACGTCGTCGGATCAGGAAAATCTGCAAATCACTTTCAATCGAACGGTCGTGATATTTTTTTCAGCTGTAAGTGATCCCTATACCTAAGAAAGACGGCCCAAGTCGTACTATCACGCCCATAGCCGCCGCACAAGTCTCGAAAGAGAGGAGAGCAAAGAATGGAGCCCAGAGCTACACCTCGGACATTTCCAGAGCTATATACGGACGATTCTCTTACCGGAAGGTTGAAGAACGTGTGTCTCACACTGAGGGTCATCCGGATCTCCTTCGTTCAGGGGTTACATCATCTCCATCCACATTTCCCCTATGTTTCCTTCTTCTTTCACGGTGTTTTTCATTGAGATGAACATGCGGGGCTAATCCCCTTTGTCTTTAGGACTGGGAGTAGACCGGGAAATCATTGTATGACTCTTCTTACATAGTTTATCATAATCTGTCCCTCAAATCTATGGTATGATATTGTTTTCTCCATTGTTATCATTGTTCTTGATCACCATAATGGTAATTTAATACCCTTAATTGCTTTTGACAAAGAATTAACAGTTGATAAGAGGCGGTGATTCACCAAAAAAAAAGATAAGAGGCGGTGATCAAATTAACTAATAAATCCGTTGGAAAAGGTGATGTACGGTTGATGGTGGAAACCCAGAGATAAGTTTTCCATGCACCTAATTTAGGGTATAGGTTACTACTGGCATGGAACCGACCTAGATTAAGGTAGTGAATTGCATCATAGAAGCGAGTAATTTTGACTACGGGCCACTACCCGGAATATGAGACGAATTGAGATGATTGTGTAGGAATTAGTACAATGAGAACCCACGGTGAAACCACAATCCTAGAGATTCCATCTTAATTGATTAAACCAACCATTTAATCGATTGCTTTATTTTCTTTTATTTTTATTTTCTTTTTCAAAACAACTTGCAACTTTTATAATTGGTCTAGCTGATTGCGAACAGTTATTAGTAGTCTACCGAAAATTACGTGTCCCTATGTTTGACTCGGGTCTCACAAGGCCTATATTACAGTGACGCATATACTTGTGTTTTAAGCACGGTAAAGTCGTGTCACGTTTTTGGCGCTGTTGCCGTGGACACGGCAATTTTCGACACTATGAGGGATGAAAGCGGCCACTCTAGGCCACCTTTTCCTTTTTATTAGCAATTTTTTTTAGATTAATTGTCTATCTTTTAGATTCTTTATTCATTTAGCGTTGTACTTACTCAATTTTCCACTTTTCAAGTACCAGTGCATGGTGAAGATGCGTAGTACAGACTACGCATAGTCGACACCTGAGGTTCCGCCTTCGGGATCGGGTGGTGAAGAGGAGCATATCCACAATCAACCTGAGGACATAAGCACAGATTAAACCTGAAGCAATGGCCGAGGAACATACAATATGGGAGAATATCAAGGCTACTTCTTCATATGCGTCAAAAGGGCCGAACAAAAGGCAGGCTATCAACATTCCTACATACAAGATTGATCCGGCATTGATTAACCTAGTCAAGTCTAATGCATTTCATGGTCTGAAGAATGAAGATCCAGTGGCCCACATCAGCCAATTTGTGGAAAATTGTGATATGATAAAGATTGATAGGTTTCCACAAGAGGCATTGTACTTGAAGCTTTTTCCCAGTTCTTTAGTGGGAAATGCACGAGAATGGTTGCACAACCTCGACGACGAGTACGTTGAGACTTGGGACCAAATGATAGAAGTTTTTTTCGAGAGATTTTTCCCGCCTGAGAAGATGAATGACCTCATAAGAAAGATTCATAATTTTAGTCAAAAGGCCAGTGAGACCTATTTTGAGACATGGGAGCGCTTCTAGATCATGCTGAGGAAGTGCCCACATCACAGGCTGGACAAGGAAAAGCAGGTAAAAATTTTCTACTTTTCCCTCAATGAACATGACCGAAGTAACTTGGATTCAGCGGGCTCGGGCTTCTTCTTGAATAACACAGACACAAGGTGTTGGGAGATCTTGAAGAACATGGCCAGGAAGCAGTCATGGGGTGATAGAGACACACCGGAACAAGCGAGAGTTGCAGGGGAATCCAAGGCAATTAAAGAATTAAATGAAAAGATGGACCTGATAGCAAAGAGTCTGCTAGCAAAAGAGGATACATGATCTGATGATGAGGAACATGTTAAATTCATGCACCAACAACAAGGGTACAGGAACAATGATTATTCTTGAAGGAAGGATAAGAAGTTCTCATGGAAGGGCCCTAATAATTTTCTATAGGATCTGGATGCCAAACCACAACCCACTGCAGAGGAGAAGAGAAATGAGTTGCTCAATCAAGTGATAAAGTAGAACCAAGAGTTGATGAGCACATTCGGCCAACAAATTAAGTCACAAGGAGACTTTATGAACCAATTTGGTCAGACTTTACAAAGCCATGGAGCACAGATGAGGATGCTTGAAACGTCCATTGCACAGATGGCAGCAGAAATCACAAGTTTAAAGAATACGGTGCAGTAGGGGTTTCCAGGAAATACAAATGTTCCAGGAGGGAACCATCAAGCAAAGGCAATTTTTTTGAGAAGTGGAAAGAAAATTTTAAACTCTAAGGCCGATGAACCAAGCACACCTCAGGCAGAAGTTACAGGTGAGGCTGCAGAAGATGTCATAGTCACTGAAATAGTGGAGGATGATATAGAGAAAATCACAGAGGAGTCCTTTGCAGAGAAAGAAACTGAGAAGAGGACGCCTTATGTGCCACCACATCATAGGGCACAGACCGTCCCGGTACCTTACCCAAATAGTTTGAAAGCAAAGAAAGTGGATGCACATTTCAATAAGTTTCTAGATAGCTTTAGGAAACTTTCGGTCAATATTTGTTGCTAGAGGCTATCAAGCAGATACCTTATTATGGTAAGTTCTTGAAGGATATAATCACCAAAAAAGGAAGATTCCTGACAGAGAGGTGGTAGTGCTTAAGGAGCAGGTCAGCGCCTTTATTCTAGGTAAATTGTCACCAAAGCGACAAGATCCAGGCTATTTCAATATTTCATGCTATATTGGGAAGGTAAAATTTGGTGAAGCACTGTGTGATTCAGGGGCAAGTATCAACTTGATGCCCCTTTCTACATTCAAAAAGCTCAGTCTCAAAGAATCTCGACAAAGTAACATGAAAATTCAACTTGCGAACAATTCTGTGGTACGTCCATACGGTATTTGTGAATATGTCTTAGTCAAAGTTGATCAGTTCGTGTTTCCAGATGATTTTGTCGTCATGGAGATGCAAGATGAGCAAGGAAATGAGCTACTTTTAGGAAGACCCTTCCAGGCCACTGCTGATATGATACTGGAGATGGGTAGAGGCCAGTTGACAATGGGTATAGCTAACATTAGATTCAAGATACTCATGCCTCCAAATTCAAAGCAGTCACAAGTGAAGGAGCAATGTCATAAAGTGAGGCACTTTGATCATAACATATCTCTTTGCTTAGGGAAGACATTTCTTGATATGGCTCACGTCATGACAAAGGTAGATAAGGGAACAATTACGGTGGACATCATGGAACAAATAAAGGTGGTTTCTCTTGTTAAAGTTGTGGGTTATCCCAATGATGAAGAAGAGGAAGTCCCACTGTCTACTAAGGATGATGCTATAGCAGTCTGCATGCTTGACTCATACCCACAACTACCCCTTGAAGCGTGTTTGTTTAACATCATGGATGATTGTATGAGAAGCACATCATTACAAGAATGTGTGAAGATGCTCCAAGTTCTTCCTTGCTACTATGCCAAGCACTATGAAGAACTAGGACTGTTGCCATCACCGCTTCAATCTTCTTTAGTCAGCCCGCCAGAGCTAGAGCTTAAGTCGTTGCCCCTCACTTGAAGTACGCATTCTCAGTGGTTGATGCAAAGCTACCGGTGATAATTTCAGCATATTTGAGTGTTGCGGAGGAAGAATAGTTGATGATAGTTTTGAAGAACCACTGTGGTGCATTTGGGTGGTCAGTTTCTAACATCAAGGGGATCTCCCCCACACTTTGCCTACACAAGATATGGCTCGCTGAAGGAGCCAAACCTGTTATTCAACTGTAACGTCGCCTCAACCTCGTCATGATGGAGGTTGTCAAAAAGGAGGTGATCAAGCTTCTCTCTGCAGGCATCATTTATGCTATTTCAGATTCTACATGGGTGAGATCAACACATGTAGTCCCCAAAAAGGGGGGATAACGGTAACTCAAAATCTCTTGAATGAGCATGCCACCACCCGATTGGTAACTGGGTGGCGTGTTTGCATTGATTACCATCATTTGAATTCCGCCACGTTAAAGGATCATTTTCCTCTCCCATTCATTGATCATATTTTAGAGCAGCTGGCTGGCCGCTCTCACTTTTGCTTTTTAGACAGCTATTCCAGCTATAATCAGATTTCTATAGACCCTAAGGATCAAGAGAAGTCTAACTTCACCTGCCCTTATGGGACTTTCACATATCGTCGAATGTCGTTTGGTTTGTGTAACGCACCGACCACTTTTCAGCGTTGCATGCTTGCTATCTTCTCGAATATGGCGGAGCGTTGTTTAGAGTTTTCATGGATGACTTTTCCATCTACGGTGTGTCGTTTGATGAGTTCTTGTATAATCTTGACAAGGTTTTACAAAGATGTGAGGACACACATGTAGTCCTCAATTGAGAAAAATGCCACATTATGGATAGCGAAGGAATAGTGCTTGGGAACAAGGTGTCTAGCAAGGGATTGGAGGTAGATCAAGTAAAGATTGAGGTCATTTCCAAACTACCTCCACCAAATTCAGTGAAAGGGGTACGGAGCTTCCTTGGTCATGCGGGGTTTTATCGCCGGTTTATTTAGGATTTTTCTAAAATCGCTAAGCCATTATCGGAATTACTTGAGGAGGATGCGGTTTTTAATTTCAATGATAAATGCATGCATGCCTTCAAAGTTCTCAAGGAAAAGTTGATTTTTGCACCGGTTGTTCAAATGTCAGATTGGACCAAGACCTTTGCCCTTGTTTGGCAACGGACTGGGATTTCGTAGTCTGGACTGGATTAGACGGGGTTAGTCAGGATTCAGTCTGATTCTGTTTGGCAACCCAGCCTGATTCTGTTTGGCATCCCAGTCTGATTCTGGTCAGCTAGTCTAATTTGAGTTTGATTGCAGTCTGATTCTGTTTGGCTACTAGGCTGGATTCAATCTACTTTTGTTTGGAAATGTAGTCAGTATCTGCTAATTTTGTCCTGATGTTGTAGAACTGTTTTAACAAGAGTAAGGAATGTGTAGTTGTGATACCGCTTAACCAAAAGGGCAAAAAATTTTAAAATAATCAATGTATATTTTGTGAATTTTGTGAATGTCATTTTTGTACTTAGGAAAACTAAACATAATATATGAGTATGGTCATAAGTACGTGATGATTTAAAATAAATCAATTGTATTGTTGTCTTCGATTGATGTGGATGTTGTAAATAGGTATTATTTTACATATTTGATCCAAGAAATGTAAAATTAAAAGATTATTGAAATTGTCATGTTATCTTGTTATATACCTATAAATAAGTGAGGAGTGCGACTTAGCAAATATATATATCCTATCTGTGGCCTCTAACTCAAAATCATATTGTTTAATCTTTGTGGACATGCTCTAATTTTCTAAAATTTAATCAGTTTGTTCTCTTTTAATTGTACATTAAATTAATGTGAATATCAATACGGATGCAATGAAAATTGCGATATGTCAAGTAATATGTGCAACACCTTGATATTGTTGTTGTTTCAATGAAACATAACATTCAAAGATAATTGAATAAAGAATGTATTATATACTAAATAACAAATAAATAATATATAAAATGCATAATTTATGCATTTAAATTTAATGGTAGCAAATGTGTGTAGCAAAGAGAATAGCATGTCTGTAGAAGAACTTAATACCACATAAAAAAATAGATAATAACTTATTGGTTCCTGGGCAAATACATCTCTAACATACAAACTGAGGGACACAAAGGAGAGGCCTGCCCTGAACCTAGACATAGACACCGCTACACAATCTAAGATGGTGAGAAGCCACTATGGGGGATAGGCTTTGATCCCAGGTAGGAACATCCTAGTCGGCCAACTTCATGGCCTCGTCATACTTGTCCCATGACATAGGACATGCTTCATTCAACAACTGATTGGTTTCCTATTTGATGGCGTCTTTTGGCCACTGATACAGCAACGACAGAGGGTGAATAGGAAGAGTAACACCCTTAGCTTGTTCGTGGCTCCCATTTGTGCCCTCATCACATGTAGGCTCACAACATTGTTTCTTGCAAACAAGGTTTTCTTCTACATATTTTCGAATCTTCGATGGAGACATCAATAATTTTTCAAACTTTGTCCTTGCCTTTGACTGTGATGACGACAATTATAGTTAATAAATAAATATAAGTATTAGCAAATATCAATAATAGTAAGATAACTATGACAATATTGAATACCAACAAATTCTTCAAACAAACTTATCTACAAACAAGTAAGAACGTGATGTATGCCTTCAATACATAACAATAAAGTAGAAGTTTTTCAAGTGATGGTCCAAACAAAACAATGCAACACATAAGTTTTACAACTAAATGTTGCGAAGTAAACGCAAACAACTACAATGTCGTGGAAATATATTACAAGTTCATGTGTTACTTTCACCATCTAACGTGGTTGTTTGATTCACTCATTGGTGTTATTAAGGTATTCAGCAACCCCAGGTGGGTAAATGTGACGAGTCATCACGAAGTTGTGCTGCACGGCCAATGGCGGGGGAGGCAATAAATCTCCCAAAATAAAAAGATTGTCTCATATGAACTCTCTCCTTATGTGTTGCCATTTCATCTGCAACTCAGTCAAAGATATGTAAGGCCCCCAATTATGTTTCGGAAGTCACGCCATGCTTCCATCCAAGCCTGTGTAGTATATACTCCATTAACACATCTCCCCAACTCATATTGGTTTCTCATCATACCTCTGAGAACCATATCAAGCTCCGTACACCACATAAAATAAGGCGTCGTTGGAGGCCCAGCCATATTACAGATTTTGTAAGTAATATATTTTAGACGTAAGGGTGTATGGCACAATTAAGGGAATATAATATGCATATTTGGTGCTAACTAACATTTAGCAACATCACGATGAAAAAATGTACACCCTCCATAAAACATACACCAAAATTACGATAAATAACAAAAGCCTGTTAATGTAGTACAACGGATGAATTAAGAAAGACTTAATGTTAAAAACATCAAATGGTAGACAATGTAAATTGAGAAGACAAACTAAATGTAGCTCTACCATTCAACATTATGGCGTCACCGTGGGTGAAGGAATGTCCAAAAGAAGACTACAATCTTCCTCTAGACTGGCAACATAGCGTCCGAGAACCTCATGCTCATACTTTTTTTTGGTGTATATATCATCCTAGTTGTGATGAATTTCAACAAAGTCCTTCATGTTCATTGTCTAGCCCCACAGTGACTTGCATTTGATAGTTGGTAACATAATCTCAGCTTTTAAAGAATCAATTGTTGGGGGGAGATCGACTGCCCAATGGAAGTATCTACACCGATCTTTTCCCTGTTAGCATTAGTAGTGGCCACCAGAAGGTCTTAGAAATATTAAATGGTCATGAACAAAGGGCTTATGACCTATATTGAATGAGACCACATACTATATTGGCCCTTGTGGACAAGCTTGAGAGTTGGGCCTTATTACGAAGTACTAGAGGTGTCACTTCAGTTGAGGCTGTATGCTACTTTCTACATATGGTTGGCCATGGACATACAAATCATGCTTTGGCTAAGGACTACATTCACTCTAGTGAGACCATTAGTAGAAAGTTCAATGAAGTCTTAGACGATGTGTGTTCGTTGTCCGATGACTATATTGTCATGCAAACTATAGTGACATGCACAGCAACACATTCTCGTATATTGGAGACCCCAAGGTTCTACCCGTACTTCAAGGTAGTAGTTAGCCCCTACAATATTTAATCATTTGGAAATATTTAGTATGTTTACAACCTATTTTTGTGTTATAGAATGCCATCAGAGCAATTGACGGAACACACATCCTAGTCTTGGTTAAACGAGACAAGCAAAATCTCTACCGAGATAGAAAAGGGAATGTCTCTCTTAATGTCTTGGTTGTAGTTGACTTCTCCATGGAGTTTACATATGCCCTAACTGGGTGGGAGGGATTGGCTGCTGACCAACGGGTCCTATAGTCAGTGATGACCACAGGCAGGTTTAAAGTTCCACCAGAAAAGTTTTACCTAGTTGATGCAGTGTATGCCAACACTGGGCAATTCCTTGCACCGTATCGTAACACAGCTTACCATATTTCTAAGTACCGAGGAAACAGACATGCCTACACCAGCAAGAAGGAGATGTTCAACCACCACCACACACAATTATGTAATGTTGTAGAAAGAGTATTTGGGGTGCTGAAGCAGGGGTTTGCCTACCTTAAAAAGGGGGCGACATATCCCATACATTCGCAGTGTCACCTCATTATGGCTTGTTGTATCCTCCACAATTTCATATGCCGCCAACATGATCGTGATAGTATCATGGATGAACTCCAGATGACATTTCAACATCTATCGCTCCCCCTTCTGGGGTTGACCTGAGTTCCCTCCAACAAACAAGTCAGGACGATTCAAGGGAGGGTGATCATTTACATGAATCCATTTCTAATTTGCTATGGGATGCTCGTTGACCTACAGTTGTATTTATAATAGTCTTTGACATTATTTGATAAATCATCCACCACATAACTTTGTAGCCTTTAGTTGTTTATTTTATGAATTTTTTACTGGATCCTAATAATATACATGACATTATGTTTTGGTAGGTTGTCTTGAAATGGAGAATGGAATGCCTTGATGTACATGCGGCCTTCAATGCACTATACGCGTGTATACGGATGCTGCGGACGCGGAAAATGGACGTTTTGAAAACAACAACCCCCACAGATCGTATTTTACATGTGGTAGGGGTCTTTTTTCGAACAGATGTCAGATGTGATTGTCCGCGCAGCATGTACGACCCACAGTTGCCACACTTACTACAGTTAGGGATGCTATGCTAACACAACTTGCATATGCACGCAACGAATTGCACGCAACTAACGTAAGCTATGGTCTGAACAATGTGACTTTGTCAGTTCGACAAGAGAAGACACCGATAGGCTCCAACAAGATATTTCCACTCTACGGGAGAGGTTCCAATATCTTTGCCAATGAAGGTATTGTAGGTGGTATGTCGAAAATGTCGCCGATGATGGAGTTTGCTATGGAATCAGCTATTGTATCAGCAATGTGATTAGCTGGACCAGACAATGTATGTAGAATGTGTGTGAGGAGGTCAGGTGTTTCTGTTTGGTTAGTGGTTGACATGATGCCTACAAGTGGAATCGTAGCAAGGTTGTCATGGCAACGAAAAGGAAAAAATAACTACTCGACAATCATATGTAATAATGGACATGTAAAATAATGGCTTGCAGGATACATAGAGAATTAGATTGAACACAAAATAAAAGCATGGAAGTGAAATAAAACATTACAACAATTAATCGATTTAGTTTGTGTGGTAAAATAATGTCTTGACGGGAATAAAAATATTACAACAATTCAGCAAATTGGATTTTGTGGAAAGAAAATGTTTAGATGGGAAATAGATTATTACAACAATGAAAGAACTTTCTACTAATTTTTTGAGTTAAATGTCTGGCCGTTAATCAAACTGATGTTCCCCCTTATGATCCGGAAGGGCCAGCATCATTGGATGGAGGAAAAATGCATGGTGAGATGACATAAATGACGATGGCATACTTGGTCTGTTGTTGAAGTTGGGTGTTCGGGATTGCGGGAAAAATGCATGGTGAGATGGCATAAACGAGGATGGCTTTGAAGGTGTTGGTGTTGCATTGGCGGCTTGGGACCTTTCCCAAAGGTCTTGCAACCATGTGGTTATCTTTTGAGGTGTGTCTATAAGGATGAGGTAGATGTTATGGTTTGTTGAGTCCTTGATGGCGTTCACAAGCGTTGTAAACACAGCAGTGGGGGCATCAGGGTAAGTGTCATGGAAATGTTGTAAGATGGTTGCAAACTCTTTGTTTAAAAGGCACTAGTTGCCACACCAGTGCCTAACTCGTGAACCTTTGCATAAACTTGTGTGAATTCAGATACTTCATTTGGAAGCCTACATCGGTCTTGAGCCATTGATGGCCGCTTCTTGCGCCTAATGATAGGAGGTCTCCCGCCAACACTTGGTGTATTTGTTCCACCTCCCCCTGTGTCTCCCTCACTTTGCATCCCATATGTGGCCATATTCAGTTCCCCTGATTGGCTTCTAGTGTTCATGGGTGTCTCTGACCCATCTAAGTCGACAGTGACATCATCCTCGGAGGCAACGTTAGAAGGGATTTGTGTGTCCATTGAAGACATTGCATGATGTCCTCTAGAAATGTTCCTCCCTGCCATCATCTCAATGTCATAGTAGTGGGGAAATGGCCGCTTAAGCAACCTAGCAAGGTCCTTGTTTGCCTAAGTATACAAAAAATTTGTATTAGGAAATTTAAGTGTAAATATAGGACATTACTTTTTTCGATTAAGGGACTGGTTTTTGGACATACCGCAAGGCTCTCCCTCCATTCAGGGCTGTCAGGCAGTGTGGTCTTATGCCTATTGTCATCCCATCCAATGCCACTCTTATTCGTCACAAGCTTCAAAGTGGCATAGTCCCTCCTCAAGTTCCTCCACTGAGTTTTGAGCTGGTCTATATTGCAGGCCGTCTTCCCCATCCTATTTTGCATTTCCACAGTTGCCTCCCTCCAAACCTCCCTAGTGAAATGATCGTTGACACACCTGCCTAGTTCATATTGTCTATGCAATACTGATACTAGAGCGGCATCAGACTCTCTTTCCCAAACAATACGAAACTTGGGGTCAGCAGAAGACATACCCCCACAGGTGCTGCAATATATTATGACAGTAAGGAGTGGCTACAATGACAATTACTATATAACATGTTTGATTTGTAGGGGCGCATCCCATCACAATACACAAATCATTATGCTAACAAGAAAATATTGTATTGTAGTACAGACAATAAACAGCCATCATACTGTAGAGACTAGGTTGATATATATATGGTGAAGTTGATATAACACTAACAGAGCTAGGTCTTGATGGACAAATGTGCATGTGGTCAATTTCATATATATATATATATATATATATATATATATATATATATATATATATATATATATATATATATATATATATATATATATATATATATATATAATTACACTATGGAGATTTTTTTGCTTATCTCAGCCTTGCATTATATCTTTTATCTTTTTAGAGAAAGTATGTACTTAGATAGTGGCGTCTAAGCTGCAATTACACTATGAAATAACCTTGTGCATCAGTTGCATATATTTTCTCTGTATATAGTAAAATCAATGTATGTATGTGAATATAAGTATAGTAGAAACAATAGAAAAGTAGTGACAACACACTATTTTCAGCACATGTGGTACATTTTACAATAAACAGACGAGTTCCCACTCAGTATATTTAATATAGTGGAATTTGATTCATGCCATCTGATTCATCTCAAATTGTACACGTTAGCTATATTTAAAGATGTGTTTTATTTGTTGATAAGATATCTGTCTTGCATTACTTGCTATGCCAACGAAAGCATGTACTTGAATGGTGATGGTTGAGTTGCAATTACACCAAAATTACTCTATACACCAACTACTGCTCTGTTGGTGTATCCTGGAAGTATTCTGTAACCAAACTTAGTCTATACACCAAACTTGATTCCATTTTTATAGACCTAGGTATTCTGTAACAGAATCACTGCTAAATTGCATGTCTGTAAATAATTGTTCTATTTTAGTGTAATTTACAGGTTCAGTGCATGGAAAGTCAACAACAAGCAATGATAGGATAATCCAAGCATATTTGTTTGATGACTTTCAAGCAAAAGAAATATTATCATATCATTTCAATGTTATAAATCATGACACATGGTAGGTATACCAAGAATACTACAAGTAATGTATAAATAAAGGTAGTTATTAGTACTCATTTTTTACCTATAATATTGCAATACTCATCAGTAGATTAAATTGATTCAATTTTTTACAGAGCTAGTTATTATGTAACAGAAATACTACTAAATTGCACATGTATCTAAAAAATGTGCGACTGTATCGCAGTGTCGCCGCCTTCACCTTTACTGCTCTCACGGATCAATAGTAGGGAAGATGTGTGACTGTACCGCAGCGTCGCAAGGGAGAGGAAGGTTAAGGCGAGAGGGAGAGAGAGGGGCATGCGAGAGATCGGGGTCAGGGGGAGGCTAGTGTCGGGGCCAAACCATACTGAGATCCCTAATCATGCCTCGAGTGGGACTAGCTTAAACCGGATAATAGGATTCCATAATCCCAAAGCGGGGTTTAGAGTCGCTTGCCTGCCAAATTCCTTTCACGCCCAATCCGGTTCGGGTTTTGTAGATCTAGCGCATAATGACAGCGCCTAATCCCGCCTAATTCGGACCCAGTCCGTTCCCAAACAGGGACTTTGAGCTTATGTGGGATGCGTCAGTTTTTGACGTGGGGGCCGTTCTTGGGCAGCATCTTGAGAAGAAACCCACAGTTATTTTCTATGCGTCTAAGACTTTGAATGATGCTCAACTCGATTATACCACCACTGAGAAATAATTGCTTGTCGTGGTTTTTGCTTTTGAAAAATTTAGGCAATATTTGGTGGGGTCTAAAGTTGTGGTATGGACAGACCACGCTACCATAAAATACTTAATGAAAAAGAAAGATGCCAAGCCTAGACTCATTAGGTGGATCTTACTCTTATAAGAATTTAACATTGAAATTAAGGACAAGGCGGGCATTGAGAATGTGGTTGCGGACCACTTGTCTCGGTTAGAGTAGGTAGATGAGAGAGATACCAACATACCCATTATCGAGACCTTTCCAGATGAGAAAATACTCTCTATTCAATCTAAGGATCCTTCATTTTCGCATATCGTGAATTATCTCGCATGTAAAGAAATCCCAGATGATTGGACCTATCAAGAGAAAAAAGAGGTTTTTCCATTCTTTAAGATATTATTTTTGGGATGACCCTCTTTTGTTGAGACAATGCAGGGATGGAATGTTACGCAGGTGTGTACCCGAGAGGGACAATGATAGTGTTCTTAGCCATTGTCATACATTGCCTACCGGCAGACATCATGCGAGTGCAAGGACGGTGGCGAAGGTACTAGAGAGTGGCCTTGATTGGCCTACACTTTTCTGAGACGCCTATGACTATGTGAGGAGGTGTGATTCATGTAAAAGGGTAGGTAACATCTCAAAATGGCAAGAGATGCCCCTCAATGTATTTCAAGAAGTTGAGGTATTCAATTTATGGGGCATTGATTTCATAGGACCCTTTGTGTCCTCTAATTCCAATTTATATATATTGCTTGTTGTTGATTATGTATCGAAGTGGGTAGAGGCAATACCCACAAGCACTAATGACGTTGTGGTAGTGTGCAGGTTTGTGAAGGAGCATATTTTTTGTAGGTTTGGTGTGCCCCGGATGATCATTAGCGATGGAGGCACCCAATTCACGAATAGGACACTTGTTGCATTATTGAGAAAATATGGGGTTAAGCATAATGTGGGTACCGCATATCACCCGCAGACATAAGGCCTGGTGGAGGTATCCAATAGGGATATCAAGAAGATATTGGAGCACATAGTGGCCTCTTCAAGGAAGAATTGGAGTGCATTATTACCGGACGCACTATGGGCATATAGGACCACATTTAAGACACCTATAGGCACTACACCTTTTCGATTGGCTTACGGACGAGCCTGTCACTTGCCGGTGGAATTGGAGCACAAGGCGCACTGGGTGCTAAGGAAGATGAACTTGAGTATAGATGATGTAGGGAGGAAGCGAATGCTAGAACTCAATGAGTTGGATGAGCTAAGAATGAATGCATATGAGAACTCAAGGATCTAAAAGGAGCAAAAAAAGCAAATACACGATCACCACATCCACTTGTGAGTGGTCAAGAAGGGTGAGAGTGTCCTTTTGTTCAATTCAAGGTTGAAGTTACATCCCGAGAAACTGAAATCTTGATGGAGTGGACCTTTTGTGATAGAGGAGGTGTGACCCCATGGTGCTATCATGGTGAGAGATGGTGAAATAAAATTCTTGGTGAATGGTCAAAGGTTGAAGCATTATTATGGGGAAGACTACACAAGGAAAGTGATTGAGATCAAATTTATGGCACCAAATGATGACTGAGGAGCATAATTGTGTCTAGCCCAAGACGTTAAATGAGGCGTTTGTTGCAAGGCAGCCCAACCTTAGTAGTGTAAATATTTTTTTCTTATAATTTTTTGCATTCTTAGGTAGTTTTTATTAATTTCACACTTAGTCTTTAAAAATGATACCCTAATAGGTTTGCTAAGTGTGTAGGTCTATGTGCATGTTGATACCATCAACAGTGTGTCGATGGTAGCGACGAGGGTGACGAGCAGCAATTGGTGAAATTTTGCTCTGTCGATAGTATCGACCACCCAACAGGGGAATCGAAGAAATCAAGGGAGTAAGTCTATATCATCGACTCCATGGTCGATGCTCATGAGATCTCTGGAGATATTCAGATGATTTCTTTCCAGAGAAATCGATGCCATCGACCATCATGTCGATGGTATCAACCCAGCTTCAGGGCAATTCACCACCAAGGCCTCATGAGGGCAAAGGATGCATACTGAAGTCGATGCCATCGACGGTCATGTCGATGGTATCGATGGGCCACGTTAGTGATCCGCAAGACGCCATCAACAAAGCTCGCCAAATAGGAGATCGATCTGTGGGACGGGTCGATACCATTGACCATTGTTGATAGTATCGACGATTCACCGATCTGAGCCCCCACATCCACCAATCGACGACCGTCGATAGCCTCAAAGACACATATTGTGCTACAGGTGTCGATACCATTGACACACTGACGATGGCATCGACTGGGCACCAAGGGCACCGAGCTTACTTATAAAAGGAGGGGATATGTTCATTATTCTTCACACCTTCAGAGCACCCTCCCTCAAACTTCGACCTTGAGCATTGACGAGCAACCGAAGGCGCAAGAAGCTTCATCGAGCTCTTCATTGACCGTGGAGAATGTCTTCTCTGACCTTCACTGAGATCCTTTTCTCTCTTCCATGTTCATTATGGTGAGGACTGTAGGATTGTCATCCTCACAGGCTGCCCCAATGGATATTGAGACCTTTGTCCCACCACCGCCAGGCTCCATTCCCCATCTGAAGCTTACTCATCCATCAGCATAAGTAAAGAAGATATATGACAAAATGATGAAGAGGATGATCGAGCCCACTCGTTATGGCGACCGAGCCATGATCTGAGATTTGGGGTTTGAGGACAACTTCAACTATGTCCTCCGTGGATAGGTGGGGAGGACAAACCGGATAGATGGTCAAGTAACCGACCACGTGGACGATCACCCTTTCTTCAGCAAGTGGCCTACTTACAAAGAACTCGTGGTGGAGTTTATGGCATACTTAGATATCTGTGTCATGCCCAATGAGGTCATCGCCACCGACCGTGAGTGGATCAAGGGCCGACTCTCTTTTTGGCTTGTCAACCGCAATTACAACCTCACGCTCGAGAAGTTCAACTCCATCTACAACTGGTGGCATTCTCCTGAACAATATTGAGGATCGGACAATCGGGCCGACTACGATGCCATGTTTGTGTAGTTGGTGACCACTCCACCGGGCAAGACGATAAGCTACCACAAGGTCACCATCACTGATTTCAAGCACCCCTTCGTGCGGGTTCTCCACCACATGTTGTGCATTACCTTCTTTGCTCGAGGTGAACTGTCACTGAGAAAATTCCAGGAGACAGACCTTTTCTTTCTCTACAACCTTCTGACGAGAGAGAAACTTAATTGGGGTGTGTTTTTCTTGACGCACATAATGGCAGTGAAGAGGAGCACTAGACGATCCCCTATTCATTTTGGGGGACTTATCACGCCACTAACCATCTACCTCAGGCTAGGCCTTTCCTCGCTCTCTGCACTGGTTAGCAGGAACCCCGTCAATCTGCTCCATCTCCATCGCTCCAACCTCCTTACAATTCGTGACAATGTGGCATATGCTCATTGCCACGTCAACAAGGAGTGCCAGGAGTGCGCACTTCCAGACCCCATCTTCAACCTTTAGGATGACCAGCACTTCCGGTGGCCTATCATAGCCATTGAGGATTCAGAGGAAGAAGTTGAAGCGGGAAACAACGATGACGATGTGGGCAATGATGATGAGGAGGAAGAGGAGACTTTCACTCCTCTTCGGTCATGAGTAGCTCCAAGGAAGAATCCACGCTTCTACCCGGGAGCTTCATCTTCCTCTCAGCCTTCGCCACCACAGCCCTCTCAGGGGGGAGAGGATGTCTATTCAATGCAGGGCATGTATTCCATGCTCCAGGACATCCAACAAATGCAGCAGCAGCATACTGCATCTTTTGTCGGTATTCAGGAAACTACTAATTGATTGTATGAAAATCAACAAGCTATCTATGAGAATGAGCGCCTCCTCCTCGCCAACCAAGAGAACATTCACAATCGGTTACATAGGATGCAGATGCAGTAGCAGCCCTTCTACGACCACTATTAGAGCAGGGATTACTTTGGAGGCTACCCACAACCACAACTGATGCCCCCATCTGACCTTTAATTTTAGGGGCGGTTTCCTACCTAGGATCCCAGAGGCCAGCAGTACCTGCCATATCCACCACCAGAGCAGTAGCAGGGTATCACTGTTCCACCTTCTAAGTTTGTTCTTGACTATAAGGCTATAGCTAAATTCAAGCTTAGGGGGGAGATGGAACAATTTCTATCTTAGTTTTATTTTCATTTTATTTTATTTGTCATCTTCTTTTATTTTAGCATGTTTCTTAGTTTTTTGCAATTTCTTTTAGTTGTGTAGTTTTATTTATTTACGACTTTCTAGGATCCACGTTCTATCTAGTGTAATCAGTGGATGTCTAAATGTAAATTGCATTGTCATCTCAATGTTTTTCATATGAGGCTAAGGTGTGAAATATGAGTATTAATTGAAAATTTTTCAAGAAATTGTAATTTGGCTTGTTTGAACTTGAGCACGTAGCTTATGAAAGTAATTGGGTAGGTCAACTTTAAAACATATGATCATAACTATACATCCTTATGGTTCAAGAAATGAGGACGGATATGGATGTTGAGCCTAAACTGACCAAACGGTAATGGGACTTTAATCTGAAGTGAGAGAGAGAAACCCTTTGATTGATTGATACACATGTCAGTAAGGAGGGACATATAATCTTTTCCAATGGTTCTATCAATTAGTCTTGTGATCTGTCCACCTCATTTTATTCACACTCCACCATAAGAATTGGGAGCACTTTACAGTTTCCCATTTCCTGATTGCATGTCATTTAGATCAGATTGCATTATAACTAGATTTTGCATCTTTTGTATAATAAAAAAAATGTTGTATTTTAGTCATGCATACACACATTTTAGAGTGAATGTCATTGTAGTTGCATAATTACTTTCATATAGTTGCATTTTGCATACTCCTGAGCATATAGGACATTATGTGCCTTACTTCTTCTGAAAAATAAGAAAAAGTAGGGAACTTATTTTATACTCTTTGAAAAATAAATTACAATGCATCAATTTTAGTAGTTATGTGAATAAGCCCAAGAAAAAAAAATATTGTAAATTTCTCCTTAGTCAATTGAGAAAAATAAGGGCTTGAAGAAAAAAAAGAAGGAAAAGAAAAAAAAATAAGTATGTAAAAATCAGAGGGAGAAAGGAACTTGTTTCACCTGTATAATAGGAAGAACAAGCATGTGATGTAGTTTTGTAGACATTTCATCTCACATTGAGACAAAATAGTAGAGCATGCATCATTTCACCTAAAATGTAGGCATTAGGTCATTTTCATATGCATATGCATCATTTAGGTCATTTTTGTTATTTTTCCATGTTAAATTGTATTATGCTCCTTTTTCTTCCACAGTCGCCCATTCCATCCACTCGTTGCTCAAAACGGTAGGCCACCTATGATTGTCTCCTCATTCTTGTATATCAGGAGATCTGCTTCCATGTAGATGGTAGTTAGGACATGAGCAATGTAGATAGGAGATCAGAAGATGCACCAAGCTTGAACCAGAGGATTGTATTATATTAACTGCCTTATTTGATAGTGTTCGTTGATCTTGGGGTGGGTATCTCTTATGGATGATCATTGTCACCTTTAGGGTAGTTATCGTTCTGTGGTTAGTGAGGGATGGTATGTGCATGTCAGGTGGGATTCATACTGTGATATCTTATATGCTAGTATGTTCTTTAGTTGACCCTCGCAATTATATTCTATAGGTTTGTTGCTCGAGGATGAGCAAAGTTCAAGCTTAGGGGAGTTTGATGTGAGGGTTTTGAGTCACTTTTATAGGCTAGTTTTGCATTCGTTTTGTGCGTTTATTGGTCATATTTGTGGTTAATATCGCATGATTCATTTCCTTTAGCCTATAATCTCATTATGCATCAATTTTACCTTGTTTCATTGTACTTTGTATAAATGATCATATTTCTTGGATTTCATTCGTGTTTTTCTTGTTATTCCAGGAAATTTGAATATTTGAAGGTGTCGATACCATCAACAGGTGGTCGATGCCATCGACATGGCCACAGTGCATAGTCGGTGAAGAAGATCAACAAGTCGATACCATCGATGAGTCTGGTCAATGGTATCGAGCTATCATCAGAGAGAGCACCAAGAAGCGAAGAGGCGCCCGATACCTTGTGTGGGTCGATACCATCGACACCCCATCGATGGTATCGACATCATCGGATCAGGAAAATCTGCAAATCGCTTTCAATCAAACGGTCGTGATATTTTTGTCATCCATAAGTGATCCCTAAACCTAAGAAAGATGGTCCAAGCCGTACTATCACGCCCATATCCGCCGCACGAGTCTAGGAAGAGAGGAGAGAAAAGAACAGAGCCCAGATCTACGCCCTGGATGTTTCTAGAGATGTAGACAGACGATTCTCTTACCGAAAGGTTGAAGAATGTGCATCACACACCGAGGATCTCCCGGATCTCCTTCGTTCAGGGGTTACATCATCTCCATCCATGTTTCCCCTATGTTTCCTTCTTCTTTGACGGTGTTTTTCATTAAGATGAACATGATGGGCTAATCCCCTTTGTCTTTAGGACTGGGAGTAGCCCGGGCAATTGTTGTATGACTCTTCTTACATAGTTTATCATAATTTGTCCCTCAAATCTGTGGTATGATATCATTTTCTCCATTTCTATCATTGTGCTTGATCACCATAATGGTAATTTAATACCCTTAATTACTTTTGATGAAGAATTAACGGTTGATAAGAGGTGGTAATCATTTGGAAAAGGTAATGTACAGTTGATGGTGGAAACCCAGAGATCAGTTTTTCATGCACCTAATTTAGGGTATAGGTTACTACTGGCGTGGAACCGACCTAGATTAAGGTAGTGAATATTGCGGAAGTGAGAAATTTTGACTATGGGCCACTACCCAGAATATGAGATGAATTGGGATGATTGTGTAGGAATTAGTACAACGAGAACCCACAGTGAAACTGCAATCCTAGAGATTCCATCTTAATTGATTAAACCAACCATTTAATCGATTGCTTTATTTTCTTTTATTTTTGTTTTCTTTTTCAAAACAACTTGCAACTTTTATAATTGGTCTAGCTGATCGTGAATAGTTATTAGTATTGCAAATATATGGTAGAGGTCGATGGGTGAGGTCAATGGGAGGTTGATGGGGTATTAGAGGTCAATGGGTGGTGGAAGTTGGACGGAGATCTTTGGGGTGATGGAATTTGAAGAAGTATTGGAGGTTGATGGGTGGTGGAGGTAGATGGGTGGATAAGTTAATGGTAGTGGTGGAGGTCGGTGGGTAGTGAAGGTGATGTAGGTGAAGGTTATGAAGGTGGAGGTTTATTAGATGGTGGAGGTGAAGGTGAATGTGGTGGAGATGGAGGTGGAGGTGGAGGTGGAGGTGGATGGGAGGAGGTTTATGGGGAGACATAGGATTAAGGGGGATCGAACACATCCAACCGCTGAGTGTATAGCCATTTGATTTGCTACCATGGAGAATTCTTTCTCATCACAAATCGAGATGATTGGGTTTTCACCAATAGAAATCATATATATAAATAAGAAAATATTTATGTGATGTGTTTAAAACAATTGCAATGCACTATTATTTATAGGATAAGAGAGTAAGTGAGAAACAAAATTGGGCAATATGGGATAATAAAAATACTAAAGACAAAATGCTAAAGCACACAACGCTAATGCACACAAAATAGCATAAAGAATATATACTAATATTGTTCCTTCAAAGCAGTAAATTATCATCAGTAATAACAATATAATGTGTTAAGACAATAATTAACAAAACAACAACATTAATGTGATACCTTTGTTTGGAAGCCCTAGTATTGCAGCAACATGTTTTATCTCAAAACTAATCGATGTTTTCTCCACTTACAATGCCTTCTATTCCAGAAAGTAAGCCTCCAATAGTTGTTGGATCAACACCATATTAAAAGTTTTTTGGATAATCATAGTAATGAAATGCCCAAAATTAGTTATCTTCAACATATGCACATGCTCTTTTTTAGAAATTTCCAATAACTTCTTAAATTTTGATAGATTGCATCATATCACCACGACCCTATCTGCCCGACTACCTTCCTACTAAGACTTTGCCTAAAAAATTAGTACAATAAATGTCGGCACTTTCCTCAAACAAGTACTATTCTCAAAGTTTAAAAATAGAAAATAAGCAATCCATAATTATTATAAATCAGCACAACATGAAAAATAGCAATTACAAACCAGCACAAATCTCACAAAAATCACTAAGAAAATTAGTACAACATATATTTTTAGTTTTGATAACAATACAACAAATCAAAATTCAATCTAGTAATGAATGAGTAATTTCCTCATAAAAATGAACATTGGTATTTTCCTCATATATGTACTGGTTATTAAATATTTTTCTCAAAGTTTACAAATAGAAACTAACTAATCCCTAATCATTACAAATTAGTAAATTATATATTTTCATCTTTAATACACAATCCACGCAGCAAATCTAAATCAATACAGTAATAACAATACTCATATTATTACTAGCACTCAAACAAGCATCCCCATATGAATGAGTACTTTTCGCATTCAAAATGAATATAGTATAATAACAATATTTCAATACCAATTTATAATGAGCATTGTTATTATAAATATGAGTATTTTCCTTATATTAAATCCAATTTTAATATAACATATACTAATTATTTACCAATTTTATTATAATAGATATGAATTCAGTACCACTTCATAATGAGCATTGTCCTTATAAATATGAGTATTGTCCTTATATTGAGCACAATATACGAATACTAATTTAGTACCAATAGTATTGTCCATAAATATGTGTGCCATCATCATAAATATATACAATCCTCATATCTTAAGAAAAGTAAGTATCACTTCTAAGAAAAGCTCAAATCGATCCAGTAATCATATTCAACACCGAAAATCTGTCTACTCAGCCAGTACGCAGTCATTAAATATTATCACCCAAAATATGAGTACTTTTCTCACACTAAGAATACTACCCACCATAGATGATCAATAGACACATGAGTATTGTCATCATAATCATTAGTTTTCCTCCTATTAAATTCTTGTTGACCTATTTTTAATATATTATATAACACCAACACATACTAATTCAGTACCAATATATAATGAGTACTGATAATACCGGTTTACTATAATAGATACTTATTGTTGGATATTGTCCTTAGATTTCAATATAAATTTGTTTTGATGCTACAAATAGCTCAATCAATCTAGAAAATTAAGTATTGATTGTATGAATACCCATATTAAGTATTAATTCTAGGAATTTAAGTACTAATTCTAGAAATATCTCAATTGATCCTCATATTGAATTTGTACAGTACCCATATTCAACACTTAAAATTAGTCTAGTTAGGAAGCACACAACAATTAAATCTGAGTATTGTTCTCACAATAACCATATTCAACACTAAATATGAGGATTGTTCTCACAGTACACAGCCATTAAGTGTATCATTTAGTGAGTGTTTCCTTCATATGAGTATTGTCCTCATAATACTATATTAAAACTCATAAATTCATAGATGGAGAGTGAGGCGATTCCAGTGGCGATCTCGGAGAAGGCCGCGGGGGCATCTGCACCGGCGGCCAATCCCCCAAAACAGCAAAGGTGGGCAATGTTATAGATATCACGAATGTAGTGAAGATAAGAGACCATGGGAAAGCAGTGGCATGGAGTATGCCGGCATCAATCAGAGTTTCACAGGAAGCCAAGTCCTGGGCAGATCTGGTCACAATGAAGTCGAGCTCCCCCAATACTTTCTTCAATAAGCTTGACGTTCAGGTTGTAGATGACAAACTCATGTACTAGAAAAGCATCGCGGAAAGTAACTTACAAAGATGGAGCAAGGCAGCTGCTGGCTATATCATAGGGATGAACCCACATTGGCCATCGCTAGTGAGATTCCTGGAACAATTGTGGAAGGTCAAGGGTTCGCTTGAAATCAGATCTAGATGGAGGGGCTTCTTCATCTTACTATTCTCGAATGATGAAGACATGACCACGGTGGATGGAGGACCATGGTTTAAATAATAAGTAAGCATTTGACCACCACTACATGGAAGAGGAGGAGAAATCTTCTCTTTTTATCCCCAATCTACATTGGTTGATCAAGCTTTTCATGTGGGCCACTTTTAGAAAGCATCTAAGACTTGTGCAAAGATGTGTAGTACAACCACATCAAAATGAATGTAATAAAAAGGATGTTTACCTGATTTTTCCCTTAAGAAATGGTTTTATCTATCTTTTCTTCTTTTTCAAATATTTTCCTTTATGTAACCTTATTAGTGTAATTTTTACCATGCACCAACTTTGTTGATGTTTTTGTTTCTCATATTTTCTCCATTATTAACTCTTGGAATAATGTTCCCTTTTATATGAGTCATGTGACTTCATTACTCATATCTTGTATGTTCTCATCCAATTGATACATGAATATAAGTTGGATACACTATTATCTTTCCCACTCTATTTGCATGTTATGTTTGGATTAGGAATTACTATTAGTAATGGTGAGATAAGTAGGTTGAAGGCAGACGTTTATATCATACTAGAATCGAGAACAAAGAAGGAGGACATTGGAGCTATTATGGAGGGGATTTGGCCGAGAGCAAAATATATTTCTAATGAGGATTACTACTCTTATACTCGCATTCTTTTGCTATGGAGATATCTTGGCTACACAATTAACAAACTTCTAGATAATGAACAGATTGTGCATTGTGAGATTGGTATTGAGAGTCGTCATTCTAGTTTCTATATTTCTGCCATTTATGGATCAAATGGTGATACTGAGAGAACTAATCTTTGGGACACTCTGAACTCTATCTCGAGAACGAGTGTGGCTGTGTGGTGTGTGCTTGGTGACTTTAATGTCGTGAGGTTCTCTTATCAGAAACTTGGGAAGCAACCCCCCACTAATAAAATTATGTCTGACTTTAACACTTTGTTGGATATCACTGGTCTTATTGAGATTCCTTCAAAGGGGCCTTTTTTTACTTGGGATAGTCATAGTAAAAAGGGTGTTAGTACCTTTTCAAAGATTGATAGATCCTTCTGTAATGTTAAGTTCCTTGGTCTTTTCCCTTCTATGTGGAGTGAAGTTGTTTCAAACATGATCAATGATCGTCGTGTTCTGTTGTTGCACTTGCAAACCAATAAAAAGAAGAACATGCCTTTTAGGTTCATCAACAGTTGAGTGTCACAACCTGGTTTCCACCATGTTGTGAATGATGCGTGGAGGAATTTAATGGTGGAGGGAGCCCCTATGTATAGAGTGTACAGGAAGTTGAATGTTGTAAAGGAAGCTATGTTGAAGTGGAACAAAGATCATGTTGGCAATTTTTCTTCAAAAGCAAAGGAGTTCGAAGCCGAAGCTCTTGAGTTACAAAAGAAGGTTGATTACTCTCCTGATGACCCTCAGCTTCAAGGCAGGTTGGTCGACAAGAGGAAAACTCTGAGTAAATCCCTTCTTGATGAGGAAAGCTTCTTAAGGCAGAAATCCAGAGCAATCTGGCTAAAGGAGGGTGATAGAAATACCCCCTACTTCTATGCTTCTCTCAAGACTAGAAGGATCTATAATGGCATTCACGTTCTTCATGAGGATGATAGATCTATCAATGATTCAGAAGAGATTATTGATCATATTGTGAGTTTCTACATAAATGTATTCAATTCTTCTGATTCAAATGTTGTATGTTGGAACCAAAATTGGGAAATCCCTACCCTGACTTCTTCGCAGATTCAAAATTTGAGGAAGCGGGTCACCAAGGAGGAAATCGATCTGGTTGTTAAAAATCTCAATGTGGACAAGGCTTTGGGCCCTGATGGTTTTAATGGAGCTTTTTTAAAAAAACTGCTGGTCAATTATGGGGGAAGTGGTTACCAAAGCCATCCTTAATTTCTTTGAGTCTGGGAAGCTTATTAGAGAATGTAATAGATCATTTATCACCCTCATCCCCAAGGTTCATGGAGCTACAAATCTCAAGGATTTCCGCCCTATTTCTCTTTGTAATGTCATGTTCATGATCATCACAAAGATAATGGCAAACAGACTCCGTGATGTGTTTCCTAGTCTTATCTCCAAGAATCAAATTGCATTCATCAAAGGAAGGGTCATCAGTGATGTTGTCCTCCTGGCAAATGAGATGTTAAGCACTTTCTCCTCTTCCAATGCCCCCCTGCTATGTGTGTTAAGGCTGACCTATCTAAAGCGTATGACATTGTGAGAAGGGATTATGTTCTCTTTCTGATGGAAAGGATGGAGTTTCATCCTTGTTGCCTCTCATGGATTCATGTGTGCTATAACTCAGCTTCTTTTCAAGTTCTGGTCAATGGCGTGCCTTCTAACTCTTTTGAAGCTTCCAATGGGGTGAGGTAGGGTGACCCCCTAGCCCCTTATCTCTTTGTGCTTGCTATGCAGGGCTTCACTTCTGTCATGGAGTCTGCTGTTAAAAAGAAAATGATCTCCCCTCTCAAAGCTTCGGATAGTTTTGGGATCTCACACATAATCTTTGTAGACAATCTACTTCTTTTCACCAAGGCGGATAGTAGGAATGCTCAACAGCTTGCTAAAGTATTGAAAACCTTTTGTTCTATTTCGGGGCTGAGACTTAACAACACAAAGAGTTTGTTGTTCTTAAGTAAAGGAGTTGATGTGCATCTTGAGAATATTACGAGTTATCTTAATATTGATAGAGTGGATCTTCCAGTCAGGTACTTAGGCCTTCCCCTCTTCACTGGCTGGTTGACCAAGGCAATGTGTGCTCCAATTACTGATAAGATAAAGAGGAAACTAGACTCCTGGAAAGGCAAATTGCTTTCTTTTACAGGTCGTCTGGAGCAATTTATATCCACCTTCTCAACCTATCATGCTTTCTGGTCATCAGCTTTCGCTCTCCCAAAGGTAGTAATCCTGGATATCGAGAAGCATATGAGGAACTTCATTTGGGGGGATTCTAATGTGCAAAAACACCTCCATATAGTGTCATGGGAACATATTTGCAAACCTAAGGAGGAAGGAGGGCTAGGTGTTCGTTTGGTGGAAGACTAGTCAAAAGATGGTTTGTTGAAGAATCTATGGGATGTAGCCAATAGCAAAGAAACTTTGTGGCTGAAGTGGTTGCACGAGAAATACATTAAGAAAGAATCTATTTGGTCAGTAGGGTGCAATTCTACTGCCCCTTGGATGTGGAGAAGTTGTTGAGTGTGAAACATATGTTGAATGTGAACATTGAGTTTCGTGTTAGTAATGGTAAGGCTTTTCATTTCTAGAACGATCCATGGCTCCCTAGAAAAAAGAAATCTTTTGGATTTCTGTGATGATCACATGATTCTTAGAATGTGAAAAGGATCCAATTGCAATATCTCTCCATGCATCTTGGATAAAAACTAGAATCTTCCAAGCATTAGAGGGAGTGATGTGATTCACAATGCTATTAGTGGTATGAGGGCCTTAACTGATAATGATGATCAGATCCTGTTTGAGGGAAAGAGTGAGTTCAAGCTTAAAGATGGTTGGGATCTTTCTAGAAGGAAAGGGGTGAAGGCCAAGTGGCCCAGATGGGTGTGGAAAGCAAAATTTCCGAAAAGCTATTCTTGTTTTCTATGGAAATGCTTTCTGAACAAAGTACCTACCTGTGAGTACCTGAAAAGAGATGGGTTGTCTTTGGATGCAAGGTGTGTTCAGTGTTTCACTAAGGGGGAGGATCTGGAGCACTTGTTGTTTACGTGTTCATTTAGTTCTGAGTTATGGGACTCATTTAGAAGTGCCTATGGAGGTCATTCCTGGTGGTTGGATTAGCTCCTACAGTTTTCAGGGTAAAAGAAGATTGCTGCAGGCTTAATTCTTCTGAGGATTTGGATGGAAAGGAACCTTAGAGTTTTTGGGGGCTCTAAGAGAAGGCCTAAAGATATCTGGAATGTCATCTACATAGATACAAAAAACACTCCATACGTGAAGATGTACAGATAGCTTAGTTTCTGTTTTCTATTTTTTGATCTTCCCTTTATTGGGCCCTGCCCTAGGCATTGTAAATATCATTTTTTTCCTCTATAGGAAAAAATAGAGGCATGATAGGTTCATCAAAAAAAAGTATTGTCCTCATATTATTAAATCGGTATTACTCAATTACTTCTAAGAATAACGTGGTTCGATCTTCATACTAAATTGAAAAACACTAGAGTGGGGTGAATACGGTTTTATGATAATTTTAAAAATTATTTAAGCAAACAACCACAAAAACATTGAAGAAGGAGGCAAGGTGTTTAGAGTGGTTCCACCGTTAGCAAATACTAAGGGAGTCAGTCCACTACCCGGTTGTTCCCAACTGGGATTTTGAAAGCAATTGTATTTTATTACCTCGCAAGGATGTTACATAAGATACAACTACCTTCACAACCCTTAGGATAGCCTTCACCTAGAAGTAGTCCCACCAACCTTGAAGCAGCCTTCCTCGAAGTGACTCCAAACTCCCCCTTGAAGTAGCTTTCCTATTGAACTAGCTTCCCATTGAGACAGCCTTCTTGAAGTAATCCTAAGTCCACTGAGCTACCTTCATCACCTGAAGAAGCTCCAACAACCTCCTTTCCGCAACCTACAACCTAGGAGTAGCAAAGGAGAACAAAATACAATAGAAGGAACAAGATTGGAAGAAAGAAACAATGTTACCAATTGAGTACAGCGCTTTGATCCTATATCAAGCGTATTGATCTCCTATCCACTGTGGATGAACGTGGTAGTTTGGTGGCTAGGAGATACTAAGATATAGGACACTAATGTAGAACTCAAGTAAAATAGATTGCAAGTGTATCTCAGCTTGTTGCTCACAAAAAATGAATATCAAGTGTAATTGTATGCACAAGTGATGCTTTGGGTGTCCTAAGGCCTCTCCTATTAATAGGAATGGATTATAGGGGATTAGGGACATTCTATAAACTTTCTAGGATGTTCTTAGTTCTCAACTACCTGTTAGGTGTCCACTAATTATATTGCAATGGCTAGTTGTTTATTTCTGAAAAGTGCAGTCCAAAACTTCTCTCGGTCGAGAAGTTTGTCGACCGAGATTTTCTCGGTCGAGCTTTTTGTCGACCGAATGGGAGACTATTGTAACGTTCGATTCCAACTCCCAACTACTTTTATAACTCAGTCTAAAGGCTAGGAGGGTCTATTCTCAGTCAAGAATTTTGTCGACCGAGAGTATCTTGGTCGAGGAATTTGTCGACCAAGAAAGTCCATGATTCAATGTGTTGTGTTGTGTTATCTACTAAGTGTGTGTCTAAATGTGTAATTGTGCATATATCTTAGGGGAGGATCTATCTAAGTGTTGTTAGTGGATAGGGAAGATCTTAACACTTTATTTACATGATATCTAAGTACTTGTACATTATATACTTGTACAAGTTATCACATTTGAGTACAATCATGAAAATAAAGCAATTTTAGCAAATTGATCTTCCAAGTTTTGCTATCTACCACTTTATGTGCTTTTCCCTGAAACACTCAAATAGCAAGTTAGAGACACAAGAATGAAATGTTTGTCATCATCAAAACAAAGGGTTTAATAATGTCCAATTTAGCCAACAATCTCCCCCTTTTTGAAGATGACAAACATTCCTAAAATATAAATCAAGGGAATTTAAAAAGCATGAGTTTCATACCTGAGATTTACCTTTTGTAGATATTCTCTTTCTTATTCAAGGAGTGTGTGCTAGTTATTCCCAAAAGGGTATAGAACATAATATCCAACTCTTAGGGAATATAGCAATAATTTATGTAAAGTCAAGAGATTTTGTTTTTTATTTATATTACTTCTCCCCCTTTGTCATTTCAAAAAGATAACCATATAACCAATTTGCTCCCCCTGAATGGGATGCTCCCCCTTAATTGTATTCTATAACAAAAAAATTTCAAATTTAGCCATAATTCAAAAATCATGATTTATTTCTTGATCATTTGCAAGGGATGTTAAGCCCTGAAATGACACGAGAATCCTTTAGGATCATGAATATATTTTAATAGTTTCTCAACCATTTGCAAGGGATGTTAAGCCCTGAAATGATTTGAGATTCCTTTTAGGCCCATATAAGGATCAATGACTTTATTTCTCAACCATTTACAAGGTATGTTAAGCCCTGAAATTATATGAGATTATTTTAAGTTCATAGAAGAATCAATGAATGTATCTCTAACCAAATACATGGGATGTTAAGCCCTAATTTGTTTAGAGAATTCAATTAAGAGAAAGATATACATCATATTCAAGAATGTTGTAGGCTCCTTTATTTTCATAACCAAGATTACTTTAAGGATACTAAGGTCATAAATAGCTTTTGAGGTTCAATTAAATAAGTAACATGTTGAGCAAATATACTAAGGTTAAGTTCAGGTGAATGATTTACAAATAAGCATTTTGTCAAGATTATTTTAGGTCAACCTTGACTTCGACCATGGTGCCCCTCGGTTGAGCTCCTTTTTCAACCAAGAGGCATTTCTATAGATTTCCAATGTATGCATTTTCATAGATTATTCAATGGGCTACTTGATCTTATTGTGTATGATCAGTATTAGTTCTTCATTTTGGTCATATATGAACTTATGAATGTTGAATAGTCTAAGATAGAACCTTTTTATGACTTAAGTTTGTCACTTGTGAGCAAAACGTTTTAGAAGATATCTTGTCATAAATTCTTAGGATGCTCAAATCTTTTCAAACCGGTGATGATTATATTTTAACCAAGTTCCTTGTATGATCACTTCTTTTGTTTTCAATTAATGTTGAACAAAGTCTCCTATGCAAATAGATTTGCCATTAGTACTTTTCTTGAATAAAATCAATTATTTCCTCAAGTATGCTTTTTGAGACAATTTATGCAAAGTATAAAGTTTTGATGCCCACATATTCTTTCTTTTATAATATGTAAAGTTCATTGCATATTCCAGTCACTTAAGTTAATTCCAATTGAATTATCTTATTTTAATAGAACAGTTCTGACAGAGTTTTCCTCGATCGACAAAGTTCTCGACCGAGTGATATTCGGTCAAAGTACTTTTTGGCTGGATGTTTCTCAGGTTTTTGTAGACTTAAGACAATAACTTACGCGGTCGACTATTTTATCGATTGATAATTTTATTATTTCTCCAGAAAATGCAGGTTTGAGAGAGAAACTACTTCGGACGACAATTTTCTCAATCGAAGTATGTCTCGGTCGAACTTGTTGTCGATCGAGATTGTTTCTGTTGTGTTTTTAGTAATTATTTGCAAGTAAAACATAAGGTATTTCCAATATAATTATAGAAATATGCAAATTAAAGCTTAGTTTAGTTGAGATACGACATTTTGAATATCAAAGTAACGTTTTAGTCAAATCTCAACTAATCATATTTAAATCTCTAAGTTTTAGGAACCCAAACTAGATCAACATCCTTTTTCTTGTATGGGTAAGAAAATGAATAATGTCCAAGATGTAAATAATAATGACAACATATAGAATCAATTTCATTTCTCTTCTTAGCTAGATTGTCTTTAGGCACATACATAATTGTAGTCTTGGGCACTTGTGTCCTTCTCACTCTAGGTTTTTGATAGGATTTACCTTTGGGCTTATAACCTAGTCCTCTCCTTCCAATCTGACCAGAAGAATCTTTTAGGATCTTATCAAGAATACCATTCTTTTTTAAGCTACTAATTTCCTTTTGTAACTTAACAATTTCATCCATTCTTCGTTTAACATCTAACTTTGCTTGTTCTAGATTAGATAACAAACACTACTATAGAAAAGGTCTTTGGTGTCGGTTATTTAGACCCTTTAGCGTCGGTTTCTAAGCGACACCCAAGTGGGCGCCGCTAAAAGTCAACATCTTCAGCGTCAGTTTCTAACTGATGACATAACCCTTCCCGCCACTGAAAACGTGCCAGCAAGGGAACTATAGATGTCAGTTATTAAAGAAAATCGACACTATATCATGATTAAAGACGTCGATTAATAACAATTGATGCCATAACCCTTCCCACCATCGAAAACGTGCCAGCAAGGGAACTATAAGTGTTGATTTTTCACTAATAACCAACGTCGTTATGGGATAAAAAATCAGTTTTATGCTAATAACCAATGCCATATCCCTACCAGCACGGTCGTGCTTCCCAACATGGTCGTAGTACCTGACCACAATAGGCGTCAGTTCTTACAGATAACCAAAGCCAGCCATGGAAGAGATGTCAGTTTTTTGCTAATAACTGACGTTGTATGTCTTTGGTGTCGGTTTTATACAAATAACCGACGCCTAGTTCTGATTTTTTTTTCTTATCAGTTTGCAGGTCTGTTGTATAGCTAGTCAGCAGGATGTAGAACCTGCAGTTCAGTTCTAAACTGTAGGTTTATAGCATCCATTGATTTCATCAAACAAAAGGCCACAAACCTGCAAAGTCATTCACATTCAGACACATGTATTGATCAGATACATGTAGAAACATGCAAAGTTATTTACATTCACATTTAGTTCCATTCATTTCATCTCTTTTCACATTCAGACATTCTTGTATTGATCAGAAAAAGTCATTCACATTCACACATATGACAATTCATAAAAAGTCATTCACATTCACACAAAAATAATTATGAGAACAAAGTTTAGAAATATCATTCTTTATTCATCATCGTCATCATTGCCATCGTTGTCCCAATTATATTTAAAAATTCCCACTACTTGTAGGGCTTTTGCCCATTCTTCTCTTACAACATCTAATTCCTCCCTCGTATAGGAAGTATGTACATTTAATAACTTTCCACCTATACTGAAGTCAGTTTTAAACACCTACAAAGAGAATGATGTATATATATAATTAATAATATATAATAAGATCGATATATTTCGTATTATCTAATGAGACTATATATAATACTTGATGTATAGTACCAATTTCCATTATGGCATATTTTATGATTAGGTCCATAAATTGCATCACATAGTAGGAACATGCCCAACCGTTGTCTTGTGTAGCACACTATAAATTGAAACATACAAATTATTCAAAAATACAAATAAGCACAGTTCACATAAATAATATATACATTGGAGTCGGGAAATTACTTTCACATTCTCCCAAATTAGTGGCTGATTCTTTTCCTGGGGACCTTTCCTCCAGCTTTTTTGAACTTTTCTAAAGCCCTACATGCTAATGTAACACATTAAATTGCATAATTAAATAGTAATGTAATAACATATGTTAACAGATATAAAAATATGAAATATTTCTCACGTGAATAATGGCCTTTTCATTGTGTGTCCATATAATGCATTCAATTCCTTCCCCACAGTATCTAGATGATAGACAGTGAACGTCTTGGGGACAATAACTAGTAACTCCCAATGCCTACCACTACAGGTAAAAAAGTTAAAAATTAATAACTCAAAATCTACAATAAAAATGTAATTTCTTAAGTCCAAATTACAAACAAAGTAAACTTACTCGACATTGAATGGAGCTATTATCACAGTCTTCTTATTTTTGCCAAAATATTTAAAAGCATCATAGCGGTATGAAGTAACTGAAGAAGGGTGTGTATCTACAAGACTAATCAAAGATGGAACCAAAAATCCCACATGGGAAAATGCAAAATTTGTACATATCGTGTGTAAGTGGTTGCAAAACATGTATTACATATGCATTAATATATAAGAAACCAGATCACCGTATATAAAACAAGGTATATGGGTGTATAAACAAGATCTCACCATATCCACAGCTCTATCATAGATGTGTTTAGACATTCATAACAAAACAACTCCAAAATATCTTGTATAAATATCTTGTTATCATATGATTGACCTGCATTAATACGTATGCATTAATGTGTATGCAAAACTTGTATTACGTATGCATTAATATGTATGCAAAACTTGTATAAATAGATTGTTATCATATGATTGACCTACAGCATCCTCTGGAATAGTAACATTTATAGGGAAATTTGAATCATGTTCAACTATCCATACTGCCATACCCCTACAATTAGGACCTAACGAGGCGTGTAGGTCCCTTGGAAGCCAACTTGGTACTTTAGGAGCTGGAGGACGAGGCTGAGATGTAGCGGGTGATTTCTTTTTGAGTTGTATATATAATTTTAGATCAATTGACTCATATATACACACTAACAAATTAGCATAATGTAAATTTACCATACAATATTAGTATAGATGACATCCTCTTTGGGCCACATTATCACTCCACCTTCTGCCTCACCAAGCGTTTCATAATCTGGGTGGGCATATGATAGTGGAAGATCCCTCCAATAGGGGAGTATATGTATCGGGCTCACACAAACTGCACCATCTAGTATTGGAGTCCCATGAAATAGCTCCCCTGGAAGGGATGGGTAAGCGTGTGCATATGCAATGATATATTCTTGACTTTTTAGACGGTATGGTTTCAACCCCTACAAATTTATGTAAAGAATGTTATATACATATATACATAAACATATCATCTTGAAAATACTAGCTACTATATATGTCATAAAAATACTTACAGTGGACGTGCTAGGTGGTGGGTCTACAGGATTACTCCCAACCTCTGTAGTAGGAGAAGAGCGGCCCGGCACAGGTACTGTCTGAGTGGCAGTCTGAGATGCATGTCACTTGCTAATTGCTTCATTGACTCTCTTATCAAGTGCTTCCTCGACTCTCCTATCAAGTGCTTCCTCAACTCTCCTGTCAAATGCTTCCTTGACTCTCCTATCAATTAATTGATACATATACATGGATAAAAGAAACGCTAGCTTTTGATTATTGAATTCTCTTTCAGAATAACATTCTAAAAAAAGAATAAGTTACCTCAGCTTGTGAAAGTCCCATTTTTGGGACTGGTTTGTGCTATGATGGCCCAAAGAATGATTTGATGCCCACACCAGCGCCTACACCCCTAACACGTCCAAGATACTCTGGGTTACCCAGAGCAACTGTCAATTCATCCCTTGTGCCCTCAGGGATGAACTTGCCTTCCTTCCTATGCTCGTGCAGCTCCCGCTAATCGCCATAAATAGATATTGTCAAGTAAACATAACAATAATAAATATCGATCGATTGCTCTAAGAGTTGAATTGTACCATTTTTTATCCGCCTCAGCAGTTTCGTGCTTCGTTATATGTCCCTTCTTGTTTTGCCTCCCAGTTATCCACATAGAATGGTGAGGCAGAGGTGTGGGACCAATAGTAGAGGACTCCTGAGTAGCAACAGACTGAGCAGTAGACTCAGTCTGTAGTCTTTGGTGAATGCATGCATTGCCTCTTGGACCCATTGTGTGGTCATGCACATTCAGTGCACGCCTTGCTCTTTGAGCATTGTTGATAGCCTTGTTAGTAAGCACATTAATTTGGTTAGTAACACTAAAGGTTAATCTTGAATAGGTGAATACATAAGAACCTATATTAATTAAACTGGGAGTGGCGCTTATTACCTTGAATTCATCCATTTATCTTTGGGTAAAAAAGTCCTCCCCGTCTTTGGTGTCCAGGTAGTTCCATTGCTCAGTGGCTGCCTTCTGCCTAAATTTATTTTTTAAAGAGAATACAAATAAAAATTATTAGTGTAGAGTTAGTCAAAAGTGATCAATGTCTAGAATTAGAAATCAATCAAGAACCTCTTCTCAGCATCGTGTATGTAATATTGGGTGAGATTTATCATATAGTTCCTTAGGACCCTCCCACAGTGTTGCATCACGCATTTACGATGTAGCTTTCCATCCAAATCAAATATACTCTACAAAATAGAATTGCTATTAACTGGTATCCTAAAAATTAGTAATATACAAAAATAGAATTGCAAATAATAATAACTCACGCATAGTTCCTTCCATACTAAGTCTTTCTTCCCCTTAGGAACTTTATGCCAAGATTCAAAAATAGGACTACAATGGCTGCGAGTAAGAACCCCAAGATATGAAATAAATGAGTTGTGGTTCACTCCAACTGGATTTCCTGCATGATCGAAATCCACATCCAGTTTGGGTCCATTTCCCCTTTGCTGTAGTAACTTGTTCATCATTGTGATGCCCCTCACTTTCTCAATTTTTTTTGCTTCTCATCAAGTGCCCCAATTTCTTCAGGGGGTACATCATCAACCTATAATTTGACAAAAAAACAAACTTAGAGGATATAAATATCAATGAACATATAGATAGAAACCTCAAGGATATATTTTAAAACTTACATTGTGAGGCGGTGCATTGATGTCCTCACCCTCGCGGTAATCATCAGCATGGTCATCAGGAGAATGTTCATCCATTTGAAAGTTCACATTCACATTGTAAAGTTCACATTGTAAAGTAATTCACATTGTAAAGTTCACATTGTAAAGTTCACATTCACATTGTAAAATTCACATTGTAAAGTTCACATTCAGAAAAATAAAACATATAAAAAATATAAACATGCATGCCTCTAATATTGTGATCTTTTATCAATTAACAATCCTTCATTGTGATCTCCACGCACATACAAGTCATCATTAGCTTCAATATTTGGTGGTGTTGGCAACCCAACTGAGAATGGACTGGAGTTATCATATTATCATAGTACTCTTCTTCATCTATAGGATCTTCAATGAACTGTCTTTTACCATGAAGAACAACTGACCATTTATCATTTGCAAGATCATCAATATAAAATACTTGTTTCGCTTGTGATGCCAATATGACTGGTTCACCCTTCTCGCCAATCTTTTCAAAGTTCACTAATGTGAAACCCAATTCATCCACTACAACTCTTTTGGTGTTATCAACCCAATTACATTTAAAGAGCGGAAATCTAAAATCTACGTAGTCAAACTCCCGTATGTCTTCAATGACACTGTAATATGACATTTTAGCTTCATGTGGACTCTTATCCTTTGCACTTGCAAAAAACAATGAAGACGCATGAAGGGTGACCCCACTATTTTGGATGACACTCTTATCATCTTGATGCTTTGTGTAATATCAGAATCCATTTATGTAAAACTCTTCATAAGACATAACATTCAATTTTGGTTTAAAGGAGAGGCATTTGATAGTTTCAGTAAGATTATCTAGTGTTTGAGATAGTTTATGTAAGACTTTATCTTCAAACCACTTAATAAATGTCTTGTTATGCTCTCTAGCAAGCCACATTGAATTGGCTCGAGGATATTGTCTCTTGATGAAATTGGAATGTTCCTCGGTATAAACACTCACTTCGTCGATGTTGTGTAAAATATACAAGTGACCTTGTTCCAACTGCTCACGGCTGATTGCTTTCATCCATGATCCCAAAATTCATTTGCCAATATACTCCTCAATATTCTTGTCATTAACAAGAGTGTCATTAGCACTCAGAAAGTCATTGCAAAAATCCATAACCTCTCTCACCACATAACCCTCAATATTACTCCCTTCAAGTTGATAATAGTTTTGAACATCACCTTTAAAAATGCTCATGTATCGTTCAAAGGGATACATCCAATGCAAGAAAATTGGTCCCAACATTTTCACTTCCCTAGTCAAGTGGACAACAAGATGTACCTTGATATCAAAGAACAAAGGAGGAAAATACATCTCAAGCTGACATAGGGTAAGAATCACTTCTCTTTGCAATTAATCGAGAGTATCAGGGTCAATAACTTTGCTGCACAGACTGTTGAAAAAGAAACAAAGTCTGATGATTGCAAACCTTGCATGCTTCGGCAATATAGATCGAATTGCCACGGACAATATTTGTTGCGTTAGAGTGTGACAATCATGAGATTTAAGACCTATCAACTTCAGATCTTTCATTGATACCAATGTACGGATGTTGGATGAGTAACCTTGTGGCACCTTAACATATACCAAGCATTCACAAAAAGCTTTCTTCTCCTTTCTCGACAACGTGTAACAAGCGAGAGGTAAGTATGTTCTCTGATCGCTACTAACTACTTCTAATAAGTCTATCCTTATTCCCATTTCACGTAGGTCCATTCTGCATTTTATCCCATCTTTAGTCTTACCTGGTATATTCAATAGAGTATCGATGACGCTATCATGGACATTTATCTCAACGTACATGACATCAATACAATGTCTGACTACCAAAGAACTCCAATAAGGAAGATCCCAAAATATTAACTTCTTCTTGAATAAATATTTGTCACTCCGTGTGGCCATCGTACATTGTGATCTCTTACCAAATTCATTGGCAAAGTCTTTCTTAAACATCCAGTCCTGGTATAGGTTTAGGTGCACTTTGTTCCTCATTCTGTCCATTGAATGCTTTGCGTAACCTACGATACAAATGGAATTTTGGAAGAAACCTTCAATGACCAAGATATACAGTCTTGCCACCGTGTGTTAGTCGTATTGAATCAGTGTTCTCTTCACATATAAGACACGCTTTAGATCCTTTGACTATATCCAGACAAATTCCCATATACTGGAATGTCATTCACATTGCAAAACAACATAGCGTGCAAACGAAATGTCTCTCTTCATGAAGCATCATAGGTCATCACACCTTCACCCCAGAGTTTCTTCAAGTCATCAATCAGAGGTTCAAGATAAACGTCGATATCATTTCCAGGTTGTTTAGGGCCTGATATCAACAACGACAGCATATCATACTTATTTTTCATACACAACCAGGAAGGAAGATTGTATATAACAAGAATAACTGGCCAAGTGTTGTGTTGGCTGCTCAATGTCTCGTACGGATTCATCCCATCTGTACAAAGCCCAAGTATTAGATCCCTGACTTCTTCACTGAATTCAGGGTACAATAAATCAATCTTCTTCTACTGTGGGGAATCAGACACATCTCATAGGATCCCATCATTATTTTTCTTAAAATCTGCATGCCACCTCAAATTCTTCGCATCTATCAGATTGGTAAACAAGCATTGAAACTGTGGTATTATAGGTAGATACCACATCACCTTGGCAGGAGAACCAATTTTGGACTCCCCCGAATTCGTCAATTTATACCTTGACGCACCACATTTGGGACAATATTTCAAATCCACATAGTCCTTTTGAAATAATACACAATCATTCAGGCATGCGTGTATCTTCTTGGCCTCCATTCTCATTGGGCAAAACAATTTCTTAAACTGGTATGTTGAGATTGGCAGCTCATTTCCTTCAGGGAGAATTTCTTTCAACAAAGACAACAATGACGTGAAGCTTTTGTCGCTCCATCTATTGTTAGCTTTCAGCTTATACAATCTCAACACAGTGCTAAGCTTTGTCAACTTACAACCTGTGTATAAAGGTATCTCAGCATCATGCACAATGTTTCTAAACATGGGAGGTGGATCGGTGTGCTCTACCCCACAACTATCCAGCATTGCATCAACGATGTCTACTGGAACTAGTTTGTTCACATCTACGTCATCAGAGGAAATTTCTTCTTCCACACAAGCACTGCTATCGACATCCATTGATTTCAGGTTTGAAATCTCTCCATGCTAGTGCCATTCTGTATAGCCTTGTACAATCCCGTTGCACATGACATGACTTTTGATTTCATCACCAGTGTTGACTTTCAAGTTGTTACCGCAATGCTTACATGGATAGTAGAACCTATCTCCAGGTTGTTTCCTATGTTCCTCGGCAAATCTAATAAACGGATCAAGACTAGAAAAAAACTCTGGGGTGCAGTGATTTGGAATGGACATTCATGATCTATCCATTCTATTATCAAAGAGAAAACAAGTATATATTAGAACAAGATTAGGGTCTAGGGTTAAAATATTAGGGTTTATGGTTAAAACTTTAGGGTTTAAGGTCTTATATATGATAAATGGTTAAAACATCTTAAGTGAGATTAAGTGTTCAAGAACAGTCCCAAACTGGGGACTATCCAAGATTTACTCCTAATGAGTAAATCTTGGATGGGTTTCTAGGCCAATAAATACATGTGTAATCATTCTTATATATAATAAATGTGTACCACCTATCCCATTCTTGACCACCTAATCTCACTAGTAAGTGTATAATGTGTATTGGGTTTTCAAGAAAATTTTGACAGCATTTCCCTGTTGTTCTCCAAGTACATATGTACTTAGAGAACAAATGGGGAAATGCTACTGAAATTTTCTTGAAAACCCAATACACATTATACACTTACATCCTAAGTGATATTAGGTGTTCAAGAACAATCCCAAACAGGGGACTATCTAAGATTTACTCCTAATGAGTAAATCTTGGATGGGTTTCTAGGCCAAAAAATACATGGGTTGTCATTCTTATACCTACAATCCTAGTTTCATCATTCATATCCTAGTTCTTCAAGTTAGGGTGATTATTGATGTCTTTAGAAGCATGATTGGAAATCTAGGGAAAAGTTCCTCATTTACATTCCAAGCATGTCACGTGTGTGCATTAGAGTTCATCATTACGCAAGAAGGGTGATTAGGATTCTCAATATACTCAAAAAGGAAAAAAGTTACCAATTTCATAGTTAGGATGGTAGAGATACCCTAGCTAAGATTAAGATCTAATGGTTCATAATGATCTTGTGATAAAGTTACATCACTAGATGATTATATAATTTCAAAAGCAATACACAAATAAATTCAAATGAGTAGATAACAAAAATAAAAAACAATAGACAAAAAATACAAATAAGTAGATGAATAAATACAAATTTGTTGATAAACTAATATATATCAGTAGATGATCAATTAATTCCTGAATCAGTACATAGTTAAATAAAAACATTAGATGAATAAATATAGATCAATTGATAAATAAAGTTAAATCAATTGATAAATAAAGTTAAATAAGTAGATGATTAAATAATAACAAAATCAATACATAAATAAACTCAAATCAGTAAATAACTTAATTAAAAATAAATAAAAACACCGAGCAGCAGCCTAGGCATACCTTGGCGCCGCCCAAGCATCCACCCAGTCCACCCAGGCCGCCCAGAGGCCTAACTAGACAGCGACGGCAGTGGACAAGTAGGCGGTGGCAGTGGAGGAAGCATATCTTTTGATCAAGAAGATGAGTGACGCGTCGGCGGTGAGCAGGTGAGCAGGTCACAGCTGGGAGGAGCGGTGACGGTGAGTAGGGAGCCGACGATCGAGTAGGAGCGGTAGAGAAGGCGCCGGCATGCGGAAATGCAGCGGCTGGCGGTTGCGGGAAGAAAAGGATCGGCAGTGTGCGAGGCAGCAGGCGGCGGCGGCAGGAGAGGCAGCAGGAGCGGCAGGCGGCAGTAGAAGTTGCGGCAGACAGAATTGCCAGAGAAACCTAACTTGAAATCGGCAATCAAACAGAGAAAGGAGAAGAGTATGTGGCTCGCGCGGGTGCTATTAAGTTAACTATAGGTGTCGGTTATTAAAAACAACTGACGCTTAAAACAATAGGCATCGGTTCCCACCAAAAAATTGACACATATCTTTAATGATAGTCGTCGATTCTAACTAGAAAAACTGACGTCTATCTACATATGCCAACAAAAAAAAAGTTCTTGAATTGTGACCATAGTCGTTGGTTTCCGTAGAATAACTAACACTAAAGGGGATGAAAATTTTTATGGGGACAGTATGCGAAAACACATCAGCGTCAGTTAGTATAAGATAACCGGCGATAAAAATGGGCCAAATTTCTGTCTCATGAAAAACCTTTAGTCGTCGGTTGCTCTGTTAACAACCGATGCCTTATGTTAAATTTTGGAGGAATTTTTTTCACTGGAAAATTTAGATTTGGCGGTCGATTTTAGGCGTCGGTTGGTTATTAAGGAACCGACACTAAATAAAAAGTGATACCCATGTCTCGTCGCTCTACACCGATATATGTCAGTTTTTGTATTCAACCGATGTTGTATTCTTTAGGCGTCGATTTTATGTATACAACTGACGCTTGTAAATGTGACGTTATAAGTCATTTCTGTAGTAGTGAAACTATCTCTTTCTTTGATAACAGCATCATAATCTAAATGAGTACACAAGATAGGTTGAGTTTGAAGGTCATTCAATTTTGCAAGTAGTTCAACCTTTCCTTGAGAAAGAAAACCATAATTTGTTTCTAGAATAAGAAGCTTTGTATTGCAGTCATTAAGAGATGATTTCAAGGTAGAGTTTTCAGAAATAATACTTTCTTTTTCAAAAACAAGATCATTTTGTTGAGCATACAACTCCTCATTATTTTTAGTAACTCTTTTTAGTTTCTTTTTACAATCAATATATTTAGCATGCAATTCATTAATGCTATCAACTAACTCTTCTTTAGATAAATCAAAAGACTTACCTCTTCTTCTTCATTTGTTATAGCAATAAGGCACTCCACCTCTTCTTCTCCATCCTCACTATCATCACTTGAGTCATCCCATGCAGCTTTGTAGGCTTTTTCCTTCTTCATGTGAGATGATTTCTTTCCTTTCTTGAGTTTAGGACAATCACTTTTTAAATGCCCCCTTTTCCGCATTCAAAGCACCTATAGGAAGAAGAAACACTAGAAGTATTGTTAGTTTTAAATCTTCTATAGTGCTTACCATTTACAACGAGAGTTTCTTCTTTACTATCTTCTTCACTTGTGTCATGACTAATTTTGGTTGTTTCCTTGAATGCAATGTCCTATCTTTTCTACTTCTTGTGTTCAGCCACCAATCTTTCTTCTTCTTCAAGGGTGACCTCATGAGTCTCCAAGTTGCAGATGAGTTGTTCCATCCTCAATCTTGTGAGATCATTTGCTTCTTCAATAGCTGTCAACTTTGGTTTGTACTTTGGTGGAAAACACCTAAGAATCTTGGATACTTGATCCTCTTCACTAATAGCTTTACCTAATGCATTCAAACCATTAACAATAGAAGAAAACTTTACATACATTTCACTAACAGACTCATTTGGTTCCATACAAAATTGTTCAAACTTTTGTTTAAGCATACTAATTTTGGAGTTCTTTACTTGAATAGTTCCTTCATATGTAATAGAGAGTCTATGCCATATTTCATATGTAGTTTCACAATTTGATATTCTATTAAACTAGCCTATGGAAATTGAACAATAAAGGATACTTACAGCTTTTGCATTCAATTGGGTTAATTTTACTGTATTTGCAGCCCATGTAGCAAACTCCATTTGAGAAAGAGTGTAAGTATTTGAAAACATTCTCCAAAGATCCCAGTTGATCCCTTGAAAGTAGAATTGCATCCTCCTCTTCCCATATTTGTAGTTGGTTCCATCAAATGGTGGAGGCCGAGCTACAAGTGTTCCTTCCAAATTGAGGTTGTTTAGTACTCCATCACCCATTTTCTTCAAGACTTGTTAAAGTTCCTTGAAGCCTACTTTGATACCAATTCAAAAACACTAGAAGGGGTAGAATAGGGTTTTATGATAATTTTAAAAATTATTTAAGCAAACAACCAAAAAAAGATTGAAGAAGGAGGAAAGGTGTTTAGAGTGATTCCACCCTTAGCAAATACTAAGGGAGTCAGTCCACTGCCCGATTGTTCCCAACAGGGATTTTGAAAGCAATTGTTACAACCCCAAATTTTGGGTTCCTTTGGTGAGAGATGTAATTTCTCATATTAAAGATATTTGGACAAATAATGATATAAATTTTTGTGAATAAATGGATTCGTTTAAAATAGCCTTGTTGTTTGATTTGTGGGCTTTATTGGCTATTGGGCCCAATAACAAAGAAAGGATAAAAGAAACTCTATTATTAAGTAAATAAGAAAATAGAGGAAAGAAAAGTGTGGAAACCTCTAGAAGGCAAATCCAAGGAGGGATTTCGTGCCTCTTGGGTTCCTTGGGTACCAAGGAGTCCAAAGTTGCATAAAGAATACAATAAGAAAAGAAAAGGTCAAATGAGTATTTCCTTGTTAATAAAGAAATTGAAAACATTGATGAAATGTGGAAAACCAGTGAAAAGAGGTGCAATTGGGCCATCCTTAGTGGGATTTCGTATCCCAATGATTCCTAATAATAAAAGGAATATCAATGAGTAAAATAAAAGAGAAATAAAGAGAAAACCTCAAAAAGATATATTTTAATGAAGAAATAAGCAAGATAATGTGAAATAATGCATATTGATGCATTTAAGGATAATGAGTATTCCTTAAAAAGAAATTTCGAATTATTAGAGTTTCTTGGGATACAAGGAGTCCCAATGAAGAAAGAGGAAAGAGAAATACCAATAAAGTCAAATAAGAGGATAATGTGATGCTTAATGAATGAATTTCATGGTATTATTAAAAGGTTGATATTTTCTTCTTAGGGAAAACTTAAGTTCGTGGCTAATAGACTAAAAGCCAAGAACAAAAAGAATAAAGGAAAAGGTTTTTGAAATCCTAAATACTCAAATATTAGAGAATATTAATAGGAATAAGAAGAGAGAGAAGGATTTCTTATCCTTGAAGGAATAGGAGTTCTTATGAGAGTGGGACTTGTCCCCTCTTAGAGAATCACGATGGGGCGGGTATGATCTCCCCTATTTAAGGGGTAGACCCTCTGGTTCAAGTCTAAGATGGCATCTCACGCAAATCTCTCCTTTCTCCTTCTTTCCTTATGTGCTAACCCTAACAAGGAGGGTGGTTTGAATCCTAGGGCAACATGGGACCTTGGGAGGAGTTATGGCAGGTGTGTGCTGCTCTCACGAGGCTAAGGAGAAGCCCGTTGGACTTCCCTCCACATTTGCTTGTCTACCACAGTAGCAGCACGGCTGCTTGACAGCCGCAGCTTGCAGGCTTGCTCTGCCCGAACCAGCCATGGTGGCCATGATCTGAGGGTGCCCAGAGGAGCATGGAGAACCAATGGAGGTAGGGGAAGGGTTTCCAGGGATCCTTGGGCCCAGAAACGGGAGGACGGATCGTGCCTTACCCTGCGCTCGGCGGCAGCAGCCGCGGTTGAAGGGTTGAAGATGATGATCCACCATTGGACGATTCTACCCTCCTATTTGGAGAAGAAGAGAAGGGCCGCACTGGGGTATAAGTGTACTTTCGAAATGTTTTCCAAAACGATGGTCAACGTTGCATGTAATGGGCTACGTGGCGCCTCCTCATTGGCTGAAGTAAGTCAATTTTTGTTAAATTCATATCTCCTCAACCGTAGCTCTGATAGATGCACATAATATATCAATTTTGCTCAGAAAAATGAGAGGAATACAATAAAAATATTTCTAAAAGCTAATTCCTCCTGAAATTCGAAAAGTAATGGAAGATATCAACTTTAATGTATTAATGTTTAAAGAATCCTATTTTGATATGATTAAAGTGATTAGTAGGGTTTAATAGATGACTAAAGTTGATACTAGCCTGTTAATAATAAAAAGGAACATTAGGAAGAAAATGGATGAACTTTGCATATAATTAGTTAATTTAGAGTTTCTTGTGCATAAATATGTTTTAATGGGCCTTCAAACCCTAATGTTGACTAATTTGACTATTAATGGTTGTAATTGATTAATTTCATGATTAAAATTTGAATATGCTAAGTCTAAGTTATTTCGAGCATTAAAGTTCTTACTTGATGGATAAATACCCTAAATGAAGTAATTAGGGTTTTCTCATGAATAAAAAGGTGGATTAATGGCAAATCGAGTTCTTATGTGATTTGGACTGTAATGAACTATGAATTTATGATAAATACATATAATGATCTTATTATGGATTAAAAGGATAAAAATAGTAGCTTTAATAAAAAGAGGCTTAATGGGCTTAATTAATGGTTAAATATGCTTTTAATCTAGAATTGAGGAATAGATGTGGAAATAATTAGCGTTTGTGATCAATTGTGTTAAATTAGGGTTTAAAATAATAAAAGATGAAGGGAAACCCTAATTGCAATGGAAACCCTAAAAGTGGACTAGAGACCCTAAGAAGTGAGCTAGATTTAATAGATCTTAATGACACGAGTAATAAAAGGAAATTGTATATTTGTTTCAGGATCTTATTGAATGTTTGCTTGCTCATTGTTGTTTAGACTATTATTGCACCTGAATCTACATGTATAGGTATGTGGTTACACTTATGACTACCCGAATTAGTTTTCCAGGATTTTATCGGTGTTTCCATTGTGGCTTGAATTAAACTGTTGAATGTATTTTATTCATGCAAAGTATAATGTGAATATGACTATCACATAAGAAATATGCCTACTAGCTCAGATCCTAGTCCCCTCTGTAGCTTTATAGATTGACCTAGTAAATGGCTACCAATGAGGGTAGGTCCATCAGGTCATTAAATGACTTAGTAAATGGCTGCCAATGGGGTAGGTCCATAAAGTCATCATGAGTCAGGGATTGTTCTACCTTTGGGTAGGACCTTGCGACTCCATAACCCTAGGTATTGGCTACCTATGTGGTAGGTCCATGGGGGTAAGGATCTACCATATGAGAGAGGTGGTATCCATGTCCACTGCAGGGATGTTACAGAGAAAGGGGATAGGCAAGGATTGAGTAGTATTGCTTAAAACGTAATCTTGGTTGTTAAATGATATTTGGTTGATTACATTGTTAACATAGTTGCACAATTATTGTTTCCCCCACATACCAGCTTCGGTTGACCGACATTTTGTTTTTCGGTGTTTTAGGTACAAATGAAAGAGCAAACAGTAAAGTGACATATGTGGAATTGAATGAGAAATAACATGCACAGGAGGATTAGTTAGATTAACATCTTCATGGATAGAAGTTTAGAAATCCCAGTTTTTCCAAGGTAAGAAAAGTTTTATTTTATACCTATTTTCAGTTTAGTTGATAAAGTTTATTAATTATTACTGATTATTTGTCAAACCTTTGATCCTGTTAATTGAATAACGGCTCTAACCTTCAGGTCTCCCTTAATTGGGGGTTACCGGGAGGTGGGGTCATTACAGCAATTGTATTTTATTACCTTGCAAGGATGTTACATAAGATACAACTACCTTCACAACCCTTAGGATAGCCTTCACCTAGAAGTAGTCCCACCAACCTTGAAGCAGCCTTCCTCAAAGTAACTCCAAGCTCCCCCCTTGAAGTAGCCTTCCTCTTGAAGTAGCTTCCCGTTGAGATTGCCTTCTTGAAGTAATCCTAAGTCCACAGAGCTACCTTCACCACCTGAAGAAGCTCCAACAACCTCCTTTCCACAGCCTCTAACCTAGGAGTAGCAAAGGAGAACAAAATATAATAGAAGGAATAAGATTGGAAGAAAGAAACAATGTTACCAATTGAGTACAGCGCTTTGATCCTATATCAAGCGTATTGATCTCCTATCTACTGTGGATGAAAGTGGTAGTGTGGTGTCTAGGAGATACTAAGCTATAGGACACTAATGTAGAACTCAAGTAAAATAGATTGCAAGTGTAGCTCAGCTTGTTGCTCACAAAGAATGAATCTGAATTGTAATTGTATGCACAAGTGTTGTTTTGGGTGTCCTAAGGCCTCTCCTATATCTAGGAATGGAATACAGGGCTTAGGGATGTTCTAGACACTTTCTAGGATGTTCTTAGTACTCAACTAGCCATTAGGTGTCCACTAATTATATTGCAACAACTAGTTGTTTATTGCTGAAAAGTGCAGTCCAGAACTTCTCTCGATCGAGAAGTTTGTCGACTGAGATTTTCTCAGTCGAGCTTTTTGTCGATCGAATGGGAGACTATTGTATCGTTCGATTCCAACTCCCAACTACTTTTCTAACTCAATCTAATGGCTAGGAGGTTCTATTCTCGGTCAAGATGTTTGTCGACCGAGAGTGTCTCAGTCGAGGAATTTGTCGACCGAGAAAGTCCATGATTCAATGTGTTGTGTTGTGTTATCTACTAAGTGTGTGTATCAATGTGTAATTGTGCATATATCTTAGGGGAGGATCTATCGAAGTGTTGTGAGTGGACAGGGAAGATCTAAATGCTTTATTTACATGATATCTAAGTACTTGTACATTATATACATGTATAAGTTTTTACATTTGAGTACAATCATGAAAATAAAGCAATTTTAGCAAATTGATCTTCCAAGTTTTGCTATCCACCACCTTATGTGCTTTTCCCTGAAACACTCAAATAGCAAGTTAGATTCACAAGAATGAAATGTTTGTCATCATTAAAACAAAGGGTTTAATAATGTCCAATTTAGCCAACAATCTCCCCCTTTTTGAAGATGACAAACATTCCTAAAATATAAATCAAGGGAATTTAAAAAGCATGATTTTCATACCGGAGATTTACCTTTTGTAGATATTCTCTTTCTTATTCAAGGAGTGTGTGCTAGTTATTCCCAAAAGGGTATAGAACATAATATCCAACTCTTAGGGAATATATCAACAATTTATGTAAAGTCAAGAGATTTTGTTTTTTATTTATATTACTTCTCCCCCTTTGTCATTTCAAAAAGATAACCATATAACCAATTTTCTCCCCCTGAATGGGATACTCCCCCTTAATTGTATACTATAACAAAAAATGTCAAATTTAGTCATAATTCAGAAATCATGATTTATTTCTCGATCATTTGTAAGGGATGTTAAGCCCTGAAATGACACGAGAATCCTTTAGGCTCATGAATATATTTTAATAGTTTCTCAACCATTTGCAATGGATGTTAAGCCCTGAAATGATATGAGATTCCTTTTAGGCTCATAGTAGGATCAATGACTTTATTTCTCAACCATTTACAAGGGATGTTAAGCCATGAAATGATATGAGATTCTTTTAAGTTCATAGAAGAATCAATGAATGTATCTCTATCCAAATACACGGGATGTTAAGCCCTAATTTGTTTAGAGAATTCAATTAAGAGTAAGATATACATCATATTCAAGAATGTTGTAGGCTCCTTTATTTTCATAACCAAGATTACTTTAAGGATACTAAGGTCATAACCAGCTTTGAGGTTCAATTTAATAAGTAAAATGATGAGCAAATATACTAAGGTTAAGTGCAGGTGAATGATTCACAAATAAGCATTTTGTAAGCTTATTTTAGGTCGACCTTGACTTTGACCATGGTGCCCCTCGGTCGATCTCCTTTTTTCAACCAAGAGGCATTTCTATTGATTTCCAATGTATGCATTTTCATAGATTATTCAATGGACTACTTGATCTTGTTGTGTATTATCATTATTAGTTCTTAATTTTGCTCATATATGAACTTATGAATGTTCAATAGTCTAAGATAGAACCTTTTTATGACTTAAGTTTGTTACTTGTGAGCAATATTTTTAGAAGATATCTTTTCATAATTTCTTAGGATGCTCAAACCTTTTCAAAATGGTGATGATTATATTTTAACCAAGTTCCTTGTATGATCACTTCTTTTGTTTTCAATTAATGTTGAACAAAGTCTCCTATGCAAATAGATTTGCCATTAGTACTTTTCTTGAATAAAACCAATCTTTTCCTCAAGTATGCTTGTTTGAGAAAATTTATGCAAAGTATAAAGTTTTGATGCCCACATATTCTTCCTTTTATAATATGTAAAGTTCATTGCATATTCCAGTCACTTAAGTTAATTGCAATTGAATTTAAATTATTTTAATAGAACAATTCTAACAGAGTTTTCCTCGGGCAACAAAGTTTTTGATCGAGTGATATTCGGTCGAAGTACTTGTCAACCGGATGCTTCTCAGGTTTTTGTAGACTTAAGACAATAACTTACTCAGTCGACTATTTTATCGATCGATAATTTTACTGTTTCTCCAGAAAATGCAAGTTTGAGACAGAAACTACTTTGGTCAACAATTTTCTCGATCGAAGAATGTCTTGGTTGAACTTGTTTTCGACTGAGATTGTTTCTGTTGTGTTTTTAGTAATTATTTGCAAGTAAAGCATAAGGTATTTCCAATATTATTACAGAATTATGCAAATTAAAGCTCAGTTTAGTTGAGATAAGATGTTTTGAATATCAAAGTAACATTTTAGGTCAAATCTCAACTAATCATATTCAAATCTCTAACTTTTAGGAACCCAAACTAGATCAACATCCTTTTTCTTGTATGGGCAAGAAAAATAATAATGTCCAAGACGTAAATAGTAATGACAACATATAGAATCAATTTCATTTCTCCTTAGCTAGATTGTCTTTAGGCACATATATAACTTTAGTCTTGGGCACTTGTGTCCTTCTCACTCTAGGTTTTTGATAGGATTTACCTTTGGGCTTATAACCTAGTCCTCTCCTTCCAATCTGACCAGAAGAATCTTTTAGGATCTTATCAAGAATACCATTGTTTTTCAAGCTACTAATTTCCTTTTGTAACTTAGCAATTTCAACCATTCTCCATTTAACATCTAACATTGCTTGTTCTAGATTAGATAACAAATTATCTCCTTCTTTGATAACAACATCATAATATAAATGAGTACACAAGATAGGTTGATTTTGAAGATCATTCAATTTTGCAAGTAGTTCAACCTTTCCTTGAGAAAGAAAACCATAATTTGTTTCTAGAGTAAGCAGCTTCATATTGCAGTCATTAAGAGATGATTTCAAGGTAGATTTTTCAGAAATAATACTTTCTTTTTCAGAAACAATATCATTTTGTTGAGCATACAACTCCTCATTAGTTTTAGTAACTCTTTTTAGTTTCTTTTTACAATCAATATATTTATCATGCAATTCATTAATGCTATCAACTAACTCTTCTTTAGATAAATCAAAAAGACTTACCTCTTCTTCTTCATTTGTTGCAGCAATAAGGCACTCCACCTCTTATTCTCCATCCTCACTATCATCACTTGAGTCATCCCATGCAGCTTTGTAGGATTTTTCCTTCTTCTTGTGAGATGATTTCTTTCCTTTCTTGAGTTTAGGACAATCACTTTTTGAATGTCCCCTTTTTCCGCATTCAAAGCACCTTGAGGAAGAAGAAACACTAGAAGTTTTGTTAGTTTTAAATATTCTATACTGCTTACCATTTACAACGAGAGTTTCTTATTCACTATCTTCTTCACTTGTGTCATGACTAATTTTGATTGATGCCTTGAATGCAATGTCCTTTCTTTTCTACTTCTTGTGTTCAGCCGTTGATCTTTCTTCTTCTTCAAGGGTGAACTCATGAGTCTCCAAGTTGCCAGTTAGTTGTTCCATCCTCAATCTTGTGAGATCATTTGCTTCTTCAATAGCCATCACCTTCAGTTTGTACTTTGGTGGCAAACACCTAAGAATCTTGGATACTTGATCCTCTTCACTAATGGATTTACCGAATGCATTTAAACCATTAACAATAGAAGAAAATTTTGCATACATTTCACTAATAGACTCATTTGGTTCCATAAAAAATTGTTCAAACTTTTATTTAAGCATACTAATTTTGGAGTTCTTTACTTGAATAGTTCCTTCATATGTAATAGAGAGTCTATGCCATATTTCATACGCAGTTTCACAATTTGATATTCTATTAAACTCACCTATAGAAATTAAACAATAAGGGATACTTACAACTTTTGCATTCAATTGGGCTAATTTTACCATATTTTCATCCCATGTAGCATACTCCATTTGAGGAAGAGTGTAGGTATTTGAAACCATTCTCCAAAGATCCCAGCTGATGCCTTGAAAGTAGAATTGCATCCTCCTCTTCCAATAGTTTTAGTTGGTTCCATCAAATGGTGGAGGCCGAGCTACAAGTGTTCCTTCCAAATTGAGGTTGTTTAGTACTCCATCACCCATTTTCTTCAAGACTTGTTAAAGTTCCTTGAAGCCTGCTCTTATACCAATTGAAAAATACTAGAGGGGCAGTGAATAGGGTTTTATGATAATTTTAAAAATTATTTAAGCAAACAACCACAAAAAGATTGAAGAAGGAGGTAAGGTGTTTAGAGTGGTTCCACCCTTAGCAAATACTACGAGAGTCAGTCCACTACCCGGTTGTTCCCAATTGGGATTTTGAAAGCAATTGTATTTTATTACCTCACAAGGATGTTACATAAGATAAAACTAACTTCACAACCCTTAGGATATCCTTCACCTAGAAGTAGTCCCACCAACCTTGAAGCAATCTTCCTCGAAGTAACTCCAAGCTCCCCCTTGAAGTAGCCTTCCTCTTGAAGTAGCTTCCCATTGAGACAGCCTTTTTGAAGTAATCTGAAGTCCACTGAGCTACCTTCACCACCTGAAGAAGCTCCAACAACCTCCTTTCCGCAGCCTCCAACCTAGGAGTATCAAAGGAGAAAAAATATAATAGAAGGAACAAGATTGGAAGAAAGAAACAATGTTACCAATTGAGTACAGCGCTTTGATCCTATATCAAGCGTATTGATCTCCTATCCAATGTGGATGAACGTGGTAGTAATGACCCTAACCTGTGTTGTGAGTTTACCCAATTTGTTTTTTCTAAGTAAGTTTCTTAGAACTTTAATATAATCCTCTAAGGAGTTTTGTTGTCATGTGACACACTTATGTTCCAAGTTTGGTCCTGATTGAATGTTGTTTGAGCAATGTTCCTTTGTTTTGGACCAAAGTGCAATTTACCCAAGATGAGGGGCTATATTGCAAAATTTCACATGTTGAACATGCCTCATGTGTTTTAGCATCATTATAGAGAGAATGATGTAAGGTAGTGGCTTGTAGAAAGCCTAAATTCCAAGTTTGAACTTGTTTGAATAATGTTGGCGACTTGTGCACCAATTTCGGTACAAATTGTAATTTACCCAAAATGTAGGGTGGATATGCAAATTACAACCTCTAGAGTGTCCCTACTTCCTCTATGTATCATTTAGAGGAAATAGAATGAATTAGACACCATGTTTGAATCAATTATGAGAGATGGTACTCTTGGTGATAAAATGATCAAGAAAAGGGGTTGAATATGAAAGCTTAACTTGAGTTGTATAAAGTTGAAAAGCTTATATATGAGTAGAACTAATGTAGAACTCAAGTAAAACAGATTACAAGTGTGTCTCATCTTGTTGCTCACAAAGAATTAATCTCAAGTGTAATTGTATGCACAAGTGATGTCTTATGGCCTCTCCTATTTATAGGAATGGATTACAGGGGCTTAGGGATGTTCTAGACACTTTCTAGGATGTTCTTAGTGCTCAACTAGCCGTTAGATGTCCATTAATTATATTGCAATGGCTAGTTGTTTATTGCTGAAAAGTGCAGTCTAGAACTTCTCTCGGTTGAGAAGTTTGTCGATCGAGATTTTCTTGGTCAAGCTTTTTGTCGATAGAATGGGAACTCTTGTAACATTCGATTCCAACTCCCAACTACTTTTCTAACTCATTCTAATGGCTAGGAGGGTCTATTCTCAGTCGATAAGTTTGTCGACCGAGAGTGTCTCGGTCGAGGAATTTGTCGACTGAGAAAGTCCTTGATTCAATGTATTGTGTTGTGTTATCTACTAAGTGTGTGTATCAATGTGTAATTGTGCATATATCTTAGGGGAGGATCTATCTAAGTGTTGTGAGTGGATAGGGAAGATCTAAATGCTTGATTTAAATGATATCTAAGTACTTGTACATTATATACTTGTACAAGTTTTTACATTTGAGTACAATCATGAAAATAAAGCAATTTTAGCAAATTGATCTTCCAAGTTTTTCTATCCACCACCTTATGTGCTTTTCCCTAAAACACTCAAATAGCAAGTTAGATTCACAAGAATGAAATGTTTGTCATCATCAAAATGAAGGGTTTAATAATGTTCAATTTATCCAACATAAATTTCATATAGTACATGTATTCAACACTAAAGACCAGTACTTTCAATCAGTAATAGCCCACCAAAATCAAATGTTTACACAGTAACCATATTCATAGCAACCATATTAAATACAGTATTCTTCTCATAGTAACCATATTGTTCTCATAGTAAACCAGTACGAAATATGAGTATTGTTCTCACATTAACCATATTTAACACTAACTATGAGGATTCTTCTCACATAATACAGCCATTAAGTGTATCATTTACTGATTATTTCCAGCATATGAGTAATATCCTCATATAAAATTGATATTTCCCATTGAATCCTAAGAAGAACTCAGTTCGATCTTCATACTAAATTTGTACAGTACATGTATTCAACATTAAAGACCTTACATTACTATTTATAGGAATAGAATCCTCATATTAAATTTCTATCCATATTAAGTACTGATTTATAGGAAATTAAGCAATGATTCTAGGAACATGTCAATCAATCTGCATATTGAATCCATACAGTATGCAACCATTAAATACAAGGATTGTTCTCACCATACACAACCACTAAATCTATCATTTAGGGAGTATTTACATCATATGAGAGTATTGTCCTCATATATCCATTCAATCCTAAGAATAACTCAATTCAATCTACATACTAAATCCATAGACTACCGCTATTCAACATTAAAGACCAGTAAATTTTTAAAAAGTTGAGTACTAATTCTAGGAATAGATGAATCGATCCTCATATTAAGTATTGATGCTAGGAAATTAAGTGAAGATCCTAAAAATAGCTTAGATGATCCTCATATTAAATCTGTATAGTCAGTATGCAACCATTAAATATGAGTATTGTTCTCGCAATAATTATATTCAACACAAAATATGAGGATTGTTCTAATAATAACTCAGTTTGATCCTTATACTAAATTTGTACAGTACCCATATTCAACACTAAAGACCAATACATTCAGTATGTACATAACCCACTAAAATCAAAGGGAAGAAAAAACAAGTATTGTACAATATACCCTCATGTATAAAGGAGATAAAACTTATAAAAAGAAGACTCATTGGATAGAAATTACTTTAGATCTCGAATTTATTGGGTCTCAATTTACTTGTGTGCCAAGTTTCACTTTACTTGCATAATAATTAATATTTTAATTAAATTTGGAAAATAAAATAGGAGTAAAGTCCAAAATATGAAATAAGTCCTTAAATGACCCCAAAAGTGGCAACTAATCTTATATCTGTAATCTACATGTTAAAATCTGCCTATGTGTGAACCTTCATCCAAATTGGACAATATTTAATTTTAGTTTGTAGATTAGGAGAGAGAATGTAGAAGTCCAAAACATTAAATAATGTGACAAATGACTCAAAAAGATAAAATTTATGGAAAATTCTTTTTAGTTTGCTTGAGGATGAAGTTTCACATTAATTGGATGATTGTAACGCATTAGCAAAGAGAAAGTATGATTTACTTTGAATGAATTAATAAGATAGCAAAAATCTCCAAAATGGAAAACTAGGGTAGGTATCAAATTTCATTTAGTTTGAAGTTTGTTTGCATCCTCAATTGAGGAGAGAAAAAAAGAGAAATAATTAAATATGTTACTATAGCCTAAATCATAGTCGGATTGCTTTTAATGTGTCACATGGACATTTTTCTCTTTGGTGGATGAGTGCCTGTTTTGGTTTGTCAGATCATGATCGAGTGCTTCAAAATTATGTTCTAGCTTGTGTGAAAAGGGGAAACAAGCCACGAGATTTAAGTAAAATAAAAACCAAATTTCTCCCTTGTTTCTCCATCTTTACTCGAGATTCTTCACCCATAGTTTTATATTGAATTCGGCATACAATGAACCTTAATTGTGACCTGGTTCTCTGTATTCACAAAATGCTCAAATCTCACCCTTGCTTCTCGAAACCTCCACATATAGAAACCATAACACAACACTCTATATATATTTAACCCCACCTGGGTCTGTGCCACATTGTGAATAATTGTTCTCTTGCACCAATTTCTTCCTTGGTTGTGTTTTGTTTTGCCATCAAGCTTCTTTCCTTCCCTACATTATGGCTCCTCTCCACGACTCTCAACAATGCCATTGATTTGATTGTAACTAGTGCTAAATTCCCACGGCCTTCTCTTCCCTTCAGTGTTCTCAATTCAACGAATTGTCGTGTAATCATGATTTACCCAAATTTGGCCAAGGAAGCAAGTTGATTCACACAGCCATGGCTCACGTGAGCAGAGGGGAAGAATCCCTCAGACAAAATCTCATTTCTACCATCATATTCTGCTTCTTTGTTTGTTTTCTCATGTGAGGGAATTTTGGTAATTTAGCCCTTTATCTACTTTGTTTCGTGCGGGTCTTGTTGGATTGACTGGGTGACTGGGCCACACCCTATTGGGCCAAGTCATGCAGGCCCAGACCCTCTCTTTCTCTCTCTATCATAAGAAATTGATTGTTTGGATTTTTTGAGTTTTCTGATTGATCGAAATTGTAAAAACTGTATATTTTGTTATACTTGTGAAAAAATTCCATAAAAATATGTTTTGGAATTAGAAAAATAAGATATTTTTAATAAAAAAGTTTCTAGAGTCTGATTTCCATGTTTTTAACAATTGGATTTTAGGAATCTAATAAATTATATAAAAAATCCTAAATATTGTAACTAATTTATATAATTTCCAAATCAAGTAAATAAATATATATACTTGATCAGAGAAACATAAGGAATTGATTGGTTTAGATTTTGAGACCAAAATCCAAGGTTTTCCAAAAAGGTCTAGAATTAGGGTTTCTTCCCATTTATATGCATTATAAAACCCTAATACATGTGAACGATTTGAAATTAGGCAAAGGTGATCTTGGAATCTTCTAAGTTGGTGAAAAGTAATAACTAGGATTTTGAATTGAGATATGTGCATTCCTACACCTTAAGTTGGGCATATTGCGATCCAAATCCTATATTCCTTAATGAGGCATTGATTGAACCTTAAATCCTTTATTGTTGCTTATTTTGCTATAATTTCCTCAAAATCAGATTTGATACATTATTATTTGGGTCATGAACCCCACTTCCATGTTTCTATTATGTGATTCTTTAAACTAGCCATATGATTTATTTGAGCATGATCATTTGTTTGACTTATTGCTAATGTAATAGAACTTATGTACAACCACCCATAGTTGGGCATTTGTATTTCACCCAGGGGAATGTGTTTACTCTCCCCCCATATATAAATATTTTGTAGATGACTCAGACTGTGTTTACTCTCCCCTCACCTATTTGTTGGGGTCTAGTAGGTGCCTCAATCCTACTTAGTTATTTTTTTATAACTTAATCATTCATGTGAATTTTATTATTATTTGTTTTAGCAAGAGATCTTATATGTTATATGCCTCATACTCTTGACCCTATATGTTCTTGATGAAACATTACCTTATATTTTCCTTTTTATTCTTATATTTTCTCTTGATATTTATTTGACACATACCTTGTTTCCCCCTCTTGCAGGGTGATCCCAACCACCCAATTCTAGGACAAGGAGTGGAATAAGACCAGGAAGATCTAAACTAGAAGTTGACTCAAAGTGTCACAACCTCCTTTGTCACATTAACACAACCTTAGAGGAAGTATTTTCACATAATGGATATTATGACAAACTGTGAAATGATATCATTAATCAAGCAAGTTCCATGGAATAAAAACAACCACAACGTACATTGTTACATGCCATAACTAAGGGACTCTAAGTCCAACATAAATAGAGTTTTAAACTACAAACTTCCACATGAAATCACTAAAAATAAAAGATAACTATCTGGAATGGAACCCCACCAGGTAGGATCCGGTGACTGGCTTTGAGCTTGAGTTGATGTGATGCAGGTCTACTTCTTTTCCTTCTCCTCATCGGTGGACATCTCATCTCTAGCCATGCAAAGCAATGTAAAACTATGTGAGTGACATTGAGTAACATGAAATTAACATATAATTGAAATGATGCTAAATAACTTGAAGAACTTAGTGACTTAACATGGCTATCTAGATTACTTGAAAATTTAGAAATTGACATGTTACATAATGGTGTGGATTTTAACTTGAGTTAATATAGTCTCTCTCTCTCTTAATGCACTCACAATGCTCATAAGACCAATTAAGGCTCACATAATGCTCCCACAGAGCTCATAAGGCCACTTGAGGCTCAAACAAGGTCAGTTAAGGCTCACATAACATGATCGAGAGGACTTATATTATACAGCATGATTTCTTACACTTAATCATGATTCACATGATTTCTTGATTAATTATCATGGTAGTGATTCATAGTGTTCCCATTAAAGGTATAGTCATCAAATCAGTAGAAAACATAAATTCCTAGCATGTGCATGATTTTAATGATCATAACTGAGTAATAACATAATTGCAATTTAATGGAGTAACCATAAATATGTAAACAAATAATGTGAACCTAGAACCCTAGAATTATACTCAGTTTGTAGGATCTACTCACCTAGGATTGAGGAGGTACACTAATAGTACATTGGGACCTGATTAGTCCTTATATCCTGTGAAATAACATATTCATGAATTAATTATTTTTCCTTAACATAGGTGTATGATTTCTAATTAAATTTGGGAGTTGGGTTGGGAACGTAGTATGATTATAGGTCACAGATCTGGCTTATCTCGTAAGCTTTTCAATGACTACTTACACTTAATTTTTCAATGTCAGAATAAAAAGATATGGTTTTTCTAAGTTCTAACCAATCATAGGATCTAGAAAAAGTTTTAAAACCATATTTCATGAACTTCGGAAATCCATAAAAAATGGAGCCTCAGAGGACTATTGTACCCTCGCATGATATGCCTAATATAGGCCCTGTAATAGGGTATAACAGTCAAACAAATTGACTTAAATAGGTGCACTTCTCATCAACTAAAAATACATGAATGACGGAATACCAATATGGGTCGTGACATATTAAAGTGAAACCAAGGGCCAAAAATCATTTAATCATCGTATGTAATGTCTACACCCTTATCACATGAAGAACGGGGACAAGAGCTAAAATCTTGAACACTATTTTGCAATATGTGTCGAGCCACTTTGGCATACCATGAGCATTGTCTTCTTCATGGTCGACCGTCCTCAGAGACCCCTAAATTGGGTATAACGATAGTCAAAAATAGTGAGGACTCCAGACTCCATGGCGAAATGGAGTAGTACAAATATGTGAAGGTGAGGTGAGACCAACACCAGGCATTTATGCGGGAAAACCCATCTATTGAATTCATATGGATGAATTGAAGATAACGTTCTGGACAGTCGAGCATAAGAATCCTTCAAACCACCTAACAGCATTGATGTTTACAAGGAACAGAGCAATGAAGCTCGTTTCAGGAAAACATGATCTTCTACTGCATGAAGGAAAGTGAGTAGAGAATAAATAGTCAAAGTAGTCTACCAAAGTATGAGAAAGGTTTGCAAGGCCTTACCATGACCATGGTGTCTGGTCGACAAGAAGATATTACATTCATGTAGTGAGGTTCGTGGGTAGGCCATAAGAAAGTGTTGCAACATATACTGGGGTGTTGGGAAGGTACACCAGTGTACATAGATGTTTATTTTGTAAGAAATCAAACTGCAAGGCACTCGAACTCATGCTTGAGCTCGTCATCCTCGCCAGAAAAAATTGAGTGTGTGGCAGGTTCCACTAATGGCCTCGCCCAAAATTGAGACTGGGAACACTCCTACGAAGTCTTATGGTGCTCCAGGTATCCGCTGGGGTGTTCTAATGGGACTAGGTAGAGTGGGTGTGGCCGCCTAGTAAACTGGAGAAAGGGGAGATTTGGGTGTTTCTCCTAGGGCTAGATATAGGGGTGGTGTTAGGGTTCCCTAGATTCGAGATAGACTCCTAAAGATAATGGTGTCAAAAATACACGAAGAGGTTGAGAGTAGATGAAGTTATTGAGGGATGAGGAGACTGGGTGTTGTTCCCTCCTCCACGTGGACTCTGACGAGGTAGGGGACCAAGTGTCTCCCTTTAGATCCCTATCCAATAGCTCTAAAAGAGTTGGGCTTGTATCAACTGTGCATGACACATTGAAATGGGCACATTATCCTAGACTTTGGAAAAATAGGATAATCATGTATATTATTAAAAGATTTGGTTAAATATTATCATTTATCTCTTCTTTTCTTCCTTATATATTTTAGAGCATTTGGATTATCCAAATCTAACCAAATTTGGAGGGTTTGATAATTCAACAATGAGGAATTCAAATATCCAATCAGATTTTATATTTGAGTTGGGGACACATGTGTTCTACATTAATAGATACTAACCATAATTAATGCATTAATAATTATTGAAAAGGAATTTTGTTACCAAAATTCAAGGTCATATCTAATACTCTATTATATATTCATGTATCAATCAAAGGGATATGTTACTCATGAAGGTAAGGCCAAAGAATTATCCAAACCCTAACTAGTCATCATTGCATATTTACGGTTAGGTTTTGTGCATTTATTGACATTGATGTGAATAAGTGTTGATGCATTATGTATATGATTCATTCAAGGATCACACGATATCTTGGTGTTGTATTAACTCATTTTGGAAATGCAAAAAAATCATGATCTCAGCTTAAATGAACAAATGAAAGTCAATTGTTCAATTTAGGATTTCACTTTTATTAAATATAGAAAAAATATGTGACTAAGTATTTTAATCATTTTGTTTACACTTTAAAATTTGAGGGTCGTTACAACCTACTCACCTTGTAGAAATTTCGTCCTCAAAATTTCATGTCATATTAAGGCACTACCCACCTTATGGTTTCACATATATATACACTAACTCATTATCCAGTGATAACATTTCATAAGGAAGCACCAACATAATCATGATCTGTAGATTACCATTGCATTATATATAACATGACTAGTAAAATTAATGAGTGCATGGGTCATTGACATAACTTGAAAACTAAACCTTTCCTTCATCATCCACCATAGTGAAAATCCTATCTTTCCTCTTCTCTAGAGGACTTGTGTTAGGGTTATTATGTACAACCTTCTTTAAAACTAACCTAGGTCATTTGTCCTTGAAGTTCCCTTCTCCTCTGCAATAGAAGTAGACACTTAAGCCCAATCTGCATGGCCATTCATGTAACTTGCCACACTTGGGGCATGCATCCCTCTTCGAGGGATCCTATGGGGTCTTGTGCTTCGAATGATCATTGTGGTGTGGGTCCAAATAGTTGTGACCATGGTGGTGATGTTGTTGGTGGTGATGTTGTCCATTATGGGATTTAGTCTTTGACGCCCAGTCTGGGTGGTCCTCTATATCCAAAGCAGCATCAAGGGCATCATGCACCATATTGTGGCCTCACCCAGAAAGTGATTAGTTGATATCATCCTTCAGACCTTGAATAAACTTCTTAGATTGCTTCAGCTCAGTCATCTCAGCTCTGTACTTTTGAGGATGTGAAACTTCATGATGTACTGAGTAACAGTCATGTCACCACATTGTCGTAGATAGAGGAACTCTAGCTCGTCCTTGTCCATCATTTCTTCTGACACATAGTGTCTCTTGAAAGCCTCCATGAATTCCCCCCCCATGCAAGGAACTCTTCATATGGTTCTCTGGTGTCATGAAAGTTTTCCCAATAGACATGAGTCAGTCCTCTCAGCATGTGCATCTTGAATCTGACGCGGGACTCTTCAAAGATGTTTAAGTCGTGGAAGCAATGCTTTATGTTGTGGACACCCACAAAATCCAACTCTTCTCCTGTAAACGTCTCAGGCTTCACCTTGAGGAAGTCTTTTAAGGTGACTTCATTCTTTCTCCGATGACAGCCTGCAACTTGTCCTCTCATTGCATCAGATAAATCTTTAACCAACACATTGTACGAGAGGGGAGGGTCTGCTCCATGTTGCATATACTCATTCTCGATGTCATGCTCACTCTCTCAACCAAAGTGTGGGGGTGACTTGTCATGCTTAGGGCAACGCTTAGGGACCATGTGGAAAAGGAAAGAGGACTTTCATAAGCATGTGGTGTGACTCATAAGATCCTACTATGGTGGCCATTCTAGGATTTCTCTGACACCACTTTTGGCACAACCTCCTTTCTAATATGAACACAACCTTAGAGGAAGTATTGTCACATAATGGAGATTATGACAAACCGTGAAATGATATCATTAATCAAGCAAGTTCCATAGAATAAAAAGAACCACAAAGAACATTGTTACATGCCATAACTAAGGAACTCTAAGTCCAACATAAAGAGAATTTTAAACTAGAAACTTCCACATAAATGACTAAAAATAAAATTTAACTATATAGAATGGCGACCCCCCAGGTAGTATTCGGCGACTGTCCTTGAGCTCGAGTTGATGTCCTTGAGGTCTACTTCTTTTCCATCTTCTTGTCTGTAGACATCTCATCACCAGCCATGCAAAGAAATGTAAACTATGTGAATGGAACTGAGTAATTATAACATGAAAATAACATATAATTGAAATGATGCTAAATAACTTGAAGAACTTAGTGACTTAATGTGGTTATCAAAATTACTTGAAAACTTGGTAAATTGACATGATTATATAATGGTGTGGGTTTCAACTTGAGTTAATATAGTCTCTCTCTCTCAATGCACCCACAGTGCTCATAAGACCAATTAAGGCTAACATAAGGCTGATTAAGGCTCACATAATGCTTCCACAGAGCTCATAAGGCCACTTGAGGCTCACACAAGGCTAGTTAAGACTCACATAACATGATCGAGAGGACTTATATTATATAGCATGATTTCTTACACTTAAACATGATTTACATGATTTCTTGATGAATTAGCATGGCAGTGATTCATAATGTTCCCATTAAAGGTATAATCATCAAATTAGTAGAAAACATAAACTCATAGCATGTGCATGATTTTTATGAGCATAATTGAGTAATAACATAACTGCAATTTAATGGAGTAACTGCAAATACATAAACAAATAATGTGAACCCAAAACCCTAGAATCATACTCAGTGTGCATGGTTCACTCACCTGGATTGAAGAGGTACACTAACAGTATATCATATCTTGATCAGTCCTTATTCTTGTGCATAACATATTCATGAATTAATTATATTTCCTTAATGTAGGTGTATATTTCTAATTCAATTTGGGAATTAAGTTGGGATAAATAGTCTAATTATAGGTCATAGATGTAGATTATCATGTATGCTTTTCAATGACTACTTACACTTAATTTTTTGATGTCAGAATAAAAAGAAACGAATTTTCTTAGTTCTGACTGATCAGAGGATCTAAATCAAATCACATTTCATGAAGTTACAAAATCCAAAAAGGGTGCCTAGAAGGACTATTGTACCCTCACATGATATGCCTAATCTAGGCCCTGTAATAGGGTATAAAAGTCAAACTGTTTCATTTAAACAGTTGTATGCCTCATCAACCAAAAATACATGAATGATGGTAATATCCATACGGGTTGTGACATATCAAAGAAAAATCAAGGTCAAAAATCATTTAATCATGGTATGTAATGTCTACATCCTGATCACACAAATAATAGGGGATAAAAGCAAAAATCTTGAACATTGGTTTGTAATCTGTGTCGAGCCAAATCGAGAGACCATGAGCATTGGCTTCAGGGGGAAGAGGGAGCTTCCTCATCCGCGCTCGTCAAGTTCCCTCCCATTCTGGACATTTCGAACAGACATTGAGACCTCTAAATTAGGTTCAAGGATATTCAGAAACATTGAGGACTCTGGCCTCCATGGTGAGGTGGGGCTGTAGAAATATGTGAAGGTGAGGTGATACCAACACCAGGAAGTTATGCAGAAAACCCATCTATTGAATTTGTATCGATGAATCGAAGACTAAGATCATGATAATTGGGCATAAGAACCCTTTAGACCAGCTAACAGTGTTGATGTTTACAAGGAATAGAACAATGGATCTCACTTTGAAAAACATGATCTTCTACCACATGAAGGGAACAGAGTGGAGAATAAAGAGTCATAGTAGTCTACCAAAGTTAGGGAAAGGTTTCCAAGGACTTAACATGACCATGGTGGTCATTCGACGAGCAGACATTATAGTCTTGTGACGAGGTTTGTGGGTAGGCCATAAGAAAGTGCCACAACATATATTGGGTTGTTGGGAAGGTATACCATTGTACATAGATGCTTACCAAGTAAGGAATCGGACTATAAGCCACCGAAACACGTGCTAAAGCTTTTCACCATCACTAAACAATTGAGCATGTGGTAGTTCCACAGATAGCTTCACCTCAAATTGAGACTGGGAACACACCCTACGGCGTCTTGTCGTACTCCAGGTATCTGATAACCTCCCATTTTATGACGTTATCTTATTAGTTATCCTTAATTTTCCATACTCTTTCTTAGATAAATTAGATAGAATCATTAACTTTTTACTTTATTGAGGATTTACCAATAAACTAACTTTTCTTCTCTATCATTACAGAAAACACAAAAAAATTACAAAGACTCCACACGGTCTCAAGACCGTATGAAGACCACACGGTCCCAAGACCGTGTGAAGGTCACTCGGTCTCAAGACCGTATGAAGACCACACGGTCCCAAGACCGTGTGAAGGTCACTCGGTCCCAAGACCGTATGAAGACCACACGGTCCCAAGACCGTATGAAGGTCACTCGGTCCCAAGACCGTATGAAGACCACACGGTCCCAAGACCGTGTGAAGGTCACTCGGTCCCAAGACCATATGAAGACCACATGGTCCCAAGACCGTATGAAGGTCACATGGTCCCAAGACCGTATGAAGGCCACACGGTCCCAAGACCGTGTGAAGGCCATACGATCTCAGAGACCGCATAAAGGCAAACGGTTTGAGATCCCCAAACGGTCTCAAGACCGTTTGAGACCAAACGGTCTCAAGACCATTTGGGCTCAACTTGAGCCTATAAATAAGACCCCAAGGGTCACTTCAAAAGGGAGATCTCTCAGACGCCCAAAGGCTGCCTCTCCAGTTCCAGAGCAATTCCATCCTTCATCCATTGCCCCAAGGCTGCCAGTTTGAGATCCACGTACCATCATCAAGCTACCTTCTCTCTCAACAGCAAAGAAGGTGGGAAGAGAAGATCCTTCATCAAGGCAACCACGAAGTGCGAAGATCGTTGCTCTCTTCACCAAGGGTTCAACCTTCCCTCCTCCGTGGAGATGACGTTCTTTCTTTCTCTTCTCGCCTCCTTCTTTGTCCTTGATATCAGCGAGTAGTCTCATTCACTAGGGTGCGGGGAGTAGCCCCGCTACCCATGTTTTCATTTCATGCAATGTAATTCAATTGTTTGCAATAGAGATACTCTCCTTTTCAGTTCAACATCAATCATTTAATGAATGCTAGTTGCTTGATCATCAACTTGTGTTACTTATTATCTTTCGGTATGAATTGTCTATGTTTGTACCCTTAGATCTGAATATCGATTGAATGTTGGTTTTAGATGTATGTAGTCACCATATGTCTGTTTCGGTATCTAGGAGTGTTTTCATGAGTGGAGTAAACTCACCCCCCCATTGTTGCACTTCCATACTATGAAATGGAATCAGTTGACGTATGGAAGTGCAACCTTGGTAAGGTCGAGGAACACATTTCATGAAGGAGTAATGCAAAGCAGGTGACTATTCATTATGGAATGGCTGGCGTTGCAATACTCCACACTTCTCGTAGCTAGTTATCCGAAAGGAAGCTAGGACTACAAGATACTAACTGATTTGACTCTCTTTGCAGGTGGTTTTATTATGTTGCATGTCTTGATCCATGTGTAGTGGTGTGAAACCCGATAACATCCTAGTGGTTTTTAATCATTGTTTACAACCTTAATTTCTACTTTCTTGCTTTACTTTCCTTGCACTTAGCTTAAAACCAAATCAAACTTTCGATCTAAATATCAACTGTTAAGTAGTTAAGTACGACTAAAACATTTTCCATCTTGACTACATCAAGACCGTTGTCCCGAGGATTCGACCGTTAACTATACTACGATAAGACTTCCGCGTGTCTTAGCATACGTGGGTGGAGATCTTACCATAGTACTAGCAAGGTTAAACTTAGGGATTCATCATCTCTAGGATTTTTAGTGGCGTTGCAAAACTCCATCAAAAATTGACGCCGTTGCCGGGGACAACGGAACGTTTTAGTTTTCACTTAACAACTTCTTGGTTGATTAGGATTTTACACTTTTTCTTGATAACTACTCCAAATCTTCTTGATTTCTTTGTTTCCTTCCATTATCTTAACGTGTGATTTTCTTTCTACTCAGGTAGAAAACGTGTATGCAAACCCCGCATAGCATCGGAATCTCCCCTGAACCAGAGTATGACTCTGAGGTAGAAATAAGTTTCCACCGAAGGATTAGACTTAACCGCCAAAGAGCCAGACAGATGGCAGAAGAGCAACGCCTTGTTGCAGAAAGAGTTAACGCCGCCATAGCAGCACAACGAGCACAACTTATTGCAGACACTCGTGCTCAAGTGCAAGCTGAGATTCGAGCTGAGGAACAAGCCCGCATCCAAGCCGAGAATGCTGCTACTCAACTTGCGCTAAGAAACAAGCAACTTCGGGACTACGCAGTCCCGAAGAATTATGAAGATGATCACCCAGTCCGACCACCGATTATTAACATACCAAACTTTGAAATCTGGACGCAATGGATCCAGATCATGCAAGGCATCTCTTTCTCTGGAGCACCCGGAGACGATTGCATGGATCACCTTAAGAGATTCAAGTCACTCTGCCGACTTGTACCTCAAGCAGGAATCGCCCTGGAAGCAATAATGTTACACCTTTTCCACTTCACCTTATCTGGAAGAGCGCTAAGCTGGTACAATGCTTTAGATAGACATCCCATCATCACTACTTGGACTCCTTTAGAAGAAAAGTTTCTTGAGAAATTCTTTCCACCTTCACTAACCTATGAGATTAGGGGACAGATTAATCACTTCGCCCAACTACCTGGAGAAACACTTGCGGAAGCTTGGGAAAGATTCAAGGAACTCCTGAGAAAGTGTCCTCACCATGGCATATCTCAAAATCAACTAATAGAAACATTCTACAGAGGAGTAAGTGATGATATCAAGCAATTTCTAGATTCCTCATCTGGAGGAAATTTTATGAGAAAGAACTATGAAGATGCTTGGAATATAGTTACGCTAGGGGCCGAGAACCAATCCAATTGGGGAAGGTCGTCTAACCAACCCAAGGGAGTTCTTAAAGTCTACAAAGCTGAAGAATCTATGGAACTCAAGGCCATTGCAGAGGCCCTGAAGACTATTGCTAGCAAGCAACAAGCCCTCGAAACTTCTTTCGGGGAATATGACAAGAAGAAAAGCTCTCAAGTTCAACAAGTAAAAGCAGCTACTGGAACTTGTGAAGCCTGTCATGCATCTGATCATCCCACATTATCATGTGGTCTGTTGTACAATGTCATGATGGATTTACAACCACCCGTGCCGCAATATGAGCCCATTATTGAGCATCCCGAGGACCAAATTCCAGAGCAAGTCAACTCCATCCATTCAATACCTGGCCAGGTGTATTACAATCCAGATAAACCAAGAAATCATCCTGGTTTTCAATACGGGAATCCTGCAGGGACCGCCAACCCACAACAACAGACACAAGTGGATCTTTCAATAGACAACCACCAGGATTTCAGAATAACTTCAATCAGGGGAATTATAGACATGGTTTCCAAAGATCTAACTATCCTAGGAACCCTTCTTACCAATATACCCATCCAGGACTGCACCCGCAGCTGCAACAACCTCAGTTGCAGCAGCCACAACAACCTTAGTTGCAGCAGCCACAACAACCACAGTTAACTACACCTCTACAACAACCACAAGGACAGCAAGTCACTCAATATCAACAGAGGGGTGCTCCTCCCCAATCATCTGATGAAATATCTTTGATTAGACAGATGCTTCAATCTCAACAGACTATGCTCGCAAACCAGCAAGCTCAACAAAAGGCCGTGGAGACCCAACTAGCACAGATTGCCGCCCAATTGAAACCACAAGCCGGCACCTTTGCTGGACAACCAGAGGCAAACCCACGACACAACCAAAACAGACCAGAACAACTGAATGTCGTCACCACACGGTCTGGTCGTGTCCTGCCTGATGTCACCAGAATCATCCATGATGATGATGATGTAGATATTCTTTCCCCAACATGAAACTCAAGCAAAGAAACAGAAAATTTTACTGAGAAAGAAAAAGAAAAGGAACCAATGCCAGAAGTCCCACCCAGAATTCCTTATCCGGACAGGCTGAAAGGGACCAAAATGGACACTAGGTTCCAAAAATTCAAAGAAGCTATGAAAAAACTATACATTGATATTCCTTTCCTCGATGCTCTTTCCGAAGTGCCCGCTTGGGCCAAATACCTAAAAACCCTGTTGTGGAGAAAATATACGACAGAAGAGCATGAAACGGTGAAACTAGCTCAGACCACTTCAGACATTCTGCTTAACAAAATGCCAAAGAAAAAGAAGGACCCAGGTTCCTTCAGTATTCAGTGTTCTATTGGAAATGGCTCCAGCAAGAAAGGATTGGCAGACTTAGGAGCAAGTATATCTATTATGCCCTATTCTATGTGTAAAAGATTAGGCTTCACTGATTTGTTACCTACGACAATGACAATTCAGTTAGCCGACTCTACCATAACTGCCCCTCTTGGAATTATCGAGGATATTCCTGTCAGAATAGGAACGAATTCTTATGTCCTGTGCGATTTCGTTATTATGGACATACAAGAAGACTAAGATACCCGATAATCTTCGGCAGACCTTTCCTAGCTACTGCCCGAGCACTTATCGATGTAGAAGCAGGAACTATTATCTTGAGACTTGGGAAGGAAGCTTTCCAGTTCAGAGTTCTTAATAGCATGAAAGGTCCAAGCATTCAAGAGGAAGTTTTTCTCCTGGATGCTATATATCAAATGTCCCAATTAGAAATGTCTGAACCCTCCGATGAATTGGAAATTACCCTTACAAATCCGGAAGTAGAATTCTCGGCAAGTGAACTAGTGCAACAATGCCTTCAATACTTAGAAAAAGCTGAAGAAGCCCCAACAGCCACCTTTGAAGAACTTAAGGCCGTCACCATTATAGAAGCTACCGAGCCACCTAAGGCTCCTGAAATGAAAGCCCTACCCAAGGGGCTCAAACATGTTTTTCTTGATAACGAGAAGCTCTGTCTAGTAATTATCAGCTTCACTCTGGAGGAAGACCAAGAAAACAGACTTCTCGATGAACTAAAGCGGCATAAGAAAGTCATTGGATATAAAATGACTGACTTGACGGGTATAAATCCCTCTTTATGCATGCACAAATTGCCCATGGTTGAAGAATTTAAACCATCAAGAGAACACCAAAGAAAGTTGAACCCTAACCTCAAGGAGGTGGTTCGCCTCGAGGTCCTCAAACTTCTAAAAGCAGGTATCATCTACCCCATTTCGGATTCTCAATGGGTAAGCCCAGTGCAGGTGGTCCCAAAAAAAGGGGGAACCACTGTTGTTCTTAATGATAAAAATGAACTGGTGCCCACTAGAACCGTGACTGGGTGGCGAATGTGCATTGATTATAGAAAACTTAATAAATCAATGCGAAAAGATCACTACCCCCTACCCTTCCTAGATGAGGTCCTCGAGCGCTTAGCTCATCAGAAGTTCTTCTGCTACCTAGATGGTTATTCCGGGTTTTACCAAATCCCTATACACCCAGAAGATCAAGAGAAAACTACTTTTACCTGTCCTTTTGGGACATATGCTTTCAAAAGAATGCCATTCGGGCTTTGTAACGCACCAACCACTTTCCAAAGATGCATGTCTGCTATCTTTGCAGGATTAACAGAATCTATAATGGAGGTATTCATGGACGATTTCTCAGTTTATGGAGACTCTTTCGACAACTGTCTGCTCAACCTGGTTCAAGTTTTACAAAGATTCGAGGAAACAAACCTCATCTTAAATTGGGAAAAATGCCATTTTATGGTAACTCAAGGTATCGTTCTCGGACACAGAGTGAGCGACAGAGGGATCGAGGTGGATCAAGCAAAAGTTGACGTTATCTCGAAATTGTTGCCACCAAAAGACGTAAAAGGGGTATGTGCTTTCTTAGGTCATGCTGGGTTTTACAGAAGATTTATTAAAGACTTCTCTAAAAGAGCAAAACCCATGACACAACTGCTGACCAAGGGCACGGAGTTTAACTTTAACCAAGAATGTTTGCAAAGTTTCACAACTCTGAAAAATGCCTTGATTTCCGTACCCATACTAAGAGCTCCAGATTGGTCACAACCTTTTGAAATCATGTGTGACGCAAGCGATTATGCCATAGGGGCCGTATTAGGGCAAAGAATCGACAAGAAACCCTATGTTATATACTACGCATCCAAAACGCTTGATGAAGCACAGAAAAATTACACCACTACAGAAAAGGAATTCTTAGTTGTCATCTACGCGTTCGAGAAATTCCGCTCATACCTGATTGGAGCTAAGGTCATTGTCTACACTGACCACTCCGCTATACGGTATCTAATTCAGAAGCAAGATGCAAAACCTAGACTTATCCGCTGGGTATTGATGCTTCAAGAATTCGATTTGGAAATCAAAGACAAAAGCGGAGTGGAAAACGTCGTCGCTGATCATCTCAGCCGTATTGAAGTCGAGGATGAAGACAAAGTACCTATCCGAGACTCCCTCCCGGACGACCAACTAATGAAAGTCGCTAATGGATTCCCCTGGTATGCCGACATTGTTAATTATTTGGCAACGGGAATCATTCATCCGTCTGCATCTTATCACGACAAAAAGAAGTTCATTCATGACGCTAAGCAGTATTTCTGGGACGAGCCCTATCTATTCCGCTTATGTGCAGATGGACTTTTTCGTCGATGCATTCCAGAGACGGAAATCACCTCGGTTCTAGAGCACTGTCACTCAGGCCCCACTGGGGGCCACATGAGTTCTAAGAAGACAGCCCTCAAAGTCCTGCAATCTGGTTTTTACTTGCCAACCATCGCAAAAGATGCACATGAATACGTGCGATCATGCGACAAGTGCCAACTATCCGGTGGAATAACCAAAAGAAATGAAATGCCATTGAATATATGGCAAGAAATCGAACTCTTCGATGTATGGGGAATAGATTACATGGGTCCTTTCCCCCCATCTTACGGATTCATGTACATCTTGGTTGCTGTGGATTACGTTTCGAAATGGGTAGAAGCTCTACCAACCATTTCTTGTGATTCAAAATCGGTAATCAAGATGTTTAAAGAGATAATATTCCCCAGATTCGGCGTTCCAAGAACGATAATATCCGACAGTGGATCACATTTCTTGGAACGGAGCTTTGAAGCCTTATTAAGAAAATATGGAGTCAACCATAAAGTTTCTACACCGTATCATCCACAGACATGTGGACAGGTTGAAGTCTCCAATAGGCAAATTAAAGCTATTCTGGAAAAAACTGTCAATCGGCACCGCACCGATTGGTCCACCAAACTATCTGACGCTCTATGGGCCTACCGCACAGCTTTCAAAACACCAATCGGAACAACACCGTTTCGATTAGTGTATGGGAAGTCTTGCCATTTTCCAGTTGAATTAGAGCATAAGGCCTGGTGGTCCATTAAGCAACTAAACTTCGATCTCAAAGGCGCTGGTGAATTCAGACAACTTCAACTCTAAGAACTAGAAGAATTACGAATGACAACCTACCACAATGCAAGAATCTACAAAGAACAAACCAAGATGTGGCACGATGGCCACATAAAAAGAAAGGATATAATCGTCGGAGACAAGGTCCTCCTATTCAATTCCAGACTAAAAATGTTTCCTGGAAAACTACGTATTAAATGGTCGGGGCCTTTCACAATCAAACATATATATCCGACAATAGCTGTCATTATTCTCGATGATAATGGAGGAGAAAGGACTGTTAATGGTCACAGATTAAAGAAATACCACACTCCGGCAGACAAATTAGCAAGACAAACTATAGGGATCCATGATCCTATAACAACAGCATAGCTGGAGCAAAATTTTGTCGAGCCAGCGACGTTAAACCAAAGCGCTTCTTGGGAGGCAACCCAAGACCTGAGTATCACCTTTTCTAAGTCCTAGCCTTTTATTTTGTTTTAAACCTTATTTTTTTGTTTTCTTTAAGTTCTTTCATCATTAATCTAAAAATACATAAAAATTCACATAATTTTGGGGCCAAACGGTCTCAAGACCGTTTGCGACCAAACGGTCTCAAGACCGTTTGAGGCCAAACGGTCTCAAGACCGTTTGCGACCAAACGGTCTCAAGACCGTTTGAGGCCAAACGGTCTCAAGACCGTTTGCGACCAAACGGTCTCAAGACCGTTTGCGACCAAACGGTCTCAAGACCGTTTGGTAAGGGGCGCCCCCCCCAAAACCTATAAATATATCCCCCCTCGCCTACGTTCTCTCTTCTAGAATCCTGAATTCTCGAACTTCCCTGTTTCATTCCAGAACTTCGTCTTTACGCTCGTCTCCCTCTATGACGCCGCCATCGTCTCTACCGCCGTTTCATCACTTCGCCGTCGACTCAGCTTCTCCGCTGTCGTCTCTGGCTCCGTCGTCGCCCCCGCGCATTCCCGCGCTCCTGCTCTGCCGCTCGCCGCACCCAGACTTCTCTCCGTCCCCACCGACAGGTAGACCACTCAGCAGTTCACCGATTTACACCACCGCCAGACAGTCACAGGTTTTCGAACTCTGTCTTTACCCATATCGCCGTCATCGCCATCGCAGTTCCCTGCCGACGAACGGCTGCGCGGTTCGTCTCCCGCGCGGTTCGCCTTCCTTTCGGTCTCCAGACCGTTTGGGACCATTCGGTCTCAAGACCGTTTGGGACCTTTCGGTCTCCAGACCGTTTGAGACCAAACGGTCTCCAGACCGTTTGAGCTAAAAAAAAGGAGAATACCCAAACCGTTTGGAACCCCAATCTGCCATCGAACCTTCATTTCCCAATTTCGATCAGGAAGCTTGCAAAAGTCTTTCAGACAATGAGCTCCGACTAATAATGTCACGGCTGTATGCCGAAAAAGACGAGCTGGTATATATTGACGGGGATATATTGGCTATGGCAGATGCCCTCCGTGAAACCATACAGTTCAAAGGTTCCATGTCTGTAAGTGTAATGACTGCTTATCAATACTTACTCGCACGGAATCATCACACGGTCTATATGGTGTCCGCTTACATGAAGGACGATCTTTTAGGGCTGAAGAACTTTGGAACAAAAGAGACACTCATCTCTTATCTCCAACATACAACTCTGAAGTTCATCATGCTACCTTTCCTTCATCAAGAGCACTGGATGTTACTGGAAACCAATCTTCATGAAGGAACAACAATAATCTACAACAGTTCCGACAGCCAGTATGATCCAGACCGGAAAGCATACACTACAACTCCAAAGACACCAACGGAGGAGGTGGCGAAGGAGTGTGCTGAAAAATTACACGATCTTTTGGGTCAGCACACGCGGGCATATGACAAAGATCACTTCAAACCACCAGCCTTCTGCCACAGGTGCCCCCAGCAAATCATAGAATCCAACGACTGCGGCTTCCACGTCCTCTTCTGGATGTATACAATTCTGGCCCTTCACAAGCCTATAGAGGACATGACAGAAGTGGACTACCACGCACTACGTGGAAAGCTCGCAGCCACCTTACTCAGAACTCATGGGGCAAATAAAGGATTAACTGAAGCCTAATGCCCTTGTCCATGCATCTCTCACCCTATCACTTTGACACTCTGTGGACAGAGTGAGTGATAAGTTAGGGGGGGAGTGCACTGGACAAGGGCGAGGTATCATTCTTCTTCAACCCTTCCTTTAACTCATACTTTTTCACACATCATTTTCAAACTTTCTGTTCATATTTAGACTTTTTCCAGTAATTTCTTCAATAAAATAACTCTTAAGTATAACCTTCATCCTGGAAAGAATCACCCCTAGCTAAGTTAGAGATAAAGTAGTCCTCAAAAATAAATAATAAGATTAGCATACAGGCATGAATGGCATTCACAATTGGTTTTTATGCTTTTACTTCAATTCTATCTCAGACTCTTCACAGGTCAACTTCAGGGCCAAAGCACACCGAAAACTCTCAAAGTCAAGAGGGAAATCAGGGGGAAATCCAAAATCAAGAAATCTCGCGAGCGGACCACCAAATAAAAATAAGTGCATGTCAGGAACCCTAAGAACAGTTTTCTTCTTCCAATAAAAGAGGCTTGGCCGCCCAATCAAAAACCCACTTCCTAAGCCTGTGAGTTTCGAATAAAAGCCAGAGTGTTGAATAAAAACATGAGAGTTGTGCCACGCATAAGGACCTATATGAAGAGCCAACAAAGATCTCACCCGGCCGGTACATACAGCTACCCTCATGAAGGCAGATGTGTCGTGCCCGGTAATGAGATCCTAAGGTTTCTTAATATATGAAAAGGCTGATAAAAGACCTCACCCGACCGGTACATTCAGCTGCCCTCATGAAGGCAGATGTGTCGTGCCCGGTAGTGAGTCTCTAAAAAAGCATAGACAAACCCTTCCCCACTTGAAGGGGGAGTTACACAATAAGCCTTTTAAGCCAGCCCTCATACCCACTCTAGTTGCCGGTAGGTTTCTCAAAAGAAGTATAAAACTGATTAGAGTCAATGGCATGCACGTAATAAGAAAGGTGGTCCCAATGCGAGATTCACGATATGAAAGGAACCTGAAATCCATGCAACTCTTGATACTCGAAAGAGTTAGTGTAAGCAGAAGCCCTAATAAGACCTCGGTAGATCTCTGATCTAGAATTGAAGCAAGAGTATGGAAACCCTAATTAATTAAAATCGCCTCGCCATTGCATGCCTTAGCTCTATCTAACTTGAGGACAAGCTAGACTCTAAGTTAGGGGGGTGATAACCTCCCATTTTGTGACGTTATCTTATTAGTTATCCTTAATTTTCCATACTCTTTCTTAGATAAATTAGATAGAATCATTAACTTTTTACTTTATTGAGGATTTACCAATAAACTAACTTTTCTTCTCTATCATTACAGAAAACACAAAAAAATTACAAAGACTCCACACGGTCTCAAGACCGTATGAAGACCACACGGTCCCAAGACCGTGTGAAGGTCACTCGGTCTCAAGACCGTATGAAGACCACACGGTCCCAAGACCATGTGAAGGTCACTCGGTCCCAAGACCGTATGAAGACCACACGATCCCAAGACCGTGTGAAGGTCACTCCGTCCCAAGACCGTATGAAGACCACACGGTCCCAAGACCGTATGAAGGTCACTCGGTCCCAAGACCGTATGAAAACCACACGGTCCCAAGACCGTGTGAAGGTCACTCGGTCCCAAGACCGTATGAAGACCACACGGTCCCAAGACCGTATGAAGGCCACACGGTCCCAAGACCGTGTGAAGGCCATACGATCTCAGAGACCGCATAAAGGCAAACGGTTTGAGATCCCCAAACGGTCTCAAGACCGTTTGAGACCAAACGGTCTCAAGACCGTTTGGGCTCAACTTGAGCCTATAAATAAGACCCCAAGGGTCACTTCAAAAGGGAGATCTCTCAGACGCCCAAAGGCTGCCCCTCCAGTTCCAGAGCAATTCCATCCTTCATCCATTGCCCCAAGGCTGCCAGTTTGAGATCCACGTACCATCATCAAGCTACCTTCTCTCTCTCTCAACAGCAAAGAAGGTGGGAAGAGAAGATCCTTCATCAAGGCAACCACGAAGTGTGAAGATCGTTGCTCTCTTCACCAAGGGTTCAACCTTCCCTCCTCCGTGGAGATGACGTTCTTTCTTTCTCTTCTCGCCTCCTTCTTTGTCCTTGACATGAGCGAGTAGTCTCATTCACTAGGGTGCGGGGAGTAGCCCCACTACCCATTTTTTCATTTCATGCAATGTAATTCAATTGTTTGCAATAGAGATACTCTCCTTTTCAGTTCAACATCAATCGTTTAATGAATGCTAGTTGCTTGATCATCAACTTGTGTTACTTATTATCTTTCGGTATGAATTGTCTATGTTTGTACCCTTAGATCTGAATATCGATTGAATGTTGGTTTTAGATGTATGTAGTCACCATATGTCTGTTTCGGTATCTAGGAGTGTTTTCATGAGTGGAGTAAACTCACCCCCCCCCCATCGTTGCACTTCCATACTATGAAATGGAATCAGTTGACGTATGGAAGTGCAACCTTGGTAAGGTCGAGGAACACATTTCATGAAGGAGTAATGCAAAGCAGGTGACTATTCATTATGGAATGGTTGGCGTTGCAATACTCCACACTTCTCGTAGCTAGTTATCCGAAAGGAAGCTAGGACTACAAGATACTAACTGATTTGACTCTCTTTGCAGGTTGTTTTATTATTTTGCATGTCTTGATCCATGTGTAGTGGTGTGAAACCCGATAACATCCTAGTGGTTTTTAATCATTGTTTACAACCTTAATTTCTACTTTCTTGCTTTACTTTCCTTGCACTTAGCTTAAAACCAAATCAAACTTTCGATCTAAATATCAACTGTTAAGTAGTTAAGTACGACTAAAACGTTTTCCATCTTGACTACATCAAGACCGTTGTCCCGAGGATTCGACCCTTAACTATACTACGATAAGACTTCCGCGTGTCTTAGCATACGTGGGTGGAGATCTTACCATAGTACTAGAAAGGTTAAACTTAGGGATTCATCATCTCTAGGATTTTTAGTGGCGTTGCAAAACTCCATCAGTATCCACTGGGGGTGTTCTGATGGGACTAGGTAGAGTGGGTGTGGAAGCCTAGTAAATTGGAGAAAGAGGAGATTTGGGCATTTTTCCTAAGGCTAGATATAGGGGTGGTGTTAGGATTCCCTGGATTCAGGATAGACTCCCGAAGATAATAGTGTCGAAAATACAAAAAGAGGTTGAGAGTAGATAAATTTATTGAGGTATGAGGAGACTGGGTGTTGTTCCCTCCTGTGTGCAGACTATGCATGAGGTAGGGGACGAAGTGTCTCCCGTCATATTCCTATCCAACAGCTCTGAAAGAGTAGGGCTTGTATCAAATGTGTGTGACACACTGAAATGAGCACATTATCCTAGACTTTGGAAAAATTAGTATAATCATGTATATTATTATATGATTAGATAAGAGACTATCATTTATCTCTTCTTTTCTTCCTAATATGTTTTGGATCATTTAGTATTATCCAAATCTAACCAAATTTGGTGAATTTTATAAGTCTACCATGAGGAATTCAAATATCCAATCAAAATTTATATTTGAGTTTGGGACATGTGTGTTCTACATTAATAGCTACTAACCATAATTAATGCATTAATAATTATTGAAAAGGAATTTTGTTACAAAAAATCAAAAATACCTAATACTCTATTATCTATTCATGTATCAATCATAGGGATACTTTACTCATGTAGGTAAGGCCAAAACTTTATCCAAACCCTAACTAGTCATCATTGCATAATTAGGCTTAGGTTTTATGCATTAATTGGCATTGATGTGAATAAGTGTTGATGCATTATGTATATAATTCATTCAAGGTTCACATGATATGTTGGTGTTGTATTAACTCATTTTGGGCATGCTAAAAAAATCATGGTCTCATCTTGAATGAACAAATGGAAGTCAATATCTTCAACTTAGGGTTTTGCCTTTATTAAATATAGAATTTTTTTGGGATGAAATATTTTAATCATTTTTATTTCAACTTTAAAATTTTTGGGTCGTTACAACCTACCCATCTTATAGAAATTTTTGTCCCTGAAATTTTTATGTCATATTAAGGTACTACCAACCTTATGCTTTCACATATATATACACTAACTCATTATCCAGTGTAATGTTTCATAAGGAAGCACCAACATAAGCATGATATGTGTATTACCATCGCATTATATATAACATGACTAGTAAAATTAATGAGTGAATGGGTCACTAACATAACTTGATAACTAAACCTTACCTTCATCATCCACCATAGAAAAAATCCCAGATTTCCTATTCTATGGAGGACATGGGTTACCCTTCTTTATAGCTAACCTAGGGCATTTATCCTTGAAGTGCCCTTCTCCTCCACAATATAAGAAGACACCTAAGCCCAATCTGCACGGCCCTACATGGAACTTGATACATTTGGGGCACGCATCCCTCGTCGGGGGAGCCTTTGGGGCCTTGCACTTCATGTGACCATTTTGGTGTGGGTCCTGATTGTTGTGACCATAGTGGTGATGTTGTTGGTAGTGATGTTGTCCATTGTGGGAGTTCTTCTTCGACACCCTTCCTTGGTGGTCCTCTAGCACCAAAGAAGCAACAAGGGCATCATGCATCATCTTGTGGTCTTGCCCAAAAAGTGAGTAGTTGATATCATCCTTCAGACCTCGAATGAACTTATTGCCTTGCTTCCACTCAGTCATCTCGGCTCCATACTTCTGGAAGATGTGAAACTTCATGGTGTACTGAGTAATAGTCATGTCACCACGTTGTTGCAGATAGAGGAACTCTAACTCCTTCTTGTCCATGATTGCTTCTGATACATAGTGGCTCTTAAAAGCCTTCACAAACTCCCCCATGTAAGGAACTCTTCATCTGGGTATCTAGTGTCACAAAAGTTTTCCCACCAGACACGATCTGGTCCTCTCAGCATGTGCATCCCGAATCTAACGCGGGACTCTTCAGAGATGTCCAAGTCGTGGAAGCAATGCTCCATGTTGTGGATCCATACCTTAGCCTTACCCACAACATCCAACTCTTCTTCTCTCACAAACGTATTAGGCTTCACCTTGAGGAAGTTTGTCAAGGTGACTTAATTCCTTCTCTGATGATGCCCTCCAACTCATCCTCCCATTGCATTGGATAAAGCTCTGACCAACATGTTGTACAATAGGAGAGGGTCTGCTCCATGTGGCAACTCCCCATTCTCATTTTCAAGCTCACTCTCAGCACCAGAGTGTGGGGGTGACTTGTCATGCTCAGGGTGACACTTAGGGGTCATCTGGAAAAGGAAAGGAGACTTTTGCAAGCATGTAGAGTGACTCATAGGATCCTACTATGGTATCCATTCTAGGATTTTTCTGATATTACTTTGTCAAAACCTCATTTTTAATATTAACATGACCTTAGAGAAAGTATTTTTCACATAATGGATATTATGACAAATATGAAATGATATCATTAATCAAGCAAGTTCCATAGAATAAAAAGAACCACAACGTACAATTTTACATGTTATAACTAAGGGACTCTAAGTCCAACACAAAGAGAGTTTTAAACTAGAAACTTCCACATGAAATGACTAAAAAAAGATAACTATCTAGAATGGCACTCCACTAGGCGGATCTAGTGACTGTCCTTGAGCTTGAGTTGATGTCCTTGAGGTCTACTTCTTTTCCTTCTCTTCGTTTGTGGACATCTCATCCCCAGCCATGCAAAGAAACATAAGCTATGTGAGTGGCACTGAGTAATTATAACATGAAATAACATATAGTTGAAATGATGCTAAATAACTTTAAAACTTAGTGACTTATCAAGGTTATCATGATTACTTGAAAAATTAGTAAATTGACATGATTACATAATGGTGTGAATTTTAACTTGAGTTAATATAGTCTCTCTCTCTCTTAATGCACCCACAGTGCTCGTAAGTCCAATTGAGGCTCACATAAGGCAGATTAAGGCTCACATAATGCCCCCACAGAGCTCATAAGGCCACTTAAGGCTCACATAAGGCCGGTTAAGGCTCACATAACATGATCGAGATGACTTATATTACATAGCATGATTTCTTACACTTAAACATGATCTACATGATTTCTTGGTTAATTACCATGGTAGTGATTCATAGTGTTCCCAATAAAGGTATAATCATCAAATCACTAGAAAACATAAATTCATAGGATGTGAATGATTTTTATGAGCATAACTGACTAATAACGTAATTTCAATTTAATGGAGTAACTATAAATACATAAATGAATATTGTGAACCTAGAACGCTAGAATTATACTCAGTGTGTATGATCCACTCACCTGGGATTGAGGATGTACACTAACAGTAGATTGGGTCCTGGTTAATCCTAATATCGTGTGCATAACATATTCATATTTTATTTATATTTCCTTAACATAAGTGTATGATTTTTAATTAAATTTGGGAATTGGGTTGGGAAACGTAGTCTAATTATAGGTAAAAGATGTAGCTTATATCGTAAGCTTTTCAACGACTACTTACACTTAATTATTTGATATCTAAATAAAAAGATACACATTTTCTAAGTTTTGACCAAATAGAGATCTAGAAAAAAAAATTAAACCATATTTCATGAACTTTGGAAATCCAAAAAAAGTTGCATGGAAGGACTACTTTACCCTTGCATGATATGCTTAATTTAGGTGCTATAACAGGGTATAACAGTCAAACTTTTTGACTTAAACAGTTGTGTGGCTCATCAACCAAAAATACATGAATGACGATGATACACATATGGTTCGTGGCATATCAAAGCAAAACCAAGGGCCAAAAATGATTTAATCATCATCTATAATTTCTACACCTTGATCACATGAAGAACAGGGGACAAAAGCTAAAATCTTGAAAACGCGTTTGTAATCTTTGTCAAGCCAGCTCGAGAAACCATGAGCATTGGCTTCTTCATGACCAACCAGACTCAAAGACCCCAGAATTGGGTACAACAATATTTAGAAACAATGAGGACTCTAGACCCCATGGTGTAATGGAGTTATAGAAATATGTGAATGTGAGGCGAGACCAACACCTGGTGTTTATGAAAAAAAAATCATCTATTAAATTCATATGGACGAACCGAAGACAAAGGTCTGGACAGTCAGGAATAAGAATCCTTCATACCACCTACCAACATTGATGTTTACAAGGAACTAAGCAATGGAGCTCGCTTTAGGAAAACATGATCTTCTATCTCACGAAGGGAACTTAGTAGAGAATAAAGATTTAGAGTAGTCTTCAAAGTCAGAGAAAGGTTTCCAAGGCCTTACTGTGACCATGGTGTCCAGTTGACGAGAAGACATTACAGTCATGCGGAGAGGTTTGTGGGTAGGCCATAAGAAAGTGCCACATCATATATTGGGGTGTTGGGAAGGTACACTAGTGTACATAGATGCTTATTGTGTAAGGAATTCGACTGTAAGACATTGGAACTCATGCTCGAGCCTGTCATCCTCACCGGAGAAAATTGAGCATGTGGCGGTTCCACATAAGGCCCCTCCTGAAATTGAGACTGGGAACACGTCCTACATCGTCTTCTGGTACTCCAGGTATCCACCAGGGGCATTCTGATGGGACTAGGTAGAGTGGGCATGGCCGCCTATTAAATTGGAGAAAGGGGAGATTTGGTTGTTTCTCCTGGGACAAGACTTAGGGGTGGTGTTAGGGTTCCCTAGATTCGTAATAGACTCCTAAAGATAACGGTGTAGAAAATACATGAAGAGGTTGAGAGTAGATAAAGTTATCGAGGGATGAGGAGGCTGGGTGTTGTTCCCTCCTTCATGCGGACTTTGCTTGAGGTAGGGGATGAAGTGTCTCCCATCAGATCTGTATATAATGGCTATGAATGAGCCAAGCTTGTATCAACTGTGCTGAAATGAGCGCATTATCCTGGACTTTGAAAAAATTAAGATAATCATGTATATTATTAAATGATTAGGTCAAAGATCATCATTTATCTCTTCTTTTATTCCTAATATATTTTGGATCATTTAGGATTATTCAAATCTAACCAAATTTGGTGGGTTTGGTAATTCGACCATCAATAATTCAAATATCCAATCATATTTTAGATTTGAGTTGGGGATGCATGTGTTCTACATTATTAGCTAATAACCATAATTAATGTAAAAAATAGTTATTGAAAAGGAATTTTGTTACCCAAATTCAAGAAAATATCTATTATTGTATTATATATTCATGTATCAATCATTGGGATACATTACTCATGCAGGTAGGGCCAAAACATTATCCAAACCCTAACCAGTCATCATTGCATAATTAGGGTTAGGTTTTGTGTATTAATTGACATTGATGTGAATAAATGTTGATGCATTATGTATATGATTCATTCAAGGTTATCATGATATTTTGATGTTTTATTAACTCATTTTGGGCATGCTAAAAAAGTCATGGTCTCAGCTTAAATGAAAAAATGGAAGTCCTTTTTTTCAACTTAGGTTTCACCTATATTAAATATAGAAAACAAATTGGGACTAAATATTTTAATCATTTTTATTTCAACTTTAAAATTTGAGGGCCGTTACATAAAGTTTGGCTGCAAGGATGTCTATGTTGTTGTTGCTAGATCATATAGCTTCTTTTTCGAGTTTTCATGAACTCAACATGTAGTGAACTTGGAATAAAGCCATGTAATAGTTTAGCTCTTTTTCCTTCCACTGCTACTATTGTCATTTTTGTACATGGATTATGCTTATTTAAATGGAATTATTATGCATGCATCCTTTATGATCTACTTTCTTATGGAAAGATGGATGATGTGTATTTTCTGTTAAATTTTAGTAGGGGGTAATCTCGCCTCTTACACAAACCTTTTTTCATATTCTCCTTCTTCCTTTTCTCCCACTCCTTGTTCCCTTTTCTATATTGTAGTTATTATGTCCTCATTCTGATTTTATAACCGCCTCTTCTTTGTTCTCAATGTTTCCTTGTTTTGCACATAAATCCTATTGACAACCTTCTCTCATCTGAGTCAATTAACAAGGAGCATCAATACAAGAATATATGTGACATGTTCTAGTTATTTGGCTTGAATAATCAGCACAACTTAGATCATGGAATTTGTGATTATGAAATTAATTTCCACATCTAAATAATCTCTTAGAAATTTGGTGTCTATTCTCACTTTTACTCTAATTTTTGAATTTAAAATGTAGTACATGATTTCTATTTGTCACCACAAACATTTCTTCATTGTTTGCTTTGACTTCCTTGCAGAGCAGTTTGCTTGCTAAATAGTGCAGACATTCAGGACCCAAAAAATGGATTCTTTATCAAAGAATTTGCAAGGAGATGGTGAAGTACATGAAGATCTTTCTCACTACCACCGGAGTGGTTGTAGATTGAAGCACGTGGAAATGGGATAATCTAGTTGTTCCTGAACAGAGGGAATATATAGCTGCCATGCTATTCATGAAACATTGGAATGGAAAATTTGAGTTAAATAAATTTATTTAATGGAACGATCCATAATATTTTTCACAAATGTGTATAAATATGGCTACAAAGATAGTGTGTACTCGTAAAAATGTACTTTTCCATTTTATGCATGATTGTACGATTAAAGCCCGAGTAAGTGGCTATTAATGTCATATACTTTTCCCCTTTTGTAATATAACTATGAAAATTTTTTGGAATGAAAGTGTGTGGCCATGGTCGACGTGTATTTTACCAAAGTTTTATTATGTTTAAGTGTCGTTTGGGACCTATTTGTATGTCATATTTTATAATAAGGGAGAATGATCCATATGAAGGACAAAGAGAAAGGGGGAATGGGATGAGAAAGAGATAGAGTTTTATGAGGAGAACAGTAGCACTGAGTAGGAGAATGGGAACAAGTAGCGGGAGAACATGATCAATGATCGGGAGATAGAGAAAAGTGAATAAGAGTAGGAGAAAATGAACTATAGAAAGGAGAAGGAGAAAGGGAGAACGGGATGAGAAACAGATTAAGGTTGAGGAGGAGAATAGTAGAATTAAGGAGTAGGAGGGGATAGAGAAAAGTTAATAAGAGCAAGAGAAAAAGAACTATCAAAAGGAGAACAGGATGAAGGAGGGGATAAAGGGAGAATGGGATGATAAATAGAATTAGGTTGAGGAGGAGAGCAGTATCATTGAGTAGGAGATCAGGAACAAGTAGGAGGAGAATAAGATCAACTAGCCGGAGATAGAGAAAAGCAAATAAGAGCATGAGAAAAGGAACTAATGAAGGATGAGGAGAAAGGGAGAACGGGATGAGAAATAGAATGAGGTTGAGGAGGAGAACATTAGCATTAAGGAGGAGGAGTAGATAGAGACAAGTCAGTGGTGAATAGGATCGATGATTGGGAGATAGAGAAAAGCAAATAAGAGTAGTAGAAAAGTAAATGTCAAAAGGAGCACAGGATGAAGTAGTAAGGGAAAATGGGATGAAAAATAGAACGAGTTTGAGGAGGAGAATAGTATCATTGAGTAGGAGAATGGGAAGTTGAGGGAGAAAATATTGTAAATGAATATGACATTTTGGTTTCCTTATACATTCTGGCTTCCTTATACGTATCCTCTTCCATTTTTAAAATAATAACAAAAAATAATGTTTTCTACCTTATTTTTTTATGTTGGTTCCTCTAGTCCAACGGTTACTTGTAAATGGATATATGAAATGGTGTATCACGGACCGACCAAATGACTGATATAAACTCAGTTGCAGCACTATGATTCCTTTGCTACTTGATCTTATCAAGCATGAACTTGCCTTCTTGATCTCTTCTTGCAATCTTGAAACACTTCTTCGTGTTCATCATTTTTGGCCTCCTCCAAGTACCAACTTGCTATGGAATCCCCAAATCACCATCTTTCAAAGTAGGGGCCTCAATAGTTGTAAATCACCAGCTATGATTCTTTCGAAAAATCTGCTTATTCATTTCATTTTTCTTTATTTGTCATATGGAAAGTCGATTCCAGTACATGATGAGGACATCCTCTATCGTAGACCTAAACAATAAAATGAACTAGATGGCCAGAATCAAAGATGTCAAGAAGCATCTAAAAAGATAAGGTTTTTCTATACTCCTATAGATTAATATGAAGAATCTATCTCTACAGTTTCTCTACTTTTTAGTAACCAACTTTGATCCGGAGAGTATGTGTTGGCCAACTCTCGGTGGTGAGTGGATGAAGCTAATAGAAAATGATGTCCACCAAGTTTACGGCATCCCTATAGGCTCTGTAACGGTCAATATGAAAAAAAATAGATAGATACTTCAATACAAAAGTTAATGATTTGACTACAAGGATGAAGCTAAAACCTAACAGGCTCAACTTTGTCGATATTAAAGATGTGGTTGCCAAGATATTTGAGTCAAGTAATCCTGAAGATATAGTCTGACTATATATTTTATATGTAATAGGATGTGTTCTTGCGCCATCTACGGGGCCTATTGATGTTTACTACCTCAAATACTTGTATGCGTTTGATGGGATACAGAACCTGAACTAGGTAGATTACAGGACGACGTAGTTCAAGACCCGTCTGGTAACTTACAAAAATAATAATTTCATCAGAAGGCCATCTAGATATTTGCAACTTCTAATGGTATGTAATGATTTTTGGAACACAATTCAATTGACTTTAATAATGTCATTTGTACTCATTAAGAAGACTCTTTTGTTCTTCCTTCTAGGTTCATTACTTAGATTTAGCTTTCGGTAGGGATTGATTTTCTTTGCCACCTACATTCAAAATGTGGAATTTTGTACCAAAGTATGTAGAAATCATTGAAGGAAAGCAACATGCTCTTGAACATCTTAAGAATGCCTCTGAGCACCTACTCAAGGAAATAGAAGATGTAGAAGATGGTAAAGATGGTGATGCTTCTAATCAATAGAGGAAAGGATTCATGAGGCAACTTTTTTCCCTTCACCCATTTTTGAAAACTTAGTTTGTTTTACCTTGTAATAGTTGTAAAGAACAGTTGTGTGCAGTAATAAAGATATATGGGTTCACTACAAATTATTTCTTGAAGAAGAAGAATGAAGCTACACGTAAACTTGAATAACTTCAATGAATTGAACTTTCTCTAGTTTTTGAGGATGACATGCCAATTTCTGAGTCATTCCATACCCTAAAAGCATGAACAAAGAAGATGAAGTTGTCTAAGAATCTCATTCCAACTCTAGAAAAATTGGAAGATGATCCCCTCGATGTAAGCATGGGTGATGTCCTTCAAACTACGAAGGATGTAAAATTAACTGTTGTGAAATTAGCAAGAGAAGACAGCAAGAGAATGAGGGCCACTTCGACAAGAGTGGTTGCGAGGACTGTAAGGATAAAGAAGGTTGAGAAGAGGAAGCAAGAAGAGAGCAGAACACCTATTTTAGTAAGTCAAACAAGTTTTTCAATAAAATAAGTTGAGCATGTATTGTAGATGTACATACAATTAATGTGGAAGAATGTGTTGTGTCATTTCAGAAAAAGGATGCAACGGAGAAGAAGAAAAAGGACTCATAAGTGCCACAGGAGAGGAGGAAGGAGATGGTGAAGAGCAAGGAGGATGAGGAAAAGAATAGATGGGGAAGGATAGGAATAGAGAGAAAGAGGATAGGAGAAGGGAGGGGGAGATAATGATCGAGTAGGAGAAGAGCAAGGAGGAGGAGGACAGTATCAAGGGAGAGTGGGATAGGAATAGAGAGTGGGAGGACAGGAGAAGGGAGGGGGAGACAACGATCAAGGAGAAGGAGAAGAGTGAGGAGGAGGATAGTATCAAGGGAGAGGAAGACATGAATAGAGAGGGGGATAGGAGAAGGGAGGGGATACAATGGTTGAGGAGCAGGAGAAGAGAAAGGAGGATGATAAGAATAGAGACAGGGGGGTAAAGGAGAAGGGTGGGGGAGACAACGATCGAGGGGCAGGAGAAGAGAAATGAGGAGGAAGACAATAACAAGGAGGAGGAAGACAGGAATAGAGAGGGGAGGACAGGATAAGGGAGGGAGAGAAAATGATCAAGAAGCAGAAGAAGGGCAAGGAGGAGGAGGATAGTATCAAAGACGAGGAGGATAGGAACAGAGAGGAGGAGGACATGAGAAAGGAGGGGGATACAATGACCGAGAAGCAAGAGAACGGTAGGGAGGAGGAGGAGATAATGATCGAGGAGCATGAAAAGAGCAAGGAGGAGAAGGATAGGAATAGAGAGGAGGATAGGAGCAACATGGGGAGAAGAGTAAAAAGAAGGACAATAGCAAGGAGGGGAGACAATGATGTGGGTGGAGGAGAAGAGAAAGGAGGGGGAGAAGAGTAAAAAGGAGGAGGAGGATAGGAACAGAGAGGGAGAGAAGAGAAATAAAGAGGAGGACATGAAGGAGGAGGAGAAGAGAATCATAGAGGGGTAGAAAGGGCTCAAGAAGGAGGTAGAGAACATGAATATGGTTTCTGTATAGAAGAAAGTGGAAGAGCATAGTTCATATTATGATGTTAAGTCCCTTATCATCCACTAGAACACGTGGAAGATCATGCAGAAGAATATCACTACTCAGAGAGTAGAGAAGCTTGAAATCTGACAAAGTGTGAGAGTCAAAGATCAATATCTGTCTAAGATAACTGTCAATCCACTCGTTAAGAGAAAGCCAAATACTGATATTGATGAAATTATTATCTTAGTACCTAAGAAGCCAAGGACATCATACTCAACATGCAAAGATCCAAGCCCCTCAAATAAGAATTGAGACCTTAATGTTGAAGAGGTTGTGAAGAGCATTTGTGATTTTGCATTAAACGTGAAGGAAAACATGTCTCTCATCCTATATGACGACGGAATGATCAAACTATACAGAAAGGATCTAGATACACTCAGACCAAGAGAATGGTTGGTAGACAATATAATTGAAGCATTCGGACATGCAATCAATATACGGGAAGTGAAGATTAACTCATGCAAAGTAAAATTTGTTTGCTTCCCATTCAGCATAACTCTAAGTAATCCCTTGTTCCATTTTATAAACACCTACATACTAATTTTCCTAAATGTTAGTTTTTTCATTTTGTATACACAGAAAAGTTGTCAAGCAGACTTGAAGAATCCTGATTACGAGAGGAACCGCAAGGTTGAGGTAGAATTCTAACTGATGGAAGATGTCTTCATATATAATTATTTTAAGGAGGGAAACACTGAATATTTTGAATGTGATACGTAATTATTAGTATAGCATATATATTATTGAGTTAGTATTAGTATAGCATATTCGAATCCATTGTTCCTTTGGTTGTCATTATTGTTCATTTTCTCTGATCATTGCTCCCTCTCCTGCTGTCATTGTTCCTTTACTCATCCTCTTTGTTCTTTTTATTGGTGTTCAGTATTTCTTCCTGATTGGAAGCGGGGATCATTTCTACATGATCATTATTGATTTTCCACAAAAGTTCTTCATATTGGATAGCATGCCAAGTGAAGCATCGTACGAAGTTGATAGAAAACTGCTAGCAAACCATTTAAAGAAAGTAGTAACTTCCTTCATGGAAGTTACATGACAGGTAACGAACTGGGAGAAATGGGATCACAACAAGCATCAGTCCCTGAGCAACCAGATAATTTTAGTTTTTGATTGTTTTGTATTCTATTCATGCAGCATTGGAAAGGACAAATCATGTAGGAGGAGTTTGAGTTGCAGACCCCCAAATACTTGTCAACTCTTTGAAGGTCTTTGGTAGCCAAAATCATCCCATCCAACAATAACAAAGCGATGATGTGAAAAAGCATGTTTTTTATGGTAATACAAGTAGACTGACAAGGCAAGTGTACTTGCCCCTCCTGGAGTTGATGTAACAAACATTATTGACTAATGAAATAAATATGTATTATCATTACAGCATTTCACGTGTTTGTGAAAAATTGGAATACATAAGATTCATGGTTCATTTCTCCTCATTCTTGTTATTTTTCTCAATCTACTTGTACCTATTCTTGTCTTCTATTACTCTCCATGCAAGTAACTAAGTGTTTGAGAAGTGGAACAAGGACAATGAGGACAAGAATAATGATTGGGAAAAAAGGATCTAATAGGGGGAGTAGAGGACCAACGGGTGGAATGTTAAAATGTCAACTATTTTTAAACCAACAAACATGCCATAGTTAATTGAAAAAGTACATTTCTACAAAAAGAACAACAATGGTTAGTAAACAAACAATGTGTCAGAGAATGGTAATGGATGGCGGGCAAGTAGTCATCATACCTGTTGAATGGATGCAAGGCAGGGGGAAAATGTAGACCGCCATGGAACTAATGGATGTGGGGCAAGTAGTCATCAACTCTGTTACTCAAATGCAAGGACAGCACGACAGTGCAAACTACCATGCAAGTAACTGATGTTGGGCAAGTAGTCATCATCTCTGTGATAGGGCAAGAAATTTTATCAGGCTTGGAGGAGCAAGGATCTGCATCGGCTGGTTGTTACCACTTGTAGTGTCTGGGGTGCATCCCAGTATCACCAAATGATCAGCTTGAATGTCTAGAAGTCCCATGCAAGTAGTACAGTTGATCATTGGGAAGTTGGGGTTTGTCTGCCAGCATCTGTAATTCCCCATTAGGTTTGGAAAGATTGGAAAAGATTTAAGTTACGATGAGGCATAGATGAAATCTTCCATAGCTAGTGATCTCAAATCAACAACTGTAGGAGGATAGTTGGTTGTGGTGAATTGGTAAGTGGTTATGCCCTACTTTAAATTGGTATTGGCCTTAATTTATAGTTAGACAATGATTCCCTTAAAGCTAGGGTTTCGCAAGCTAACCTCCATGCACTTTGCAATTTAGGGTTTCTCAAGCTCAACTTCCCTTGAGCAGCAGTAGTGGTCAAAAGGTATTGGTTCACCTTTTGGTGCCTGCCTAAGAGCAACAATAGTAAGTGCCCATTTGAGTGTGTCTGAACACTGGTGAAGGATGTGAGCATACTAGGGAGTAAAGAACAAGAATGGGGAGTAAAGGAATAGTGACTAGGAGAAAAAGAAAAATTACGACTACAAAAATAACAATGGGGAGTAAAGGAATAGGGACTGCAAGAAGATGAACAATGACGATGACTACAAAATAATCATGGGGAGTGAAGGAACAGGTACTATGAGAAAAAGAACAATGACAATGAGTACAGGAATAGGTACTGTGAGAAAAAGAACAATCACAATGAGTACAGGAACAAGAATGATGAGAATAGGAGTACAGACTTGTAGAAAACAAAAAATTACGACTACAAGAACAAGAATGGGGAGTAAAGGAGCAAGAACGTAGATAAAAGGAACAATGTCTATGAGTATAGGAACAAGAATTGCATAAATAGAGGAATGGAAGTAGGAGAACGGGAGCAAGGAGGAGGATAAGAGCCAAATAAACTTATAATTTTTTCGTATGGTCACCTCCAACGCCAGTTGCCAGTCACAGTGCATTTACTGCAGTTGCTAGCAGCAAGTGTCAAAAGGTGACCCAATACCTTCTGACCATGACCATTGTTACTGCTCAAGGGAATTCAAGCTTGGGAAACCCTAGCTTTGAGTGGAATCATCGACTAGCTATAAATACATCACAATACCATCTCAGAGCAGGGCAACACCACCTACCACCACAGCCAACTCTCCTCCTTCTCCGCCTCCAAATATGTGTTCAAGAAATGGTGAAGTCTGGAAAGCTCTTTATGACAACCATAATAGTGGTCAATTTGAGATCATGGAAATTGAAGGTTTAATTTGTTCCTCATCGTAACTCAAACTCTTTTCTGATCCATCCAAACCTAATGGGAAATTGTACATCTTTCGAAACATGTCTATTTCTATTGATTCCAAACCTAATTCTACTTGATATGGATTTTAGATCCAAGTAGGTTGGTTGAGAGCAAGATATGCATCAGGTTTGTGTGCACACCATGCATCCTCTAGCTATGTCGCCATAGTCGGCATTATTATTGTTTTTGTTTCTCTATATTGTATGTGTATGTATAATGAGTAAAGGAAGACGATGACTATGGGAACAAGACTCAGTTTGTTCCTTTACTTCCCTTTTGATCCTTTACTCTCCATTTTTGTTGTTGTAGTCATCGTCCTTGTTCCTTTTATACTACTCATCGTTCCATTTTCATTTATAATATGTATTTGTATTTGTATTTTTTTATATCATTTATGAAAACATGTCTCATTGTTTTATTTGTCCTACTTAGTGTATGATTTCTCTTACTCATTGTTCATTTACCAGCACTTGATGAGACAAGCAAGAACGAGCTTGAGAAAAGGATCGAAGTTAGGAAGAAGAGGAAGAATGAGGTTAGGGAGAAGAGGAACACAGAGCTTGAGAAAAGCATCAAGACTAGGGAGAAGAGGAAGAACAAGGTTAGGGAAAATAGGCACAAGAGATCTTGAGAAAAGGATTGAGGTTAGGGAGAAGATGAAGAATGATCTTGAGAAAAGGATCGAGGTATTATGGAGAAGAGGAATAGCGATTTTGAGAAAAGGATCAAGGTTAGGGAGAAGAGGAAGAATGAGAATAGGGAGAAGAGGAGCATAGAGCTTGAGAACACATATGCTTTAATACTAGAACACATGTGGTTCAAGATGATATGACATTAATGAATAATAGAAAATATGATATGATGAGATGCATATAAATGTTGGTGTATAAGACATGATACATCAATATGAATGTTGGAATATTCTTATACTAGTCAAATCCCAAGTTAAAATTTGGTATCCTAGTCTCTCTTTCTTCTTGTCGATGCATCTTCACGCATGCATTATATCTCGCAGTCTCCATAAAAGTTACCAATCTTTTTCTTGATCGGTTTGGCTCTTCAAGAACCTTTATTGATTTGGCTTTAAACTGATTGGGAGGAATCATTAGAACTTCAACTAGAGTGCAGTGTGAAATATGAACTGGATCACGATTTTCATTGCGGTTGGCCCTAAGTAAGTCATCCTTAAAGATACAAATTTATCTCGTTGTCTATCATTTGGTAGACATCATAATCCATGCAAACGGATGTGGCTAGCTGAACCATTTTGCGACATAGATGTTGATAGTGTTCCCATATTTGGATGGTCTATTGACACTAGAACTGGAGTCAAGTATATTAACCCCACTCTTAGCAAGCTTTGTCCAGCGACAGGCTATGTAGTGTGGGGGAATTGTTCACAAATTTTGTCCTCCAAAAGAGCTTAGAACATCCATAACTTTGAGAATATAGAGCATTGCCATGCTTTCATACATATGGCAGGAACATTCAAACTTCATATCATCCATTTGGACGAACACAGTCCTCTCATCTACCCTATTTTTGTTATCGCTTTTGAAAATAATGTATGCAAGCTTATTTTCTGGTGTGAACTTGATTACATAATCCATCATCTTTTTGAACTCTGATTCAAATATGGCAAACATATTAGGCATATAAACCTCAGCGGCCCTTATTACAATAGCGTTGTAGGAAAAGGTATTGTTTGTAAATTTATAAGTAGCTTGAAACTCTTATTATTTTTCGTTACTCCTCCTTCTTGAAAGCATTCTATTAAAGTGTGTGAAGAACTTAACCAAGTTGTGATTTGGTTGGAGGAAGAGCCTCATAACAGCATTGCATGATTCACTGAGTTGGGCCCTTTTCATTCCAGCAGTAAAATGTTATTTTAGCCAAGTTGGGACTATTATTTTCGATAACCATATATTCTCTCAATCCAACGATGTGGTCCATTAGGGAAGCATTTTTTGAATCATCTTTATCCAAAAAAAAATAATTTCATGCTCGCTTTCGATGTCATACATGAGGAGAGTAAGTTTCTTGCACAAAATAGGAGTGAACAGTTGAGTGAGGTTCTTCTGAGTATTTTCTAATATATGCCATGACAGATCATGTGGAACGCATCAGGGAGAGCTTTTCTTATAGTTGAAACCATTATAGCATATTGATTTGTGAAAATAGTTAAAGGTGTTTTCTCTGACATGCATTTAAGAAATGTATGGAATAACCATTCAAAGGACTCAAAGTTTCATTGTAGAAGAGGGTTGCACCAAATATGACACCCTGACGGTAGTGGTTAAAACCAACAAACAAAGTTGCATAGAGAAATTAACATGCCAGTTCATAATAATGGAAAAATGGTTCAGTAATAGATATGTATAGTTCAAAACTGAAACACATATAGTTCAATACTAGAACACAAATGTTGAGTAATGGAACAAAATATGTCTAATATTGGAACACAAGATATCAAACACTAGAACACAGGATTCTATTGAGTAATGAACCATAATATATTGAATATTGAAACACAAGTGTCGAGTAATGGAATAGAATATGTCGAATATTGGAAAGATATCAAACAGTGGAACACAGGATTCTCTTGAGTAATGGAACAAAATATATTGAATACTAAAACACAAGTGTCGAGTAATGGAACAGAATATGTTGAATACTAGAACACAAGATATCAAACACTAGAACACATGATTTTATTGAGTACCTAATGGTCGGTAGCTCTTGTTTGTCTGAAATGTTGTATCGAAAGAAATGGCATCGATAATAAAACTTCATCCTCCCATCGTCACAGAAGATGTTTGCAATTCTCTCTTCGTTATCAACCTCAATATCATAGTAAAATGATGGATTGTCATATGCTTCATCACGGAAGTATTGTTGCAAAGTAGTGGCCTCACCAAATATCATTGTCTTTTGTCTCCTACGCCTCAAATGGTTCTTTAAATCTAGTCAAAGAAACTTGATGCTCTCACATCCATTGGCAACCAAAGACATTGTATCTAGGAATTTCTTAATTGAATTCTAGCATCTTTGTTGATCTTTAATACATCTCCTTGCACGTTTGAAACAATGTGCTTGGATCTGAGAATGTGAGCATATTCATGCGGGTTAAATGCATGGTTATGATCAACAACCCAACTATTTGTCTTGTAGAGATTAAGTTGGAAATCAACAATTAGATTAATGTGCAATTTGCACCCGATCCTTTCTTCTCTATGGTGTCGCTCCATTCCAGTTTGGAAATCTGCTAATTCTTCTATTATTTTAGAACCAATGTGATTTAGTAAACTTCCCTTACCATATCCTTGTTTATTACAGACATATCATAAATATCGAATCTTTCCATGATCCTCATTCTTGCCTTTACCCTTGTTCTCCTAGTCAATCATGGTTGCAAACCCTTTTTGATGAGTAAAGTCATTATAAAATTGATGAGCTTCATGTGGAGAGCTAAATTCAAGGTTTTTCCAGTAATCCTACTTATCAAGTTCATCTGAGATAATGAAAGGCAACAAGATTAATGGAATTAGAGTAAAGGGAGAAAAGGAAAAAAAAAGAATGAGCTTGAGAAAAGAAGTAAGGAGAAGGTGAAAAGGATGAAAGGGGAACTCAAAATCAGAATAAAAGGAATGAGGTGTTACAGAGAAGAGGAACATAGAGCTTAAGAATAGGAATAAGGAGGATGTGAAAGGGAATGAGGATAGGGAGGAAACGGAGGAACGAGCTTAGGGAGGAAAGGAACAAGAATAGGGAGAAAATGAAGAAAGAGCTTGATAAAATGAGTAAGGAGGATGTAAAAAGGAAGAAAGGGGGACCCAAATACATAAGAAAAGGAATGAGGTGTTATGGAGAAGAGGAACATAGAGCTTGATAAAAGGAATAAGGAGGATGTGAAAAGGAATGAGGATAGAGAGAAAACAAAGGAACATGCTTAGGGAGAAAAAGAACAAGGATAGGGAGAAAAGGATGAATGAGCTTGAGGAAAGGAGTAAGCAGGATGTGAAAAGGAAGAAAGGGGAATCCGAATACAGAAGAAAAAGAATGAGGTGGTATGAAGAAGAGGAACATAGAGCTTGAGAAAAGGAATAAGGAGAATGTGAAAAGGAATAAGGATATGGACAAAATGGAGGAAGAGCTTAGGGAGAAAAGGAATGAGGATAGGGAGAAAGGAAAGAATGAGTTTGAGAAAATGAGTAAGGAGAAGGTGAAAAGGAAGAAAGGGGAACCCGAATACAAAAGAGAAGGAACGAGGTTATGGAGAAGAAGAACACAGAGCTTGAGAAAAGGAATAAGGAGGAGGTGAAAAGCAACAAGGATAGAGAGACAAGGAAGAATGAGTTGGGAGCATGAGAAAAGCACCAATGATACAAATAAGAGGAAGAAGGAATAGGAGAATAGGAACAATGAGATGGAGAAAAGGATAGTCAAATAAGCACAAAGGGAATGACATTATTAATAAAGGACAGTTTATGGACTAACCATCTGAGACATTGATATGATCATCTTCAAATCCAATCTCCTATTCGGTGCTTTCAGAAGTTGCACATGTATCATTCAGATCTATTTGAGTCCTCTCAACATCATGTGACTTCATATCAGGAATGTTTATGCATTACTAATGTGCAGAAGTGGTGTCTCTTTCTAAGATATCTTTCTGTGAGGAATCAAAATACGTCTGATCTTCAAAACCAATTTCTTCCACATTCTCTGAGTAAGTAGTGTCTCTTTCTTTCTCTGTGAGAAATCAAAATACGTCTGGTCTTCAAAACCAATTTCTTTCAGATTCTCTAAGTAAGCATGCCTATCATTAGAAACCAATAGAACTTCTTGTGATATTCCTTCCCAGCCCTGTTCTTAAGAAACCATCTCATTCAGATCTACGTCAAACATAGATGTATTTTTGACAGAATATTTCCATTGGATATCTTGGCATGTTGAACCTTGTTGAGTATCATCTTGGCAAGGTGATGATGGCACGCCAACGACAGAATCTTAGTAAGTATGTTGGCGCACTGACGATGACACACCAGCGACTGAACCTTGTTGAAGTTACTTTAAAGCCATACTCATCTCCTTCATCCATTCATCCACAATTGCACCCATGATATATTTCTTCTGGAGAGTATATAATCTGGCAAAAATGGAAAAAAATGATATAAATAATATTAAAAATCACTCTTTTGCATATTAACTAGATACACTATGAATAAAAGAGCTTCTTTTCTCTGACACTATGAATAAAATTTCTTCCTTTCACCAAAAAAGTAAACTTTTTAAGAAATACAGTTAATGTAGATGTAAAATAAAAGAAACAGTATATTTTTATGAGAAGTAGGGCAGGGAGAAGTGATACAGAGGACGTTAAGCAGTGAGAAGCAAACAATAGGACAGTATTTGTATAATCACATAACAACAGCAAATCTAAGTGCCATTTGAGGCGTTGAAGGTCGTTGGGTTAGGCTGAACTCGATGTTGATGGACCTAAACCCTAAAATAACCAGTAGCACCAACTATCGGTATTGATGTATCTCACCGCCGATGTCGGAGAGCACGGATGGATCTAGGTTTCAGTCAGAGAGGTAAAGTGAAAGGGATAGGATAGGAGAGGGAGTGGGAGCGGGAGCGAGTGAGGGAAAATATTTTTGTATGCATGAAGAGGGTTGTTAGATGATTTCTGAATCCCTGACGCCAAAAAGATACTATCCCCATCTCGAAAATGCCTCTGAGTTTAATCCACCTGTCTGCTGAAAAGTAGCCTTTTTGAGTAGCCAGGATTGGATTCAAGACGTCCTAACAAATACCATATCAGCACTAGATCTTTTTGCCAAATTAAGAGAGCATCGATAGGTAAATGTGCCATACGTGACCATGAGGGAAAATTTTGTAGGCAGTGAGGCACGGGTGTCGATTTTCATGTTCTGTTTCTACCAATGAAAATTTGAAGTCGTGCAATGTGACTTGCCTTGCAGCACTACTTCTTTACATAACAACTAGTTCAAGACACGTGCTAAGCATGTGTAGCACAATTAAATTAACTCAATAAAAGAAAACAATCGAATGATTTTTATAAGGCTCTCTAATTTTAACATGTCATTAGCAAAATTACATGTACTTTTCTTCTTAAGCATGGGCCAATCCGCGGCTGATTTTTTTCATGACTCTTTCTAATTTGTAGCATGGTGTTACTGAGATTACCACAACTACCTTTGCTCCAAAAAAATATGTAACCAATACTTACAATAATTCAAAGACAATTCAGTAAAAGATAATAACTCAATTAATTACCATTTTACTCCCTTCAACCTGGAGTCTTGATGCGATGATTTCGAGTCGCATTTATAGACCTTTTTCATATGTGTTTTATGCTCTAATTAGTCATTTTTATGGATAATATTGCATAATTCACTCAATTCGGTCTTTGCCATCATTTTATGTCAAATGCCCTTAGTTGTATCATTTTGAGCATTATTTATCATATTATCATAATTTGTGTGGATTTATTTGGTCTTGTTTTGGAATTTCAGGAAAAACAAGTATCTGCTTCCGTCGATACCATCGACGGAAGTCGATACCATCGACCAAGCCACAAGTTGCCAGCCGAGAAGAGCAGCGCAGAGTCGATACCATCGACACACTGGTCGATGGCATCGAGATCCCTTCAGGTTGCTGGCAAGGAATCTGTCGATACCATCGACCCAAGTCGATGCCATCGACGCATGGAGGCTACAGCGTCGCTAAACGACAACAACCGATGCTAAAGAGAGTCGATACCATCGACCCAAGTGGATGGTATCGAGATGATCACAAGCACTCAGACGAAAAGAAAAGAAGGTTGCCGCTAACACGCTGGGTCGATACCATCGACCCGCGTCGATGGTATCGACGCCGGCAGATATGCGTTGGATTCGTTTTGATCTCAATCGGACGGCTGGAGTTATTTGACGACCTAATTAGGGACTTATACCTAATGACGGCTGTCGGGAGGGAGGAGGATCTCACTTTTGCATTGCACGAGTGCCGAGGAACGAGAAAAAGGAGAACGGAGACCAGAAGCTCGTCTTTGTCGATCCGGATGCTGCCGAAGACGAATTCCACCACCGACAGGCGGGGAAGCTCGTGTTCTACGCAAAGGATCCACCGGTTCTTCTCCGTTCAGGGGTTTCCCACTTGTTTCACGTTTTTCTTATGAATTCCCCTATTTCTACCATGTATTCGTGTGAGATGAACATGAGAGGCTAAAACCCTCCATCTTTAGGACCGGGAGTAGCCCGGGAATGCATTGTATGACAATTTTATATTGATAATTCATATTTTCTCTCTTAAATCCGTGGTATAGTTTCGTTTTCTCCATATATATTGTTATTCCTGATCACCATAATAATAACTTAATGCCCTTAATCACTTCGACAGAAGGATTAACGGTTGAAAAGAGACGAAACCTACATTAATCGATAAATCCCTTGACAAAGGAGGTGTAAAATTAATGGTGGAAACTGAGAGACCGTTTGTAATGCGCTTAGTTTAGGGAAATGATTACTACGACGGTGGAATCAACCTAAACCTAAGTAGTGAATTACACCACGACAGTGGGTAATTATGTTTTCAGGCCACTACCCGGTTAGAGAGAGAAGAGTGAGGAATTATATAAAACCTAACACAATGTTGACCCGCGGTGAAACCGCAATCCTAAAGATACCCTTTTGAATTGATTAAATTAACATTTAATTGATTGTTTTCTTTGTTTCATTTTATTTTCTTTTAATTTCGACAACAAACCCTACTTTGTCATCCGGCCTAGCTGATTGCAATTAGTTAGTAGGAGTCTCCAATAATTCACGTATCCCTATGTTCGACTCGGGCCTCACAAAGGCCTATATTACTCGACGCGTATACTTGCGTTTAAGCGCGTAGTAAAATACACGTCAAGTTTTTGGCGCCGTTGCCGGGGACACGGCGAATTATTGGCACTTTGAGTGCTAAGAGCGGCCACTCTAGGCCACATTTTTTTTATTATTATTTTTTCTTTTAAAACAATTTTAAATATTCTTAAATTTCTCTATAATTGTGTTTACTCGTTCAAAGCATAGTACTGAACCCCGATTTTCTTATTTCAGGTACTTTGCATGGTACATACACGTAGCGCAGACTACGCGAATCGCACACCTGAGGTTCCACCTCCGGGACCAGAGGACGAGGATTACTACGAGCAAGATCACCAAAGAGACATAGATTCTGAATCTGAGCAAGAGCAAGCAGCAGAAATGGCCGAACCACAGACGATATGGGAGAAGATCAAAGCGTCTTCTTCATCAGCTTCAAAGGGGCCTATCAAGAAACAGGGGCTCAACATTCCAACCTACAAGATTGATCCAGTGTTGATTAACTTGGTTAAATCAAATGCATTTCACAGGTTGAAGAATGAGGACCCAGTGGCACACATCAGTTAGTTCGTTGAAAACTGCGATATGGTGAAGATAGACAGGTTCCCACAGGATTTTCTGTACCTCAAGTTGTTCCCAAGTTCCCTGGTAGGAGTAGCGAGAGAATGGCTACATAACCTCGACGATGAGTTTGTTGAATCATGGGATCATATGGTGGAGGTTTTCTTCGAGAGGTTTTTCCCTCCTGAGAAGACCAACGACATGATTAGGAAGATTCACAATTTCACCCAACAGGAGGGTGAAACATATTCTGAGACCTGGGAGCGATTCCATGTCATGTTGAGGAGATATCTGCATCATGGACTGGACAAGGAGACACAGGTGAAGATCTTCTATTTTTCTCTCTCCGAGCATGATAGAAGTAACTTGGACTCAGCCGGTTCAGGATTTTTCTTAAATAACACTGATACGAGATGCTGGGAAATACTGAAGAACATGGCAAGGAAGCAATCTTGGGGAGAAAGAGAGAGAGGCCCAATTGAGCAAGCAAGAGTTACCAGTGAGTCAAAGGCAATGAGAGAGTTAAATGAGAAGATGGATCTTCTCGCAAAGAAGTTACTGCAAAAGGAAGGCAATGAGTCAGAAGATGAGGCTCAAGTCAAGTACATGAGGCAACAGCAAGGGTACAGGAACAATGACTATTCATGGCGAAAGGACAAAAAGTTCTCATGGAAGGATCCGAACAATTTTCTGCGGGATCCGGATGCCAAGCCTGCACCAACCACAGAGGACAAGAGCACGGAGTTGCTCAATCAGGTCATCAAGCAAAACCAGGAGTTAATGAACACATTCGGGCAACAAATCAAGCAACAGGGTGAATATATGAACCAATTTGGGCAGACTTTGCAGAGCCACGGGGCTCAAATGAGGACCATAGAGACCTCCATGGCGTAGATGGAGGCTGAAATTGCAAGTTTGAAGAAGCCAGCACATCCAGGTTTTCCGGGGAACACCAATGTTCCCGGGGGAAACCAGCAGGACAAGGCCATCTTACTGAGGAGCGGCAAGAAGGTGTTGAATCCAAGGACGGATGACACAAGCATACCGCAGGACAAAGTTGAAGATGCAACCACGAAGGAGAAGCCCACACCTGTCACAGAGCAAGCTGAAGACATAGCTGAGGAGGGCAATGAAGAACAAGCTACTGAGGAGGAACCGCAGAAATTGACACCCTATGTTCCACCTCATCAAAGGGCACATACCGTTCCGGTCCCCTATCCGAATAGTGCAAAGGCAAGAAAGGTAGATGCACAATTCAAGAAATTTCTGGACAGCTTTAGGAAACTTTTGGTCAATATTCCGTTGTTGGAAGCGATTGAGCAAATCCCGTCATACGGGAAGTTCCTAAAAGATGTCATCACCAAGAAGAGGAAAATACCCGACACTGAGGTGGTGGTATTGAAGGAGCAAGTGAGTGCTTTTATTATGGGCACTTTGCCGCCGAAGAGACAGGATCCCAGATGTTTTAATATTTCTTGCTTTATCGGGAAGTTCAAATTCGGAGAGGCATTATGTGATTCTGGGGCAAGCATCAATTTGATGCCCCTTTCTACATTTAAAAAGCTGGGATTAAAGGAGTCAAGGCCAAGCAATATGACTATCCAATTGGCCGATAATTCTGTGGTGAAACCGTATGGGATCTGCGAAGATGTCTTGGTAAAGGTCGACCGATTTGTTTTTCCAGCTGATTTCGTGGTTATGGAAATGCAAGACGAGCACGGCAATGAGCTGCTACTTGGACATCCATTCCAAGCTACAGCCGATATGATCTTGGAGATGGGTAGAGGTCGCTTGACCTTGGGCATAGCGGATGATCGCTTTGAGATGGTCATGCCCACTAGCAATGCGTCTACTAAAGCAAAAGCACATTGTAACATGGTGAAACATGTGGAGCACAATATCTCACTTTGCCTTGGGAAGCCATTCTTGGACATGGCTCATGTGATGAGCAAGATGGATAATGGAACCTTAGCTGTAGACGTTATGGAGCAAACTAAAGTTGTCTCTTTATGCAAAGCTGTTGGGTTTCCGAATGATGAGAATGAGGACATTCCACCTTCTTGGGAGGATGATGCGATTATTACTTCAGTTTTTGATGCATATCCAGAATTGCCGTTGGGGGCGTGTTTGTTGAATGTCACCTATGACTGGATGCGGAGTACTTCACTCAAGGAGTGCGCCAAAATGCTTCAGATGCTTCCATGTTTCTACACGAGGCACTATGAAGATTTAGGTACACTTCCCCCACCGCTACAATCATCTCTTATCTGCCCGCCAGAGTTGGAACTGAAGCCGATGCCCCCGCATCTTAAGTACGTCTTTCTAGCTGAGAAGGACAAGTTACCGGTTATTGTATTGGCTTACTTGAGTGCGGATGAGGAGGAGCAACTACTGATAGTGCTCAAGAACCACCGTGGAGCTTTTGGGTGGTATGTTGCGGACATCAAGGGGATCTCCCCTACACTTTGCCAACACAAGATCCGGCTCGAGGAGGGAGCCAAGCCAATCATTCAGCCTCAAAGACGTCTAAATCCGAGCATGATGGAGGTTGTGAAGAAGGAAGTAATAAAACTTCTTGCTGTAGGGATCATATATGCCATATCAGATTCGACATGGGTGAGTCCCACACAGGTAGTCCCTAAGAAGGGGGGAATTACTGTTACTAAAAATCTGCTGAATGAACCTGTCACCACCCGATTGGTAACCGGGTGGCGAGTTTGCATTGATTACCGCCGACTGAATGCCGCCACTCTTAAAGATCATTTTCCTTTGCCATTTATCGATCAGATTTTGGAACGTCTTGCCGGTCGGTCGCATTTTTGTTTTCTGGATGGGTATTCGGGGTATAACCAGATTTCTATTGATCCTTTGGATCAAGAGAAGTCTACGTTCACTTGTCCCTATGGGACTTTTGCGTACCGACGTATGCCGTTTGGATTATGTAATGCGCCGGCGATGTTTCAACGTTGCATGCTCGCCATATTCTCTGACATGGTGGAGCGTTGCCTTGAGGTTTTCATGGACGACTTCTCGGTTTGTGGGGCGTCTTTTGATGAGTGTCTTTATAATTTGGACAAGGTGTTGCAGCGTTGTGAGGATACACACTTGGTCCTCAATTGGGAGAAATGCCACATGATGGTGACGGAAGGAATAGTGCTAGGACACAAGGTGTCTAGCAAGGGTCTTGAGGTAGACCCAGTAAAAATTGAGGTGATTTCCAAGCTACCCCCACCAAATTCTGTAAAAGGGGTGAGAAGCTTTTTGGGACACGCCGGGTTTTATCGGCGATTCATCAAGGATTTTTCGAAAATTGCAAAACCTTTATCCGAATTGTTGGAAAAAGATGCGGTCTTTGATTTCAATCATAAGTGTCTTCACGCATTCGAAGTTTTGAAAGAAAGATTGATTTCGGCTCCGGTTGTTCAAACGCCGGATTGGACAAAACCATTCGAATTGATGTGCGACGCTTCCGATTATGCAGTGGGAGCCGTTTTGGGGCAAAGGGTAGATAATAAGCCCGCTGTGATTTTCTATGCCTCCAAAACGCTTAATGATGCTCAATTGAACTATACAACTACAGAAAAAGAGTTACTTGCCGTCGTGTTTGCTTTTGAAAAATTTCGGCAGGAGTTTAGTGGGATCTAAAGTAGTTGTGTGGACCGATCACGCTGCGATAAAATATTTGATGGAGAAAAAAGATGCGAAGCCTAGACTCATTAGGTGGATCTTGCTTTTACAAGAATTTGATATTGAAATCAAGGACAAATCCGGAATTGAAAATGTGGTGGCTGATCACTTGTCTAGGTTAGAAAGGGTAGATGAAAAAGATTTGCACATACCCATAACCGAGACGTTTCCTGATGAACAACTTTTGAGAATTGATTCTAAGGAACCATGGTTTGCTGAAATTGTTAACTATTTGGCTTGCGGGATCATCCCGGAAGACTGGTCTTATCAAGAGAAAAAGAAATTTTTTCATTCTTTGAGATACTATTTTTGGGATGACCCAATTCTTTTTAAGTAGTGCAGGGATGGTATTCTACGCAGGTGTGTGCCGGAGGTGGAGTACGAGAGTGTTCTCCACCATTGCCATGCGTCGCCTACGGGAGGACACCATGCTAGTTCACGGACAGCAGCCAAAGTGTTGGAAAGCGGCCTTTATTGGCCAACTTTGTTCCGGGATGCCTACGAATTTGTAAGGCAATGTGACCCGTGCCAGCGAGCAGGTAACATTTCGAAGAGACAAGAGATGCCCCTGAATGTATTTCAGGAAGTTGAGGTATTTGACTTGTGGGGCATAGACTTCATGGGACCCTTTGTGTCCTCAAATTCAAATTTATATATCTTGCTTGTTGTTGATTATGTGTCGAAGTGGGTGGAAGCAATCCCCACAAGGACTAATGATTCTAATGTAGTGTGCAGGTTTGTGAAGGAAAATATATTCTGCAGGTTCGGGATACCCCGAATGATCATAAGTGATGGAGGCACACACTTCCAGAATCAGAAATTTTCAACACTTTTGAAGAAATATGGGGTTAAGCACAACATCGGCACCCCATATCATCCACAGACGCAAGGACAGGAGGAGGTCTCAAATCAGGAAATCAAGAAGATTCTAGAACGGACAGTGGCATCCACAAGGAAAAATTGGAGTGCCCTACTACCGGACGCACTTTGGGCGTATAGAACGGCGTACAAAACACCTATAGGCACCACGCCTTTTAGGTTAGCGTATGGCCGGGCTTGCCACCTTCCGGTGGAGTTAGAGCACAAGGCCCATTGGGCGCTTCGAAGGCTGAATTTGAGTTATGATGAAGCCGGGAGAAAGAGGATGTTCGAGTTGAATGAACTAGATGAGTTACGCATGACGGCATATGAAAATGCCCGCATATACAAGGAGCGCACAAAACTGATCCACGATCGTCATATTGAGATGCGCACGTTCAAAAAGGGAGATAGCGTTCTATTGTTTAACTCCCGCCTCAAGTTGCATCCCGGGAAGCTGAAGTCCCGGTGGAGTGGACCATTCGTGGTGGAAGAGGTGAGACCGCACGGTGTGATTCTTTTGCGTGATGGAGATGCCACATTCTTGGTGAACGGACAGCGGTTGAAGTTATATTTTGGTGAAAATTGCAAGAGAAAAGTGAATGAGGTTAAACTCATTACACTTGTGGATGAATGAGATGTTGGAAAGACGTCTAGCCTAAGACGTTAAAGAAGGGCGCTTGTTGGGAGGCAACCCAACCATTGGTACAGTAGGATAGTTTAATTCTAGTCATAGATTGTTTTCATTTCGTTCAAATTCTAGTGTAAAGAAGATACCTTGATCCGTTTGTTTAATGTGTAGGCACAGGCAGGGTCGATACCATCGACACACTGGTCGATGGCATCGACATAGGTTCAGGTTGACAGCTGCAGAAATCGCTCTGAGTCGATACTATTGACGCTCCCGTCGATGGTATCGACATACCTACAGGCAGGTTGCACAATAATGTTCGATGGTATCGACATACCAGTCGATACCATCGAGATCTCTGGAGAAGTTCAGAACGGTTTGTCTCAGTCAACTCGATACTATCGACGGCCTCGTCGATGGTATCGACATGGTCACAAGTTGAAGTGAAAAAGTGGCGGTGTCGCAATGAAGTCAAGTCGATACCATCGACACCCGTCGGTGGTATCGACATCCATGTCACCGATCCGCACAAAGACATCGACGGCGATCGCGAAGTCCACGTCAGCGATTCGGGTGCTGCGTCGATACTATCGACTTGCGTCGATGGTATCGACAGGTCAGCAATCCGGGTTTCTGTTGGATAAATTGGATATTATGATAAATCCCTTTGTTTCGATGATGACAAACATTTCATTCTTATTTATCTAACAAGCTACTTGAGTGTGCAGGACTAAGCAGGATGACAAAGTAGCAAGGGAAAATCCAAGAGCTTACTTAGTTATATTTTCATGCAATGTAATCAATATTGTAAAACTTGTACAAATATATAATGTACAAGTACTTAGATTTGCATGTAAATCAAGCGTTAGATTTTCCTTAGCCAAACACCATAGTTAGACATGTCATCCCAGTTAATTAGGATCACCTTTGCACAACTCACACATATAATTAATGCTTAAATTGAAACCTTGAAACAGGATCATTCTCGGTCGACAAACTCCTCGACCGAGACACTCTCGGTCGACCATCTTCTCGACCGAGAAAGATCCAAAGTAGCCGTTAGACACAACAGACAAAGTAGTTGGCAGTTGCAAATGAACGTTAATCCAGAGAGCCTGTCGGTCGACAAAACTTCGACCGAGTAGGTGTCTCGGTCGACCATTCCTCGACCGAGATGGTCTCTGACAGCAACTGCAGAATAAATTAATTAGCTGTTGTTAAAGCAACAACTTTGTACCTAACGGCTAGTTAAGCACTTAGAAACCCCTAGAAGTTGTCTAGAACGTCCTTAAGCATACTTAGGCCATTCCTATAAATAGGACAAGCCATAGGACACTAGAATTCACTTGTTACACTTGAGAATACACTTGAGCATACTTGAGCAATCTTTTGCAAGCAATTTGAGCACTGTGATCATTGGCCTACATTCTTCTTAGCTCAATCTCGTGTCCTATAGGCTAGATTCTCCTACCCACAGCAATTACAAGTTTACATACTTGGCTAGGAGATCTTACGCTTGATCTAGGCATATCAAGCCTCGGGCTTAAAGGATAAGTTGTAATTTCTCTATTTCTTTCTTGTTCCTATTTATTCTTTGTACTCTCCTTGCTACTCCTAGGGTTGGAGGCTGCGGATTGGAGAGGGTTGACTTCTCGGAGGAGAAGGGGACTTCAAGCTACTTCAAGAAGGCTATCGCACGGGAAGCTACTTCAGAAGGCTGGTGCAACGGGAGTTGGTGCATCTACTTCAAGGGAAGGCTGCTTCGAGTTGGGCGATTACTTCTAGGTGAAGGCTGCTTGAAGGGTTTAGGGAAAAGAGATTGTATTTTATGTAATTCCTTGAGAGGTAATAAAATAAATTTCTTTTCAAATCCCGGTTGGGTAAGCAACCGGGTAGTGGACTGACTACCTTAGTATTTGCTAAGGTAGGAACCACTCTAAACCCTTGTGTCTCCTTGTCCAATATTTTCTTTGTGGTTGCTTAAGTAATTAATTGTTAAAATTATCTATAAAACTCTATTCACCCCCCCCTCTAGAGGTTTTCAATTGGTATCAGAGCAGGCTTCAAGGAGCCCTAACCAGGTCTTGAAGAGATAAAGGGAGGAGGTGACTACAACCACAAGAAAAGGAGCATGGACCAATGTGCGACAAGTTGCAATTGGTGCTTAGGAACAAAGCACTCTACGTCTAGATGTCCATGGAGGTCAAAGAAAGAAGATACACATAAAGAATGTTTCGTTGCTACAATAAGTGAGGAAGAAGAAGAAGAGGTAAGCTTGATTGATTTACCTAAAGAAGAGTTAGTTACTATTATTGAAGAAACACATAATAAATATGTTGAATGCAAAAAGAAATTAAAGAAATCAAATAAAGAAAATGATGATCTAAATGCTAGATTTCTTGAGCTTACATCCGAAAATGACGATTTATATGCTAAATTGAATACTCTTGGTTTTGAAAAAGATAGCATTATGTCTGAAAATCGTACTTTGAAATCATCTCTAAGTAATAGTGAAGTGAAAATTTTCACTCTAGAGACTAACTATGATCTTCTATGTCAAGAAAAGACTGAACTGCTTGCAAAGATAAATGATATTCAAAAACAACCTATATTGTGCACCCATGTAGATTATGACAATATAGTGAAAGAAAGAAATATGTTATCATTCAATCTAGACCAAGCAAAATTAGATATCAAGAAAAGAATGGATGAGATCGTTAAGTTGCAATAAGAAGTTAGTAAGTTAAGCAACAATGGAATCCTTGATAGAATATTAGAAAATTCCTATCATCAAATAGGGAGAAGAGGATTAGGTTATAAGCCTAAGGAGAAATCCTATCAACAACCTAGTTGGAGAAGGACACAAGCAAGTCAATCCATGAATGTACATAGAGGCAAATATACTTTTGTACCAAAGAACACCCTAGACCAAAATCATAGAAAGAGATATGAGGTTGATTCTATATGTTGCCACTATTGTTCACGTCTTGGACATTACTCCTTCTCATGCCCATACAGGAAAAAGAATGTTGAGATGGTATGGGTTCCAAAATCCCCAAATTGATTCGATTAGACTAAGTTGAGATATGACCAAAGTCTCAAATTTGCACATCTTTTTGTCTATCTCAACTTAACATATAGGGATAACAAATTTATAATAAATTTGATATCACTCTGATATCCATATGTTTTATCTCAAACTGATCTTCGAAATAATTGAATTAGATACAACCTTTATTGCATAGATTTCTGAAACAGTTTCCAGAAACATGGTCGGTCGAGCAGTTGTCGACCGAGAAAATGTCGGTCGAGCAATTGTAGACCGAGCATATCACTGTTTTTTTTTTAGCTGATGTAAATTTTCTTTACTGTATGAAAATTATTCTTGAAAGAATATATGGATCATGCTTAGATTAAAGAAAAATCCTATTTAATCATACTCTTATTGCAAATTTATCTCTTAGAAATACTTGCAATGATTAAAATGTTTCAAATCGACTTTTGAAAATACTCATTGTGCTAAGCATCACTTAATATGCTTCATCATATTTGATGCCCTTACTAAGTTCTCATAATTTGTACACTTTAATGAGCCTCATATTGATATTCGTAAGCTATCTGCAGAACTTACTCTTCACGTATGAATATTTTTTTGGAAACCTGCAGAATATGCCTCTTGGTTAAAATAAAATTTGACCAAGGGGCGCCATGGTCGTAATCAAGGGCGACCTAAAATAAACTTTGATAAAAATTGTTTATTTGGACATTATTTTATTGAACTTAATCTTAGCATATTTTTAAATCAAAACTTAAATCATTTGTAGTAATTGGAAGCCTTAAATATTATTACTCCCTTGGAATATACATATATATGATCTACAAAAATGTTCTATGATTTGCATTAAAATACAGTCAAAAATTGAACTCAGTAAGTCTGTCGGTCGACGACTTCGTCGACCGAGAACCACTCGGTCAGCCCATCTCACTCGACCGACAAATTCTAAACAGACTCAGTATTGGACGAACTGCCGGTCAACGAGTGCTCGACCGAGACATTGTCGGTCGACAAGCGCTCGACTGAGAAATAGTCGTTGGATATGACCGTTGCAACCCGACCGTTATGACCGTTTTCTTTACCGTTGGAGGACCAAGTGGCGCGTCTGCAACTCGACCGTTGCGGACGCTCGGTCGACGAGTCGTCGACCGACCAGGTCGCTGGAATTCTATAAATAAGTGCAAAAACGAGCCACTTACTCACACTTGCATTTCCTTGCTTCCATAGTCCATCTCTAGTGCAATTTCGTGCAAACCTTCAGCATTCTTACCCTCAAATCTTCCTTGCTTCTTCTCCACACTCAAGAAACACAAATGGCTTCATCCTCAGCTGTCCGTGGAAAGAAGAAGGTTGCCGGAAGAAAAGGAAGAGAAGCTCGGGAAGCCACTCCGCCATTGACGATCATCAACGATATCGCCTTCGTCGACGGAGATGCTGGAGATCGATACTTTCGGCTTTCCTCTAAAGCTCCTCTTCCCCGACGCCCGGTCGAAGTGATGGACTTCATCAACATAGTCGACCTGGAGCATCTCTTTGGAGTACAAAAGCTGAAGGACTTCATCAATCCATCCTTTCCTTCCTATTCCATTAAGGTAGTCAACGAATTCTATGCCAATCTTATATCCCATACCGAAAATGAAACCACAATCTTCTACACCATGGTCAATGGGCATAGTTTTAAATTTTCCGAAGGGATATTCTTGACATGCTAGAAATTGATATAGATGAATATCAAGATTTCCTTGACCTTACCACCGGCAATCCAATAAATTTATTTTCCCATGATGACCACTCCACTAGCCTTAGTGATATAAAAAGAGCCATATTTCAAGCCAATACCACTTGTCATGAAGATAGGGGAACCTATTATGCAATAAACCTAAAACCGGCATGTAGAATAGTAAACCTCATTGTTTCCACCAACATACATCCACGAGCCAATAAATCCGAGGTTCCTATTTTCCGTATGTGTCTAATTTATGCTATCATAAAAGAAATTCCCATCAACTTCATTCGCATAATACTTAAAAATATGCTTGAGTTTTCTGGCAATCCACCATATGCCGATTTTGTATGCCAGATTACTCAACATTGTCTTAAGTTAAACATTGAAGATATGGGATACCTATGGGAGCGTAGACCACCAAAGATAAGTAAGAACACCGTAGAGAAGATGGGGATTGACTTTGGTCATAAAAGGGCTAGAGTAGAAGGAGAATCATCACATCAAGATATACCACCACCCCCTCCTCCTACTAATCTTTCTATTGATCCCATCCAAAATACTCTCACTTATCTTGTTGGCTCCCAATATCATCTCAGTAACCAACTCAACTATACCCATCATGCCATGACATACTTAAATCAAAGAATGCAAAATCTTTCTCCGGCTGAAACCGATGAATATCCGCATTCTTTAAATCCTGGCATGCTCAACCCATTTAACCCTTCATACAACTATTATCAACCTCCACCTCCACCATCAATGGATCTTGCACATACTCAATTTTCCTCTATACAATTGCAAGATATAGCTGCTCACTTCCGATTTGACCGAGTTCCCACATTTCTGGAAGCATATGCATTAGCTATGACAGGTGCTTTAGATTGGCAAACTCTGGTCAAATATTATGGAGCCGAGCCATTCCTTGGGAAAGATCCGGACATCGATGTAATTCTTAAATCTTTCCTGTGAAGTGTTGGAGTTGTACTAGTTGTAATAAAAATGATTAGTCAAATTCTATATGATTGTAATCTTCTTCATGCTATTGAATGAAATTTACCATTTTTATTTGATTCACATGGTTATTTTTTTATGAGACATCTTCAAAATATGGATCACAAGTTCATTATTGTAGAGCATAACAAATGAAGGGAATAATAATTAAAACAGGCAACTATTACAATTGTAATTGAATTTCCAAATGCAAAACAGTTCTCCAGAAACATTCTCGGTCGAGCAACTAGTCGACCGAGAACATTGTCGGTCGAGCAATTGTCGACCGACTGGGTTTCTGTTTTTCCAGATTGACATAAATTGCATACATCTTTGTTAAATCTTGGACATTTTATATATTTGCTTAGTATTCAAACTTTCATTTGCGATATCTATCTAAGGGGGAGCAAAGCATAAGAAAAAGGGGGAGATCATCAAAACTTTAACTATTTGATTGAAGAAGCTTACAAAAATATTGTAATCACCATGTGTAGCTGAAAATTTTCAAGAAATTTATGAATTTATTGAAAATGGTATCTTGTATTTACAGAAATTCTCTACCCAAAATAGGGCTTTTTGATGGAGACATTTTTATGTACTCTAAGCTTAGAGGATTCTCATTTAATCTAGGGCTTAACATCATTTGATACATGAGAAATCAATATACATTCATCATATGCTTAAGGGAATCTCATATCATTTCAAGGCTTAACATCCTTTGCGAATGATTGAGAAACAAATTGTGGATAAATTAGATAAAAATCCATGTTCCTAATAGGATATCTAATTAAGGGGGAGCATTATCTTAAGGGGGAGAAGAAAAATAACACATTCAACTTGGATATCTTTTTGAAATGACAAAGGGGGAGAAAGAATATAAAAATACAAATGAGTTTCATCACATCTTGGCCAGCACTCACTTGAAAAACATAAATAGCTACAAAAGGAAAATTTTCAGGTATGAAACTCACATGCTTTATATTTCCTTATTTCATATTTAGGAAATGTTTGTCATCTTCAAAAAGGGGGAGATTGTTGGATAAATTGGATATTATGATAAATCCCTTTGTTTCGATGATGACAAACATTTCATTCTTATTTATCTAACAAGCTACTTGAGTGTGCAGGACTAAGCAGGATGACAAAGTAGCAAGGGAAAATCCAAGAGCTTACTTAGTTATATTTTCATGCAATGTAATCAATATTGTAAAACTTGTACAAATATATAATGTACAAGTACTTAGATTTGTATGTAAATCAAGTGTTAGATTTTCCTTAGCCAAACACCATAGTTAGACATGTCATCCCAGTTAATTAGGATCACCTTTGCACAACTCACACATATAATTAATGCTTAAATTGAAACCTTGAAACAGGATCATTCTCGGTCGACAAACTCCTCGACCGAGACACTCTCGGTCGACCATCTTCTCGACCGAGAAAGATCCAAAGTAGCCGTTAGACACAACAGACAAAGTAGTTGGCAGTTGCAAATGAACGTTAATCCAGAGAGCCTGTCGGTCGACAAAACTTTGACCGAGTAGGTGTCTCGGTCGACCATTCCTCGACCGAGATGGTCTCTGACAGCAACTGCAGAATAAATTAATTAGCCGTTGTTAAAGCAACAACTTTGTACCTAACGGCTAGTTAAGCACTTAGAAACCCCTAGAAGTTGTCTAGAACGTCCTTAAGCATACTTAGGCCATTCCTATAAATAGGACAAGCCATAGGACACTAGAATTCACTTGTTACACTTGAGAATACACTTGAGCATACTTGAGCAATCTTTTGCAAGCAATTTGAGCACTGTGATCATTGGCCTACATTCTTCTTAGCTCAATCTCGTGTCCTATAGGCTAGATTCTCCTACCCACAGCAATTACAAGTTTACATACTTGGCTAGGAGATCTTACGCTTGATCTAGGCATATCAAGCCTCGGGCTTAAAGGATAAGTTGTAATTTCTCTATTTCTTTCTTGTTCCTATTTATTCTTTGTACTCTCCTTGCTACTCCTAGGGTTGGAGGCTGCGGATTGGAGAGGGTTGACTTCTCGGAGGAGAAGGGGACTTCAAGCTACTTCAAGAAGGCTATCGCACGGGAAGCTACTTCAGAAGGCTGGTGCAACGGGAGTTGGTGCATCTACTTCAAGGGAAGGCTGCTTCGAGTTGGGCGATTACTTCTAGGTGAAGGCTGCTTGAAGGGTTTAGGGAAAAGAGATTGTATTTTATGTAATTCCTTGAGAGGTAATAAAATAAATTTCTTTTCAAATCCCGGTTGGGTAAGCAACCAGGTAGTGGACTGACTACCTTAGTATTTGCTAAGGTAGGAACCACTCTAAACCCTTGTGTCTCCTTGTCCAATATTTTCTTTGTGGTTGCTTAAGTAATTAATTGTTAAAATTATCTATAAAACTCTATTCACCCCCCCCCTCTAGAGGTTTTCAGTTTCCCGATCCAGCAATCGTCAGCCGTCGATACTCGCGAGGGAGGCGGATAGCATCGAGACGTGTCGATACCATCGACCCGCGTCGATGGTATCGACGGGTCGACAGTAGTGTCGGCCAAGTCTATATAAGGAGAATTGCAACGTCATTTGACGTCACACCTTCAGAGCAAACTTCCTCCTTTGCGCCGAGCACTTCTACGAGCCCTCGAGCAACTGAAGAGCAGCAACATCGAGCAAGGATCTTCACCGAGCGGAGAATCACTTCTCCATCTTCCCCGAGCTCTCTTCTTCTAATCCCATCTTTCTTGCAACAATGGTGCACGCCGCCGGATCATCGTCCTCGAGCGCGAATCCTATGGAGATCGTGGAGTTTGTTCCACCCCCTACTGCTTTAGTCTCACGTCCGCGCCTGGTTCACCCATCCGCAGAGGTGAGGAAGGTCTTTGAGGAAATCATGAAGCGGAAGATCGAGCCGACCCGGTATGTGGACCGGGGAATGATCTGCGATCTTGGATTCGAGGCCAACTTGGCCTACGTGCTGAAGGGTCAAGCACGCCACACCAGCATAAAGCCAGACGAGCTGGAGCGCCATGCGGATGGGCACCCGTTCTTCGGCAAATGGCCCACCTACAAGGAATTGGTGGTGGAGTTTATGGCATCCCTCGACGTCTGCGTCGTGCCCAACGACGTGGTTGCATCGGATCGTGAGTGGATCAAGGGTCGGGTATCGTTCCGGCTGTTCAACATCAACTACAACATCACTCTTACGCAGTTCAACAACATCTTTAACTGGAACCACTCCCAACATGATCACCGGTGCCCAGATTCCCGCACCGACTACGACAAGATCTTCTCCGAGCTAGTCACAGTGCCGGCGGGAAAGACAGTGAGCTACCACAATGCTGCGGTAGCAGACTTCGAGCATCCCTTCGTCCGGGTCCTACACCGGATGTTGAGCCTTACGTTCTTTGCTCGGAGCGATTTAGCATTGAGCAAGTTTCAGGAGAGCGATCTTTTCTTCCTCTACATGCTCCTGAAGCGACAAGAATGCAACTGGGGTGCGTTCTTTCTGCAGCGCGTCCTGGCGGTGAAGAGGAGTACAAGGAAGGCTCTGATCCATTTTGGTGGGCTCATCACCAAATTGGCGATGTACTTGGGGCTGAATTTACATTCCATGACTCCGATTTCCACGAGGAGTAAGGTGAACGTGCAGCATCTGCACCGTTCAAACCTTATCCTTCTCCGGGATGGGTTGGCGTACGCACACTGCCACGTCAACCATGCTTATCAGGAGTGCGCACTTCCGGACGCCGTCTTCCACATCGATGGCGCACAGCACTTCCGGTGGCCGATCATAGCCGTCGAGTCCGATGAAGAAGAAGGCGGTAACGATGACCAAGAAGGCGAGGCTGAGGAGGAAGAGGAGGCTTTCACACCTCTTCGCGCACGAGTAGCACCACGGAAGCGTCCTAGGATGCATCCGGGTGCGTCTTCATCATCACAGCCCCCGCCGCCATCACCACAGCCCTCGCAGCCTGGCGAGGATGCCTACTCAATGCAGGGAATGTATACGATGTTGTAGGACATACATCAGACACAGCAGCAGCATCTAGAGATGTATACCGGTATTCAGGATACTACGAACCGGTTACTTGACAACCAAAGGGCGATGTTCGAGAATGAACGTCTCCTCCTCGACAACCAACAGCAGATACACAACCGGTTGCAAAGGATGGAGATGCAACAGGAGCCCTTTTATGACCACTACTGGAGTCAGAGCTACTTTGGAGGCTATCCACAGCCTCCGCCGAGGACCCATTACGATCTGAGCTTCCAGGGGGAGTATCCTTCTTGGGATCCTATGGCCCCACAGTACCCACCTCCGCCTCCACAAGAATGATCAGGGTATCTCTGTTCCACTCTTAAGATTGTTTTTGACTATGAGGCCATAGTCGAATTCAAGCTTAGGGGGGGTAGCTGGAACAGCTCTATCTTTTCTTTTGTTGTTTTTAGTTTTTATTTGCTATTTGTTTCTTGCATTTTTAGTTTTTTTTTTTAGGATCCACATCTATCTAGTGTAACTGTGGATGTCGTAAAAGTTTGTCATCTTGCTGTTAATTCATGGGAAATTTAAGGGAAATTTAAAAATGTTTGTGTCTTTGGATAGCTTGACTTGGTTGTCCTTGGGGAACTTATCGTATGAAAATGATTGATTATGTCAACTTTAAAGCAACATTTCACACCTATACTCCTTTTGACTCATGAAAAGTGGATAGTAACGGTTGTTTGAGCCTAACTTAACCAAATGGTAATGAGACCTTAATTGGATGTAAGAGAGAGAACCCTCCAAACCACTACACAGGTTAGTAAGGAGGGACACATAATATCTTTCTAAGGTTCAGTCATTTAATCTTGTGATCATTCCACGTCATTTTTCCATAATCCACCTAAGAATTGGAAGTAAAGTGCAGTTTCAATTTCTTCTTGTGTGCATAGCATTTAGATAGGACTTGCATTGATATTTTCCAGACGTTTGCAAAAAGAAAAAAATATATATAGGGATTCATGCACATTCCTTTTAGGTGCATGTCATGTAGTTGCACTCATGATTTTCATGCATAAAGTACACCATGTATCTCAATTTTTCCTCAAAAGTGATCTAAACTGTTCCATACCTTCGAAATATTGCAAAGAGTTCTAAGCATGAAGTAAATAGCCCAATACACTTATCTCTAAGCAATTATGGATACGTGGGCTAAAGTAAAGAAAAAATTTTGAAAAAAAAAAGTTAGAAAAAGAAAAAAAAAAGAGAATTTGGAAGAAAGTGGAATGAGAGGGAGAAAGGAACATGATATCACTCGCATTATAGGAAAATTGAGTACATGTGGCTTACTGAGATTTCCATCTCATTTTGGGGTGGAAGGGTAGTGCACGCATCATTTCACCCAATTTTAGGCATTAGGGCATTTCTAATGTGCATTTGCATCATTTAGGACATTTTTGTTTTATGCATGTTGAATTTGTACAATACTGCCAAGTTCTTCCATGAACCACCCATTTCCATCCACCTGTTGCTCGTATTGGTAGGCCACCGTGAATTTCTCCTCACTAATGATTATCAGGAGAACTGCTTCCATGTAGATGGTAGTTAGGGCGAGCAACGTAGTATAGGCGATCACAAGATGCACCAATGTTGAATCGACGAATTTTATTATGTTAACTGCCTTATGTGATAGTGTTCATCGGTTTTAAGGATAATTTTTCTTATTGATGATTATTGTCGCCTTCAGGGTAATTACTGTTCTGTGGTTAGAAAAGGCCGGTTTGAGAATGTTCAGTGGGAGTCACATGGGATGTTGGGTTGGTGTGTTGATTTTTAGTCGACATCTGCAATTCTATTCTAAGGACTAGTTGCTCGAGGGTGAGCAATGTTTAAGCTTAGGGGAGTTTGATGCGATGATTTCGAGTCGCATTTATAGACCTTTTTAATATGTGTTTTATGCTCTAATTAGTCATTTTATGGATAATATTGCATAATTCACTCAATTCGGTCTTTACCATCATTTTATGTCAAATTCCCTTAGTTGTATCATTTTGAGCATTATTTATCATATTATCATAATTTGTGTGGATTTATTTGGTCTTGTTTTGGAATTTCAAGAAAAACAAGTATCTGCTTCCGTCGATACCATCGACGGAAGTCGATACCATCGACCAAGCCACAAGTTGCCAGCCGAGAAGAGCAGCGCAGAGTCGATACCATCGACACACTGGTCGATGGCATCGAGATCCCTTCAGGTTGCTGGCAAGGAATCCGTCGATACCATCGAACCAAGTCGATGCCATCGACGCATGGAGGCTACAGCGTCGCTAAACGACAACAACCGACGCTAAAGAGAGTCGATACCATCGACCCAAGTCGATGGTATCGAGATGATCACAAGCACTCAGACGAAAAGAAAAGAAGGTTGCCGCTAACACGCTGGGTCGATACCATCGACCCGCGTCGATGGTATCGACGCCGGCAGATATGCGTTGGATTTGTTTTGATCTCAATCGGACGGCTGGAGTTATTTGACGACCTAATTAGGGACTTATACCTAATGACGGCTGTCGGGAGGGAGGAGGATCTCATTTTTGCATTGCACGAGTGCCGAGGAAGGAGAAAAATGAGAATGGAGACCAGAAGCTCGTCTTTGTCGATCCGGACGCTGCCGAAGATGAATTCCACCACCGACAGGCGGGGAAGCTCGTGTTCTACGCAAAGGATCCACCGGTTCTTCTCCGTTCAGGGGTTTTCCCACTTATTTCACGTTTTTCTTATGAATTCCCCTATTTCTACCATGTATTCGTGTGAGATGAACATGAGAGGCTAAAACCCTCCATCTTTAGGACCGGGAGTAGCCCGGGAATGCATTGTATGACAATTTTATATTGATAATTCATATTTTCTCTCTTAAATCCGTGGTATAGTTTCATTTTCTCCATATATATTGTTATGTCTGATCACCATAATAATAACTTAATGCCCTTAATCACTTCGACAGAAGGATTAACGGTTGAAAAGAGATGAAACCTACATTAATCGATAAATCCCTTGACAAAGGAGGTGTAAAATTAATGGTGGAAACTGAGAGACCGTTTGTAATGCGCTTAGTTTAGGGGAATGATTACTACGACGGTGGAATCAACCTAAACCTAAGTAGTGAATTTCACCACGACAGTGGGTAATTCTGTTTTCAGGCCACTACCCGGTTAGAGAGAGAAGAGTGAGGAATTATATAAAACCTAACACAATGTTGACCCGCGGTGAAACTGCAATCCTAAAGATACCCTTTTGAATTGATTAAATTAACATTTAATTGATTGTTTTCTTTGTTTTATTTTATTTTCTTTTAATTTTGACAACAAACCCTACTTTGTCATCCGGCCTAGCTGATTGCAATTAGTTAGTAGGAGTCTCTAATAATTCACGTATCCCTGTGTTCGACTCGAGCCTCACAAAGGCCTATATTACTCGACGCGTATACTTACGTTTAAGCGCGTAGTAAAATACACGTCAAGTCTGTCACCAGAAAAGTCACACACATTCTCCTCTGCAGAGATGTGTCTATTGACGATTGATATATAATAAAACATTTGCATGCAATTTTTTAAAAGAGAGTGCGGAATTATCAAAATTATCTCTGCTCTAAAAAAATTATACGCAAGTAAGCACACAAACATGTTAGACCGCTAAGCTGATAAATTAACTCAATAGAAAAATAATCTAATAAATTTTATAAGACTCTAACTTGTAGGATGTCATTAGCAAAATTACATGTGTTTTCCTTCTTGAGTAGATGTTAGTTGACAAGTAACTTCCTAATTACTCCTTTCCATTTGTAGTATATGATTATTGAAATCGCTACAACTATCGTTGCTCAAAAATTAAATAACAAATACTCACAATAAACAACTCACTATATAATTAATTATCAATTGACTCCCTCCATCCTGGAGTTTGTCGTCAGTAAAGTGACACACTTTTTCCTTCTGAGGCATGTGTCTACTGACGGTTAATATATAATAAATAATTTACATAGTTGTTAAAAGATAGTGTGGAATTTTCAAAATTATCTCTACTCAAAAAAATAATTGTATGCAAGTAAACACACAAACATGTTAGACAACGAAACTGATAGACAAATTATTGAAATATATAGACAAACTGTTAAAAATATGTAGACAAATTAATAAATTATGCAAGCTGATAAAGAGCAAGCACACAAACTCATAAAACTTGGGTAAACATAAATGGATGTAATAAAATCGATTAAAAAAGTATCAGCTGGGTTTGGAAATACGAATTTGATATAGGAATAATTAAATAATAGGAGAGCAATTGAAACAGCTCAAAAGTAGCCAGCTGGTTCAAATAAAGTTGATTTTTCTATATTGGTCCTCAGGATCAATATTGCACTTATATATTAACAAAGTTACATATGCTCCACTTCTTGAACATGTGATTGTTGACCACTAATAATTATTATTATTTAAAATAATCTACATTCAACCGGTAAAAGAGAATACTCAATTAACGATTTCTAAGATGTGATTACCAAAATTATTTCTATTTAAAAAAACTACATAGTACTCACAATAACTTACATATAGCTCATTAAATAGACAGACCGAGTTAACTAACATTGAGATAGCATGATTGAACACACAAATAAATTAAATCAATGAACGTACATAATTTGTTGGAACTCTCTTTGAAGCAATTGATGACATAAAAGATATAATTAGATTGAGCTGATTAATATGCAGACAGATTATTAGAACACACATGCTGATTGGATCAGCTAGCACACACCCAAACGGCTAGAAACACATAGGATTTCCATCCGTTTTATTCAGCTTGATAATAAAAAAACCAACAACTAAATTAAAAAAAGGCAGCAAGTGAGTGGATTAAAAGGGAAACATACACCTAAGTCCTGAGAACTTAAAACTCATCCATTCTTATACTCATGGTAACCACTGTGCTGATCCTAACTGATTTAAAAAATTAAAAAAAAAACACAAACATGCTAATTGATTAAAAGAATTAAGCGCAATCTGCCAGATTTAAAAAGTAAAAAAAAAAAAGCACAAACATGCTAATTGATTCAAAGAACTAAGCGCAATCTGCCACAAACCCAAAGCAAGGTAGCAGTTTGGTAGCTGCAATAGCACACAGCGGACAGAGACCAAAAACCGAACGCAAGCTAGCAACCTAATAACTGAAGAGCACACAGCAGAGCTCCGGGTAGTAGCAACAACGTAATTATTAGCCTTATTCTGTTAACGAATAAAGAGATGTTTGCTTTTTAATTATCCGTTTCTACCAATAAACAGCCGAAGTCACGTAACTTGGCTGGCCTTGCAGCTAGACCTCTCAAACTGGGTCGAAATCTGCGAGCGCCCACGGCGTTTAAGTTGGACTCAGGTTACAAAAAAAATCATCCGCTGAAAATCACTCAAACTCATACCCACCCGTTTGTATAGCGGGTTATATAGGATGGATACCCGCAGGTAACCCAGTTAACTAAAGTCAATATATTTATATACATATTACACACATACACCTTTTAAGAGATGCACACTAATTTTTCACAAATCAAATCTCGACCATTAATTGCATCAATTGTATTCTCTTTATTGTTGCAATAGACAAGAACAAGTAGTTGTAAATTTTGAAATATATAATGTTAAATGAAAGAATTAAATATTACTTTTTGTGATGCTTTAATGCATGAAAACACATTGGTCAATACAATAGCTAGCTATTGTTTTTTTTTTAAATTTGGTGTAAAAATAAGTTAACAATTTGACATCAAATATAGTAGTTGATTGGTTGCTTGCACTATAAATGACATCTAAATTGGTTGCTTGCACTATAAATGACATCTAAACGTAGTTATTAGATGTTTTAACTGTTATTTTTTTGTATCTGAGAAGTAATTGGCAACTTATTATCAATTGGACGCATTTACATGAGCACTCGTTGGTTAACCCGCAAGCTGTTGAGTCGGATTTGATTATATTTTTCTTCTACCCATTAGTATTTTTGGACCGCACCCGCGAGACCCGCACCACCCAAACCCATCCAACCCATGCGGCCTTGCTGCTTACATGATGAGGCAACAACGTAATTGTAACGAAATTTTTCCTTTAAATTATTTTAGTTGTTAGAACACGTACTAAATTATAAGAAATAATTATATACTAACGGGTGAAGCACGTAAGAGCAACAACCTTTACGTGTTCGCGGGTAATAGGTCAACGAAGAATGTATAGAAAGTTTGTTTTTCGGTCCTATCCTACAAGGTATGGGTTATGCATTAATCCTATTCATTTACAGTTCTATTTATAAAACCAGTGGCGTAGCCACGTTGGGCATCGATAGTCTTGTACCTTACCAATCCACCCAAAATAACTTATTAGCTTTTTCAAAATAACTGTGGAGAACTTGGTTGAAGCAGCAATCATGCCATGTCTTTCTCCAACCATTTGAACGTTTGACGTTTCACTGTCTTACATCTGCATGCCAGTCACGTAATCACGGAATGACAAAAGTATAGCAGCAAATATCACTTATAGGTTGGATTGTTGTAAAAGCTAATAGTGTTATGGCGGTTGATTAACAGACTGTCATTGCATGCATACCAATTCTTTCTCATTGCACAGTGATCTCTTCTAATCTGCTGATACATACAGCTTTTCACTGCTTTACATCCGCATGCCAGTCACATAATCACGGAATGACAAAAGTGTAGCAGCAAATATCATTTATAGAGAAAAATTCTAAGCATAGTCATTTATCCATCTGCTGCCTCACTCGGATCTGGAAAAAAATGCGGCCAGCAGCGCTTCTGAGAGATAAGCTGCAGTTGTTTTTTACATTATTGTCCATACAAAAGCTATGTAAAATTCATACAAAGTGCACATAATATATCCACTCCCCACATATATTTAATTCCACCACAAATCACGAAAAGCATTCAAATTCAAATTTTCATTCATTGTTTGTCATTCTATTTTTTAAAGTATTCAAATTTGTAATATGTAGGGACAAACACTACTAATTGTCTCCTTATTTTTTCACATTCAATATTCTGTCACAAATTTGTAACTATTGTACATTTTATCATTTATATTAATTTTTGCATACGTTCATAGTGTAGGGTTTGACAAAAATTGCACGCACACATTTTACAAGAAGTACAATACTAACAACTATATTTTGTAATACAAAGTACAGTACTAGGCTTATTAAACTTACAGTACTAGAGGTATTGTATTAGAAGTAAAGTACGAGACGTAACAACAATACATGATTTGATAACAGTACGAGACATGTCATATATAGAAGAATGTCGATAATCACACATAGTACCTAGAGCTCGGTGAGGTTGTTGGAGCGGAGCTCAATGGCAGGGAAGGTGAACGGCGGAGGAAGCTAGAATCAGAATATTGTACGTCTGTGAGAGCAGGATTGGTGAGAGTAGTTACAAGAGAGAAAATAAATTAACAAAGATTGGGATCAATTGGAGAAAAAATAGCTGCGGACTCCGAAGAATTGAGTGGATCTGTGGCTATGTAAGCGACTGCGGGTAGCGTAACACTTTATAGATTTGATTGTTATAAAAGTTAATGGTGTTCTGGCGGTTGACTAGCAGTCGTCGCATGCATAACAATTCTTTCTCATTGGACATTGATCTCTTCTAATCTGCTGATACAGATACCTTTTGGTTTCTTCAACCAAAATACCAGCCAGTTGCTGCCAGTCTCTTCCTCTTATATTTTCTGTATAAAATGGTTCGTCATTGGCTGCAATTTGAAACACTTGCGGAATAGCACATGATAATACCTATGAAATTAAGACACTTTATTAAAAGGTTAGCATCATAAGAATCTGAACCAATTGTATAATTTTATCAGATGAATTGTTATTTTACAACTCTAGTTCTTAAAGATTCCAATTTTAGTTTTATCTGGGAGCGGTAATTTTGATCATGACATTGAAGCCCAACATGATGTTCTGCGTATCATAGGTAGTAGTCAATATCTAAAACAGGACATGTTTATCTTATAGCTACATTTTTCCATTTTGTTCCGATAAAAGTCTTGTCAATTCAGTCATATTAGTTCAATAGGTATATTATATATTCAGGAGAAAATCTTCAGGCACACCAACTAGGCTAATCTTGGGATGGAAATTGTCACTAGATATTGCGCGTAAGCGACTAGCCACCACATATTTGACCCTAGGGTTTAGGGCATGGGGTGGTTATTCAACACAACAAAATGGATATTATTATTGCATACAATATTGTTTTCTTGCAACTTTTGTTACATATGTATTGTCTCGGCGCAGATGACATGTTTTTGGGATGTTCATCTTAAACCTGACCAAATATCATAGACTAAGCTAAAATATTACATGTTTATTTTTTATTTGTTTAGTTCCATAGCCGGGGGGGGGGGGGGGGGGGGGGGGGGGGGTTCTAACTTCACCATTATTTATAACCCTTCCTACAATCTTCAATTTTCTTTTTTCCAACTCCAAGACATTGCTTCTCATTCTTAATTTGATAGAGCACTAACTTGATGGAAGCTTACGTACTTCATACTACGGGGTTATCAATTGGAACCACACGTGGGTTAATATGGAAAAAGAACCATATATGGGTGTGGATTATGTTTTGTTACAAACTTTTTGAGGGGATTTGGAGTTCTATGATACTTTAAATTTTATGACGTAAGCATGATGTCTAATGAACTAATTTGCTTTATAAAGCAAATATCATGTAACTAGCCTTCATGGCATGTATTTTCGTCCTTGATTTTTACGACCAAGTTCAAAATCCAAATTATTCTTAATTATTTTTGTCCCTTCACTTTGGACAAAGTCATGTATGGTCTCTTAACTTCCTTTGATGAACAAAATTATCCTCAAAATTTCTGTCACATTGGGAAAATACTTGATATACACCTCAAAATTGGTTTTATCACCTAGGATACCAGTTCATCTTGATGATACTCTCCATGACTCAGTTGCTATTGCTATGAAGGGTCTCACATCAAGAGGGGACTTTCCATGTTACCTTAGTCCACACAGATTTCCTTTTTTATTTTGACATATCAAATAACAATGGTTTACAAAATTTATTTGGTTTTATATCAATTATATTATGATTCTCATAATTAAGAATTGGACTATTTCTCAGCAAAAATGGAATTGGATTATTTCACATTTTTCTTTCTACTAGCATACATGCACATGTTTACACCTCTTGTTTCAATTAAATTGATCTATATACAAAAAATATCAGTTTTACCACACTTAGGTCGACACTACATAATTTGGGCATATGAGAGTACCTGACACCGTTCCCATACGTAGCCCGGTGCTTTACCTCAATCTTTGCACGTTGATTATGTCTTATATACTTGCTTCATGAAGCTTTCATATGGTTTCCCTCATTTTACTTTACAGACAGTGACAAGTGTCAACTCCATTTTAACCCCCATTCTCCCCACTTTGTACACGAGTTGGGATGTCCTGTCATTAGTTTTTGAAATGGCCTGTCATTAGTTTTTGAAATGGAGCGAAAACATCAAGCAGGAACCAGTCCCATTACAGTCTACACATTATACACCTACCGGGTCTGAAGATAAGAAAGTGCAACCTGAACATGTATATAACTGCGAATTCACAAAACTAATAGCATAAACAACAGGCTTAAAACGTCAGCACTAATTGACTAACCAATACCTCGCCTTTACTGCCATGACTCATAATATTACAAAGTTAATAGAGTATATACCACAGAAAGTGTGCCCAATGGGCATCGCAGGTAATCGTATTTAATAGACATCACCCAGGGTGGCATTGCGATGATCAAACACGACGCAACAAGAGAAACAGGGCAATATGTCGGCTTGTCTCAAAAAATTTACAACAGACGCAAGCACATTGAAACGGACTACAATCTTACAGCAGCAGGCACCAATTGCAGTCACTGGAGACACGCCACTTCTTTACTACTCGATTCCAGGAGCAACAGGAAAACAATTCCTCACCATATATAGAAGGCACATTGCCAACCCAACTGATCTTTTAACCTGCATACCAACCTGGATCAGTCACATTGCATAAACTACCTCCCCACTGCTGTCCACTTCAAGTTCAGGGTCTGACTCGAGATCATCCATTTCATCATCATCGAGATCAAGGCTATCTGGGAACCCCATATTGACACGGGAGCCAGCCGGAGGTATGGTGGCCTCGGTCACGATCTGCATGATCTCATCAATGCTCTGCATCGGTTGATCGGGTTCTTCAAATTGGTTATCCCCCATATTCTCATCCATTAAATCGGCAGGAAGGTTCTTTAAGAACCATCCATGGTTACGGATCTCTGGTATCGATATTCTCTGCATTTCATGAGAAAAGGTGTCAGGTACTCTCGTATGTCCAAATTCTGTATTGTCAGCCTAGGTGTGGTAAAGCATCGGGCTAATAAGCAAAAGGCCGGAAAGTTGCAGGGCACTGTGCTATGAAACTAGTATTTTGCAATAGAAACGCAACATAATTTATAATTTAAAACCAGGAAAAAGATTGAAGCATTGGTTCTGACCAATCCAACCATTCCATCATGCAATCCAATTCCAAAATGGCCAATGTTAGGTTTACTGGTTATAGGTAAACCCATGGAGAGTTAAACATAACTTCACATCATTGTACTAATTACAAACTCAGCATACGAAAAGAAAGAGTGAATACTTCCTAACCATTAGACTAAATCAAAGCCCAACTGATTTTCCCTGGTTTCATCTTTCTCGGTAATATTAAAATGTAGAAAGGGCCAATAGCTAAGAAGTAAAAAAAGCCAATCATGAAACTAGCAGCCAAATGAAATTAATAAGACGTGCATCTTACAGCCATGTAAAATGAAATTAACAAGATTTGCATCTTATATATGACAACTTACATGTACATCAGCTTGGCTGCATGCGCTGTCCCTTTGGCTGTTCCTAGAGATATTCAGAGGAAGATGGCCAACTTCCTTTCGTTGTCCAGAGAGGGTTGCAAGACCAGGCACTGGGTAAGTTGCCAGTAGAGGAAGGGGGTTTGGGCATTCCCCATCTTAGGCAGTGGCGGAACCAGAAAATTGCATAAGGGGGGACTGAGTTAGCTATACATTGCACTAGTTGTGGTAGGGGGGGCTGAGTTTAAAAAATATGCCTACAGTGGGATTTGAACTTGAGTCCATAGTTTAGAACTAATGTACTTCTACCAATCCAACTACAACTTTGCCTTGTCATATATCTAAAGAGCTCGTATATGTACTATATTTATAATACTAAACATGCATAAATACATATAAATTAATATTTAAGATTTGGGAGGGGGGGCTGAAGCCCCAGTAGCCCCCCCCCCCAGATCCGCCCCTGATCTTAGGGATAGATTCAGGACCCTCCTCATGAAAGGTGCATGGAACCTACTGAGAGGTGAATCAATCTGGGGGATCTTCCGCACAGGAAAGTATCGGAAGACGGTCTGGGACAGATATTTGGAGCATCCTTAGCTTCTTAAATGCAATAGGAGGCCTCGATTTACTAAAAACGAACTTGGATCATGGAAAACATAAGGTGGAAGGTCGGGATGGTATGATTCTTTTTTAGACATCGAGATGGGGAGAGGAATACATGAGCTACTGGTTCAAAGAGGGGAGTAGTAGTTGATTCCAATTTCGTAATTCTCAACCTCTGGAGAACAGATAGGAAGTGGGATGTTGATAAACTGAAAGGCTTAATTGAAAGTGATGGAATCGAGCTTATCCTTGGTGACTTGGAGGGAGGGACGAGCTGTCTTGACCTTCCTATATGGTGCCATGCATCCGATGGATCCTTCTAGGTCCAATTGGCCCTCAAGGCCCAGACCTCATGCCTCTATAGGACGCAGGGATCCTTCTCTTCAGGTCACTGTTGGGTCTGGCATAATGCTTTACCAACCAAAGTAAGTATTTTTTCCTGGAATATCTTGAGTAGGGCTATACCAGCTGACTCTAGGATCAGGGATTGTAAGGTTCAGATGGCGTCCAGATGCAAATGTTGTGGGGGAAGGGAGGAAGAGTCTCTAGATCATCGTTTCTTGGGTGGGGAAGTTGCCGGGCGAAGCTGGGCTGGGGTAGAGGAGGTCCTAGACTGCGTGGGTTTTGGGGTCGGAGGCTACTTGGGTACAGCTCTGATGAATATTTGGGAGGGGGCAAATGGTCGGAGTTGGCTAGGGACAGCTCGAGGTATTTTTCTATTGATGATTCTTTGGTTTATTTGGCAGGAGAGATGCACGAGTAGGTTTGATGGATTAAGGATGAACCACCAGAGGATCTGGGAGAAAGCTATTGCCGTGTTTAGATTCTCTATGCAGGATGTCTCGTTAGTGAGGTATGGAGGATCCATTGGACTAGAGGCTAAATGGGTTAGCAAACACCTTCTGAAGGAGATCCAATTACACCGGCTCTACATCTTAGAGGTTAGGTTGGATAAACCTAGTGTTTCAAAAAAAGGTTCATGTGGCCGCATATAAAGCCGCATATGCAGTTCGGACCCTTCACCAAACCGCATATGGGAATTCGTGCCTAAAACAGGCCATGGCCCCATATAAGGCCAATCAGCCGCATATAAGGCCGATTAGTCCCCGATTTTTGAATGGTCAAACTGTTAACTGGCTATTTTTTAACATCAGCCCCTATTCTTCATGTAACTAAAACCACCACCTACATTCAGCCCACGCTTCTATTTCCTCTTTTTTTAACATTACATTCATCTATCTTGTTCTACATTTCGCTCATTATTGCATATATTTATATATTTAGGTGGTTTGATTGCATCTATGATATGTAATTCTACAAATTCAATATGTAATTGCATGATTATTGTATAATTATATAGATATAATTGTGAAAGACAATGAGATTTGGAGAGCTTAGGGTTGCACAATGTGTGCACCCTTCTATTTATAGAAAAGTAACAATTACAGAAAGGTCCAGATATAATGGAAAATAACATAACATAAATAAAGCAACACATATATTAACACTCCCCCTCAAGTTGGAGCATAGATGTCAATCATGCCCAACTTGTCCATCAAAGCGCTGAAATGCTTCTTAGGCAGCAGTTTGGTGAAGATATCAGCAACCTGGTCTTCAGATCGAGTAAAAGGTGTGCAGATCTTGCCAGTAAGAATAGATTCCCGAATAAAATGACAGTCGACCTCGATATGCTCGGTGTGTTCATGATAGACAGGATTGTTGGCAATAAAGATAGCAGCTTTATTATCACAGTGCATGGGTATAGCAGAAGAAGACTCAACACCGAAGTCTTTAAGAAGAGAGTGTACCCAAAGCAGGTCACAAGCAGTATGGGCCATATCCCTATATTCAGCTTCAGCACTAGATCTGGCAACCACATTTTGTTTCTTGGATCTCCATGTGACTAGATTGCCTCCAACATAGGTACAATAGCCAGAAGTGGATTTCCTATCAATCCGACTCCCTGCATAATCAGAATCAGAATACCCTTCTAGATAGCAGTGCCCATTTTTCCTGTAATGAAGTCCCTTGCCAGGACACTTTTTTAGATATCGCAGAATATGACATAGTGCATCCCAGTGGCACTGTCTGGGTTTATCTAGGTACCTGCTAAGAAGTCCCACATAAGTAGATATGTCAGCTCTAGTCACAGTTAAGTATATCATTTTACCAATCAATCTCCTGTACTTTTTATTATCAGCAAAAGATGGAGACGAATCATCATCCCAATTGGCATTGGCATCTAGAGGAGTGTCAGCAGGTCTCCAAGATACCAGTTTCCTGTAAAAGATCTAGAACATATTTCCTCTGAGACAACACTAGTGCATTAGAGGTTCTGGATACCTCTATGCCCAGAAAATACCGTTGTTTACCCAAGTCTTTAGTAGCAAAGTGCTTGCAGAGATGGGCTTTAGTATCCTGAATAGCAATAGAGTCACTGCCAGAAAGAACAATATCATCCACATAGACGATAAGAATTACAATACCAGTAGAGGTCTTCTTAGTAAAAACAGAATGATCCACTTGAGATCTCAGAAAACCAAAAGCAATCAGAATTTTGCTTAATTTATCGAACCAGGCACGAGGGCTCTGTTTGAGCCCATAAAAAGACTTCTTCAACTTGCAGACTTTGTGTGACTCCCCCTGAGCAACAATCCAGGGGGTTGCTCCATATACACTTCCTCTTGCAGATCACCATACAGGAAAGCATTTTTAACATCTAATTGCAGCAGAGGCCAGTCCAGATTAACAGCAACAGAAAGAAGAATTCTGACTGAATTAAGGCGGGCAACAGGAGAAAAAGATTCAAAGTAATCAATACCATAAGTCTGTGTATACCCTTTTGCAACCAAGTGTGCCTTCAGCCGTTCTATAGTACCATCAGGTTGATATTTAACAGCATATACCCATCTGCAACCTACAGGCTTACATTGAGGAGGTGGATCCACCAACTCCCAAGTTTGTCTGTCAGTAAGAGAACGCATCTCTTCTTGCATAGCAGAAGTCCAGGCTGTACTTTGCAAGGCATCATGAGTATTTTTCAGAATAGTGACAGCAGATAAAGCAGAGACAAAATTGCTAGCATGAATACTCAGATGTGCAGTAGATACATGGTTAGCAATGTTATGAGAAGTGCATGAACGAGTTCCCTTTCTAAGAGCAATAGGTATATCCAGGTCAGAAATTACCTCAGGTGTGGCAGGACCTTCTTGAGGAGGAGATTGGTGTTGAGTGGGGGGTACTTGTTCAGGTGGAGGCATGTTCCTGCGCTGATAAACAATAAGAGGTGGTGTCGTATTCTTAGGTGGCATTTGATCAGAATTCTCAGACACACATTCAGTAGTAATAGGCAGAGGGGAAGCAATAATATCAGGCTCCAGACTATCTCCGCTAGATGAGTAGTATGGGGTATTCTCAAATAAGACAACATCACTGCTAATAAACCATTTCTTTGCAGTAGGACTATAGCATCTATATCCTTTTTATGTACGAGAATACCCTAAGAAAATACATTTCTCAACACAGGGAGATAATTTATCATGAGTAGGACCAAGCAATCTCACAAAGCACGTACAGCCAAAAATCCGAGGAGGTACAGTAAATAAGGGTGCATCAGGTTGTAGAATTTGGACAGGTACTTTATTTCCAATCACAGAGGAAGGCATCCGATTAATTAAGAAACGGGCAGTCAATATTGCTTCAGGCCAGAACAATCTGGGTACATGATAGTGCATCATAATAGTTCTAGCAACTTCTAACAAATGTCTATTTTTCCTCTCAGCTACTCCATTTTGATGTGGTGTATATGCACAAGAAGTTTGATGTAAAGTGCCAACAGAACGACAAAACATTGCAACATCTTTTTGGACAAACTCAAGTGCATTATCAGTACGAAAAACTTTAACAGGCAGAGCATATTGTGTTTTCACCTCAGCAAAAAAGAATTTAATAGTAGACAGCACTTCAGACCTACTTTTCAACAGAAACAACCAAGTGGTCTGAGAGAAATCATCAATAAATAGTAAAAAGTATTTGTAGGCAGACAAATTAGGCACATTAAAAGGACCCCATGAATCAGCATGAACAAGATCAAAAAAGTTTTTGCTACTACTCTGAGGACGTTTAGGGTAAACAGCCCTAGTCTGTTTCCCTAACTGACATGATTCACACTGAAACTTATGAGTGTCAACACTAGAAATGACATGTCTTAGTTTTTCAGAAGAAGGGTGTCCAAGACGGTAGTACCATTGTAATGCAGAGACTGATGCAGATAATGTCGATAAAGTAGAAGCCAATGCAACCTTGTCCAGTCTTGGTAGATCATCCAGATAAAAGAGGCCATCAGATCCTTCATGCCCCCCACCAATCTGCATCCTCGTGCGAAGGTCCTGAAAAACACACGAACCAGGTAAAAAGGTCAGGCTACATTGCAGGTTGCGTAAGATTTTGCTAACAGATAATAAATTCAGCGGAAAACGACGCACATATAAAGCCGACTTCAGAAGAAACTTAGATACAATGTCTCCAACCCCAGAAACTGCAGACTTAGAACCATCAGCAAGCATGACAGAAGAAGCAGTAGCTGGTCTAGATAAATTTCTAAATAAAGCTCGATTTCCAGAAATGTGAGACGATGCGCCCGAATCGATAACCCATTTTGTATTACCAGCACTAGAAGATGGAGTACTGAGGAAGGCAGTATCACAACCCGAGTAGGTCGCAGCATGGGCTCCACTTGTAGTGGCAGTAGAAGAGGAGCCAGTACGCTCACTTAGTAGGCGCTCCACCTCAGCACGAATGTAATCTGCAGTGGCAGTACCCGAGTCATCAGACAGAACAGGCTGGGTAGGTGTCTCTGAAGTAGCAGTAGTGTCACTGGCCGCATTGGCCCATGTAGGTTTACCATACTTTTCCCAGCACTTGTCTTCAACATGATTAGACCGGCCAAAGAGATGGCACCCAGATGGTAAAAATACTGATGTAAGACCGAGAGGTCTCAAGTTCGAAACTCCCCGACCACGGGATGAATAAATGGCAATTTTTTTTTTAAAAAAAGTCTAAGGACGAGCAGCAGCAGTAGTAGATCCAGAGGATGCTCCACAACCCGCAGAATTCCTCCCCCTGCCAGTACCAAGAGGAGGACGAGCATCATATAAACGACCGCGTCTACGGCCACGACCACGACCAGACATCGCAGCAAAAGCAGTCGAATCCCTAGTATCAGTAGGAGTCTCAGATGACGATGCAGACAAGCGTTGTAGTCTCTGAAAGGCAGTCTGAAGAGTAGGCAGCGGATCACTGACGAGAATCTGATCCACCACCCCGGCATAGGAATCAGGTAAGCCACAGAGGAACTAGACTACTTGCAACTCCTGTCGTTGTCGTTGAATTGTAGCCAGATCAGTAGACAAGGGATGGTAGGCTTCCAACTCCCCCCACAATCCCTTGAAAGCAGAGAAATAATCCGTCAGATCAGAACCAGAGAAACGCAGACGGCTGAGTTGCTTGTTGATATCAAACACCTTTGGATTTTGACTGTGTGAATATGTGCTGGCAAGTTGATCCAACATTTGCTTTGCCGTCTGCAGGTACAATAGTGTGACACTAATCTTAGTCTCACCACTATTCAGAATCCATGTCATGACTGTGGAGTCGTCCTTCACCCAATCATCATAGGCTTTCACATCCTTCGAATCGGCTGTTGCAGGAGGCACGGGTGGTGTATCTCGCGTCAGGTGCGACATTTTTCCTTGTGATTTAACATATATCTGCATAGAGCACACCCAGTGCTGGTAGTTTCGCCCATCTAGCTTCACAGTTGTCACCTGACGTCGCAGATCTTCATGAGTAGACGCCATCAGGAAGAAACAGATGCAGACGAAGAGTTACAGGCAGGCGGCAGCAGTCAGGCACAGGCAGTAGAAGTCAGCAGTCAAAGGCAGAAATCCAACACATGGACTAGTAGTAGAAGGTAAAAGATCCACGCATGGATCGTAAAAAAAACCCACATAGGGGCAGCAGAGAAGAGAAAAAACCTACGCCGACATGGAGGATCAGTCACTCCACCATGAGGCGCAGGCAGACAGAGAGGATGAAGCCCGTTGCGCCGTCAACGTGCCAGAACTGGAAAGTTACCGAGGTTGTCCGGAGTTTTCAGAAAGAGAAACGAAGCTAGACGGAGGGGCCTGTGGTGGATTAGGCCACAAGGATGGAGGTTATTAGGGGATTAGAGGTGGATGGAGGGTTGCGGAGGGGTGGACGGCGTTACTGTAGCGGCGGCGCTACTGTAGCAGTTCTGTAGCGGCGGAAAAAAGGAGATTTCAGAGTGTGACAGCGGCTAGGGTTGGTGGAGAGAGAGGGATTAGGTTTAAGGTGGATCGGCCCGCTCTGATACCATGTGAAAGACAATGAGATTTGGAGAGCTTAGGGTTGCACAATGTGTGCACCTTTCTATTTATAGAAAAGTAACAATTACATAAAGGTCTAGATATAATGGAAAATAACATAACATAAATAAAGCAACACATACATTAACAATAATAATCAAAAAATATAAAAATCTAAAACCGCATATACTCCCGCATACCGCAAATACTCTATTCAGTGACCTCTCCGAATGTACAACGCATACCATTATTTAAAACTATGGATAAACCTCCTCCATATCATGTTAAGATTAACGTAGGGGTGGTTAGTTGGAAGACCCATCAGCAGGAGCTTAGAGGCAGGGCTTTTGGGGGCATCCTAAGAAACCATGAGGGCCTTGTCATTGGGGGTTTTGCAGGACCCTCACCAATTTTGGATGAGGTGGTTTGTGTGCTTTTCGCACTAGAGACTGGTGTTGAAACCCTCAGACAAGTAGGTTGGAGCCGAGGTATGAGTGTTGAGGTAAATGAACTTCAAACCTTTTGTATCCTTGTTGGTAAGGCTCCCCTCTGGCGGCTTAGTTTAAAAATTTTGATTTTAACGCCATTACTGATGGTCCAGAAACATTAAGTTACAGAAAATTCAATATTTCCGCTCATGTGGACACAAGATTTTGATGCAAATTCGACGGTTTCGACGAACAAATAAAGGAATTAAGTCGTGAAATTTTACCATGATGGAATACACCTTATGCAATAATATCATATGTTGGTAGGTTGGGGGACTCCTACATTTGTGAGTGGAAATGTACAAAATTGTTCTGATCAAGATTTTGATTATGCAATGTACACATACATATTCTCATGCAATAACATGCTATATCTAACATTTTGGATTCAATTAACTAGAGATGTGTCCCATAAATTTTTAAGAAATTTTTAGATTTTTTTTCAAATTTTTTATGAAATTGCATATCAGAAATTTCGACAATTTGGTATGTTGATTTCAATATCTGGTAGTGAACAAAACTGATATTTTTGTCAAAATTTTGTAAATTCGAACGAAATTTTGATCCATGCTTAACAGTATAAAATGTGGTTTGAGAAAATTTTAAAAATTCATGATAGGAATAGCATCAGTAGACTAGTGTACAGAGAGGCTAACAGAATGGCTTGTCGGCTGGCAGATACGACGTCGAACTCTTATCCAGATACACGTTCACTAATTTGGCAAGTATGCAGCCACCGGTTAGAGGTGTATACAGGCTTGAGGCTTGGGATCTGATCTGTCTCTGAATAGGTCGTCGAGCCCGTTAGGACAGCATCGAGCCTTATAGACGCTTACAGAGGATAGATTAACACAGCATTTGCAATACATGGGGTTGATCGGGTGTCCGTTTTTAGTAGAGCACGAACTCACAACATATAAAGGGGGTGGGGGATGATGTTGACTATTTTATGTAGAGTCCAAAGCCAACACTTTGTATTATTTTGTTTGTCTATTGGGGAACGGGATGAATGGAAATCCCTCGTGTTTCCAAAAAAAAAAAAAAAAAATACATGTAGATCACACAAATATAAAGTTTCAAGAACAATGTTGCATTTCAAGGATTAAAAACCTACATCACAATATATAGATAAGTGTTGTTATTTTTCAAAAATGGGTAGAATTCACTCATTTTGGTTCATTGGTTTTTTTGTACACTCCCCCTTAACCAAATTGAGATTTCAGTTCCTCACAATAAAGGGGCAAGTGTGCACTAAATAAATAAGTCCTTCACATGCCAGTCATTTTTAGATGAAAAACAACTGTAATATCGAAAATCTTGGTAAATATATTTCGAACCCCTAAGTGGGGTACAAAAGGCTAGTCACACACGTCATGTGACTACCAGGAGTACAAAGAAAAAGAAATTACAATAACTCCCAATTCCTTAGAATCATTCTAGGTATGTCCCTCAATTTATCTTTATGTACTTCGTACATAGTTTGGATCTCCTCCCCAATTTTACAGAAGATACTACGCTCATCCCTAGGTTTACCCCCTAGCCTTCTCGAGTTCCTTTCAAGCCAAATCATCTGCACACTCGTTGTGAGACACCACAGGCCAATGATCTTTGTCTTCTTAGGATGAGTAGAGACCTCCATCAAGGATTCTTCAAGGCTCAGGCAGTTCTTCAAGTCCAGCTTCAGGCGAGCACAACCCCAGATGTACTTCCAGTATTTACATGAATTGAATAGGTGATTTGTAGAGTCCTCCCCAGTATCACATTCGAGAGAACTGGCATTAACACCGGGTTGCCATTTCTTAACCTTCTCAATGTGGGTAGATATAAGCTTTGAAGGTTGTTAGGCTCCATCTAGGAGCATGTAGTGGAGTCCACAAGCAACTGGCCTTAGTGTCCAAGTTTTTTCTTTGTCTGCTGAGCTCCCATAATTCTTTGGTGGCAGTATTCCTCCACTTTGGCCAAAGATCAACCATTCTTCTCCAAGTTGTGGAGTAACCCCATCTATGACTACGACGGATGTTAAGCTCATGTCGGTATCTGCTATTCATCCATTTGACCCAGGGAGATTCAAGCTCCATCAACCTTTGGATCCTCCTTAGGGTGTAAAAGTCCGCCAGGTCCTGTAAGGATTGTAGTCCAAGTCCACCTTCATCTAGTGGGAAAGAGATTTTCTCCCAACTCACTGGGTGAAAAGCCAATCCCCATAAGAAATCTGAAAGCATGATTTCCATTCTGTAAAGAAATAACATCAGAATTTCCCCTTGTGTCATCCAAAACCTGATAAGTACCATAGTTGCACTCCTGAGAAGAGCCAAATGCCCAGTCATGGCCATCTTGGATCCTAGCCACTTGCTTATCATGTCCTTGAGTCTATCAAGACGATCATGAAAGTGATTCCTCCTTAAGTTGCCCCCTGTGAGAGGAAAACCTAGGTACTTGGTCGGAAGCTCCCCCTCCTGGATCCCCGCGTCCCTCACTAACTCCTCCCTTCTTTTACAAGACTTTGAGAAGTAGATATGAGATTTGTTATCATTGAGTACCATACCAGATAACAAGCCAAAATCATTAAGAACTTTCTTCAACTTCATTAGTGGCATGCTTTTGCCTTCACAAAGACAAGTATGTCGACTGCAAACAGCAGATGAGAGAGGACCTTAGTATGTCTAATAGTGTTGGTCCTAATAAGTCTTTCCTCCACATGACTTTCAATGAGCCTTGACAGTCCTTCCATGGCTATAGTAAATAGCAAGGGTGACAGTGGGTCGCCTTGCCTAAGACCATTGGAGCTCAAGAAGAAACCTTAAGATGTACCATTGATGAGCAGTGAAATGACGTTGTAGTCACACATAGCTGAATCAAATTTATCCACTGATCACAGAAACCTAGTCCTCTCAATGAAGACCGGAGATAGGACCAGTTAATTGTATCGTATGCTTTGGTGATATCAAGCTTAAGGCAAGCAGAAGGAGTGCTCCGTTCAACGTTAAAGTTCAGAGTGGGCTCTACAGCTAACATAGAGCAATCCTCGATATTTCTTCTTTTGACGAACGCACCTTGGTTAGGAGATATGAGCTTGGGCAAGATACTTGATAATCTAATGGTAATTAACTTTGTTATAATCTTGACCTTTCCTTTCAAAAAAAAACTTTGTTATAATCTTATATAGTACAAAATAGCAGGAAATAGGCTGGAAATCTGTAGTAGAGATTATTTCCTTCTTCGGAATTAGAGCAAGGAAGACATGATTGATTTGTTTTACCATTTTTCCACCATTGAAGAACCATTGAACAGCTTCAACAAGATTACCTTTGATTGTTTCCCAGTTCCTTCTGAAGAAGAAACCATTAAACCTGTCTGGTTAGGGATGGCAAAAATAACCTGAATCCAAAAACCATACCATACCAAACCGATCCAAACCAGTAAAGATGGTAACCCACGCATGCCGCGGGTGATGGATCGGGCTGCCAATTTTTTATTAGTTTTTAATGGGATACTCATACCAAACCATTCGCTTGCAATCTGAAATGTTGATTGTTATGGATAGACCAAACCACGACAGGAGTCTTGCAGTGCAGTGCACATCTGCACATGTCAACCCTCTGTCCCCACCACCGCCTCCGCCGCCACCCTACCTCCACCACTCTTTTCCCCATGTCTTCACCACATCCCTGCCCTGGCTGGCCGGCTCGTCGCTGTCGGCGCCGACGGCCGTATTTGCCTCTCTTGAGAAGACATCGGTGTCCCTTTCTCTTACTTCTCCTCGGCCACTTCTGTCGGGTGTCTTCCTGGGCCTAAAATCCATGAGTTCATGTCGGTCTCCCACTGGGGGGATGTCCTGACCGAGTCAGCGACATGTTTATGCCAATGGGACCATCACCTACGAGGGCTGACGTCGCCCCTTTGTTTTAGTCTGACTAATCGAGCTCGCTGAACGTGTCGTCTTCATTGCTTTAGTCCGAGAAACCGAGCTCATCGACGATGTCGTCTTCATTGCTTGCTTTGTGAACCATGTCGCCGACGTCACCGTGACGAAGATGATGTGTGCTACCTATCCCGACCAGCAAAGGCGGCAAGACATCCATTGTCGCTAGCAGCTCGGTTGCAAGTGAAGTAGTGCAAGAGGCGGCGAAGGATGGAGAAAGACAGAGTATGCATGTCCAACACCAACCCGCCTTCCATGCTACGAGCATAAGGAAGACGATGACATGTATCCAGTCACACGTTGTGGGACCTCGTGGTGACTTCTGGGAGTCCACAGATCCCATGATGGTAACCCGATCTTGGTTGGTATAGAAATGGATCGGGTGGACGTGCCTACAGACTTCCACGGTTTTTGCTGGGATAGTGAGTGGGTGGACCAAAACTGGTCCATTGCCATCCCTATGTCCGGTCCTGGACTTTTATCAACATGTTTTGGTCCACTGCCATCCCTATGTCCGGTCCTGGACTTTTATCAACATCAATACTCTAGGTTGATTTCTTAATCTCCTCATCAGGGAACTTACGCAACATTGCATTATCATCCTATCACTAAATTCCTCCAATTTATAACGTTCTTTGATGGCGATTGTTCTTTGTTATAAAGCTTCTGAAAGAACTTTTTGGTTTCCTTCACAATTCCTTCTTCGTTATCTACGAAATGTCCCTCTGCATCGTATAGTTCAGTAATGGTGTTAATGGCTTCTCGCCTCTTCATAATGGAGTGATACAACATGGTATAGTGGTCGTCATTCTCAATCCGACTACATTGCCAGTAGTACTTTTCTTCAACTATATCCAGAACTTTGATGCGTTCATGTGTTATTCTTTCAGCTTCGATAAGTTCCTGGTCCAAGGGATTTCGCCTCAAAGCTCTCGAGATATCAACCAACTCATTCTTTTCTTTTGACAGCAGATTGTGGAGATTCATAAACTTCCTTGACTTAACATTCTTTAGCTTCTGGTTAAAGCAATAGAGAGGGTTACCGTAAACCTCCTCCTTCCACGCCTCAGCAATAACTTCCTTACAGACCATCCAATCTTGCCACAGATTTAAGAATCTAAACGGTTTATGTTTCCTGATAACCTCCCTTAGGTTAACCTGGAGAGCAGCATGATCAGAGAAACAAGACGTTAGAAGCTTCATTTTGGAGCCTGGAAAACAATCAAGCCATTTATCGTTAACTAAAGCTCTATCCAATCTGCACACAATGCGCTTCTTAGCTTTATTATGTCGGGTAAAAGATTCATTGTTGATAACTGGGATTTCAGACAAGTTAGCTTTGTTGATGGCCACATTGAATGAGCTTAGAATCTCATAAAGAACTTCTATGACACCTGCCTTCTCCTCTCTTTTCCTGATGTTGTTGAAATCGCCAATCACAAGCCATGGAGATTGGATACTCGCTGCTAGCATTTCTATTTTCTCCCATGGTGCCACTCTCTGACTCATCAAGTTGTGAGTATACACCACAGTTAAGGTGATCTGGAGTCCTCTATTAATACAATTAGCAGTGATTTGTTGATCATCCGCATTGGTTGGAAAAAGCTCCCAGGATTTGGGGTTCCACCCAATACAAACTATACCATTATTGTTGAGTTCATGATTAGAATACCACTACCAACCTGGAGGAAACAACTTCGCCATCAGTTGCTTGCTATGCTTCTTGATCTTAGTTTCCACCAAACCTGCTATAGATGCTTGTATAGAATGAATAACCTGTCTCACCTCCCTTCTTTTCCGTGGTTTACATGAACCACAGACATTGGACATGAAGGTCATTAATGAACCTTCTTAGATGACCGAGTTTTGTATCTCGATCACCCTAGAGTCACCTCCAATATTCTTGGAGCCTTTATCATTGTTCTTTGTAGGATTCTGGGTCATATTGTCCTCCTCCAGAATTTGCACCACACTCTCGACTTCCACCTCCGAATACAGTCTTTCAAATCTTTTTTGAGTAGGTATATTACCAGTCTTCTCCTTGTCAGGCTCAATTGTAGATTTCTCTGTCTTCTCTTCCTCAGCAGACTCGCCCTCAGGTTTCTCTGCCCTGGCTGCATCAGAGTTGGTCTTCTTGCAATGGACTTCGACCCATACAGTCTTAGGCTTTTCTTTCTGAGCTTCCTTCCTCTCCTCTTGCAGAGGGTAGTCCTCCTCATCGTGCCCAAACACCTTACACTATGGGCACTTCTTCGGGATGTGTTGATATTAAATCTCAACAGGTATCAGATCTCTTTTAGGTAGATTGATCCATATCTCCTTGGGACGCTCCTTCTTCGTCGGTATTTCAACCAGTGCCTTTGCTTCCCCTAGGGACTCCTATTGAATCGATCTAGGATCCACCCTAAGCAGCTTTCCCCCTCCTGAGGCAACAATACCGACCCCCCTTTCTGACCAATTCCTTCCCATGTTGGGAATCTTAATCCAGACATATATTGAACTAAACTGGTCTTTCTTCAGATCATCACTAGTATGGTGTTCCTTCACGACCACAAGCCTGTCGTCGAACCATCTTGGACCCATGCTAATAACCGCATTATTATCTTCACCATTGTTGAATCAAACCAAGAAGAACTTGCCTGGCTTCGAATACAAGTCAAACCCCCCCTTTCGGTTTCCATACACGCCTGATCCAGGCGAGAAAGTGGTAATAGTAGGGTTTCTTTCCCATGGCATAGACAGAAACAGTGTGTACCCAGGTCTTCTCCATTGCTTCATAGGTGTCATCGTTGATCATGATGAATCTCTTGCCTTCCTCAATCACCGGAAGATCATAGTTTTGTGTAGTCTTGAACTGCTCCGTCCCGCTTAGGACTTGCGTCCACGATTTCTTGGTTGAACCTTGGTTGGGGGCCGCCATCGTAGTTAATAGACTCGATGACAACTGGGGAGGAGGGGGAGGCAGGCCTCCCCTCTGTGCAAGGCTTAGTTGCCCCTTAGATCGCCGTCGTGATCGCCAGAGCCACCCTAACCCTAGGAGGCGCGCTTCTATTGTATAAAAAAAAATTATAATATGAATATCAACAAGTATGACATCTTGTGCATTCCTACATAGTGGTCATATTGTAGTCTTACAGCAGATATTTGTGCAAATTCTTACATATGCCTCAATTATGCAGGGTTTTTTCCCAGGGATGCCCTTAAAGTTGTGCAAATGACACCCTCCTTGATAGACATGAAAATTCATCGTCAATCATCAAATCATGCCCGTTAAAGCTATATTTATACTATACCTTCCTGTTAGACAAAAAACTCTCATCTCCAACCATCTAATAATAGTCTAGACTAATAAAGTTGTTCTATAAACCTTATACTTTACAAATTTATTGTATCCTGGTTAAACATAATAATTCATTTGAAATTATCTGATCATTCCCCTTAAAGCTATTCAAACAATATCTTTTTTCTTAGACATTGGAACCTATTTCCAATCATGTAATGGCGGCCTAACCAATATCACTGTTTGATCAACCTGATAAAGGCTGGTAACCTGCCACTAACTCATTCTAGTAGAATAAAAGACGTTTCATCCATCCAGTAAACATTGCTTCCCGTCATACGAACTGATAAGATGCGAGTAATATTTCCAGCAGCAGGGCTATAAACAGTAATTTAAACTTGGGACAACTATCTGTTAAGAAATCTCCAGTCTTTTAAAGAATAATAACATAAGCCGGATCAATGACCTTGATAAACTCACTACAAGCCAAAACCATGTAAGAACAAGTATCAATGCGGAGAACAAACCGTTGCAGGATTCCCATCAAATATTCTTGAAATAAGGTGCCGGCATTCAGGAGAAATGTGAACGTAGTCTGGAATTGAGTATTGGACGTTCAAGATACGCTGCAAAAGCAAAAGAAAAACTGTTACAGAGACTCGAACAAAAGCAAATAATAGAGAGACAATAACAACAAAAAACCTGAATTGTTTTCTTGAAATTTCTAGGCTCCTCTGGATCTTCAAAGGGATATGCACCCACAAGCATCACGTATAAAGTAACTCCACATGACCATACATCGGCAATCTACAAGATAAATTGTGCTTACATCAGAATGCAAGTCTTTTCCAGCAATTATACAAACAGTGGCGTCACTTTTAACAAGGCAGACTCATAGCAAAAGTAAACAAGCACAACTCGATGATCTTGTAAAACCATGTAATGATGGAAATTCATTAAACATTTTTCGTCAAAATGTATATGCTCATTCACACAAAATAATCTACAAGAGCAACATAAAAGAGTTGAATTAGTTACTCTTACTGCCAAGCTCAAATAACCCATTGCTACGATAATACTCCATACTCCAATGTGACAGAATGACTGTGGGAATAGGCAACAGACAGCCAACACATTTTTTATCATTTAAGTGTGTGGCCTCCTTCATTAAGTAGAGAAAAGTATTTACATGATGGCACAAAGCCTAAATAAGAGAAAGAAGCCTATCTATACATGCAAAAGACAAGCAAAATCATTGGCAATCAGCCTCCAAAGTGGCTGTGTTGCCATCCTACACTCTTCAAAAATGATATGATTTCTTAACTGTCACAGGTAATAGAGGATGAGCAGCAAATCATATGGGCCTCCCTCCCTCCCTCTGCTTGTCTGTGCGTGTGTCTCTCTATATATAGGGAGTTGAATCGCAACCTTTGAAGGAAAAAAAACACCGGTCATCTTTCCCAACACTGATGGGTATCATAACCAGAGTGGTCTCCAGATTCTATAGGTCCCAAATATTGGGGAGCTTTCATGCGAAGTTATTAGTCAGTGCGCTTAGTTTGATATCTCTCGCAAGCTCAGGCCAATACCTAGTGTTAATGAATAGCATCCACCTGGTAGCCATGGCGACCCCACAAATGAGTTCCCATAACTGGAGCCAACCGGAGTGTGTTACCTCCCCTTAATATTTTATGACGAGTTTCCAAGCCCAGCTATGATGAACTTTGCCTCTACAACTCCAAAGTGATCTTTTGAGATATATGTTGTTCGCCCACTTAATTAACAACGCATTTCTCATGTTTGCAATTTCCAAGAGGATTCTTATAAAACTGAGTTATGATCCAATAACATCATGCAAATGACATCATAATGTATCTAGCACATGGGATTCCCAAGCCTCCGTCAAGTTTCAGTCTGTCATTGACATACCAACTAATTATATCGATGTGATTCTTCTTATTGGGATCCCCTCCCACACACACACGCGAAAACAAAGGGGGTCCCTCTTAAGTAGTTCTTCAATGGTTGAGGTAGGATTGGAGAAGTTATAAGACCAGTATAAGTGGCTCGTTGAAAGAGTAGAGATAATAAATTCAATATGGCCAGCCACAGATAGCAATTTGGTCTTCCAAACATCCAAACTAGACTTGATTGTGTCCACAAGTGGGCTATGCATTATTCCCGTTAGCCTGCCAGTAAATAGGAGGCCAAGGTACCGGGCCGCGAGTTGAGTTTCATTGACTTTCAGATTATTTGGATCCCTTGCATGCAGAGCAACTTAAAAAAAGCTAACTTTTGGAAGGATTCAAGCTAAGAACCGAAACATTGCCAAAATCATCAAGGATCTTCTTTAAGCCAACAGTATTATTGCCATCTCCCTTGGTGAAAATGTCATCAGCAAATATGATGTTGGGATATGGTGGCGATGAGAGACCCGAACAACAAGGCCCACAAGCTTGTCATGGAGATGTGGAAGCGTGAGATGGAGCAATCCAATCCCATTACATACGACAAAGATCAACAACGGAACACGCCAGCAACGACAAAAACAAAATTTATAGTGATTCAGATGATTCAAAGTGTGGGACATCCACCGACGGAGATGATATTATTAATGGAGAGAGTGAATAGAATAGGTTTGCATTATTGAGATTGTTAAATATTGTCTTTCTTTATGTCTTTTCTTATTCTCTTATATTGTATGGATCTCTATATAAATTGTCCGCTTATGGAGTGATATCAGATTGGTGTTTATTCAGTGGTTGCTTCTACCCAAGTTCCATGGGGCATCCTTCGTCTACTGTAATTACCTCAGGCAGCAACTCGTCATGTAAACTTAACACTAGCCGACGGGCAGGCGCTCCACCAGAGACAAATTCGTCTCATTTTTAATTTTAAAGGGAGCAATTCTGTTTGGTGGTTCACATTGTCGATGGAGCTTGTATGTTGGGTGTCTCAAAATCAAAAAGGAAATGGGGCTCCTTTCTCTCCTAATCAATCTCAATCCTCGCAGGAGGATCAATCCGCAATAGAGAAAGCTCATAGTAAATATGTTAAGTTACTATATTTTGTTACGGGGGCAGCACTTTTTTCCTACCTTAGCACAAGTCAAATCCACCCGTTATTCAAACTTGATGTAGCCGACATGGCAAGCCTATGTGCTTTGCTAGCCCTCCTCGCCTCCCTTGCTAGGCCATGTGCAACGTTCTTGTAACCCTTTCACGTGTATGTGTGCTCTATTGAGAACCCATCCAAGGGAAACAACGACCAACCGATAGCTTATTGGGTTGCCTACTACTTTATCGCACTCTCTAATTTGGTTCTCTTCTAGTTGCCTTTATGGAGCGATATCAAATTGATGTTTATTCAGTGGTTGGTTCTACCCAAGTTCTAAGGGGCATCCTTCGTGTATTGTCGTTACCTAGGGCAGTAGCTTGTCATGCAAACCTAACACTAGCCAGTGGGAGGGCGCTTCGCCAGAGACAGATGTGTCTCGTTTGTTACTCCAAAAGGAGCAAATATGTTGAGTGCTTCACTTTGTCAGTGGAGCTCATATCTTTGGTTTCTCTAACACCATTAATGTTTTTCGTATGAGGCCTCTTACTCTAATACATATACCAAGTGAAGTGTCTGGCAACATATGCGTGCCACACATCTATGTTAGATGCTTAATCCTAAGTGGATTATTAACCAGGATCTGGTTTCTAACCTGATCCATTCCACGGGGGTTCCGCTGACACCACTTTTGAGTCACATAAAGATCTAGTCATTTTTCTACCCATATCCATGTAATTGGGTCAAAATTTACATCGACTCATGTGACATGATAATCTCCTCCATATACTTGCCAACATATTGATTAGATATGCATTTGTAAATGAATTATGACTCTCCACCTCAAGCACTCTCTTGATTCTCTATTCGTGGCGTGAGGGGCAGAATAGAGGAAGTGAAGAAATGAGATGAAGCATTTTTCTATCTACGTGGATCTCCATGCTACTTCTATTTCTAGTATGTGAATCCTTTTTTATAACAAGGGAACCCCTCCCAAGCAAGGCCGCTAATGGACCCACCCCAGCAGGGTCAGCCCTTACGCCCTTATAGTTGCCCCAACCGTAGGTACCTTTACAAGCTGCAAAATTGGTCGACCTGCGTACGAGGAAATCATTTCTCGAGAGGCACTTATCTGGGGGTTCAAACATTGGTCCTTTCATCAGGGAAACATGAGTTGAACCACCCACCCCACCCTTCGTCGTCTATGGATCCTTCTACGCCTATTTATTATATTTTGTAGATCATCTCTTAACTTCTATTATATGAGGCTATTTCTATTATATATGCTTCTTAGAAAGCTTATGGACTCCTCTTGTTTGCTTCATGGATTTTGAGGAGCTTAAATTATTTACTGCTACTTTCTTGAAGTGTGTTGTCTACATGATGATTTGGGCGAGAGGTTATTCATTCTAGTTGTGTCCTCTCTGCTACACTACTTGTCTATGTTCACTTTGACTACTTTGCTTGTGTCCCGGCACACCCTAGCTTGTGTGTGCTTTGCTACACACTTTGATGACTTCCTTTGTGTCCCAACACTCTCTGGCTTGTTCGTTCTTTGATTTGCATGTTTTACTTTGTGCTCAAGCACTCTCTAGAGTTTACTTTTTGTGACACAACACTCTTTGTACTACTTGAAGACGCAAGCGACCGAGATGATGCCACTTGTTGCTATACATTGCTTCTAACATATGCATATTTTTCTTTAGTGTGCCTACCTCACTAGTCTTAGAGTTATCTATTTAGAAGGGAGTGTTAGGAAGACGCCTGCTACTAACATAATATCCTACTCGTTCTCTAAACCGTTACTCAAAGATTGAATGAAGACAAGCTAATTATTTATGTTGACATAATTTGTTTAAGGGGGGTTATTGGAGTGTTTAAGTGCTTGATTGTAAGACTAAGGAGTAATATTTTTTTCTGGGCTTGGCTTATCTTTTTATTATGGTTTCATATTAGTATGTATGTTTGCAAGCTGACTTGGGATTCTCCCAAGCTCTAGGTTTAGGGGGAGAGTCAGAGTGTATTAGTATTAGTCTATTAGGTCCTTTTTTTTAATATGGGCCCAACTAAGTTTTAGCCTATCAGAGTTTGTCTAATCATGTATGCTTCCCCCTTCTATATACAGGAAATGGGTCTGCTCATCGAATATAACAACACACATAACGGAATTTCCCCTGCTCTCATTTTCCACAACTATTGCCTCTTAACCTCATCTAGCTTTAGCCTTTTACTAGGATCAAGTTGTCCTAACTTGCCGAGGCCCTCTTCAGCACTTCTTTATTGTTAGCATGATCATCCACTCTCAGATACAACATGGATTTTAAAGGACGAGCTTCGTATTAGATGTTGACATACCCCAACACAAACTCAATGCAGTTGAGTCTTTTGTAGCCCATAGAAGTTAATGTAGGACAAACATAGCATTTGCATACATGCATACATAGACACCGTCGTACAGATACTAGCTAGGCCTAGGGCTAGTCTAGATATTTTTTTCTTTTATTTGAGTTTCTTTTAGTGGGCTTTTGTTAAGCGATGAGTTTTAGTCCAACAATGGCTACAACATGAGTCGCCTTCATTTGTATGCTTATAAATAGGCTTTTAACAGAAAGTAGTGATCTTGATGATTGAAATATATTTGATACATTATTTGCTCCAAATATTAGATGATCTTATTAATTTAGACTTTCATCATTAGGTTCCCCATTACCATCAATGCCCCCAATATACCCTTATTTGGTCTAGAAGAAGAGCTCCTAGCTTTTCTGCATGCTCCCTGCAAGTTGTCCCTATCATCCTAGACAGTTAGAACACTCGCCACCTAGCCATCAATAAAACAAAATAACACTAGCATATAGACACCAGATTGTCAAATGTCGACATTCCAAAAACAACCTAAGAGCCATCAGCCATTACTTCTATCACTTCAGAAAGACCTCTAATGTAAGAAATATATGTGCTCTTGATTATTGAAATGTCAATTGAGGTAGACCATTTGCAGGGTAGCAATATCAATTGAAAAAGGAGTAAAAGAGTCTTGAATATTTGATTTGATAACAAAGGTAGAGCCATAGAGCATCTTCCTGGAGTAGCAACATTAGCTCCCTAATCTATCTTCATGAGTCAAGGAGCCAACAAGTACTGGTGGTGTAATTTTCCCTGCCCTAGTATGCATATGGGGGTTTAATGCTGCATCCTTTTTGTCGCTCAAACTTCCGCCATCCGAAACCACTTTCTCAGCAACTATTGTAGTAAATCCATTTAACCAATACCACATCAAAAACCAGTTTCTTAATCCAAGCTTTCAACATGTTGAACTCCACAATAGGCCCAAGTACTCCCTAACGTGTAAATATCAATCAGCTAAGACACTAACCTTATAAACTTAAGTGGTAAGAAGTCGATCTCTTTGTATCTGCATTTGGTTGGAATGAATAGTACTTGGCATAGAAGATTATCACGTCATCAATGAGATATCATAGCTCTCCAAAGTTATTCGATGACACGTTTTTTTCCTAGTTGTAGCTTATGCAAGTTCAAAAGTGTTGTCAAACTTACTAGTCAAATTGCAAGCATAGAATAGCTCCAGGTGACCCTAAGTCTCCTTGACCAGTCAAACTGATACAATATTACACGTGAAATTCCATCAAATTGCATGGCAGGTTGATGGTTTGATTGCCCTCTAATTTCCAATGCAGCTTGTGAGTTGCAACAAGAGCACCAAGCAACATGATTGTTTTTCCCCTGACCTATCAAATACACTTAAAATTGCTCTCAAATACACTTAAAATTGTTCTTGCCCTCCTCAAGCAAGCAGGATGAATAGAAACAAGTCCGGACTTAATTAAAAAAATGGTCTAGCCCATTGAGAATTTGGGATTAAATAGAGCTTCAACATGTTAGTTGACAATCAATTGATTTATAGGAAGTGTAGTTTCTAGGACTTCAACATTAGAGTATGACTTGGCATCACCCTTGGTATATTCCTTGGTATCCCCCATGTTTAAACAAGATGAGAACCTATAAGATGACAACTCAAACCACAGAGCAGGACAAACAAGGGCATGGGTCCTGTTAAACCAGAAAAAGATAGTTAGCAGACAGTTGGGTCTGATAGGTCAGCCAACAAGGGGTTGTGTCAAAGAGCTCCTGAATTGTACGAAGCTCGAGCAAAGATAGATCAACCCATTTAGTTCCTAGCATATGTTAATAAGTTTTTCTTAAGTTATCAGAAAGCTAGTTGCCCTAGAATCAAATATGCAGAGTTGGACATACCCGCATGACCGGATCGACATGCAATTGAGGAAAATATTATTTGATCTAGAACCCCTGGAGAAAAAAACCATGTGCATGAGAATGATGAGCAAACAACTCACATGTGATTATCTGCACTAACCTTGTTGTTTCTCCTTGCGTTCACTTGCACGTGGAATATATTGAAAGAAAAAAAATTTAAGTCAGGGAACACTTTATAGATATTTCCATCATTGTCAAGTGTCGATGCAATCATCCACATCCTTTGTAGACTTTTCTCATGTGATCGCAAAAGATCTTGATTTGCTCTACACAGATGTTGCTAGGTTTCATCAAATTTTGGGTGTGATTCCATCTCCAGATGATCAGATATAGGCATTTGGAACTGTCAAAGTGGAGTGTTAATGGAAAATGAAGGAAGATAAATGCTAGTGGAGATGGTGATTATGACGAAATCTAGAAAGGTCAACAAATAGGTAGTCCTCAAAGAATATGTTTGAGTACTTGGGTAAGAATTACACTCTGTTTTAGTTCCATGTGAAATGGGGAAAAAGCATCAATAAGATAATTAACAGTAATTTAACATGTCTTCAATGACGCTTACTGTGAAATAAAATAATCTATTGAAAGAATGCAATTGGATGAATACAGACTTGACGCCCTCTCCTTTATATAGGAGAGGGGAGAAACCCTGAGACTTGTGTCCCAAGTAATCTAAACGGACCGAGACACTAAAGGTCCACTAACTAATTAACCTATTAACTAAATAGGCTAATATAGACTCTTTAACACTCCCCCTCAAGCTGGAGCATGGGTGAAACACATGTCCAAAGCTTGGAGGTTACAAGACTCGATAAAACGATAAAAGAAATGATAGATGAAAGATAAAAGATAAATATCACTCCCCATACAAAAATTGATACTCCCCCTGAATCATATGATGGCGCCTCTTCTCTTTGAAATTGTATTTTGTAGGTTGAAGATCCTCGAGCTCTGATGAAGGTCTTTTTGGAGTGCATCTGGAATGAAGAGCATCTGAAATGGAACCTGAATACTGCAGCAGTAATTCGCCACTTGGAGCAGACGATCATCAATACCACGACTACGGCAACTTCACTGGAATACGTACTTAACGCGGCACTAACGCGGATCTCCAATGATGATGTAGCAATAGTGGAGTCTTCAAAGCGTCTGAGAAGACGTGCATAACGTGGCACGAACACGAACGGACGATGTGTTGGTGATACGATGCAGGTACCATAACTCTGTAGCGAGAACCTTGGGGGCTTGACAGGAAAGGAGATATCATCCATCAAGGAAAGTTCCAAGAAAATCAGCAACAGGTGATGTCAAAATAGCAGATGCAGCTCGGAGAAGACGTGACAAAGCAGCTCGGTGAAGATAAACTCTGAGCTTCTGAAAATCTGAAGAAGCACCCATCTGTCTCATATGAATGCAGCTGAAGTACACCATCAAAACCTGACGTACATAACGTGGTACGAACGCGGATACGGTGTCGACGCTGAATGAAGATCCTTCAATGCTATCTGGAAGTAGAGAACGGATGTACTGAACGAAGCCCCATAAAGATAACCTGGAATATGTAGCCTGAATACATATATCATCTCTTCTCATATTCTCTCTCTCATACATATTCTCTCTCTCTCTTCCTCTCCACTCTATCCCCCCCGCACACCAAATACGACAAGAGTGAGTGTTTGGTGTAGAGAAAAGGATATATGACCCCCCCGCACAGTGGAAAGGGATACACACAAGATATGGGTGGGTGGGAAAGGAATTAGTGAATTTGAGAGGATTTTGTGATATGGGTATGTATAAAAAAATGTGGAGAATGAAACTGATAACCGGAGAGAAGATGCTAAATGGGTCAAAGTAAGATCCGGGTAGAAAATTAAATGAATTTGATCCCGACCCGAAAAGGGATTTGTTTGGCTCGTTAGGGTCAAAATGGGATTCGATTAGCAAAAGATAGGACCGATTAAGGATATGAATAGAGACAGGGATAATGCATATGGGGGCAGTAAACATGGTTGTTTGGTAGCGGTGGAGAGTGATGGGTGACCGCTCGCAGTAGACAGCAACAATTAACCTGGGGGCCAGGATGATGAGACGCTGGTTGAAGAGTGTGATCGTCGACTGGGGATATGATTGCTGGATGAAGAGGCAACAACTCTGCAACAGACGGACACGACGGCGGCGATAATGACTGTGATGGTTTCGGCGGGGATGTCTACTGATAGGCAGTTGTTGTGCAACAACTAGTATTGCCACTGCGGCAGATGGTGGTTGCTGGAGACAGTCGGCGGAAGAGGGTCGGCGGTGCCTGGACTGGCTGGTTGTGGCTACAGCAGCGGCAGGTGGCTGTGGCTAGGCCGACGACTACGTCGGTTGTTGTTGTTGCCCGCGGCGGTGATGATTTATGGAGGTCGGCGGCTAGGGGCAGCAGCTATTGTTATTGCATACGGCGGCGGGTTGATGTGGAAGGCGGCTGATGATGGCGCTGCTCTTTGCGGATGGGCGGCGCAGATGGAGGTGATGATGGCGTTGGATATTACCGTTGGATATGGCGGCTAGAGAGTAGCTATGAAAGGAAAGAAAGCCATGTAGGCCGGATTTGCCTAGCGGGCAGTCGGCCTAAGCCATGGCGACGGCCGCCCGCAGGCGGGGAGAGCCCGCGGTTGCTCTCTCGAAGAGAGCTGGCGGCGGCTCTAGGGTTGTTGTAGTGCGCCGCGGAAGAGAGGGAAGAGGGGCGGCGGCTAGGGTTCCCTCACGAGCGAACGTGCTCTGATACCATGTGAAATAAAATAATCTATTAAAAGAATGCAATTGGATGAATACAGACTGGACGCCCTCTCCTTTATATAGGAGAGCGGAGAAACCCTGAGACTTGTGTCACAAGTAATCTAAACGGGTTGAGACACTAAAGGTCCACTAACTAATTAACCTATTAACTAAATTGGCTAATATAGACTCTTTAACACTTACTACATCCAAACAGGATGGAGGACAAAAAGTCTCATTAGATCAAGATCGCAAGCTGGTGCATGAGGTCTTTATACTCCAGGCTAGATTCACATATGATCAACAAATCAAGAAAATAAAAACATAAATTACATAAAATAAATAACGAACAAGAGGTGCAAAAGTGGGTCTCTCTACTTGTTACATGTGTTAGTTTTTACTATAACAAACTTCCACCACAAAGGTCATCCTAGATGATGTAATAACATATGCTAAAAATGCATCAGTAGGGATGAGTAACATCTATGGGATCATAGGGGGTAAGAAGGGAGAGGCAGACCCGACAAACATGGTAGTACTAGTAAAAGGTAACCGGGTTTCTTTGTAACTTAACAAATATATACAAGAAAGAGTGAATGATAAAAGACTCAACATGGTTTGGATTGAGCCTTAAGATGATATGGGTCCTCTATAAGACAGTGTATCTAGTCTATCCTCCTGGACTATGTTAAAGGTGATAAATGTTAAGAGTCAATTCCAAACAGTTTAAAATGGGTATTAATTATGCCCTATCTCCAAGATTTTGACAAATTCATCTCTGCTTAAAAATGTTTCTAGTTCTAGGTGTTTGCAAAATAATGCCCGACAAGAAAAACGTCAAAGTTATCGAAAAGCTATTATCAAAAACCACAATCGAAAAGGTGGCATTTTGACCACACTTTGTTAATGATTTAGAGGGGGTGTCAAACAATCTACAGTAAGGCATTCATTCAACCTGTTCTTACAAAATATATAACAACTTCACTAAAGTCTATCTAGCATGTTCAGAAGAAAAAATCCTAGAAAATCGTTCTCATCAGCAGATCTAAGCCTCATTCCCAACATTTGAGTTTGGTAACAAGGATCCTTCTTCAACCAGCTCTGTTATGGATCATAATCTCATCAAGGTGTAGAGATTCACAATCTGTCCTTATAAACCCTTCCCAAGTTAATTTAGGTCTGCATCTTCTTCTTTTAGTTTTGCTCAACTTAATAACATTGCTTTAAATAGGTGCATTTTTCGATCTGCATTGCACGTGTCCATGCAATCCCAGGCGATCGCCATGTAACTTATCATTGATGCTCGCCACCCCCACCTTGTTCCTTGTATCGTCATTTCTTCGTCAATCTTCCCTTGTCTTCCCCCACATCCATTCTTAACATACACATTTCAGCCAAACTCATCCAAATTCAGGATAATTAATTATTTTAGCATTATGCATTGACTTAAAAAAAATTCAACTAAAATCAGCATTTTAAACCCAAAGCGATTGGGGCTCCGATCATATCTAACAAAAATTCTAGGAAGCACGGACACTTCATGTGGGCAGCCGTGGTCGTCCTGGACACTCGTCGGACACGGACACGGCGTGGACACAGCTGAACACGGGGTGGACAAGGCTCAGAAGTGTCCACTTTTTTTAAAGCATGAACACGAATTGGACACGGCAAGGACACGTCGCAGACACCGTAGGCCCAAACTAATTCCCTATATAAAAAGAAATATAAATTATATACTCCTCTCTCGCTCTTATTCCAGCACAGTACCATTATGTCTCCTCCCCATCATCATCATCTAAGCCTCAGTCCCAACTATGTTGGGGTCGGCTACATGGATCCTTCGTTTCCATTCAGCTCTATCATGGGCCATATTCTGGTTGAGATGTAGAGATTCAAAATCTCTCTTTATAAGCTCATTACATGTTAATTTAGGTCTTCCTCTTCTTCTATTTATTGTGATTGACTCAATAGCATTGCTTTGTATAGGCGCATTAGTCGGTTTGCGTTGCACAAGTCCATACCATCTGAGTGGGCCCTCACGCAACTTGTCCTCAATGCTCGCCACCCCCGCTTTACTCCTGATATAATAATTTCTCAAGCGGTCTTTTCTTGTCTTCCCACACATCCATCTCAGCATACGCATTTCATCCACGTTCATCTTGTTGAGACTTTGTTTCTTCACCGCCTAACATTCACTCCCATAGAGCATGGCTGGCCGTATAGTTGTTCTATAAAACTTACTTTTTAACCTGAGAGGGATCTTCCGATCACATAAAACTCCAGTTGCACTCTTCCATTCCAACCATCCTGCAGTGATCATGTGACAAACGTCATTTTGGACATCCCCATCTATTTGAATAATAGAACCCAAGTAACAAAATTTATCACATTTTGGTATATCTACTCCGTCCAACTTGGCTCCATCATTTACACTGCGGGACTGGCTGAAATTACAATGCACATACTCAGTTTTGCTCCTGCTAATCATCAATCCATTTGATTCCAATGCCTCTCTCCATCGTTCAACTTTATCATTTAATCCATCTTTAGTTTCGTCAATCAAAACAATATCATCAGCAAATAGCATACACCAAGGAATATCATCTTGAACATTCTTTGTCAACTCATCCATAACAAGAAAGAACATATATGGGCTGAGTGTGGATCCTTGGTGAACCCCAACGGTGATAGGAAAAGTTGGTGTTTCTCCTCCAGGAGTCTTCACACTTTCCGTAGAGCTATCATACATGCCTTTGATCAAGTCAGTGTATTAGATTGCCACGCCCTTTTTCTTCAAAACCATCCATAACACTTCTCTACATACTCGATCATAGGCCTTTTCCAAATCAATAAACATCATATGAAGATCTCTTTTGCTTTCTCTATATTTCTCCATAAGCCTCCTTATCAGAAAAATAACATCAGTTGTTGATCTTCCAAGCATGAAACCAAATTGGTTGTTTGATATCTGCGTTATAGATCTTAGCCTCTACTCAATAATCCTCTCCCAAAGCTTCATTATGTGACTCATCAACTTGATACCTCTGTAGTTCGTGTAGCTTTGAACATCATCTTTGTTCTTGTAGATAGGGACTATAGTATTGTTTCTCCACTTATCCAACATCTTCTTGGTCTTCATGATCTTATTAAAGAGCTTTGTTAACCACATAACTCCTTCATCCCCCATACTCTTCCATACATCAATGGGAATACTGTCTGGTATGCATGCCTTTCTCATTTTCATCTTCTTCAAAGCATTCTTGACCTCAAATGGTGAAACTCGTCGTGTGTAAATGATACCTCTTGTATTCATGTCACGCGAGTCTCTAACATTATTTACAGTATCTCCATTGAAAAGCTTATGGAAGTAATTTCTCTAATGGTTCTTGATATCATTGTCCTTCACCAACACCTTGCCAACTTCATTCTTGATGCATTTCACTTGACTCAAGTCTCTTCCTTTCCTTTCTCTTATATGAGCCATTTTATATATATCTTTTTCTCCTTCTCTTGTGTCCAGCTTCTTATAAATATCATCAAAGTATCTAGACCTTGCCTCCTGAACAACCTTTTTAGCTTCTTTTTTGCTTGCTTGTATCTTTGGAACGTTGCATCATCTCGAGATTTGGGTAAGCTCCTATAGATCTCCCTTTTCAGTTTAATAGCCTTCTGTACTTCATCATTCCACCACCAAGTCTCTTTCTATGAAGGCCCACAACCTTTGGACTCCCCCAAAACCTCTTTGGAAATTTTTGTAATGCAGGAACTCATGTTATGCCACATAATGTTAACATCAAGACTCCAAGTTTCAAGTTCCCTCTTTGTTAAATTTATTGTGAAAAGTCAATTTCTTTTCTCCTTTAAGATTCCACCACTTGATCCTGCTATGCTTGCCTTTATTGATCTTCATGTTATTATCCAAAACCACCAACCTATGTTGGGTCGTGAGTTCTTCGCCAGGAATCACTTTACAATCCTTGCATATATTACGATCCACCCGCCTCGTAAGGAGATAATCAATTTGGCTACTATTGTGCCCACTCTTGAAAGTAATCTTATGAGATTTTCTTTTCTTGAAATGGGTGTTTGCCAAAATCATATCATATGCCACTGTAAAATCCAAAATCCTCTCTCCATTTCTGCTGCCATATCCAAAACCACCATGAACTCTCTGGTATCCAACATTGCTACTCCCCACATGGCCATTTAAATCACTCCCAATAATAATCTTCTCCTCTGTCGGTATTCACTGCATCAATTCATCCATGTCATCTCAAAAATCCTTCTTAGCCTCCTCGTTAAGGCCAACTTGGGGGGCATAAGCGCTAATAATATTAAAAATATTTCCCCCAAGAACAACCTTGATAGTATGATTCTATCGCCTATCCTTGTGATCTTTACAACATCATCCTTCAACATCTTATCAGCAATAATACCTACGTCATTTCTATGTTTATCAATACATGTATACCAGATTTTGTATCATGTGTCTCCAATCTCTCTACAACGTTCCCCTGTCCACTTAGTTTCCTGCAAGCAAGCTAAATTGACTTTTCCTCTCATCATGGTATCCACTATATCCAAAAATTTCCTTGTCAGAGAGCCAATGTTCCAAGATCCAACTCTAATCCTTTTTTGTTGAACTTGCTTCTTTACCTGCCTTCTTCGGAAATGTTGCCCTTGCAAATTTTTCACTACATCCGGGCAATGATGCAGCGGGACTAGCTTTTTTACCTACACCCGTCCAAGATGTGGAAACCCTTGCACATTTTTCGCTACATCTGGGCGACGATGCAGCGGGACTAGCTTCTTTACCCACACCCATCCAAGATGTGGAAACCCTTGTTTGTCCTTCAACACAACCGCGCGTCGTTGTGTCGAAACCCCTTGCATATTTATCACTGCACCCGGGTGCCGATGCAGTGCGTCGCTAGGTAGGGACGCTCCAACGAAATTTTGTAAGGATCCATATCATAGAAAGAGTGACAAAGTTTTATGGCTGGCTGTCAACCTACCACCAACCCTCCTCCTTTATCCGGGCTTGGGACCGGCTATATTTCCCCCAAGAACAACCTTGATAGTATGATTCTATCGCCTATCCTTGTGATCTTTACAACATCATCCTTCAACATCTTATCAGCAATAATACCTACGTCATTTCTATGTTTATCAATACATGTATACCAAATTGTGTATCCTGTGTCTCCAATCTCTCTACAACGTTCCCTTGTCCACTTAGTTTCCTGCAAGCAAGCTATATTGACTTTTCTTCTCATCATGGTATCCACTATATCCAAAAAATTCCTTTTCAGAGAGCCAATATTCCAAGATCCAACTCTAATCCTTTATTGTTGAACTTGCTTCTTTACCTGCCTTCTTCGGAAATGTTGCCCTTGCAAATTTTTCACTACATCCGGGCAATGATGCAGCGAGACTAGCTTTTTACCCACACCCGTCCAAGATGTGGAAACCCTTGCACATTTTTCGCTACATCTGGGCGATGATGCAGCGGGACTAGCTTCTTTACCCACGCTCGTTCAAGATGTGGAAACCCTTGTTTGTCCTTCAACACAAACGGGCGTCGTTGTGTCGAAATGTCTTGCATATTTATCACTGCACCCGGGTGTCGATGCAGCGCGTCGCTAGGTAGGGACGCTCCAACAAAATTTTGTAAGGATCCATATCATAGAAAGAGTGACAAAGTTTTATGGGTGGCTGTCAATCTACCACCAACCCTCCGGCTTGGGACCGGCTATATTTGCACAAAATGTACGAAAACATAGGCGGAGTTTTTATCTATTATACTTCATACTTATTGGTATAATTCATCATTCTTGTAAAGTGTTCTAGGATTTTGACATACAAATTCATTGTAATTCATCATTCCCCATTCATACTTGATTCTATATTGCAGATGTATTCTACATTAATTATTCTTCATCAATCATATATATTCTCGTAATGGAAACATACTAGTGGCTTCTTACAAAGTCTACATTCATATCGTAAGTGAACTATGGGTCTGATTTTATATTTTTTTTATTTTATTTCTTCAAATCTCATGTTATCAAGTCACTTTACAGATTTGGATACATGGATATTATATGTATTAACTCCACTGTTATGTGTATGCATATGTATATTTGTGTACATGTATATGTATATATATATATGTGTGTATATATGTATATTTATACACATGTATTTATGCATATGTATATATGTATATGTATATCTATACTTACTATAAAAAAAGTGAATTTCTCTTACTAATTACAACTATGCCATTTTTGCTCTCCCAAAACATGTCCAACCAATCAGATTGCAGCATTGTGAGAATGCAGTCTTCTCCTTGATTCTCTCTCTTCTAACAGTTTTTCTCATGTTTTCTTCCATTTGTTGAATTTGCTCTCTTAATAACTCTCCACGGCATGACGGCCGTACACACACGTTCCTCATTGGCAACCGCACACCAGCGGTTCGCAAGGTCCCCAAGTCGCTGCAACATGTTTTGATAGCCATGAACAGTAGCAACTACAACCGTAAGTCATTAAGATGTTGTCATACGTGTGCTGCAACCGTCATTGTTCTATCCATGATTTAGTTTTCCACCCCCATCTCTACTCCACTCCTTTCACATCGCCAGAACCTTTTACTACGACAAACTAAAACCGCCGCCATCTTTCTATGCACCGGTGTGGGTGTCTGGTCTGGTAGTACTGCCGAGAAGCTGGTCCTGTTTCTAACTGTGGTAACCAGTCATCCGGATTCCCTCCGTAGGTAATTGCATGCCGGAGCTTGATAGTTATATTGGTTGTTTCTTTCAGTGAGAAGATATTGCTTACAGACCACAACAACTTCCGCAAAGAATCATCTGCCTTGTTTTCATCTTTTTTCCAGAAGAAGCAAGCATGGCCAACGGCTCCTCTATCCATTATAATCTGCAGCATATTGAAGCTTCCCGACCCACTGGTATGAACAAAAATATTCTTCCTTCCAGTAGTGTTCATCACAACAATGCATGCCAAACAAAATTTCGGTGACATGTGCTACTTGATTTGTTGTTCTCAATACCTTTCTTTAACAATTGCCGTCAATTTTAGTGTTCATTTTCGGATTTTCCCTTGAGTTTTGAGCCTCTTTCACAGGAGCTCAAATTCGCACGCATTCATATAATGGTGATTGTCACCTAAAAACAATGAAGTGCAAGTGTTGACATCCCCTCCCTTCAGCTGCCACCGTACAAAAGCTCTTTTCTTTCCATTCCAGGTGGCAACAACATTGGCAGACCATGATGAATGTTGCAGTATTACTTTGTTGGCAACGGCACATAGAGAAGAGTTAAGCTCACAAGCTTAACAAATCGACCGATATCAAATGGGTACGTCTGACGAGATAACAGGTATAAGTATATGGCAGTGTTTTAAAAAGCGCGAGCGGCACAAGGTCTATGCCGATTAAAATGCACTCCAAGCGGCTGCTGAGCGGATTTGAGTTAATTGGACGCTTTTAATCCGCTTTGGCCGCTTTTTTCCCGCTTTAGCCGCTCTTTCCCCCGCTTTTTCCCAAGTCTGATATTTTATACAGTAACATTAATGTCAGTAATGCAGTTGATATTTATACGAGTGTATACTTATGTTTATATTAAATGAATATGAATATATAGTTCGCTGCAGATTTAATGTATTCTTAGCTACTGAATTAATATTCATTCTATATTAATTGAATACGAATATATAGTTAGCTGCTGATTTAATATGTTCTTAGCTACTGATTTAATATATGAGTGTATACTTGTATGTTTATATTAAATGAATATGAATATATAGTTAGCTGCTGATTTAATGTGTTCTTGGCTACTGTTTTAATATTCATTCTATATTAAATGAATATGAATATATAGTTAGCTACTGATTTAATATGTTCTTAGTATTAATTTTAAAGGTATACATAGGTTTAATTATGTAAAACATTCACAAATCATAATATTATTTATGTATATTATGTGTATAAACTGTTAAAAATATTAGAAAAATTAAGCATCCGCTTTTTTAAAAAGCGCCAATTAATTGTCCGCCTGATGATTAATCGGCTACAAGGTCTTGTCCGCTCGCTTTCTGCTTCGTGCTTTTTAAAACATTGGTATACGGAATATTTTATTCTTGTTTATCAAGGAACGGCACAATCAGCTTCCTTATTGTGCACAATTTATCCGTGAATTTCTTATTCAGTTACGTTGACATGGCGCTCAGAAAGGCTAGAATAATTAACTTTCCCCAACATTTAAGTTAAACATACCAATGAAGCATATCTAGTGGAATATCCATATGCAACTGCCAAGTTATATATGCTTCTAGCTCCAACCAAAGTTATATTTTGCGAGCACTTTTTCCCATCTACATTTGACATTTAGTTTAAAGGTAATATGGATTTAATACCATGTACCTTACCATTTGTTATTGGCTATAGATATTATATTTGTTATTCTCATCATTGTAATAAAAATATTTATCGTACTAAAGCTATTCTCTATGTTTTAGTCCGTAGTAGCACCATAAAAGTGTTTTCTTTCATCTATATTTATACTATTATAAAAGTAGGGAATTTGTTGAACAAACTATGATAGCTACCACTAGCCAATCAGAATATTTTATCTTTAACTGTTGTAGTTTTCTTGACTCTCTCTGCTTTTTTTTATAAATTTTGCTACTTTTATTAATACTTTTTCTTCTCTATAACTATTGCTTCTTACTACTTGTCTCACCCCACGCTCTCCTATAGAATCTCGTGGTTTCCAAGGAAATCACACATCCCATCAATACTCTCCCACTAGAAAGGGTTTGATAACCACCATGCCATCGTCTGTAACAAAACCATCACAACACATTTTTCGTCAAACAAATATCAAACACCAATACGCTCAACCTCTTAATTTTTTCTCCCGGTTTTTATTATTTTTTTCCCCCGGCTCCAATAACAATTAATTGCCACCCCTCTCTGTCGTACTCCTTTCCAGTATGTACTCCTTCTATATAAGTGTCACTTCAATCTTCTCTATCTACTCATTTATAGTAGCCATGGTTGTATAGGCGGCCAGGCGGCCAGGCGTTCCAAGGGGACGCCCAGACAGCCTAGGTGCCCAGGCGGAGGTCCAGGCGTTTTATATATTTTTTATTTTAATAGATATATGTATATTTTTTGAAAAATACAATCCTTAGTTCCTTACACATAAATATACATGATAAATATGCAATCAATGTGCTAGCATCGTATGAAGAAAGCAACAAAATCATTAGATATGGATTGAATTGTAGAAGTTTTACCTAAACAAAATCCATATAGAAATCAGAAAGCTAAACATGTATTATGTTTGTAGCCAAAATATGTATAATACTATTATGTAGAATTTAGGCTAAATCAAAACTAACAAGACCTAACTAGAACTGATTGGCCCTAATTTGAACTGATTTGATCAAAAATTTTGATCAAATTTGACATGTTTTACCCTCATTTTTGCCTAAACCAGACCTAATTTTGTACACCATGACCTAATCAATCCCAATTTCCATAAAATTTTCATATATTCACCTAAATGAGACAAAATTTGGCCAAATAAGACTTAGTCATCCAATTTAGAACAATTTCCCCCAAATCATACTTGTTTCCCCTAAATTAGACCTAATGTGCCCAATTTGGACATGATTTGACCTAAATAAAACTTAATTTTGTATATTATGATCCAATCAGACCTGATATCCCCAAATTTTCCCTATATTGACCTAAACAATATCTAATTTGGCCAAATTAGACCCGATCTCACCATATTAGACTATTTCCCCAAAATCAGACTTGTTTTCCCCAAATCAGACCTAATCTGCTCAAATTTGACATAATTTGGCCTACAATCAAACCTAATTTGCATAACATGACCAAATCAAGCCTAACTAACCCCAAATTTCCCTATGTTGATCTAAACGAGGCCTTATATGACCAAACCAGACCTAATCCCCCAAATTAGACCTAAACCCCCAAATCAAGCATGTTTTCCCCCAAATCAGACCTAATTTACCCTAAATTGACCCTGTTTGGAATAAGTCAGACCCAATTTAACCATAAAATGACTCAATTTGATCAAATTCAGATCTAATTTATGCTAAATTAGCCTTGAATTGGCTTAATTTGGGCCTCAAAAGGCCTTAGGCAACAACTTAGGTCAATTAGGGGGCTGGGTTCCCAGTTTGAGGTGGGCTGACTTAAGCCTAGGCGCCCAGGCGGACGCCTGTACAACACAGATAGTAGCGACATTTTCCAACTAATCTACACGTCACTATTGATAATTTCTCATTCAAGTTAAACTTAACAACAATCTCTCCACCAAGAAACAAAATGACTACATCATCTATTTTCTAGTCAAACTAAAACTGAATCCACGTTCTATCTCTTAGTGTCTCTCTTACTCTTCAAAACTTCTAAAAACCCCAGCCCCAACTATTAGTAGATAGACTTTGCTGTGTTTTTCTCTTTTACACTTAGTCTATTTTCTATTATTCTTTTCCTTTACACTTATGTTTTATCCCATATGGGTTATCTCTAGACCCTGTGGTTCTTTTGTGTATTATATAGAGACTCTTGTATATTCTTTTATCATCGAATAATACAAGACCTTTTTCCGCATTATCCAGATGGTATCAGAGCAACAAGATCCACCCTAATTCTTTTCCCCCCCTCCTTACCCTAACCTACCCCTGCGCCGTCAACCACCACACCGCCGCCGCCCCCCCCTACAGTTTTCTCCCTGCCGCCGCCGTCCTTCCTCCTCCTCCCTTCCTTCCTTAACCTACCACCACCGCAGCCCTTCTCTTCTCTTTCCCTGCCCACCGCCCCATCTCCTTTCTTCCCGCTGCTACAGTACCGCGGCTGCTACAGTACCGCGGCGCTACAGTACTTGTTGTCCGCCACCAACAGCCACCACCACCACCAATTTCCCGGCCCCTACATCACCCACAACCCTCCACCACACCCCCACATCCTCACCATCTCTATCCTTGTGGCCTAGACAATCACAAGTTCCTTTTTCGGTCTCCGTTCATTTTCTAAATCCGTTACGTATAGCCCCGACACTTTCCAGTTCTGGCACGTTGAGGGTCTAAAAGCTACATCCGGATCTGCCTGCCTGCGCCACATGGTGGAGTAATTGTTTCTCCATGTTGGCGTAGGTTCTGCTTCTTTATCTCTGCCCCGTGAGGGTTTCTGAGGTCTATGATCGGATCTCCTATCTGCTGCTGCTGGTCCATGTGTTGGACACTTCCTGCTGCCTACTGATTCTACTGTCTGCCCTGCGCTCGTGCTGCTGACTGTCTGCTTCTACTCTCATGGCGACTTCAGATTTACCACGGTCTTTGTGTGTTACTTCTGTTAAGTTGGATGGCTCCAACTATCACCTATGGGCTGCTTCATTCGAACTCTACGTGAAAGCACACGGGCGCCACTCGCACCTGACTACCAAGGGTCATGTTGTACCTGCTGCTACTGATGATGACATGACTAAGCAAGCTTATGATCTCTGGTCCAAGGAGGATTATGGGGTTATGGCCTGGCTGGTCAACAGCGTTGATGCTAAGATCAGCCACTCTCTGCTTCGCCTTCAGACTGCTAAGGAAATGTGGGATCAACTATCCCATGTTTACTCTCATCAACAGAACCCCAAGAAGGTGTTTGAAATTTTCAAGAAGCTTGCGAAATAAGACTTCTCGACATCTGACTCTGTGGAAGACTACTACAACTCGTGCTGTGCTCTGTGGGACGAGTTTCAGGTTTATCATCCTCTGACTGCGAATCTTGAAGAACTACATCGTCAGCGGAATGAGCTCATGCTTGTTCAGTTCCTGGCTGGCCTTCCTACTTCGTTTGCTGGGGTCGTGGATCAGATCCTCTCCAGTGACCCGTTACCTACTCTTCGGGACGTCCTCAAGCGGGTCCAGCGTCTTCCTTCTTTGACGCTCTCTACTTCTGATGGAGCAGCCCTTGTTGTCCGTTCTGCGGATTCCTTTCGTGGTCGCGGCCGAGGTCGTGGTCGTGGTCGTGGTGGCCGCTCTTCTGCACCTGGACGTGGTTCTGGCTCGGAGTCAGGGGAGCCCCGCTACTGCACTCACTGCAAGCGTACTAATCACAATGAAGACCGTTGCTGGATAAAATATGGTAAACCTGACTGGGCGAACCAGGTTACCACTGAACAACCTGCATCTACCTCTGCTGCCTCTGCCCCTACTGCTGATTGGATTCGCTCTGAGTTTGAGAAACTGCTTCAAGCCCGCCTTACCTCTACTTCTGTGGACTCTCCTGAGAATGGCGCTGCTCTCCTGACGACGACTGGTAAAAGCCCTTGGGTGATCGACTCTGGTGCGACTGCACATATCTCTGGTACTGCTAGTTTATTTTCTACTCTGCGCAAGACTTCTCTTATACCGCCTGTGACGGTTGCTGATGGTTCCAAATCTCCTGTTTGTGGCATTGGAGATATCACTTCTACTAGTACTCTACCTCTGCAGTTTGTGCTATATGTGCCCAACTTTCCTCTGAATTTACTATCTGTCAGTAAACTGGTAAAAAGTCTTCGTTGTGCTATTACATTTGACCCGGATGGTGTTCTGTTTCAGGATCTGCGTACGAGGACGACGATTGGTTCAGGCCATGAGGGACCGGATGGATTATACTATTTAGACGAGCCGAAGCCAGCTGCTTTCCTGACATCTACAGTTCCTGATATTCAGTGGCATTACCGTCTGGGCCACCCGTCTGCTGAGAAGTTGAAGGCTTTATTACCGACTGTTGCTAGCACTAGATTTTATTGTGAAACATGTCAATTGGGCAAACAACACCGTTCTACTTTTTCTGCAAAATTTTGTATTGGCTCTAAAGCCCCTTTTGACATTGTGCATGCTGACATTTGGGGACCGTGTTCTGTGCCTAGCGTTTCTGGATTCAAATATTTCTTAAGTTTTATTGATGATTTTTCCATAACCACATGGTTATTTTTACTGACAGACAGATCTACTGTAGTTGAAAAAATTTCTGAGTTTTTTGCGGAAATTCGGACTCAATTTGCTAAGCCCATCAAGATTTTTCGCACAGACAATGCCTTGGAATTTGTGCAAATTTCTGTTCAATCTTTTTGTAAACGTCAGGGCACCATTCACCAGACTTCCTGTGCTTATACCCCACAACAAAACGGTGTCGCTGAGCGTAAGAATCGCCATCTCCTTGAGGTCGCCCGCACACTTCTCTTTCACTACCATGTTCCTCACAAATTCTGGCCTGAGGCAATCTCCACTGCTTGCTATCTCATAAACCGCATGCCTTCCTCTGTACTTCACAATAAAATCCCTTTTCAAATTCTTTTCCCTGATCTACCACTGTTTGCTGTACCACCGCGTATTTTTGGGAGCACATGCTTTGTGAAGAACCTTAGACCTGGTCTTACTAAATTAGATCCCAAGGCCACCAAGTGTGTTTTTTTGGGCTATTCCCGCACTCAGAAAGGATATCGGTGTTATGATCCTGCTTCACATAAATGGCTTGTATCTGCGGATGTGGTATTCTTTGAACACATGCCATTTTTCTCTTCGGAGGGTTCTGCTCTTACGTCTGATTTGTTGACTGATACGCCCTTACCTATGGTGGATGATGAGTATGATAGCCCTGCTCCTGTATCTACAAGTGAGAAGCCCCCTCTGCAGGTTTATCACAGAAGACCAAAGCCAACAGCTCCCTCTATGGCCTCTCCATCGTCCACGTCCTCTACGCCATATCAGCCACCTCCGCAGGTATTTTCTGACCTTGATGTTCCCATTAGTCTGAGAAAGGGGACACGTGCTTGTACGAAACATCCAATTGGGAACTTTTGTACGTCTGCTCATTTGAATTCTAATTTTGCCAACTTTACTGCTGCTCTGTCTGCTATTTCTGTCCCTAAGACTACTGCTCAGGCTCTTAAAATCCCAGCATGGCGTCAGGCAATGGAAGAAGAAATGAAGGCTCTTACTGATCGTCATACTTGAACTCTTGTTGATCCTCCTACTGATTGCTCGCCAGTTGGGTGTCGCTAGGTCTTCACAGTGAAATATCAGCCTGATGGTACGGTCGAGCGCCTGAAAGCCAGACTGGTTGCTAAAGGATACACTCAGACCTATGGGGTTGACTATTTTGAAACCTTCTCTCCTGTGGCACGACTTAATTCTGTCAGGATTCCGATCTCTGTTGTTGTTAATTCTGATTGGCCGTTATACCAGCTCGATGTGAAAAATGCCTTTCTCTATGGCGATCTACATGAAGAAGTCTACATGTCTCAGCCCCCCGGCTTTATCTGTGAGGGGGAGCCATCTAAAGTCTGTAGTTTATAAAAAGCTATCTATGGCCTCAAACAGAGTCCACGTGCGTGGTTTGACAAACTTAGCACTATTCTCCAGGATTATTCTTTTCGCCGCTCTCAGTCGGACCACTCTGTTTTTGTTAAACAATCCACAGCTGGCATTATTATTCTTATTGTGTATGTTGATGATATTATACTCTCTGGGAGTGATGCAGCAGGTATTCAGGCAACTAAGCGGTATCTTGAAAAGCACTTTGTTACTAAAGACCTCGGTTCTTTACGCTACTTTCTTGGGATAGAGGTCTCTCGCTCTTCTGCAGGACTGTGTCTTTCTCAGCGGAAGTATGTTCTGGACTTGTTATCTGAGACTGGACTCCTAGGTGCTAAGCCTGCTAGCACCCCTCTTGATCCTAACACTGATTGGGATGATCAAGCCTCTCCTGCATATCCTGACACTCATCAGTACAGACGAATGGTCGGGAAGCTTATCTACCTCACAGTCACACGAGCTGACATTACTGCTGTTGTCGGATTGGTTAGTCGCTACCTTGACAAACCCCGACAATGTCATTGGGATGTTGTTTGCCATATTCTGCGCTATTTGAAGAACTCTCCTGGAAAAGGGCTTCTCTACAAAAAACATGGGCACTGTAAGATACTGGGCTACTCAGATTCTGATTATGCTGGGAGCAAGGTTGATCGCCGCTCCACTTCTGGATACTGTACCTTTGTTGGGGGCAATTTAGTCACATGGAGGAGCAAAAAACAGGCTGTGGTTGCCCGCTCTAGTGCTGAAGCTGAATATCGCGCCATGGCACATACTACCTGCGAGCTCTTCTGGATTCGAAGCCTTCTGATAGATTTTGGTTTTTCAGACTTGTCGCCCATTCCTATGTTCTGTGATAATAAAGCAGCCACTTTCATTGCTAGCAACCCTACCTTCCATGAGCGCACAAAGCATATTGAAGTGGACTGTCACTTTGTTCGTGAGGCGGTTCTATCTGGTCAGATTTCTATCCCTTACATTCATACTGATGAGCAGATTGCTGATATCTTCACAAAGATTCTTCCGAAGAAGCGCTTCACTGATATGACATCCAAGCTGGGCATGATTGACATCTATGCTCCAGCTTGAGGGGGGGTATTAGTAGATAGACTTTGCTGTGTTTTTCTCTTTTACACTTAGTCTATTTTCTATTATTCTTTTCCTTTACACTTATGTTTTATCCCACATGGGTTATCTCTAGACCATGTGGTTCTTTTGTGTATTATATAGAGACTCTTGTATATTCTTTTATCATCGAATAATACAAGACTTTTTTCCGCATTATCCAGACAAAACTGAATCCACAAAACTGAATCCACGTTCTATCTCTTAGTGTCTCTCTTACTCTTCAAAACTTCTAAAAACCCCAGCCCCAACCACATTATCTCGCCTGTCACCCCAATTCTCTATTTCTATCTAACTCAAATCTCTCCCGCATTTTCTCTATCTTTTCCTTCTCATCTTAAATCCAATTTCAACCCCACTCCCATTATTTATGATCCTTAAGCTATCCCTGAACGCACGATCATCTGTTTCTGTTCCAAGTAATACCAAATTTTATTCATCTTTATTTTCTCTCTTTTCTCCACTAGGCGTGAAGGAAGAAAATGTCCGATTTCAATGCCGTTTCGGTAGTCACGGAAACAGAAATTTACTGAAATTTTGACAAATGCGTTGCTGACATTTCGAAGGCAAAATTGACGAATTAATTTATGAAATTTTACCAGAATTATTTACTAGTGTAGATCTACTCAAATACGTAATAATATTTGATATTGGATACGTGGTGGTGGGGTCTCCTCATGAGTGAGTGAAGAACCCTGAAGTGTTTCGATGGGGATTTTGATGGAGACATTTGATGTCAATTTTCATTGGTGAAATCAATAAATTAAGTCATTATAGTTTGCAACCACTATATATAGACTTAAAACACATAAAACTGTGAAAAAAAATGCTCTAGGTAGTCTATAGTACATTAAAAAGAAAGAAAAAATTCGATGGACAGTGCGTTTCGACAGTGCATTTTGATATCCGATGCCCATCGGTATGGAAATAATTGTGAAACTTCCACAATTTTGCTGAAATTTTAAATGTGTGAAACCCTCCAAGAAACCACCCAGAACCCACGCTCTCTATCTCACATATCATGACTGATGTTAGCTCATTGGGGCCTTCAGGGTGTTCATTCCTTCTTTTTCGCAACCTTGCTATAAATATAATAAAATTATCTACACTTCTGTCTATATCTGCACTACTATAGAGAGTGAGTTTATCTATGAAATTACATAAAGGTCATTAATTATTTCCTCGAGAACTCCTAACCAATCAAAAGGCAATAATTCATATTCTTAAGTTTCCTTGACTCTCTAACTGCTCTCCTTTTTAGGCAACCTCTTTATTTGTGTTATTTCGGTTTTCTCAAAGTTAAATGCTGTTCAACATGATTAAGAGAGACAATGAAAATGGATGCCCATTAGGCCCATTACCGTCTTTGACATAATCACTACCTTCTCCCCAATTCCTCAACCGCCCACTAATCTCTTTTCAGTTTTCACGTTCTCAAATTTATAGCAGGTGTTTTTTTATTTTTAATTAATTGATTGTGGGGAAGAACGGCAAGTTAACCTCTTGTATTTTTTTTAATTAATTGCCCGTTACATTTCAACATAATTCCAAGAGCTGATAACAAGTTTGTTATCTATGTTATCTCAAAACCTCTCTTATCTCAGTTTTCTCAAAATTAAGTGTCGTTCAACATGATTCTGAGAGGCGATAAAAACGGATGGCCATTACAATCTTTGATGCAATCACTACCTTCTCTCTCCCCAATTCCTCAACGGCCAACTACTCCCTTTTGCGTTTTAAAATTTGTTGCATCTGTTTTTTTTATTTTTAATTACTGTGATAGTGGGGAAGAATGGAAAGTCAACCTCTTATAAGTTTTTGTTAAATTAATTGCCATTATATTTTGACATAATTCCAAGAGGCCATAATAAGTTTTTTTCCAGTGATACGTCGAAACATCTGTTATCTCAGATTTCTCAAAATTAACTGCCATTCAACATGATTTTGAGAGGCGATAAAAACGGATGGCTTTGACCATCTTTGACGCAATCGCTACTTTCCCTCTCTCCCCAATTTATCAATCATATTCATTACTAAATGATTGTTTATGTGGACATTTGAATCTTTGAGAATATCTTTCTATTTATCAACCGTCCACTACTCTCTTTTCATGTTCTCAAATATATTGCATGTGTTCTTTATTCATTCTAAATTACTATTAATGTGGGGAAGTAAGAGAAGTTAACCTCTTATAATTTTCTTTAAATTAATTGCCCATTTACATTTCAACATAATTCACTGCCACAAATCCATAAGCATGGGTTTTCAAATCCATATTATTTTTTTCACTGCCACGAATCCAAGTAGGTTGAATAGCTTCTATAAGCTCCAGATTGCAGCCTCCAAATTCAAGGTAGTGGCCAAGCTAAAGTCAAAGCCGTACAGAAGGTAAAGCTCATTTGTGTTGCTAATATTAAGGTTAGTCCAGCAACCAACAGTTACCATGCTACAAACTGTAAGGCCAAGGCATCCAAGAGTATATCTCCATAAACAACCACCATGGTGATCAAGAAGTCTGAAGACATTGTCGTGATAAACCTAAGGCTGATGAGGAAGTCAATGAAGTGAGTTGACAAGAACGGCCAGATGAGATGCGCTTGTACAGATTACAAAGCTGTTGCAATACCTGGGGTCATGTACATAACTTTGGCTAGGGAAGAGTGTTGTTTGAAGCACCTACTATACATATTATTGTCTCTCTTTCAAATAGTGGTTTGATTTGTTCTCTAAGTAAGGCAAAATCTGTTCAATCGATCACCAGTTTTTTAGTGTCTTTAACATTTGTTGATTGTTTTCCAAGGAGTGTTGTTTGAACCACCTGCAATACATATTATTGTCTCTCTTTTGATTAGTGATTTGATTTGTTCTTCAAGAAAGACAAAATATGTTCAACCCATCATGAGTTTTTTACTTTTGTAGTGTTTTTAAGATTTTTTGTTTGTTTTCTAGCATCAATAGTCACAAATTAATAAATTTGGTATTCATGTATTACGTTATAATCCAACTAAATTCTTTCCAAGAGGTGACCAAACCTATTATAAATACCAAAAAGGTTAAGAATCCTCGTGTAATGACCTAACATGACCCGCCGTTTGATCCTGCGATGTGCATTTGCACAACATGTATAACCTTTTATTTTCAAGACATTTCTTTAATTTTATCTTCCTGGTCTATCCTGAGAAATTTTGAATGACACCTCATAGCATATAGTCGACTATCCTTTATCTTTCCTTTCGGTGTATATAAATTGCAAGAGAATGGAACTTTATTATGTTACTTTTATATGCTCAGTAGGGGCATTATATGATATTATGATGTGTTTTTATCAGTTATAGAACTTTTTTATGTTACTTTTAATGTTACTTTTGTATGCCCTTTAGGGGCATTATATGATGTGTTTTTATCAGTTTTAGTTTATTACAGTACAATTGAGTGGAACAATTTTATGTGAGGCTTCTAAAAAGCCCGATTCATTTTTCAAATAAGGTACATGGATAATGTTCTTTCACATTCTTATTTCTTTTACGTCAAATCACAAATCAAAATATAAAAAATGGAAATGTTTACTTTTAATCATTTCAACAAACATTGTATATCTAATACAAATTATACAAATTTAGAGTACACATGAACGTGCACATGTGTGTTTACTAGTGTACGCGTAGGCGTAGGCGTACGTGTACGTGTATGTATATGTATATGTGTGTATGACGAGTCCAACGCCGTGTCCGTGTCCTATAGTTTTGAAAATCACTATGTCTGTGTCCATGATGTGTCTCGTGTCCGTGTCCGTGCTTCCTCGATCAGGATCATTGTTTTTCAATTTAATATAAAACTGGCAAAACAGATAAAAGTTGATCATATTCAGTCTCAATGGAGCACACAATTGTACAACTCCAAGCTTTGAACTATATATCATTAACCAGGTGGACTAAAAATCAAACTTAACCCCTGAACGAGGTAATTTAAGGTCACCGACTCACCATTCATCAGTAATATGGTGGGTTGAAAAAAATCAGATCAAACACTTGAATAAGGCACTACAACACCATAAAGGCGGGTGATATGGCCTCGATTATAGATTAAAATAATATCCATTATGCTAATGGCAGAACAAGTCTTGTCTCAATTATATAAATTACAAAATTGATCGTTTTCTATACATAGATATTTTATATAATACACTGAAAAATATGAAATTCGTAGCTTCATGCTTGTATTTGAACCAACATAAGTTATAGTCATATGAAATGTGATCAAAGAAACTTACTTTCCCATCATATTTCTGCTTAAGCAACACCTCAGGAGCAATATAAGCAGGCGTTCCAACTGTTGACTTCGGTTGAGAATGAAGCACTGAAGACTGAAATCAACACATACCATAAAAAAGAAATCAGATGCATTCCCATTTGCTTGAGCTGGGATAGATTGTTAACAAGTTCTTTCCATATGTGCAATTTATAAATGACGATCAGTTACACATGCAATTTATTTAACAATCATGAAATAGTCATCAGGTATATATAGAGCCCCCCACAATTTACTTCATGTGACTCATAAGTGGCATCCAGTAATTTTTTTACATTGTTTACTAAACAAAGCATTCATATAATACACTTTAATATGTTTGGTCTCTCAAGAAACTTCTTTATCCACTGGCTTAAAATTCTATATTTGGACAATAATGAAACCAAAGAACTTGATTACGACCTAGTTTAGTGATGCAACCGAATTCATCATTATCTGTGATTGCAGATTTTGAAATAGATAAGTTTGATGCCCCCATCCCATGCACGTTCTTGTCCAGATTTCCCCTGCCACTAAGACATATCCTCCAACAGCCAACACAACCACTAAGATTGACCACCCCCCCCCCCCGCGCCCAGCACCCTTGCGGCCTTGCCATTACCCAACTACTATAAAAGCTGCTACTCGTCAGTCAGTATCTCAGATTTTATCAGCAGTCCCAGTCCCAGCTCTACTGTGGAAGCTTCAAAAGAATGAAAACTACACTTATTCCAATTTCCTATTTCACTTGCCTGCATGGCCTCGTTGGGCTGTCAACTTGTTCATAAGTCACCAGAGTCAGCATGCCATCTGATGCTCAAAACAGCAGTGATGCAGGATGGGGACAGCTTTCCAGTACTTGCCTATGGAGAATAATTTTACAAGTCCCGATCAGGTGTCATGACTGTTTTTATTTAAACGTAGAGCTTCCTTATTTAGCTCATTTTCCTTTCTACGGAACACTCCAAATTAATATTCTAAGTAGGATTCGGAATGAGCATCGAATTGGACCAGTCAAACTCGATTATTAACTGGGGTCCCTTCTTTATATGAGCGGCAAGGCCAAAAACTTGGATTCATACTTCTATATGGGCTGGATCCTGATTAATGCAAACCCAAACCCAATAACCCAAATACCTGACCATTGCAAGTATTATATAATTGCTTCTAGTATATGGCTGCAGGTACTGTACATAAGCCCACATATGCAACCTGGAAATACTTTTCAAGTATTTTTCATAAATGTCAATGCAAAAAAAGGCTCCAACTTATATCAACAGTGAGATTACAGGAACTTCAAGCATCAACAACAACAGTGGTTGCAGTTAATACTTAATACATGAATAAATAGCATCATGTTTCATCATCATCATCGTCATTTAAGCCTCAGTCCCAACCATTTTGTGTTCGGCTACATGAATCCTTCGTTTCCATTCAGCTCCATCATGGGCCATATTTTGAAGAATCTGATCAAGATGTAAATGTAAAAGGAGAGGCGGCTGTGGTGTTGTTGCACGTATGCAACGTGAGCAACCCAATAGGGTTCTCTTCTCTATTTATAGTAAAGTGAAATTTACATGTAGGTACAGCAGTAATATAAAATATGAAATAAGTACAAAGTGAAGATATATTAACACTCCCCCTCAAGCTGGAGTGTACACATTGTGGATGCCCAGCTTGCCGCATAAATTCTGGAACACTGCTGGACCTAATGGCTTTGTCAAGATATCAGCAAGTTGATCTTCAGACTTAACATATGGCGTCACCACATTGCCATTCTTTATCTGATCTCTGATGAAATGACAGTCAACCTCTATATGCTTTGTGCGCTCATGAAAAACAGGATTCCTGGCAATATGTATAGCAGATTGATTGTCACACTTGAGAATCATGGGAGTTTGAATCAAAATCTTCAACTCAGATAAGACAGATTTGACCCATTGTAATTCACAACATGCATGTGCCATAGCACGATACTCAGCCTCAGTACTAGATCGTGCCACCACTTGTTGTTTCTTGCTCTTCCAAGTAATCAGATGATCACCAAGAAAGGTGCAGTAGCCAGATGTAGATCGTCTATCAACTTGATTACCAGCCCAATCTGCATCTGCATAACCTGTAAGAGTCAAGGAAGATAGAGGACTCTTGGGTTTATAATAAGTGATCCCCTTTCCAGGAGCACTTTTCAGATATCTCAGAATCCTGCATACAGCTGTCCAATGTGACTGTCGTGGTGTACACATGTGTTGACTTACTACTCCAACAGCAAAAGAAATATCAGGTCTTGTGACAGTTAGGTAAATCAGCTTCCCAACTATTCTCCTGTAGTGACCTGGATCTGAATATGCAATATCATCTTCCACCTCCTTGATGTGATAATCCATAGGAGTGGATACAGGCTTAGAATCAGTCATACCCGTTTCCTGTAGTAAGTCAAGCACATACTTTCTCTGGGAGAGATTGATACCTGCATGGGATCTAAGCACCTCAATCCCTAGAAAATATCTCAGTTTCCCAAGGTCCTTTGTGTGAAAATGATGTTGTAGTCCTTCTTTCACACGTGATATGCCTGTAGAATCACTGCCAGTAATCACAATATCATCAACATAGACAGCAATAATTATGGACCCACCAGAAGAATTTGAATAAAATAGAGAGTGATCAGTCATAGAACGAGAGAAGCCCATCTGTAAGACAACAGCACTGAACCTGTCAAACCAAGCCCGAGGAGATTGTTTTAAACCATAGATAGCCTTCTTCAATTTGCAAACCTGCTGACACTCCCCCTGAGCAACAAAACCTGGTGGTTGCTCCATATACACCTCTTCCTGAAGAACCCCGTGAAGAAAGGCGTTCTTGACATCCAGCTGGAAAAGAGGCCAATCAAAAGTAGTAGCCAGAGAGATAAGGATCCGTACAGAATTGAGACGAGCAACCGGAGAAAAAGTCTCAAAGAAGTCCACTCCATATGTCTGTGTGTAGCCCTTGGCTACCAATCTGGCCTTCAACCGCTCAATCGAACCATCAGGATTGTGTTTGACTGTGAAGACCCATCTGCAGCCCACAACTTTCTTGCCCGCAGGTAAGGAAACCAGATCCCATGTGTCATTATCAACCAGAGCAGAAATTTCAACCTGCATGGCCTGCATCCAGCCACTGTCCTTCATAGCCTCTAAGTGGTTCCTTGGTATTTGAACAGAATCCATCCCAACAGCAAATGCACGAGCCTGTGTAGATAAGTGCGACAAACAACATACATTGGATATGGGATGGCGAATAGTACATGATCGTATACCTTTCCGGACAGCAATAGGAAGATCAAGATCAGAAGCCGCTGCAGGAATCTCTTGAGTAGAAGATGGGGAAGGAGGCTCATGGACTTGTGCCGCTACCTCATCAGGATCCGATCTACCTCGCCTATGATAAACTTGGTTATAGGGTTGAATGGTAGGTGGATCAGGCGATATGTCTTCAACAATGATAGGTGGCACTCCCTCACTTGGAATTGCGGGTGGCACTCCCTCACTCAATTGCTCCCCCTTGCTCATAGCATGTGCAAAATACGGGCTGGTTTCATGAAAGGTGACATCCTTAGAGACAAACATACGACGCAAACTGGGGCAATAACACTTGTAACCTTTACTCGTACCAGAGTAACCAAGAAACAAGGTTTTCAAGGACCGAGGAGAGAGTTTGTCTTGTTTGGGATCAAAATTATGAACAAAGGATGTACAACCAAAAACCCGAAGCGGAACATGAAACGGTGTGTCCATAGGGCGTAAAACAGAAAAAGGAGTGCGCCCATTCAAAACAGAAGAGGGCTGCCGATTAATCAAAAAACAGGCAGTGAGAAGAGCCTCAGACCAGAAACGTTTAGGCACATTGGATGCAAACATGATGGACCTAGTGATATCCAAAAGATGGCGATTTTTACGTTCAGCAACACCATTCTGCATAGGAGTATGAGGACAAGAAGTGTGATGAATCATACCAACCAAACTGCAAAACTCATTCATTGCTTTCTGAACATACTCAAGAGCATTATCAGATTGAAAAATTTTGATATTGCAGTTAAATTGAACTTGAATTTGTTTATGAAAATGTTTGATAATGGAAAGCACAGACTCCCGACTTTTCAACAGATAAATCCATGTCATGCGAGAGTAATCATCAACAAAAGAAATGAAATAACTAAAACCATTATAACTTTGGTTTTTAACAGGACCCCATACATCACTGTGAACCAACTCAAACGGGCTAGAAGCCCGATTATTGACACGGACAGGATAGGACAACCGATGATGTTTGCCCAACTGACAGGACTGACACTCTAAAGAAGACACATGAGCAAGATCGGGTTCCAATTTCTTCAAGCTGTCTAAGGATGGATGGCCATATCTGCAATGCCATAGCAAGGGGGAACCACTCAGCATGGCGGAGGAAACTGGAGCAGGAGGTGGAGGACGAGGTAGATAATCACCAGGAAAGAGGTAGAGATCACCTTTCCTAGGCCCCCCACCAATCATCTTCAAACTCTTGAGATCCTGTAAGACAAAGCAAGAAGGCCCAAATGTTACTGTGCAGTTCATAGTGTCAATCAACTTGGCAACAGAAAGTAAATTGAAAGGAAATTCAGGCACAAAATGAACAGATTGCAAATCAATATCTGGAGTAAGGGACACAGAACCACTAGCCACCACCTTCCTCACAGAACCATCTGCCAAGGTAACAGATGGGTGAGGAATATATGAGTCAAAAGTGCGGAGCAGTCGCCTCATACCAGTCATGTGCTGGGAGGCACCAGAGTCAACCACCCAGGGAGTTGCGGATCCAGAAGCCATAAAGGATGTAGCCTGATTACCCGCGGTAGAGGCAAGATGCGCTGAAGAAGCAGATGAGGCGCCCACACTCCAATGTTGAGTAGCCTGAATAAACCGGTCATACTCCTCCTGAGTAAGTGTAATGCCAGAGGAAGTCGAGCTCGCAGGTGTAGAGTCAGAAGTAGCACAGTTGGCAGCTCCAACAGGTGGGGCGGCAGGTCGCCCATGTTTCTTCCAGCATTTGTCAACAGTGTGCCCCGGTCTTTCACAGAAAGTACATCGAGGACGAGACCCACGTCCTCTGCCAAAGCCAGGTCTGTCAGCTGTAGTAGATGCAGGTCGTCCTCCGCGAACTGCTGCAGCAATGGAGGCATGAGAATCTCCAGAAGGAACAACCGGAGAAGGATCAACAGATTCAAAGGTGGACTGTTGAATCCTAGAGAAGGCCTCCGCAAGGCTCGGTAATCTGTCAGAAGCAAGAATCACACTGCGTGCTGAACCAAAAGAGGAGCTAAGGCCGGAGAGGAATTTGGCAGTGACAAGATCATCTCTGTCTTTAATCTGCTCAGCAACCTTCACGGGATGATAATAGCTCAACTCCCGGGAAATAGACTGAATCACACCAAAATACTCCTCAAGGGATCGATCACCCTGTTTCTCTGCAAACAGACGATCATAGATCATAAACTGGCGAAGAGCATTTTTCTCCTGAGCATAGTGCTGCTTAACAGCATCCCAAATCTCCTTAGCAGTGGAGTAGAACATGAACCTCGAAGCAATAGACGGTTCCATGCTACCCCATAGCCAAGTCTTCACAAGGCTGTCAAGACGTTTCCACTCGGCATAGTCTTTGTCAGTGCTCGTGAGAGGCGCAGAATCAACAAACTTGGCGCGGTCCCTCGATTCCAAGACCGTATGAACCGCATTCATCCAAAGCAGAAAGTTCTTCCCATTGAGCTTGATAGGGATAGGCGAGACCTCATAATAGGTCTTGTTCTCCATGATGTAACAGGGAGAGGGGTGACGGAGTGATACACGTCACGCAGAAGGCTGAGTGGACGGATAGATACACGTCCCGTGACGGAGAGATACACGTCACGTCAGAAACTGGAAAGAGGATGCGTTACTGACGCATCGACAGCCTTCAATCGAGAGATTCCTAATCACACATGAAGGAGATGTGATTAGGAAGCCACACTGGAAGAGACGAGACCCCCGGGTAGGACTTTAGAAGGCCGTTGTATCAACCGGAGATCCCCGAGCAGCAAGATCGGCGCCCGAAAAAGGAACCGAAAAAGGCTGAAAAAGAGCCCGGAGACGTAGACGGAGCCTGTAGAGCGGTGCGACGGGATCTACGGTAGCATGAGACGAGCCACCGAGGATCAGCGGCGCCGCACGGAAGGCCCGCGCCCCTGCCGCACGCCGGCGGCAAGAGCAGCAGCCGCTGCTGCTGGCTGCGGCGGCGGCCGGCGGCGGGAGAGGTGGCCGGCGCCCGGCGGCTGAAGGAGAGGGGCGGCGGGAGGGAGAGAGAGGAGGGGAGGAGGGGGGGGCGGCGCTGGGTGGGAGGGCCGGCGGCTGCGGAAGCCTAACCTGCTCTTGATACCATGTAAAAGGAGAGGCGGCTGTGGTGTTGTTGCACGTATGCAACGTGAGCAACCCAATAGGGTTCTCTTCTCTATTTATAGTAAAGTGAAATTTACATGTAGGTACAGCAGTAATATAAAATATGAAATAAGTACAAAGTGAAGATATATTAACAGTAAAGATTCAAAATCTCTCTTTATAAGTTCTTCCCATGTTAATTTAGGCCTTCCTCTTCTTCTATTAATGGGTAACAAAAAATGTGTACTGATTAGACATTCTCGGTTTAAGCATGTATCTAATAGGAAGGACGCTAATGTCAATGATAGCAACTTTGCAAGGTCTTTATTTCGGATTACAGAACTTGTCACCATGGGTCATTTTCAATAGATAGCATTTTCATCTTCATAATTCCAGTTTCCATGATCTGAGTGCACATCTTTATCGTGCTCTATAGAACCATCTTGCATAGGTGATCAAAGTTTCTCACTAGCCAAGGAGTTTCCAGACATCCTAACAGTTGGCGAGCACCATGTATGTTATTTCAAACACACCAAAGTTCAAGAAGGTAAAAGAGAGCCTAGTGAATTCTCTCTTCAGGCGGTGGTTTTGTCTGGTAAATATAAAAACAGATAATGTGAATCCATGTAGCAATGAGGTCAGCGCCAGTTCCCCTTAACCTCATAGAATGCAGCTCAACTAGATTAATAGCAGTCTTGACTTAAAGTATTTGCATCAACAAGGCTTGAAGTACAGACTCTAGCTGGAATTAAGTATTCTTGCTTTTCTACTTGCAATGGACCGGCCCAAACCCAACTTAGACCTGAGATATTAAGATTGTCCAGATATCGATCAACATTTTTAACATTATCCACAGCCAAACCCAGCCTAGCCCTTCTAACAAATTGGTTTTGTTTCGGACTCGTCATACCGGGTAAGACCGTGATTGATTCTCATCCCTGGGTAGGATTTGAGTTGTGGTCACGTCCTTCCCCTATAAAGTTCATAATGTAACCCTCATTGAGGGCAGATCGGTAGTTAATGATTGAATTCTGCTCAAGTGACGTATTTACAGTCTGTAATCATACTTCTTAAAGCACCAAAGCACTCTAGCTAAAAGCCTGGACACCGCGGCGTGTAAAGATGTCTTCAAGAAAAAATTAATGTATGCTAGTTATACCAGAAAAATGCACATTTTATTGTTGTCATGGGCATCTAGGGTTCCAATATAATGCAAAGAGGAGCTATAATCTTCTGGGTTGCAATTAGTGCCTAAGGATAACAGAACAGAGTTCTAAGACAATCAAATAAAGACAAATACCAAAAGATGTTATACATGGACTTTAAAGACTATAAGCCCCAATAATATACGTATTTGGCTAACGTGAATGAGAATCCTTAACTTGCTAATGAGGCTTCTAAAAAGGGACATTGTTGGCCATAAATAGAGATGGGGGCCTAGAAAAATGGACCAAAGGTACAATAAATAAATGCATAGTCTAAGGCACACCCCCTTTGGGAACTTTCATCCCTTGGCTGATTGCACAGCCGTGCATGGAGACAGGAATGTTTGTAACTGATTGGTTTTAGTTACTGACAAATCTTCATAATTAGTACTACAACAAGCCGCATTGCTTGTGCCTCTTCTAATCTGTTGCCAAATATCCAATCACACCATCCCATATTTCTAATTGAGCTAGCAGGCTGGATTATGGTTGTCAAGGCGGCCAAGCGGTGACCTGAGCTAGCTAGGTGTGTAAACTGCCTAGGTTGGCGCCTAGGCGCATGCCCTTTCTGAAAATTATGTGTAACAATAATACATGATATACAATATATAGCACATATGCAAGGTACTTTGTGCATATATTTCGTGGTCTACACCCTAAACAGTCATCTTTGAGTGATATAGAAGCCTAAAAATAGATAAAGTCATTTATACATGTCAAATATGACACTAACACTACAAAACTTGAAAAAAGGGAAAAAAAAGGGTCTAGGCACCCCTAGATGGCCGCCCAGGCGCCCAAATGTCAATTTAAATAGGAGGGTGGCCCAGGCAGACCCCTTAGGGCACCATGGCGTCTGCCTGAACAACTATGGGCTGGATCTACATCTTTCTCATACCATCATTGGAAATCGAAGGTAAGCACAAGAGAGGAGAAAATGCCCGATGACAAATTCTACTACCCAGTTAGTACTGCCAACAAATCACAATGTATGTGCCTCTTTTAATCTGTTGCCACTTGTGAAACATCCGCACACCATTTATACCTTCTAGAATTCCTAATTGAGCTAGCAGGCTGCTTCTACATTGTTCTCATGCCATCATTGGACAACGGGGCAAGCCAAAAAGAGGAGAAACTGCCCAACGACAGATCCTAACCCCCCCCCCCCAAAGTTACTAATCAACATGGCTAGAAACATTTGAAAAAGAAGAAAGGAAGCCACATAATAATCCTTTACCTATATAAGGGCCACAACTAATGAAACTCCTCTCATCTATGATTCGCTTCTAGTAGGAACAAAGAGCCTCTTGTGAGTGAGGGATCTTGCCAATCAACGTCAAACCTGACTTTACATGCAGCATTGTTGACCTGTTCTGGGTTAATCTACTGGAACAAAAAGTGGCACCCGTTCCTTAAACTTGATATCAAAAACAAAAGGGCACCTAGGACTTCACTGACTTATTATAAGGGCATGATCAGCCTTTATTGCTCAATCAATGACTTTGCTGAGAAGCCTACAAGCCCTTCATTTCTCAGACAATGGCCTTGATGAGAAGCCTAAAGGCCCTCGGCCTTCTCTTTCTTCCCCAATTTTCCTAGGGGTCATTATCAAGTTTCCATGAAGAAGAAGGTAAGGGAAGCACCCTCATATGACTAGATACACCTCAATTTCAAGTTGAGTAGGGCCACAAAATTCATGCCTAAATCTGACCAGCCTTTTTTCAAGCTACAAAGCCTCTGTGGTACAGCAAGATTCCCATGAGTTCTATTATTTCCTTCTTCTTTTCTGCTAAGGCAATTCGTTAATGTCCAATACAAATATAAAAACTAAAAAGAAAAATTCAATGCTAGACACAAGAACCCAACTTTGACACTACTGTTATAGTGTTACTGTTACTCATGACTCCAGCAGATTATTTTTGTGGATGATTTGTATTTATGATATCTGGGAAAATTAGAGAGGGTAGAGTTAGACTCAGTACGTTCCTGAGTTGGGAGTATTGGACTCAAATATGTTGTTGTATCTTGTATGTATTCTGATATATATTTATTGAAAAAGAAGAAACAGATATGCCCAATGCCAAGATGATTACCCAAGCAATGGCCTATCGGGCACTCTAGCTGACTAGGCAACTTGGGTGCATAGACGCCCAACAATTATGAGAATACCTTCATATTCATGCTCTAAAGTGCTCAAAATCGTCATTGCTTAGCATATTCCCGAGGGGTAGGAACAATACAGAGATTTTCTGAATATGCAAATCATAGCATAGCTTTTAGATTTGGACTTGGTTGCTTCTTGCCAAAAGTAATTACCGCCGCAACAAGGATGGATGCATTTTGGAAATTGTGAGAGGAAAATCTTACTGTAGCCTACAACAAGGAGGTAGTTGTACAATAACAAGTGCATAAGTTCGAATCCAATGAGCACTTTATTCCCCAATTACACTCGTCATTATTCTGATAACAAATGTAGCTCGTCAAAAGAGAGGCATGGCAAATTTACATCAAAGTACAAGAGTTTTATAAATATTAAATAATATTTTAACACTTTAATAGCATCATACTTCACTATCCGAAAATTATAATTGAACATTAAGTGATCATATTACATCTAAATATCAGTTATCATTTTGATGGTTAGTAATACATGAGCAATTAGTATAATTAGTGTCTTGTGATGTATATCTCAAACTGTGAGGAAGACGAAGAGCATGTTGGTAATTGACATTTTGAGCAGTGTTTTAAGGCGTAATATATAATGTTGATCGCTCGAATCAGTGTGCTTTTATAAGACACGCATGTGACAACAACAAGAGCTACAAAACTGCACAATTCATGTAGTACCAAATAAAAGTATGAAAATATTATCTGCATTCGTAATTTTACATGCTTCTCTCAAAGGACGCAGCTTGTTTGATACTTGTTTAGCATGCAATAGAATGTATAATGTTTAATTCATGAATAATGTTGGAACCATATATTAACTTTTGTTATCTAATGTGCTATTAGACTTGGAATAATATCCGTAACTTCATTAATATGCATCTCATTTGTCTGCTGTTTTTCACTTATTTATAGGTGACAATATTCTCATAAGCGATATATGTTTGTGATGCACACATATAGCATCAAACCTAGGTCTCTGTTCAACCAAGTCAACTAGATGGTTGGAGCAAAGATCCATCACCTTTGGTCGTCATTGAGTGGTTTCAAGTAACTACATAACATGTAACCAGGGCCTAATTAGCCAATTTAAGTTCCTAAAGTGCATATCAACAATGATGTGATGGCATTATAAACCTCCTATAATCCACCACAGAATAAAGATAAACAATATCAATAGATACCTTAGAATATCCAAAGTCACAAATTTTTAATCGAGGAGCTGGACTTCCATCAAGTAGAGTGTTCTCAAGCTTTAGATCCCGGTGGCAAACTTGCTTGAGAATAGAAACATGCGATAAAGTATCATAAGATAAGAGAAACACAAGGTCAGAATAAGAACAATTGAATTGGAAGGCGTAATAATTACCATTGAGTGGCAGTAGCTAACTCCTGATATGAGTTGCTGGAAGAAAAAGCGTGCCTGTATCATTTTATCATTGGAGGACAAAAACAGATAAGATGGATGTGAGACAGATAGACTAACAAACAATTCAGGAAAGTTTTATAGGCTAAAAGACTAACTTCGTCCTCACTGAAGCGACCAGCGTTACATATGCGCTCAAAAAGCTCGCCGCCAGAAGCATACTCCATCACTATAGCCAAATGGGTTGGTGTTAAGATGACCTGGAAGGGGCGGCAAAAAAAATATATTAGTGATCATCTGTAAAGGAGGAGCTGTTAGGAATGCCTCCGAAGAAAAAAGGAGAATGACTACCTCTTTGAATCTAACAATGTTTGGATGCCTCAGGGACCTGTGGTTGATAATTTCCCTTTGTACATTTTCGTCAATCTATTGGTAGAGGTAAAAATACACAAAATCAGATGATTTACTAATCGACGAAATTTCAATTATTCTAACATTTAAACTAAACCAAATTTTGAAGCCCTCGCATAACAAGATAATACATGCCAGCAATATGCCCATGAGAATGAATAAAAAACAATATGCAACTATAAAAAGGTAACGTCAGATAGGAAAGTAACTTAAGTCGGATCGTGTTGAAAAAATCCTTCCCAGAGTCGTCTCAAGTTTTTTACAGTGTTTTAGGCAACTTACATTTTTTTTAATCTCAGAAACACACATTTGCGGGTAGGAAGTTAATATCACGAAGACTTACGTAACATGGCAAGCTCTATCCAACAGATGTCTCCATGGATCAGTAGACCGTGGCAAGGACGGTAGGCCATCAGGTCAAGGATGAGCTTTTTCAGGTCATATGCTACGATTGCTACATGGAGAAATGGAAACAGAGGCAGGTTGAACTACTCGTATGAAGGAAAAAGAAGAGTCTTCTCGAGTAGTGGCGACAATTGTCACACTGGTGTTTTCAGCAGATGGCTATGCATAAACACTGGGAGAGAAAAAAAAACTCGGAGAACTCCAGGCAGCAAAACCAGCCTCCTCATCCATCTCGGTGCAATTGACAAAATTCCAGTTTTAATAGTTACCAGCGTCTAAAAATCACCTAGGGAAGTTGAACGTTATTTCATCCTTCCATAGAGAAGAAGACGGATCAACAACGCATTAGAAGGAATTGGCCAAGGTAAGTCGAAATGAATAAAATAGTGATCACACTAGAAACAGGAGTTGCGCTGATAAAACAATAGTCACATGATGCACTGCCACCAGCCACTAAAGCAGAAAAGCAGAGAGACATTGAACCTTCTCGCCCCTCTCGATGTACTTGACTGCAACAAGCTCCCGCGTCTGCTTGTCCCTCATGAGGCGGGCGACGCCGAAGTTGCCGGAGCCGATGTCCTTTACCAGCTCGTACCGGTCGCTGTCGTGCATGATCGGCATGTCCATCCCCGGCCCGACCGTCACCGCCGATCTGTCCATGCCCTGCATCCCTTCCTATTTCGACGATTTCCGACGCTAACTTCCTCTCCCCCACTTGCTTCCTCTTTTCTCACATAATCCAACCCCACAGCCAGCCACGGGCCTCCCCGCCCCTTTGTCCTTATAATAATCAAAGCTGCTTATAAAATAGTTACCCGCCAGGCAGCGGAGGGGCTGAGGCCAACAGTGAAGTGTGAAGTGAATGGGGGGCCCAAGAGACAGCAAGGCCTGGAATCCGTGGAGATGACGAGGAGTTGGAGAGTTGTTCTACGCAGAGGCAAGACGGGAAAGCGGCGCGAGGAGGTGACGTGGAAGGGCTGCGGCGGTCCGATTGGATCCGGTCGGTGAGGGGCGTTGGTTGGGGGATGGGGACGGGTGGGGTAGAGGGGAGGACGAGGAGGAGCCCCCACCCCGTGAAGGGCCAGAAGCTTCTTCTCTCAAGCTACCTCCTTTCTGCTCTCCTTTTCTAGCATAGTGGAGGGTTAGGGTTTTCGTGATCGAGAGGTTGCAGGGGAATGCAGGAGATAAGCTAGCTGTGTCTGCGTACGTGTGGGGAGAACGGAGAAGATGACTGGAGGAAGAAAGCTAATTGGGGAGTACGAGAGAAAGATTCCCGTGAACCACCGTCCGATTCTTTCCTCTCCCGGCCGGTCACTTTTTCTTTCTTCTCATGTTTTCTCTTTCCCAATAAATGATTCGTTAGTTGTAAGTTGTTGTATCCTTGCATTTTTGGTTGTTGCCGGGCGACGACTCCACATACTGAGTCTTTTTTTTATAGAAAAGACTAGCTAAAAGCACGATACTAAGCAGGGGATTAGTAGTTCAATAAGTACAACAAAATTTAAATGTATGCCATCACACGATAAAATTCAAAATTTAAGCTAAAAAAATTCTACTAGATTCATAATTAGTAATAATAGTAATTATATACTAACTCGTTAAAAGAAAATAATTCAATTAATATCCAATAACTCCTTGTAACATTTGTGCAAAAAATTTGTGAAGCACAAAAAAGAACCAGCTAACCCATTAAGAGAGAGTGTGAATAGCTCGATTAACAGTTGACTTCCTCTGATCTATAAGCACAGAAACATGTTGAATGATTAGCACATAATAGAGACTCATTGATTCACATGTTGTTAAAACACAAATAATGAATGTACGAATGAGCATATAGTCAAACTACTAGAAAATATGTTATGTGTTCACTTCTTTCAACTTGTGCCACGTCATTATCAAAATCTAAATCTAAAATTATTTTATGTATCGCACGCATGATGACCACCGCATTTCCATCTGCTAATATATAACTTCATACTAAGAAAAAATTGTCTTGATTAAAAGCCAACTAACTCCATCCAGACGGTACCAACTACTACTCTGACATAATTTTTGAAGACAGATGGAATGTGCTAAGTAGCACTAAGATAGGTGATTGAACACAAATAAACTGGGCCAATCAACACACATAATTTGTTCGAACCCCTTTGAAAAAATTGATGAAGTCAAATGAACATTCAATTAAATTGCTAAAACACACGTGGGCCGGAACGGTGACCACACATACATAACATGTGGCATTTGTATAACATTTTCACCGTTATATTTAGCTTGACAAAAAACCCAAAAGATAAAATGAAAAAAATAATTAAAAAAATCTAAAGTGGAAAGAATACACGTGACTCTGATCAACATAAAACAATTAGCTGCAACATATACGCTAATATGCAGACGATAAAGGGTAATATGTGTAATTGGTCGAGGGTTGGTATGAGGGCACCATTTTATGATTACCTATTGACGAAATAACCTAATGTGCAAGCAGCTCAATCTAGTTGCCAAGCAGCTAGACTGACAAACTGGAGACTCATCCTTATGATAGGTAATATAGAAGTTTTAAATTTTGTTATAGTCTACACATACATCAAAATCCAATACAAGACATCTAATAGTTGTTCAATAATCCTCCTAAGTCATCCCAAATTTTCAGACGTACTAGGACCTCTCTCTTTGATTAACTAGTAAAGTTGTCATCTAATTTAATACGTTATACATCAATCATTCACTTCCCCTCCAAAATTCTTATCTTTAATATTCATAACCGCTAAAAGTTTACATTTTATTCCTCCTTCAATTGAATTCAAATTTTAAATTACACTGGACGAACACTGTTGGCTAAATGGACATCAATAAATCCCTTTGTTTTGATTATGACAAACATTTCATTCTTATTAATCTAACGAGCTACTTGAGTGTGCAGGATGACAAAGCAACAAGGGAAAATCCACAAGCTTACATATTTATATTTTCATGCAATGTAATCACCGTTGTAAAAACTTGTACAAAAATTTAATGTACAAGTACTTAGAATTGTATGTAAATCAAGTGTTAGATTTTCCCTAGCTAAACACTACAGTTAGACAAGTCATCCCATTCAAATAAGATCACATTAGCACACTCATACATATAATTAGTGCCTAAATTGAAACATTGAAACAGGATCAATCTCGGTCGACAAACTCCTCGACCGAGACACTCTCGGTCGACAAACTCCTCGACCGAGAAAGATCCAAAGTAGCCGTTAGACACAACAGACAAGTTAGTTGGCAGTTGGAGAAAGACGTTGCAAATCACTTGTTCCAGAGTGCCTGTCGGTCGACAAAAGTTCGACCGAGTAGGTGTCTCGGTCGACCACCGAGATTGTCTCTGACAGCAACTGCAGAATTAATTAATTAGCCGTTGTTAAAGCAACAACTTTGTACCTAATGGCTAGTTAAGCACTTAGAAACCCCTAGAAGTTGTCTAGAACGTCCTTAAGCATCCTTAGGCCATTCCTATAAATAGGACAAGCCATAGGACACTCAAACTCACTTGTTTACACTTGTTACACTTGAGAAACCTTTGAGCATACTTTGTGCAATCTGTTTGTGATCAATTTGAGCATTGTGACAATTGGCCATTTCATTCCTTAGCTCATAATTCGTGTCCTATAGGCTAGTATCTCCTACCCACTACAATCACAAGTCCACACACTTGGTTAGGAGATCTATACGCTTGATCTAGGCAAATCAAGTCTTGGGCTACAAAGGATAAGTTGTAATTTCCTTTTTCTTTCTTGTTCCCTATTATTGTTTGTACTCTCCTTGCTACTCCTAGGTTGGAGGCTGCGGATTGGAGAGGGTGAAGATCTTCTTGGCGAAGAAGGAGACTTTGAGCTACTTCAGAAGGCTGGTGCAACGGGAGGTTACTTCTAGAGAGGAAGGCTACTTCAAGGGGGAGCTTGAAGTTACTTCAAAGAAGGCTACCTCAAAGTTGGTGCACCTACTTCAAGTGAAGGTTGTTCAAAGGGTGTAAAGGAAAGTATTGTATTTTGTATAAATCCTCGAGAGGTAATAAAATAAATACTTTCAAATCTCGGTTGGGTAAGCAACCGGGTAGTGGACTGACAACTATAGTATTTGCTATAGTTGGAACCACTCTAAACACCTGTCTCTTTCTTCCAATTTCAATTGTGGTTGTTTAAAATTCAAATAAATTGTTAAAATAATTCAAAAACTCTATTCACCCCCCCCCTCTAGTAGTTTTTCAATTGGTATCAGAGCAGGCTTCAAGGAACCCTAACAAAGTCTTGAAGAATGGAGGGTAGTGGTGATTATAATCACAACAAAAGGTGTTGCTTGGACAAAACTACAACATGCTGCAATTGGTGCTTAGGTATAAGCCACCCAACAACTGGATGCCCATGGAGATCTAAGAAGGAAGATGAGAACAAAGATTGTCTCATTGCTACAACTAGCGAGGAAGAAGAAGAAGAGGTAAGTCTTTTTGATTTATCTAAAGAAGAACTAGTTGCTAGCCTTGAAGAAACACATATTAAATATGTTGAATGCAAGAAGAAATTAAAGAAATCAAATAAAGCAAATGATGAATTACATGCAAAGCTTCTTACTATTACATCCGAAAACGAAGATCTTAAAAAGATCATTGAAGATCATGATATTGAGATAAAATCTAAAGAGGCAAATTGTAATCTACTTTCTTTAGAGAAGAATAATTTGTAAAGACAAGTGAATGATCTTCAAAAACAACCCATTTTATGCAATCATCTAGATTATGATTCTATTGTCAAAGAAAGAAATTCATTGTCATCTAATCTAGATCAAGCAAAACTAGATATCAAGAAGAGAATGGAAGAGATTGCCAAGTTACAACAAAAAGTTAGTAATTTGAATAATAATGGCATTCTTGATCAAATCTTAGATAATTCCTATCATCAAATTGGGAGAAGAGGACTAGGTTATAAGCCTAAAGAGAAGTCCTATCAACCTAGTTGGAGAAAGTCACAAACCCATCAATCTATATATGTGCCTAAAGGAACAAATACATTTGTACCAAAGAACAACCTAGAACAAAACCATAGAAAAAGACTTGAGGTTGATTCTATATGTTGCCATTATTGCTTACGTCTTGGACATTACTCTTTTTCATGTCCTTATAAGAGAAAAGATGTCGAGTTAGTTTGGGTTCCAAAACCTCCAAACTAAATGAACAGAATCAAGTTGAGATATGACCAAGGACCTTAGTTGCATATTTCTACGTCTATCTCAACTAAATAGGATAACAAATAAATATTTAAATTGCATAGTTATGTTTTATTTGGAAGCAATTAACAGTTTCAGAAATATTGTCGGTCGAGAGACTGTCGACCGAGACACTGTCGGTCGAGAAATAGTCGACCGAGCATGTCACTGACTTCCAGTCTGTTGCAAAAATTGCTGAATTTCTTTGAAATTAATGAAATTGCTATCTATTCATGATTTATGATTGGATGTTTATTTTGGAAATCATCTCTACAAACCAAAAGTATGCTCAGTTTAATAAATTTTTTTATGATCATGTGATGAAATTATATGCTGTTATCATTACATCATGGATATACTTTCAATACTTTGTACGCATAGATAATGATAAATTGTATGCATGAATCCATGATAATATTCGGCAAAACAAAATGATTCATTGGTTATATACTATTGCTTGCAACACATAAGACAAATTAGTAGAATTGAGATATTAATTGAGCCTTCATTTAAGACTTATATCAAGTAGTATGCTTCAACTTGATACTCAATCAAATTGTATGCAGATATTATACTCGATATGTTCAATTTGAAAATCTACAAACTTGCCTCTTGGTTAAAATAAAATTTGACCAAGGGGCGCTATGGTCGTAGTCAAATTCGACCTAAAATAAGTTTGACATAATAACTATTTGGATATCATTTTAAAAGTATAATTAATTTATGATCACAACTTGTCCCAATATTGTCAATAATAAACACAATATTACTCCCTTAGAAAATCTATATATATGCTCTACAAATATAGTCTATCATTTACATTAAATATCAGCTTCAAATTCGTACTCAGTAAGTCTGTCGGTCGACGAACTCTTCGACCGAAAACCTTTCGGTCAGCCCCCCTCTCTCGACCGACAAAATCTAGACATACTTAGTATCGGACACACTTTCGGTCGACAAATGTTCGACCGAGACAATGTCGGTCGACAATTGTTCGACCGAGAATTAGCCGTTGGATATGACCGTTGTAAATCGACCGTTATGACCGTTATATGACCGTTGTAAATCTTACTGTTGGGGAGCCAAGTGGCGTGTCTGCAACATGACCGTTGCGGACGCTCGGTCGACGAATCGTCGACCGACCAGGTCGCTGGATTGTTATAAAAGGAACCAAAAACGAGTCACCTCCTCACACTTGCATACTCTTGCTTCCATAGGCTCTCTCTAGTGCATTTTTGTGCAACTCTTTAGCATCCTCATCCACAAGCCATCCTTGCTTCTTCTCCACCTTCGAGCAACACAATGGCCTCATCATCTGCTCGTGGAAAGAAGAAGGTCGCCGGCAGGAAAGGAAGGGAAGCTCGGGAAGCTACTCCACCACTGTCGATCATCAACGACATTGCCTTCGTCGATGGAGATGCTGGTGATCGATATCTACGACTTTCCTCCAAAGCTCCTCTCCCACGACGACCAGTTGAAGTTATGGACTTCATCAACATCATCGACTTGGAGGACCTTTTCGAAGTGCAAAAGTTAAAAGAATTCATCAACCCTTCTTTCCCTTTCTATTCCATCAAGGTAGTGAATGAATTCTATGCAAACCTCATTTCCCACTCTGAAAATGAAACCATCTTCTTCTATACTATGGTCAATGGGCATAGCTTCCGATTTACTGAAGGGGACATTCTTGACATGCTAGGTATTGACATAGATGAATATCAAGACACCCTTGACCTTACTTCTGGAAACCCCCTTAACCAATTTTCCCAAGATGACCATACCATTAGTCTTAGTGACATCAAAAGGACCATTTTTAAATCCAATACAACCTGTCACGAAGATAGAGGCACATACTATGCTATAAATCTCAAACCAGCTGCTAGGATTGTAAACCTTATTGTTTCAACAAACATACATCCTAGAGCCAATAAATCTGAAGTTCCTATTTTTCGTATGTGTCTAATATATGCCATTATCCAACGTATTCCCACAAATTTTATCCGCATCATTCTTAAAAACATGCTTGAGTTTTCTGGAAATCCTCCATATGCTGATTTTGTATGCCAAATTACTCAACATTTCCTTAAGACTCAACTTGAGGATATGGGATATACATGGGAGCGTAGACCACAAAAAATATGTAAGAATACTGTAGAAAAAATTGGGGATTGATTTCGGTCATAAGAGGGCTAGGGTAGAAGGGGAAACATCTACACAAGATATACCACCTCCACCTCCTCCTACCAGCCTACCCTATGACCCCATCCAAAACACTCTAACCTATGTTGCAGGATCACAATATCATCTTAGTAAACAATTAGATTATAACCATCATGCCATGACTTATCTAAACCAGAGAATGCAAACTCTTTCTCCAAACCAACCAGATGAATATCCCTACTCTTTAAATCCTGGCATGCTCAATCCATATAACCCATCTTACAACTATTATCAACCTCCACCTCCACCATCTACTGATCTCACGCATACTCGGTTTTCATCGATGCAACTACAAGATATTGCTGCTCATTTTCGATTTGATCGTGTTCCAACCTTCTTGGAGGCATATGCCTTAACCAAGACAGGTGCTCTGGAGTGGCAAACATTAGTTCAGTATTATGGAGCTGAGCCTTTTCTTGGGAAAGACCCTGACATTGATGTAATTCTTAAGTCTTTCCAGTAAGTGTTGGAGTTATATTAGTTGTAATGATATCTTTTGAATGATTGTAATAAATGGGTCATCTCTATATGATGTGTCTATCTTTCTATGCTTGTAATACATGCTTTTAATGAAATTGGTCATCTTTACTTGATTCCAATGGATATTTTTTATATGAGACATCTTCAAAATATGAATTATAAGATCATCATTGTAGAGCATACAAAATAAGGGGAGTAATAAATAAAATGCAATCTTTAAAATTGTGGCTAAATTGACAAGGATCTATGACACAATTACTTAAAACAGTTATGAAACAAATCCAGACACATTCTCGGTCGAGAAACTATTTGACCGAGAACACTTTCGGTCGAGAGATCGTCGACCGAGCAGGTTTCTGTTGTCAAGTCTGCATTAAATCTGAATATATTTGCTAATCAATGAATTGTTAATCAAGAATCATGTTTCCCTTCATCATATTGATACGGAAGATAAATTGGCTGATATTTTTGACAAAACCGCTTCCACTAGATAAATTTAACAAAATTAGGAAGCAACTGCTTATCACTCCTTTGAAAGATGTTTTCTTTGATATTTGTGCTACTTAAACAAAAACTCTTATTTACATCATGATATTTTGGCTTTTAAATGGACATCTTTTTCATTAGATTTGATGGGACATCTAATTAAGGGGGAGTTTTTATTTCTAAATGGATATCTTTTTGAAATGACAAAGGGGAAGAAATAAATATAAAACTAAAACTTTGAAAAACTCAATCAATGAGTTTCATGAATAAACTCTTGGCTTTACATTGAAAGTTGCTATATTCCCTAGTGAATTGGATTTCATGTTCCATAATTCAAGGGGAATAATAAGCACACAATTTATAAACAAGAGGAAAAGCTACAAAAGGTAATATAAAGGTATGAAACTCATATGGTTTATATTTCCTTTATTTTATATTTTGGAAATGTTTGTCATCTTCAAAAAGGGGGAGATTGTTGGCTAAATGGACATCTATAAATCCCTTTGTTTTGATTATGACAAACATTTCATTCTTATTAAGCTAACGAGCTACTTGAGTGTGCAGGATGACAAAGCAACAAGGAAAAATCCACAAGCTTACATATTTATATTTTCATGCAATGTAATCACCGTTGTAAAAACTTGTACAAAAATTTAATGTACAAGTACTTAGAATTGTATGTAAATCAAGCGTTAGATTTTCCCTAGCTAAACACTACAGTTAGACAAGTCATCCCATTCAAATAAGATCACATTAGCACACTCATACATATAATTAGTGCCTAAATTGAAACATTGAAACAGGATCAATCTCGGTCGACAAACTCCTCGACCGAGACACTCTCGGTCGACAAACTCCTCGACCGAGAAAGATCCAAAGTAGCCGTTAGACACAACAGACAAGTTAGTTGGCAGTTGGAGAAAGACGTTGCAAATCACTTGTTCCAGAGTGCCTGTCGGTCGACAAAAGTTCGACCGAGTAGGTGTCTCGGTCGACCATTCCTCGACCGAGATTGTCTCTGACAGCAACTGCAGAATTAATTAATTAGCCGTTGTTAAAGCAACAACTTTGTACCTAACGGCTAGTTAAGCACTTAGAAACCCCTAGAAGTTGTCTAGAACGTCCTTAAGCATCCTTAGGCCATTCCTATAAATAGGACAAGCCATAGGACACTCAAACTCACTTGTTTACACTTGTTACACTTGAGAAACCTTTGAGCATACTTTGTGCAATCTGTTTGTGATCAATTTGAGCATTGTGACAATTGGCCATTTCATTCCTTAGCTCATAATTCGTGTCCTATAGGCTAGTATCTCCTACCCACTGCAATCACAAGTCCACACACTTGGTTAGGAGATCTATACGCTTGATCTAGGAAAATCAAGCCTTGGGCTACAAAGGATAAGTTGTAATTTCCTTTTTCTTTCTTGTTCCCTATTATTGTTTGTACTCTCCTTGCTACTCCTAGGTTGGAAGCTGCGGATTGGAGAGGGTGAAGATCTTCTTGGCGAAGAAGGAGACTTTGAGCTACTTCAGAAGGCTGGTGCAACGGGAGGTTACTTCTAGAGAGGAAGGCTACTTCAAGGGGGAGCTTGAAGTTACTTCAAAGAAGGCTACCTCAAAGTTGGTGCACCTACTTCAAGTGAAGGCTGTTCAAAGGGTGTAAAGGAAAGTATTTTATTTTGTATAAATCCTCGAGAGGTAATAAAATAAATACTTTCAAATCCCGGTTGGGTAAGCAACCGGGTAGTGGACTGACAACTATAGTATTTGCTATAGTTGGAACCACTCTAAACACATGTCTCTTTCTTCCAATTTCAATTGTGGTTGTTTAAAATTCAAATAAATTGTTAAAATAATTCAAAAACTCTATTCACCCCCCTCTAGTAGTTTTTCAAACCGAAGAGAATGTGGATGTTGAATGTAGATGAGTTGATTCCATTGTGGCCATATGTTGTGATGTTTGCACACGCACTCATGTCCTAGCTTCGGTTGGTGAGTAGTTGTATAAACACGAGATGTAGACATGAAGGAAATATGACATTTATGTTTGTTTAGTTCAATCTTAATTACAATAAACTCTATACCCCTAGCTTCTGTATTTTTTTGGCATTGCCATGTAATGCATATTGTATGTTGGTTGGCATATTTACAATATGAAAATTCTTAATATCATTTTGGCGCGAACATATTTGAGACTCTAATTAGTTTTTATAAAATTCATTCATTCATATTTATATACAAACATTAGTAAACACATACGTGCCCATGTGCGTGAGAACACAAATCAATGTATTTTATTATGATATTTTTCTTTTTATTGATTCATATTATAATATTAATTCTTTAATATAGCATAGTTGATCTTTTGATAATATAAAGGTAGTATTTTGTATCGACACAGGATTAGTAAAAAAAATCATGACATAATAGTATTCAAAGTGAAGTTTGGTATAATTTGGTCATTGAGAACTTATCTATTTAATAATATGAAGTTTTCCCAAATGTTAAAGTATGAACCACTTTGTGGGTGTCGAGCTGAGAATATGGGATGAGTTCGGTTGTAGGGGTCGGATTAAGATTATAAGTGTAAATAATTAGATATAAGGAGACTCGTGATTAGTTCATTGAGGGAATTGTTTATTTATTTTTATTTGTTATTATTTTCTAAAACTTGGGGTGAGTTGGGGTGAAGGATGTTGGCTAAATTAGACATTATTAAACCCTTTATTTTGATGATGACAAACATTTCATTCTTGTGGATCTAACTTGTTATTTGAGTATTTCAGGGATAAACAAATAAGGATGTGGATAGGTGAAGATCTAGACAAATTGGAAGATCAACATGCTTAGATTCCTTTTATTTTCATGATTGTACTCAATGTAAAAACGTGTACAAGTATATAATATACAAGTACATAGACATCATGTAAATCAAGCGTTAGATCTTCCCTATCCACTCACAACACTTAGATAGTGTGACGTCCGACTCGTGAAAACCAGATTAACTAATTTAAACTAATGTGGAAGTATTTTGTTAGCAGCGCAATTACTGAAAATCACTAAAAATTTAAAACTTTTTGTAAAGAGATCCACAAACTGTAAAACTCTTTCATAAGGAAATATGATAAGTTATTTACAACTGATACATTAACACATCTTTGTATCATCACATCTCGAGAGTCATAACACTGACTACCCTGTTGAACTGTACATGAGAAGTATACAAAAATCTCGAGGCATTACGCCAAAAATCTCATATCTATATTAAACCATCTACTGACTCCTAGGACCTGAGAGTACAGAGACGACATGTCGGCTCTGATCTCCCAACCATGACATAAACACGATTAAAACTTAGCGGAAGCGAATAGGTAATCAGCAGAAGACAAAAATCACGGGAAATTAAAACTTTTCGAGATAAGAACTTGGATCCATGAAAACTTCTTTCATAAAGAGAGATAAACTGTTTACATCTCAGGATAATTACTTCTTGAGTAATTATATACATCCAGATACAAAATCTCAAGATCACTAAACAAAAGACTCCAAGACCTGAGAGTACAGAGGACGCATAGGACTGACTCTAACTACACCACATGGCAGGACAATCTCCACCTGAGATTCTACTACTGCTCCTGGTGCTGCTGCTGCTGAGACTGGACACCTGTAGGCTGGTTCCTTCGTCTCCGACGTCCACCTAAAAAGTTGAAGTCTACGGGGTGAGACAATTATACATAATTGTCCCAGCGAGAGTTGTAACTCTTCGCCAGAAGCTTTATTATAACATCAAAGAATATCTTAAGCAGTAAAGCCTTCAAAGTATTCTATAACAGTTGCAGGTATAACAAGATCTCTACAATTTAGGAGATATGGATAATATAAACACTATTGCAATGTAACATCAATCAACTAACTTGGAGTCATCTCTAACAAGTTATACTACATGGTTGATTATGTTTTACAAACAACATTATGCCCTGTGGAGATGAGGCATACCACTCATACTCCAACTGATCGCTGAGAAGTCACATCAGTATCATACATAGGTCATTAAGAGAGTCGGATTCTCATGACCTTCACCTTCCTCAGTCAGTAAGAGGATCACTTGTAGGACATCTCGTGTCTCTACTACTATAGCTCACCAGGGTAAACTGGTCCTTCGCTATTCTAGAGTCACAGTGGCGTTCTGTACTCTCTTCGTCATCAGGAGGTTTCATATTTACCTACCACTGATACGGATATCTGTGCTTTCTTCATCATCAGGAGGTTTCATGTTTACCTACCACTGATACGGTATGGAATTATAGTGAAGGATGGTTGGATTACACATCTACGTCACTTTCCTACACTAGGATGTAAGGTTCTACACATCCATGTACCCCACATACTCAAAAGTATGTGCTCCAGGAGTTCCCTGAGGAAAACCTGTTTCACCATCACTTAATCTCTGACAATGATGGATCTATGATCAGGGCTCTACATTATACTTGATTAGTTAGGTACATTCAGTATTCTTTAACAACATACATTGTTCTTCAAACAATAATTAGTAGCATAACAGCTAAAACAGAAGAAAACTAAATGTAACAGGCCTAACTCATATCATTCATAATTCCTCATCATACTCATCACTAGTCATCTCTAAAGCATGACCTTGATGGTATTCATGGCTCTCACAGCCTATTATCATCATAGGATGCCATTGACAAGGCATCAAGTTACTTTTCTTATTCATAAGGCTAACAACATGCCTTCAATGAATATAACATCAACATCCATACCTGGATAAGATCACCTTCATATCAGAACCTGCATGGTTAATTCAACTGATAAAGGTAATACAAAATAAGGAATGTACTTCCCTCTCTTGATATAAGAGTTAAATCCTCTGATTCTCATCATTTGGAGTTTAATACTCATTTGCATGCCATTACCCTTGAATTAGGGTTTACTATTCACATTACATGTCATCACCCTTGAATTAGGGTTTACTATTCATATTAAGATGAATTGAACTCATAACATCATCATGTATGAGTAACATCATCACTGATGTTCTCAGATTAGTTCAAGGTTCATCAATTATCATAATTAGGGTTTCTATGATCTCACACAGGTGAATCATACCCTAATTATGCTCACTCATGTGCTTTGGAGATGCTTTAATTGAGTTTCCACTTAAAAAGGGTACTTTCTCTCTCTAGAAGTACTTTCTCTCTCAAGAAGTGCTTTCTCTCTCCTCATACTATTAGGTGATATCAAAACCACTCTAGATTAGGTTGGATTAAGTCATCATAGGCTAACATAGTTAAAACATCATCATCATGTGATTAGGGTTTGATTTGATCAAGGTATTACTTAATTTACCCTTCAGGGGTATTTTGGTAATTCAACCCATTGATCATCATCATGGTCAAAACCTTAGTCCATTAACCCCTTAATATCCTAGGTTATCATTAGGGTTTGATTAGGGCAACATTGAACCATTTATATCATCAATCGATTGAAAGAAGTCAACCTTGGGTTATCTTGATTGATCTCAATCATCAACCCTCAATCGATTTGAGACCCATTGGTTGAGTTGACCTTTTGACCAATTGACATTAGGACCGCGAGGATGTGTAGACCGTTTGGTCACTTTTGACCTCAGGACCGCGAGGCCTCTTCCTCCTCCAAGACCGCGAGCCCTCCATTGGTTCAAGACCGCGAAGACTCCAAATGAGGTTAAGACCGCGAAGACCATGAAGACCGTTTGCCCTTCTTTGACCCCAAGACCGCGAGGCCCCTCACGGTCTTGAGACCGTGAGCCCTCTCATGACCTTGAGACTGCGAGCCTCCTCACGTCCTTGAGACCGCGAGCCTCCTCTCGACCTTGAGACCGCGAGCTCACATGGTCTCAACCACTTGGTCCATCAACAAGATTCAATGATACACCCGAAAATGTCAACTCATGTTGAAGCCCTCAAAAGGTCAAAACTATGATGACCACTTATGAATTGGGTCAATTAAGATTATTCTTGACCACTTGGTAATTCAATTGACCCTCAAGGGTTGACCAATTAGGGTTGAAGTCGATTCAATTAGGGTCTATCAATGTTCACCCATCAACATTCAACAATGTGACCCAACACAAGGTTGAACCCTTCATTTGAGCTCCAAATGGGCCCAAACTTGGCCCAAACGGTCTTGAGATCATTTGGATGAGTTCCAAACGGTCTTGAGACCGTTTGCCCATCCAATTTTGGATTCTAGTGCAAATTCATCAAGGTTGGGTCAATTGAGTTGAGGGTTATATCAATATTTAATTGCAATGTAATTTGGTGTAATTGTACCTTCAATTGGTCAACTATCCTTGACCCCAGACCTCCAAACGGTCATGGTTGATTGCCCTCGCGGTCTTGAGACCGTTTGGGTGACCCCTAAACGGTCTTGAGATCGTTTAGGTCAATCAACCCTAAAAACCCTAATTAGGTCACCATAATTTCAGTACTGATTTCACCTAGGGTTAGCCCTAGTATTCACCCTTCAACTCTTAGCCCGTTTGGAGTTAGACCATCAAACTTGGTGAGTTGTTAATTAACATAATTTTGAACAGTAATATCATACGGTCAACGCCTGGTCAACGACCTTACACGGTCTTGAGACCGTTTGCCCAAAAAGGAACTTTCAGACCGTTTGAAAATCAGGAATAAATTCAAATAACGTTGTTACTTAAAAAGGTCATATCTCCCGATTCCCTTGGAGTTCGCCTCCCAAATTTTGAGGGTAATTAGCCTATATAATTAGGAACAGATTCCTTATATGGTCCATGCCCGGTCAACGGGGCCAAACAGTCTTGAAGACCGTTTGCCCTGTCGCGGTCTCGAGACCGTTTGCTCACCTCGCGGTCTTGAGACCGAGAGAGCAAACTTTTGAGACCATTTAAGAAAGTGAAAGGCGGTGGGTTTTTCTTGGAAATCACGCATTCATCTCCTAGCTCAAGAACAGTACGAATATCCCATGGATTCGCTTGCAAAATAGCAGGGAAAAGTAGGGAAACATGAAGAGCTATCATCTAACCGCATATAAGAGATGTACATAGTAAAGCATGGGTTTAGAGTTATAAAACCCGCCTAAAGCTTGCTCCTTGAGCTCCAAGCTCTAATGGCGTCCTTGAGTTCCCACAGGTTGGCCAAGGTGAAAACTCCAAGGAAAGACGAAAAGAGATGGCTAGAAGGATAGGGTTTCGAGAGTTAGCCACCAAATTGACCTTGAATTCGAGTTCTAACCATGGAATTAGGCAAGAAGAAGGGTTCAAACCTACCTTGCACCCTTGGTCGTCCCCCTTGAGCTCCAAGACAGTCTTTATTCGTCTTTGGTGAAATGGAACAGTGAAGGGAACGAAGGGCAAGTTCCCTTGCTTAGAGAAGTTGAGGGTATATATACTAGGGGTAGGATTTTCAACATTAGTTCATAAGTTGTCCATAATTCCAACTAGGTCCCTCCTTCTTTTACATGCTCGTCCCTTCCTCTTTATAATAAGGACAAACCTTATCTTAAGGTCTAGAAAAAGAAGGCAAAGAAGAACAATCTAATAATAAGGTACGTACATAAAGAACTATTGCACTTATACCCTGATTATTCAATCACAAGGCATATTTCATAACTTGATAATTCAATTGAGGTGACTTCCTCATCATTTCTTCTCTAATGATGGTAAGAGTTCTAAAAGATACATTAGATGATATGTTTTACAAATTGCATCCCTTAATTTGGGTAAATTGCATGTTACCCCAAATTAGGGTTTCAAGCACCGGGATTGCTTCCACAGCTGCACCTTGGTGCCCAAGCTTGGGAAATCCCTCATACTTTGCCGAAAAGATTCTCATGATGTCTCAACATCAGAGGAACATCTCATCATGTGCAAATTGCAAGCTAACCCTTTTAACTGGGTAAATTGCACATAGGTCCCTATATATCAAAACAATGCTACAACTTTAAATAAAAAGGAGCAAATACTGAAATATATGTTTCTGAGAAACTTAATTACATGCTCAGAGTTAATCATAAAGATTTAATTACATATTTAGGCAAAACACCTAGGGTTAACTCATAACCCAGGTCAGGGATGTTACAAATTATCCACCCCTTACAAGGATTTCGTCCCCGAAATCGATAAAACATACTAAGAGAAAAGGGCAGGATACTTCCTTCTCATCTCATCCTCTAACTCCCAAGTGGCTTCTTCAACACCACGATGGTTCCAGAGGACTTTCACAAGACTTATATCTTTCTTCTTTAACTTTTTAATTCGTTTATCAAGGATTGACACTGGTCCCTCCTCATAGGATATGTCATCATTCAATTCTACCTCCATAGGTTGTAGAACCGACTCGGTGTCTGGGTGACATTTCTTCAACATAGAAATGTGAAACACAGGATGTAACCGCTGTAACTCAGGTGGTAGCTCTAGTCTATATGCTACCTTTCCAATCCGTTCGATGATTGGATAAGGCCCCATATATCTAGGAGCTAACTTCCCTTTCCTTCCAAAACGAAGGACCCCTTTCCAAGGTGAGACCTTGAGATACACTCTGTCTCCAACCTGGAACTCTAAGGGTCTACGACGTTTGTCAACATAAGATTTCTGCCTATCCTGAGCAGTCTTAATCTTATGTTGTATTACTTTAATCTTTTTTGTGGTTTGCTACACCAGGTCAGGACCTAACAACTGGTGTTCACCAGTCTCAAACCAACACAAGGGTGATCTACAACGTCTACCATATAAGGCTTCATAAGGTGCCATATCAATACTATGCTGATAGCTATTGTTATAGGCAAACTCTATCAAGCTTAGGTGTAGATCCCAACTTCTGGTGAACTGGAGAACACATGCTCTCAACAGGTCTTCTAAGGTCTGTATGGTCCTTTCCGACTGTCCATCAGTCTGCGGATGAAAGGCCGTACTAAACCTTAGCTTGGTGCCTAAGGCTCTGTGCAACTGTTCCCAAAAACGACTTGTAAACTGAGGACCTCTGTCAGAAACTATTGTGACAGGAACTCCGTGCAAACGAACTATCTCTCGAACATACAACTCTGATAACCTTTCAGCAGAATAGGTTGTTTTGACAGGTAAGAAATGTGCTGTCTTAGTCAACCTATCAACAATTACCCAAATGGAATCATGTCCTTTGCTTGTTTTGGGTAGGCCAACAACAAAGTCCATGGTCACATGGTCCCACTTCCACTGCGGTATGGGTAAAGGTTGCATTGTTCCTGCAGGCTTCTGGTGTTCAGCTTTAACTTGCTGACACACAGGACACCTCAGAACAAACTCTGCAACGTCCTTTTTCATCACATGCCACCAATACAGATCTTTCAAATTCCGATACATCTTGGTGCTCCCTGGATGCATAGCGTACATGGAAGAATGGGCTTCTTCCAGGACTAACTTCCTCAAGTTGTCCACATCCGACACTATCATTCTCCCATTATAACAAGCTACTTGGTCTTCTGAGTCATGAAAACCATCTTGCTTCTCATTTCCATACTCAGATCTTATATGTTGAACTGCAGCATCACCTAGCTGTGCCTCTTTAATTTGCTCCCTTAGGGTAGGTTTAATATGCATCTCAGCTAACAAACCGGCTAACAATGACACCTTCAACTGTACATTGTCTTGCCTTAAAGAGATAAGCATACCTCTCCTAGAGCATACTAAAGAGTTTAGTTGTGCTCTATTCATGGTTGATGTTGCTGATTTCCTACTCAAGGCATCTGCAACAACATTGGCCTTGCCTGGATGGTAATCAATTGTACAGTCGTAGTCCTTGATTAACTCCATCCAGCGACGTTGCCTCATGTTGAGCTCATGCTGAGAGAAGATATACTTAAGGTTTTTGTGGTCTGTGAAAATCTGGAATGTCTCTCCGTAGAGATAATGTCTCCAGATCTTCAAAGCATGAACCACAACAGCTAACTCCAGATCGTGTGTTGGATAATTCTCCTCGTGTTTCTTAAGCTGCCGGGAGGCAAAAGAAATCACTTGTTTATCCCGCATCAACACACATCCTAGTCCGTTCTTGGAAGCATCACAGAAAAATATATATCCTTTTCCTTGTTCAGGTAGCACTAGCACAGGTGCACTTGTCAATCTCTCCTTCAGCAACTGAAAAGATTGTTGACACTTATCATTCCAAGAAAAAGGAACATCTTTCCGGGTCAACTTGGTCAAAGGTAAAGCTATAGAGCTAAAGTTCTTAATGAACCTTCGATAATAGCCAGCTAACCCCAAGAAACTTCGAATCTCCGTCGGTGTCTTCGGTTGTTCCCACTGTAGAACAGATTCTACCTTTGTAGGGTCAACACGAATTCCCGAGGCGGATATCACATGTCCAAGAAAAGATACCTCTGGCAGCCAGAACTCACACTTGCTAAACGTAGCGTACAGCTTATGTTCTCTTAGCAAGGTCAAAGCTTGGCGAAGATGTTGCTCATGCTGCTGAGCATCCTTACTATAAATCAGTATGTCATCTATGAAGACAACAACACACTGATCAAGGGAAGGTCGAAAAACTCTATTCATGAGTTCCATGAATGCAGCTGGTGCATTGGTTAGTCCAAATGACATAACCGTGAACTCATAGTGACCATATCTTGTCCTAAAGGCGGACTTGGATATGTCACTATCCTTAATACGGAGTTGATGATATCCAGACCTCAAGTCTATTTTTGAAAAGACTGTCGCACCACGCAACTGGTCAAAGAGATCATCAATCCTCGGCAGAGGGTACTTATTCTTTATTGTTACTTTATTGAGTTGTCTGTAGTCGATGCACAACCGCATTGACCCATCTTTCTTTTTAACAAACAAGACCGGAGCACCCCAAGGTGAAGTACTTGGTCAGATAAAACCTCTCTCAAGTAGCTCTTGAAGCTGTTTCTTGAGTTCTGCCATCTCGGCAGACGCCATCCTATACGGAGTTTGAGCTATGGGTTTCGTATCTGGGATCAGATTGATTTCAAAATCAATCTCCCGAGGTGGTGGTATACCAGGAAGTTCTTCAGGAAATACATCTTCGAATTCCCTGACTACAGGAACTTCAGCAGGATTGAAACTTTCCTTGGTAACATCTACCACATGGGCTAAGAATGCATAACATCCTTGCCTCAATAGCTTATCAGCAACCATAGCTGATACAAGACAGGTGGGCAGAATCTTTCTTTCTCCTTAAAAGATCCATGTGTTGCTTTCATCAGCAAACACAGCCAACTTGGACTCACAATCCAAGACAACTCTATACCTTTCTAGGGTATCCATCCCGAGGATTATATCAAATCCCTGCATATCAAGTGGTATAAGATCCACAGATGGTCAGAAAAGAAGAGGATGCAGGGAGAACATACCTCCTGCAAAACGGCAGACCCACTCAACGGAGTTTCTAACAACAAACTATCTGTCCTATGACTAATAGTCATATTGCAGTTACGAATCACTTCACGAGTGATGAAAGAGTGCGTAGCACCCGGATCAATCAGAACGGATACAACACAGGATGTAGACATATCAGAATATAAAAGTTTCATCTGACCTGCCACTACCCGTGGATTGACCACTGCCTCAGGTGGGTTCATAGCATAGAACCTCACAGTCGCCTGGTGTTGAGGTGGTGCTGATGATCCAGCTTGAGACGCTTGTCCACGTCCTCGAGCTGCTCCTTGATGTTGTCTATTCTGAGATCCCTGTTGATTCTGTCTCGGGGGTTGTTGTGTCACACCGACAGGCCTAGAACGGCAATCCTTCATCAAGTGTCCCACCTTACCACAGTTGTAGCAACTCTTCTCCTGTTGCTGTGGTCTGGGTGGTCCAGTAACTGACACTGATGCAGAACTGTGCGTCCCTTGAAGCGGTTGACTCCGTCCTCTACCTCTGCTTGGTGTCCATTGAGTTTGAAAACTCGATCTGGGTGGTGGACGGTTAGGTGCAGAGAATCTAGGTTTCTTGGAATCCCTAGATGAAGAACCCTGGAACTATGGATATCTTTTATGGGTTTGTCTTTTCTCAACCACAGATCTCTCTATCCTTCGGACTGACTCAACGAAGGTAGAGAATCTCTCTCGGTTCTCTAAGGTAGATACAGGGGTTGACATATCAGAATTCAAACCTTTCTCGAATCTTCTGATTCTTTCCTCATCCGTAGCAGCCATGTGCGGACGGAACCGCAACAACTCCATGAACTTAGCTTCATATTCGCTAATGTTCATCATACCCTGCCTTAGTTTCTCGAACTGAGAGATCTTCTCATCTAGGAAGGTCTTTGGAAAATATCTTTTGATAAATTCCTGACGAAACTCTTCCCATGAGAACTCTACTACATGCCTCTTCTGCTCTTCCATGTTCCACCAGTGACCAACACTTCCTTTGAGAAGATAGACAACATGTCTAACCTTCTCAGCTTCCGGGATCATAAGAATCCTGAAAGCCTTCTCCAACTATGTCAACCATAAGTCAGCATCTGCAGGGTCGGCAGTTCCGAAGTACTCGGTAGCTCCGACACGACGAAGTCGTTCGAACGTCTTACCGATACCTTGTGCTTCAGGCTGGACAGGTGTCCTAGGTGCAGGAATGGGCATCCTATCAGTTATGTGTGTCATGGCAGTCATGAACTGCCCGAACATCGTCTGTACAGCTGGATTACTCATGTCAGCTGGGTCGAACTGGGGTGGCTCTCTTGGTAACTCAGGTGCATGTTGTTCTATTCTCGGAACTCTTGCACCGCCTCGAGGTGCACTAGTACTACTCTCTGCCACGTACTCATCGTGATGTTCTGACATTCTTATGTATCTTCTTCTCCTGAGGAGCAGAAGATTCTATTAGATAAGGAAGGAGTACTAAAGGTAGACTCGACATCCTAAGTCCTATGCCTCTGTAGACTCAACTGACCTAGAGCTCTGATACCACTAATTGTCGGCTCTGATCTCCCAACCATGACATAAACACGATTAAAACTTAGCGAAAGTGAATCGGTAATCAGCGGAAGACAAAAATCACGGGAAATTAAAACTTTTCGAGATAAGAACTTGGATCCATGAAAACTTCTTTCATAAAGAGAGATAAACTGTTTACATCTCAGGATAATTACTTCTTGAGTAATTATATACATCCAGATACAAAATCTCAAGATCACTAAACAAAAGACTCCAAGACCTGAGAGTACAGAGGACGCATAGGACTGACTCTAACTACACCACATGGCAGGACAATCTCCACCTGAGATTCTACTACTGCTCCTGGTGCTGCTGCTGCTGAGACTGGACACCTGTAGGCTGGTTCCTTCGTCTCCGATGTCCACCTAAAAAGTTGAAGTCTACGGGGTGAGACAATTATACATAATTGTCCCAGCGAGAGTTGTAACTCTTCACCAGAAGCTTTATTATAACATCAAAGAATATCTTAAGCAGTAAAGCCTTCAAAGTATTCTATAACAGTTGCAGGTATAACAAGATCTCTACAATTTAGGAGATATGGAGAATATAAACACTATTGCAATGTAACATCAATCAACTAACTTGGAGTCATCTCTAACAAGTTATACTACATGGTTGATTATGTTTTACAAACGACATTATGCCCTGTGGAGATGAGGCATACCACTCATACTCCAACTGATCGCTGAGAAGTCACATCAGTATCATACATAGGTCATTAAGAGAGCCGGATTCTCATGAACTTCACCTTCCTCAGTCAGTAAGAGGATCACTTGTAGGACATCTCGTGTCTCTACTACTATAGCTCACCAGGGTAAACTGGTCCTTCGCTATTCTAGAGTCACAGTGGCGTTCTGTACTCTCTTCGTCATCAGGAGGTTTCATATTTACCTACCACTGATACGGATATCTGTGCTTTCTTCATCATCAGGAGGTTTCATGTTTACCTACCACTGATACGGTATGGAATTATAGTGAAGGATGGTTGGATTACACATCTACGTCACTTTCCTACACTAGGATGTAAGGTTCTACACATCCATGTACCCCACATACTCAAAAGTATGTGCTCCAGGAGTTCCCTGAGGAAAACCTGTTTCACCATCACTTAATCTCTGACAATGATGGATCTATGATCAGGACTCTACATTATACTTGATTAGTTAGGTACATTCAGTATTCTTTAACAACATACATTGTTCTTCAAACAATAATTAGTAGCATAACAGCTAAAATAGAAGAATACTAAATGTAACAGGCCTAACTCATATCATTCATAATTCCTCATCATACTCATCACTAGTCATCTCTAAAGCATGACCTTGATGGTATTCATGGCTCTCACAGCCTATTATCATCATAGGATTCCATTTACAAGGCATCAAGTTACTTTTCTTATTCATAAGGCTAACAACATGCCTTCAATGAATATAACATCAACATCCATACCTGGATAAGATCACCTTCATATCAGAACCTGCATGGTTAATTCAACTGATAAAGGTAATACAAAATAAGGAATGTACTTCCCTCTCTTGTTATAAGAGTTAAATCCTCTGATTCCCATCATTTGGAGTTTAATACTCATTTGCATGCCATTACCCTTGAATTAGGGTTTACTATTCACATTACATGTCATCACCCTTGAATTAGGGTTTACTATTCATATTAAGATGAATTGAACTCATAACATAATCATGTATGAGTAACATCATCACTGATGTTCTCAGATTAGTTCAAGGTTCATCAATTATCATAATTAGGGTTTCTATGATCTCACACAGGTGAATCATACCCTAATTATGCTCACTCATGTGCTTTGGAGATGCTTTAATTGAGTTTCCACTTAAAAAGGGTACTTTCTCTCTCTAGAAGTACTTTCTCTCTCAAGAAGTACTTTCTCTCTCCTCATACTATTAGGTGATATCAAAACCACTCTAGATTAGGTTGGATTAAGTCATCATAGGCTAACATAGTTAAAACATCATCATCATGTGATTAGGGTTTCATTTGATCAAGGCATTACTTAATTTACCCTTCAGGGGTATTTTGGTAATTCACCCCATTGATCATCATCATGGTCAAAACCTTAGTCCATTAACCCCTTAATATCCTAGGTTATCATTAGGGTTTTATTAGGGCAACATTGAACCATTTATATCATCAATCGATTGAAAGAAGTCAACCTTGGGTTATCTTGATTGATCTCAACCATCAACCCTCAATCGATTTGAGACCCATTGGTTGAGTTGACCTTTTGACCAATTAACATTAGGACCGCGAGGATGTGTATACCGTTTGGTCACTTTTGACCTCAGGACCGCGAGGCCTCTTCCTCCTCCAAGACCGTGAGCCCTCCATTGGTTCAAGACCGCGAAGACTCCAAATGAGGTTAAGACCGCGAAGACCATGAAGACCGTTTGCCCTTCTTTGACCCCAAGACCGCGAGGCCCCTCGCGGTCTTGAGACCGTGAGCCCTCTCACGACCTTGAGACCGCGAGCCTCCTCACGACCTTGAGACCGCGAGCCTCCTCTCGACCTTGAGACCGCGAGCTCACATGGTCTCAACCACTTGGTCCATCAACAAGATTCAATGATACACTCGAAAATGTCAACTCATGTTGAAGCCCTCAAAAGGTCAAAACTATGATGACCACTTATGAATTGGGTCAATTAAGATTATTCTTGACCACTTGGTCATTCAATTTACCCTCAAGGGTTGACCAATTAGGGTTGAAGTCGATTCAATTAGGGTCTATCAATGTTCACCCATCAACATTCAACAATGTGACCCAACACAAGGTTGAACCCTTCATTTGAGCTCCAAATGGGCCCAAACTTGGCCCAAACGGTCTTGAGATCATTTGGATGAGTTCCAAACGGTCTTGAGACCGTTTGCCCATCCAATTTTGGATTCTAGTGCAAATTCATCAAGGTTGGGTCAATTGAGTTGAGGGTTATATCAATATTTAATTGCAATGTAATTTGGTGTAATTGTACCTTCAATTGGTCAACTATCCTTGACCCCAGACCTCCAAACGGTCATGGTTGATTGCCCTCGCGGTCTTGAGACCGTTTGGGTGACCCATAAATGGTCTTGAGACCGTTTAGGTCAATCAACCCTAAAAACCCTAATTAGGTCACCATAATTTCAGTACTGATTTCACCTAGGGTTAGCCCTAGTATTCACCCTTCAACTCTTAGCCCGTTTGGAATTAGACCATCAAACTTGGTGAGTTGTTAATTAACATAATTTTTAACAGTAATCTCATACGGTCAACGCCTGGTAAACGACCTTACACGGTCTTGAGACCGTTTGTCCAAAAAGGAAATTTCAGATCGTTTGAAAATCAGGAATAAATTCAAATAAAGTTGTTACTTAAAAAGGTCATATCTCCCGATTCCCTTGGAGTTAGCCTCCCAAAATTTGAGGGTAATTAGCCTATATAATTAGGAACAGATTCCTTATACGGTCCACGCCCGGTCAACGGGGACAAACGGTCTTGAAGACCGTTTGCCCTGTCGCGGTCTCGAGACCGTTTGCTCACCTCGCGGTCTTGAGACCGAGAGAGCAAACTTTTGAGACCGTTTAAGGAAGTGAAAGGCGGTGGGTTTTTCTTGGAAATCACGCCTTCATCTCCTAGCTCAAGAACAGTACGAATATCCCATGGATTCGCTTGCAAAATAGCAGGGAAAAGTAGGGAAACATGAAGAGCTATCATCTAACCGCATATAAGAGATGTACATAGTAAAGCATGGGTTTAGAGTTATAAAACCCGCCTAAAGCTTGCTCCTTGAGCTCCAAGATTTCAAGCTCCAAGCTCTAATGGCGTCCTTGAGTTCCCACAGGTTGTCCAAGGTGAAAACTCCAAGGAAAGATGAAAAGAGATGGCTAGAAGGATAGGGTTTCGAGAGTTAGCCACCAAATTGACCTTGAATTCGAGTTCTAACCATGGAATTAGGCAAGAAGAAGGGTTCAAACCTACCTTGCACCCTTGGTCGCCCCCCTTGAGCTCCAAGACAGTCTTTAGTCGTATTTGGTGAAATGGAACAGTGAAGGGAACGAAGGGAAAGTTCCCTTACTTAGAGAAGTTGAGGGCATATATACTAGGGGTAGGATTTTCAACATTAGTTCATAAGTTGTCCATAATTCCAACTAGGTCCCTCCTTCTTTTACATGCTCGTCCCTTCCTCTTTATAATAAGGACAAACCTTATCTTAAGGTCTAGAAAAAGAAGGCAAAGAAGAACAATCTAATAATAAGGTACGTACATAAAGAACTATTGCACTTATACCCTGATTATTCAATCACAAGGCATATTTCATAACTTGATAATTCAATTGAGGTGACTTCCTCATCATTTCTTATCTAATGATGGTAAGAGTTCTAAAAGATACATTATATGATATGTTTTACAAATTGAATCCCTTAATTTGGGTAAATTGCATGTTACCCCAAATTAGGGTTTCAAGCACCGGGATTGCTTCCACAGCTGCACCTTGGTGCCCAAGCTTGGGAAATCCCTCATACTTTGCCGAAAAGATTCTCATGATGTCTCAACATCAGAGGAACATCTCATCATGTGCAAATTGCAATCTAACCCTTTTAACTGGGTAAATTGCACATAGGTCCCTGTATATCAAAACAATGCTACAACTTTAAATAAAAAGGAGCAAATACTGAAATATATGTTTCTGAGAAACTTAATTACATGCTCAGAGTTAATCACAAAGATTTAATTACATATTTAGGAAAAACACCTAGGGTTAACTCATAACCCAGGTCAGGGATGTTACACGAAACATAGGACTTTCTATCTACAAGACTCGACAGACAGTGTCTCCACCTAAGGATCATTGTTGTCCCTAATGTTGATGTTGCTGTTGCTGCTGCTCGCCCACTGAAGGGTTCCTTCGTCCTCGACGTCTACCTAAAAAGTTGAATCCCACGGGGGTGAGACAATTGAATAATTGTGCCATCGAGAGTTATAACTCTCCTCCAGAAGCATTGTTATTGCAAGTATTAAAATAACAATGAGCAGTAGAACTATAATTATTCAACAACAGGCAATTCATTGAATAAACTAAATAGAGCAGTATTCTCTAAGCAATCATTTCAATTATAAATTGATTGAATGACAAGCCATATAATCAATAAGGAATATGAAGAGCATGTATACTAGTTATTCAACTAGAGCACTATAAACAATGTATCATCAATCATTGTTTCTCGTAGTTCAACCTAAGCAATTATGCTATACGATTGATTATATTTTTCAAACATATTTATGCCCTGAGGAGATGAGGTATACCGCTCATATTCCAACCGACCATTACGAAATCGCAATCGGTACCATACATAGGTCATCAGAAGAGTTGTATTTCTATGACCTCATCTTCCTCAGTCAGTGTGAGGTACAACATGCATGCCATCTTGTGTCTCTGCCATAATAGTTTTCCAGGGTATTCTGGCAACTTCGCTATTAGAGTTACAGTGGCATGTTGTACTCTCTTCGTCATCGAGGGATTTCTTGTTTATTTCTCATCGATACAGCATTAACAATATCATCGGGAGATTAGTGATACATCAACCCAACATATACATATAATGAGGATTGAGATATTAAATGTACATCTCACATCAATTCCCTCATTAGGACGTAAGGATATTCGTGTCCATAACTCCCACATACTCAAAAGTATGCTCTCCAGGAGTTCCCTTAGGAAAACCTGTTTCACCATCATTTAACTTATGACAATGATGGATCTATGGTCAGGGCTCTACATGATAACATTATACTTGATTATTTAAGTACATTATGGCATTCTTTTAGCATCATGCATGTTTTCAAACATAAACCAATAAGACAATTGCTATAAAGAAAGAGTACTAATTGTATCAAGTTCATTTCACATCTATTTAACATTGAGATATTAATCCCTAACCATCTCATCATTGTGATTCAGGAATATGGGTGTTCAAACCCTTAGATCATCAAACATTTGTTACCAAGTAACATATTGCCATCAAGTCATTTAACAATATGAACATGATTGTAGCAATGCAGATATTTCTCATGGCTCATACAACCTATCAATCTCATATGTTACCTTGATGTAGCCCTATTTTAGGGCTCCATCATGTGCCATTTTGTATATAAGTTGCATCTAAACATGTTATATTACAAGTATTTCCCCCCAATATGATTATCATTGCAAATACGCTTATGGATGTTCTTTGCACTGTTTTTCAGGTACTTGGACCATGCTTAGATGGATGAGAGAGAGAGGGAGTTCTAGGGTTCCCCCACTCAAGGAGGGACCCAAAGAAGGCCCCAAAGTCTCCCTCAACCTACCTCCAGTGGCCAAGAATCATCCCCGAGCAAAGACATCCGAAATTGACAAAATAAGAAGCAAAATCAAGAAGTCAAGCCTCACCACGGCCGTGGCCACAATGCCACGGTCGTGGCTTTATTGCCAAAGTCCAACAGGTTGCAACAGGGAATTCCATAGATCACCCACGACTGTGGCCTCCCAGCCACGACCGTGGTCACTGAAGACAACACGACCGTGGCCATCAGCACGGTCGTGGTCAGGAGAAGAGAACACGGCCGTAGCACCCTTCCACGGTCGTGGGAATTAAATTGCAAGAAGTCAGTCGCCAACAGGAAATTTGCCTCCCAGCCACGACCGTGGCCAAGTCACCATGACCGTGGTCGATGCTGATCAAGACGCCCGTGGCCCCTCCCCACGGTCACCTCCAACTACTCCAAAACGGCCGTGTTATTCAACACGGCCGTGGTGCATGGTAACCACCACGACCGTGGCACTCTGCCACGGCCGTGGCCACCACCAGCTACCACTTCCTTCATACCACAGCCGTTTTCACCCACCACGATCGTCCCCCACTGCCCTCACCATGACCGTGGCACACCCACCACGACCGTGGTGATCACCTACCCTATACAACTTTCCACTGTTTTTCCTATTTTACCCCCACCTAGCCCTAGCTCCTATATAAGCACTAGTTGCTTCTAGGGCTCGAGAGAGAGCACTTCCTAGCCGCAACCTAGATGCTCCTTTGCATCCATTACTCCCATCCCCCTACTTCCTTGCATTCAACCCCATTTCCACCCACTTTCCACTCATTTCCACCATAGAAACCTAGCTTCTCTAGGTTTCTATCCATCCATTTCACCATTTTCATGCACCCTTGCACCCTTGGAGGAGGGAGGACGTCTATAGTAGGCTTGGAGGTGAAGAAGGAGGCTTCCACATCAGCTTCATGGAGTCCCTACTTCTTCTACCCCTTTCCTTTCTTGTTTTCCTAATCATGTCTAGCTAAGCCCCTTGTGGTGGGCTGTTTGGGATTTAAATGTAACTTTGATACCATGTTGGGGGATAATTTCTTGTAATGAACTTAATTCGTATCTATGATGATTACTTCTTGCTTCTATCTCTTTTCCTATCTTATTGCATGTGGTTTGTGCTTCTTGTATGAATTGCTTGTTGTGAGGTTTTTGATGACACTTCATTCCTAGGAGGAATTGGGGTGTATGTGGAAATCTTAGGAATGGCTCCTAGGTCCAATGAGTGGATCCCTAGCTAGCCCCCTTTGTTCCTACATACACATCCCTCCTCTTACAAATGAGTGTGAGATTTAAGTGGCTAGTGTAAGTGAGAGTGATGCAATTGCCTAGGGCCTTCTAAAGGCTAGAGTGGCTAGTGGCATGAGGTCAAACCCCCTCATCTCTACCCTCAACCCTCAATTGTCCACTATCACTTACCCTAGAAACCTAGATTTGGCCAATCTCACTAGAACTACACCTAACCCTAGTCTTCTACTAGTAGTATAGGGTATGTTCTAATGGCATTGCCCTTGTTGTTTGGTTTGGTAATCTAGATATGAATTGAGCACCATGCATGTTTAATGAACTCCCCCAACTAAAATCAAAGTGACATTCCCCAAACAGCCCACCCACCTTAATCACCTTGCTTAAAACCTTAATTGCTTAGTTTGCTTGTTAATGCTAGCTTAGTCCAATTGCTTTAGTCTAACTTAGTCAATTGCTTAGTTTTGCTCTTTAGTGTTAACTTAGGCTCTTGCTCTTGCTAGTGGTTAGTTTAGTTCTTAATTGCTTCTTGCCTTGCTAGAGTAGTATATCCCTTCTTTCTCTTGCTTAGTTAGTTTGATAACTTAGTTTACTAATTTGCTTGCTCTTCCATAATTTAGTTTCCATATCGCATTTCTTACTCGCTCTCTTAGCTTAATCAACCAACAACCAACCTTAAAACCCTAAAAACCTTAATCTCCGCAAAAGGAACATAGCTTACGCCTTCTAACTCTAGAGCCCCCTCTATCTCCGTGGTTTGACCCCGCATCTTGCACTTGATCTATACTACAACAGTACCCCGTACGCTTGCAGGCGAATTGTTTTAGTTTTAGTGATAGACTCGATCTAGGACCATACAAATTTCGAAAGCAAAGATCCCATCATCCCGTGCCTCCCGACCTCGTGGATTGCACTCGGCCACCCTAGTTGGCCGGTGTTGTAAGCCTCTAGCGGGAGCGCACCAAGCTTTCTGGTGCCGCTGCCGGGGATAGAGGCGCTCGACCTAGTTAGATAGTGTAGCTTAGCCTTTCCTTTTTCCCTCACCATTGCTATTATTTATTCTTTGTGTTACTCTTACATATTGGTTCACTAACTTGGCTCCTTGTTGTTTGTTTGTGACTTGCACAGGTGACAGCTATGCATGTATAACACGCGTTCGGCTTGTACCGACTTGGTGGTTTACGACCCCGAGATTGGGAGAAGAAGGCGTCAAGCTCGCCGCAACCTACACCGAGAGGTTGAGATGGCTGAGAAAAACCCACCACCAGATGTTCCACCTCCCCCGCCACATCGCCCGCTTCATGAATACTTCACGCCGGGGAACTACAACTCCCCCATCGCCACGCTGGTTGACCAAATGCCTGGTCAACAGTTTTCCATCCCGCCGGCACTCTTGGGACTTCTTCCCACATACTACGGAATGGAGAACAAAAATTCTTACCACCATATAGACGCGTTCTTAGAAACGTACTCCACCTTCCGCACACCTGCCACCACAGACGACTCGATCAGGAGGACGCTCTTTCCCTTCTCTCTCAAAGAGAAGGCCAAGGAGTGGTATGTTTCGAGGCCAGAGCTCGTCACATGGAATGAAGTAAAGAATAAGTTTCTAAAGAAGTTCTTTCCAATAGCCAAGTTATCCTACATGCGAAGGTGCATCACGTCCTTCGCCCAAAAAGAGAACGAACCCTTACATGAGGCATGGGAGAGGTTCCAGAAGTTACTTCGTGACTGCCCTCATCATGAGGTTCCGCTTTGACAGCTAGTTCAAGCCTTCTACACCGGGCTTGAGGAGCAAATCCAAAACAATGTGGATTCTTCTTGCGGGGGCACGTTCATGGCAAAGCCGCCCGAGGACTCATGGCCGCTGTTTGAGCATCTCGCCGAGAATTCTCGCCACCGAGCTTCCATAAAAGGGGGGGCATTGCGGCCAGAACTACACTCCTCCACCGTCCTCCGTGGCTCCCGCACGCAATGCCACCAACCCCGATATGATGAAAATGATGGCAGATATGATGCAGATGATGAAGAATCAAGTGGGTGGCTCTTCTAGCCAACCCGCAATGGCTGTGGACACTGTAGATGAGGAAGTTAACGCTTTACATTCCTTTGGTGGCCGCAACAACCAGGGCCCAATGTCCGACTCCTACACTCCCGAGTGGAGGAACCACCCAAATTTCTCTTAGAAACAACAAAATGAGGATGGACAAGGACAGGGGAAACAAAAGCCATGCTGCAATTCAAAGTTTGAAGAGGAAGTACTTGGAAGATTAAGGAATCTAGATGAGGTAAAGAGAGAAGTGTCTTCTCAAGGATAAAACATCATCCGTCTTGAGAAAAGGCTCGATCAAATTTCTAGCTCACTTACTCGTCGTGAAGAAGGGAGACTGTCGTCTCAACCTATGACGAATCCTAACAGCGATGGTAGTTATGTGAATGCCACCCAAGCCGCATACATCCCACCACGTGGCCAAGCAACCTCACTTCCACAATATCAAGGACCACCACACCCATATGCTCTGCCATCTCACCAACCCCCGCTAAACTACCAATACCCACCACCGCCTCCACATACTTACCAACCTCCACCTCCACCACAACCAACTTGCATACTCTAAAATCCTAATCCTCCCCAGCAAAGACCACCACCACCTCTGTCCTCACAAGCTCCCTCTTCTTCACATGAGAAAGTGAGTATGATCACTATCATATGGGGTGAAGAAACTGCTCAAGGTTGCGGAAAAAGGGAAAAGAAAGTGACTGAGGTTGGAAGCAAAGTCCCGATGCTTGAGAGATCTAGCAAAGATAAAGAATACTCCAAAGAAAGTGCCACCCAAGCACCACCAGGGAATGTTAAGTGCACCCGGATTGCTACTGTGCCCGACGTGAATGTAGAGGCACCCTCCTTGGTTCCACCCGTATCCGGGGATACGGAAATTACAATAGATATAGCTCAGCCGGCTGTTGGTGACGGTGTCACGTCTACTGTTTCACATACCCTGGACATAGCAGCTCTTGGAGCCATATCCTTATGGGAACCAAGACCTTTACATGAGACGAGCGTCACCATCACCCCTCTGCAAGTTCCAGCCAGTACAGTGGAGATAGTTAATGAATACAGGAAGCAACCCCATGACGGTTCGACTCTCCAAAAGGGGGAAAAAATGTTATGAATCTCCTAGGAAACTTAAAGCGGGGAACAATAGGAATTACATCACTCTTTTCATTGATGAATGACATATGCATGGGAAGGAGAAAGTTAGTGCTACTGCCGACCGAGGAGATTGTTGCCTCAAAATCTGTGAACTTCATCTATGACAATGGCTTCCCAGAAAAGAGAGGTGATCCGGGAGTGCCTCTGATTTCTTGCTACATTGGTACACAGCCCGTCAAGCACACTCTCATTGACTTAGGTGCAGGGACAAGCCTCATGCCATGGAGCATGTACCTACGGCTTGGCCTAAACAAAATGAAACCAGTGGAGTGTGCCATTATCTTGGGTGACGGAACCAAGCGGAAACCATTAGGAATCATGCAGAACACAATAGTGTCGATGGATGAAAGAGTGAACATTGCCTATGTGACCGATTTCCTGATAGTGGACACCACACCTATTGATGGAGAAGAGTACCTCATATTGGGTAGACCTTTCCTATCCACTGTGGGAGATGAAATCAATATCCACACAGGCACGCTAACGATTACTTATAAGAGGAAAAAGTTCGACTTCTTCATGTTCACGAAAGAAGAGCGGGACAAGCTAGCCAATGCAGACTTCGGCGAGAGTTTGTGCTATCGTGACCCTCTGGAGCTGTGGAGATCGAGCCCATACTTCTATTCCATGTACACTCCTTGGGATGAAGCACATGTCGTCAGAGCGCTCGACAGGATCACCGTAGAAGAGAAGGAGGGCACCATGGGTTTCAATACATGATAAAAAAAGAGCAACAAGCCCGGCTGAAGGCTATAAATTTAGCGCTAGTGGGAGGCAACCCACGTGGTTTGAGATTCTCGAACCTTGTTTTTACCATACTTTCTTTTGGTTTCCAAGAAACACACACACACACACTATACTTGATAGTTTTTCTATTTGTGAATCATTTTAGCACAGGCACAAGGAAGAAAAGATGATGTTGAAGGGTTTAGCCAAGGCGGAGGTCAAAGTGGAAGAAGAGATTGCAAATCAATGGAGGAGCTACAGGAAGAAGGCCAGAACGGTCGGGCACCTAAAGTTACATTTACTACTCCAGCTCTCGTCGGTTGCCTTTTGCAACCCCACACATTTTTACCCTACTAGTCTAAACTTCTATTTCATGATGAGGACATCATGAGTTAAAAGTTTGGGGTGGTAGGGCAGTAAGCCTTCTTTCGCCGCATTTTTCTGTATGTGCCGTGTGCTAATTTTTTTTTGCAAGATGATCAAACAGTTTGACTAACTTTCCATACTCGATTACCCTAACCTGGTGTGTCTGCCTGCATCTATGCATACATGTAGTTTAACTTCTTGCATTTTTGAGTAATTTTTCAAAATTTTTGCTTCTTCATACCAGGCATTGCATTTTCATGTAGTTTTGATAATTTCTTATGCATGTTAAGTAGGATTTGCTGCTTTATGTCTTTAAATTCCCTAAAGTAGGTTTAGGTGATTTAGTGCAAATTGGCACCATTTTGGCCAATTTTGCCCAGATTTGAATATTCTTGCTCCGATAGGATGTTTTGACTTAATCTCCAATGTTTGAAATGAAAAGGTTTACTCTTATGACAAATACATGCTACATTCTTAGATCTTATTGATATATGGTCTTGTTTGTAACTTTTTACATGTGAACCACATCTCTTAAGTCTGTGAATGCTTTGGTTGAATCATGAATTGAGCAAACGACAAACGCTTAAAGCCAATGGAATCACTTGGTAGAAATATGAATATTGTGTTAATTCTATCATGTGGTGTGATATTACTTGGTGAAGTGTTGAATTAGCTTTCATGCAGGGAATCATATGTTGAAAACTACACTGATGACCCCTCTTTGATCCGACTATTCTTCCACCATCTTCATACCCCTCCGCCTCATAAAAAGATGCCAAAGTGCACATATTAGCCGTGGCCACCTCCAAAAGTTTGGGGTGGCCTCATCTCTATCTCCCCGCTTCACTCTATCCACCATATGCCCTAACTACACCAAGGGCAAAGAAAAAGAAAAAGAAAAGCAAAAATAAAATAAAAGGATGCTCCTGTTTAAGAGCATTCAAATAAAGAAAAGAAGAGTGTGTAAAAGCACTCCAAATCTTACTGCAACCCTTTCTTCTTCTTTTATACCCATTGAGCTAGAAAATATCAAATCTAGCCCACTTTACCCTTTCTACAGCCAAGTGGATCATCTAGTGTGGTTTGAAGCATAAGACCGAATGCATGAAAGTGAAACAACACTCCTAGTCACCTGTGATTAACATCAACATGAAACGGTTTACCCGGAATAACATAAAGGACATATGGACAACTTGTGTTTCTATGCTTTATATTTGAAGTTTGTATGCTCAGTGCTCAATTCATGATTGGGTTGTGAAAGAAGGAGAGGAGAGAGATGTGAGACACATTCACTTAGTCACTTCCAAGACTATATATTCAATAATTTTCTGCTGCTTTGCATTTGTCATTTGTTTTTGTTGAAAAGAACGGAAAAGAGAGATTAAGTTGGAGCATACTTGAGGACAAGTATGTTTTAAGTTTGGGGTGGTGATGCAGCCCTATTTTAGGGCTCCATCCTGTGCCATTTTGTATATAAGTTGCATCTAAACATGTTAGATTATAAGTATTTTCCCCCAATATGATTATCATTGCAAATACGCTTATGGATGTTCTTTGCACTGTTTTTTCAGGTACTTGGACCATGCTTAGATGGACGAGAGAGATAGAGGGAGTTCTAGGGTTCCCCCACTCAAGGAGGGACCCAAAGAAGGCCCCAAAGTCTCCCTCAACCTACCTCCAGTGGCCAAGAATCATCCCCGAGCAAAGACATCCGAAATTGACAAAGTAAGAAGCAAAATCAAGAAGTCAAGCCTCACCACGGCCGTGGCCACAATGCCACGGTCGTGGCTTTATTGCCAAAGTCCAACAGGTTGCAACAGGGAATTCCATAGATCACCCACGACCGTGGCCTCCCAGCCACGACCGTGGTCACTGAAGACAACACGACCGTGGCCATCAGCACGGTCGTGGTCAGGAGAAGAGAACACGGCCGTGGCACCCTGCCACGGTCGTGGGAATTAAATTGCAAGAAATCAGTCACCAATAAGGAATTTGCCTCCCAGCCACGAGCGTGGCCGATGCTAATCAAGACGCCCGTGGCCCCTCCCCACGGTCACCTCCAACTACTCCAAAATGACAGTGTTACCCAACACGGCCGTGGTGCATGTTAACCACCACGACTGTGGCACTCCGCCACGGCCGTGGCCACCACCAGCTACCACTTCCTTCATACCACGACCATTTTCACCCACCACGGTCTTCCCCCACTGCCCTCACCACGGCCGTGGCACACCCACCACGACCGTGGTGATCACCTACCCTATACAACTTTCCACTATTTTTCCTATTTTACCCCCACCTAGCCCTAGCTCCTATATAAGCACTAGTTGCTTCTAGGGCTCGAGAGAGAGCACTTCCTAGCCGCAACCTAGCTGCTCCCTTGCATCCATTACTCCCATCCCCCTACTTCCTTGCATTCAACCCCAATTCCACCCACTTTCCACCATAGAAACCTAGCTTCTCTAGGCTTCTATCCATCCATTTCACCATTTTCATGCACCCTTGCACCCTTGGAGGAGGGAGGACGTCTACAACAGGCTTGGAGGTGAAGAAGGAGGCTTCCACATCAGCTTCATGGATTCCCTACTTCTTCTACCCCTTTCCTTTCTTATTTTCCTAATCATATCTAGCTAAGCCCCTTGTGGTGGGCTGTTTGGGATTTAAATGTAACTTTGATACCATGTTGGGGGATAATTTCTTGTAATGAACTTAATTCGTATCTATGATGATTACTTCTTGCTTCTATCTCTTTTCCTATCTTATTGCATGTGGTTTGTGCTTCTTGTATGAATTGCTTGTTGTGAGGTTTTTGATGACACTTCATTCCTAGGAGGAATTGGGGTGTATGTGGCAATCTTAGGAATGACTCCTAGGTGCAATTAGTGGATCCCTAGCTAGCCCCCTTTGTTCCTACATACACATCCCTCCTCCTACAAATGAGTGTGAGATTTAAGTGGCTAGTGTAAGTCAGAGTGATGCAATTGCCTAGGGCCTTCTAAAGGCTAGAGTGGCTAGTGGCATGAGGTCAAACTCCCTCATCTCTACTCCCATATCTACCCTCAACCCTCAATTGTCCACTATCACTTACCCTAGAAACCTAGATTTGGCCAATCTCACTAGAAATACACCTAACCCTAGTCTTCTACTAGTAGTATAGGGTATGTTCTAATGGCATTGTCCTTGTTGTTTGGTTTGGTAATCTAGATATGAATTGAGCACCATGCATGTTTGATGAACTCCCCCAACTAAAATCAAAGTGACATTCCCCAAACAGCCCACCCACCTTAATCACCTTGCTTAAAACCTTAATTGCTTAGTTTGCTTGTTAATGCTAGTTTAGTCCAATTGCTTTAGTCTAACTTAGTCAACTGCTTAGTTTTGCTCTTTAGTGTTAACTTAGGCTCTTGCTCTTGCTCTTGCTAGTGGTTAGTTTAGTTCTTAATTGCTTCTTGCCTTGCTAGAGTAGTGTAGCCCTTCTTGCTCTTGCTTAGTTAGTTTGATAACTTAGTTTACTAATTTGCTTGCTCTTCCATAATTTAGTTTCCATCTCGCATTTCTTACTCTCTCTCTTAGCTTAATCAACCAACAACCAACCTTAAAACCCTAAAAATCTTAATCTCCACAAAAGGAATATAGCTTACGCCTTCTAACTCTAGAGCCCCCTCTATCTCCGTGGTTTGACCCCGCATCTTGCCCTTGATCTATACTACAACAGTACCTCGTACGCTTGCGGGTGAATTGTTTTAGTTTTAGTGATAGACTCGATCTGGGACCATACAAATTTCGAAAGCAAAGATCCCATCATCCCGTGCCTCCCAACCTCGTGGATTGCACTCGGACACCCTAGTTGGCCGGTGTTGTAAGCCTCTAGCGGGAGCGCACCATACCTCTCACTAGGCAACATAGCAAATCATTACCTTCAAAGCTTATAAAGTGCTTCCAATGAATGTGACATCATAGCTCTTACATGGCTATGTTCACCATTTCATAAAGACCTGCATAATTAATACATTTGATAATAGGCACATTATCTCTATATCAGCACATTGCAAAACAAAGATAACCTTACAATTCAAGGGTTGTACCACTATGCCCTTACTAGGATTAGGGTTTCCCTTTTTAATTCAATTACGGTTAACCAACCCTTTAGCTTAATTAGGAATAGTGTTTCCTCATTTCATAATTCAATCATAGAGTTTCATGCTTAAAAGCATAACTCAGAATTAGGGTTTACTGTTCACATCATCACTTTACCCTAGATTAGGGTTTACTATTCACATTACATCACATTACCCTAGATTAGGGTTTACTATTCACATTACATCGAATTAAGATCATACCACTATCATGTATGAGGATTACTTCCATTAATGCCCTCAATTAGGGTTATAATTCATTAGATGTCATAACTAGGGTTTCATGATCTCCCTATCATGGATCATACCCTAAACAGGTATCCATCCATATTGGGATTTCATTACTTGATTAATCATTCATATAAGAAGTCTTCTCTCTCCTCTTTCTATAAGTTGATGTTTGCATCACCCTTAATTAGGCTAAGTCAATTCAACATTGACATCATAGGTTATCTCATTTTATTATGGTCATTAAGACTTACTTATTCAAAGAGTATTAGTCACTTTATCCCATTAAGGGTACCATTATTATCATCACCATTGATTACTTCATGTATTAATCAACTAATTACTTGGTCCTTTAACCACTTTGAGTATTCATGAGGTTTAAGTTAATCAACCACTAAACCATCTTGACCACTAAGGCATCAAACGATCTTAACCTTTTTAGACCTCAAACAGTCTTGTACACTAAACCTCCAAACGGTCTTGGACTGCCCTTAAAGCCGTTTGGTGGTGAAGACCGTTTGGTCATGTTGACTTTTGATACCGTTTGGTAAAGTGCACACTCAAGACCGTTTGCCCAAGATGGGGTGAAGACCGTTTGGTCAAGTTTGACTTTGAAACCGCATGGAAACAACCGACCTTAAAACCGCATGAGCACAAACAGTTTGGGATCGTTTGGTCCCAAACGGTCTTGAGACCGTTTGGTCCAAACCACCTCAAAACTGCAAGGACCAAAAAGTTTCTCAACCACTTCAATTGAGTTAGGGTTTCCAATGTTAAACCACTCAATTAATCATGCACTTGTTAGCCACTCATCAATTGAGTCAATTAGGTCAACCCTCAACTGATTTAACACTCAATTGACCCTCAATTGATCATCAATTGGGGCTTGGATCAATTGGATTAGGGTTTGAAATCGATGACCCTTCAACCTACTTCAATGTGAGTCTAATTGATTTGAAACCATTGAACCATCATTCAATTGGATCATGACCTGACCCCAAACGGTCTTGGGATCGTTTGGATGACCTCCAAACGGTCTTGAGACCGTTTTCTCAAGTCAACATCAAAAACTAACTCAACCAATTAAGGTTTGACTCATTGGATTGATCACTAGGTCAACAATCAATTACACTTCAACTTGTTACCTTTAGATCTTCAACCACTTGACCATAGTCAACCCTAGACCTCCAAACGGTCTTGGGTGACTCCCAAACGGTCTTGGGATCGTTTGGATACCCTCCAAACGATCTTGAGACCGTTTTCCCATTATTTTATCAAAAATCAAGTCATTCAATTAGGGTTTGGATCCTAGGTTTAGTCACTAATTCAGCAATCTATTACTCATCAACTTGATATCATTGGATCCTCAATTGGTCAACTATGCTTAAACCTAGACCTTCAAATGGTCTTAGGTGATCACCAAACAGTCTTGTGACTATTTGGGTGATCCAAAAAGGGTTTTGAAACCATTTGGGTCACTCAACCCAAACTTCAACATAATTAAATTATTGAAATAAGCAATTGACCCGATAGGGTTTAGATGGTTGATTGGCCTTCAATTGGTGAACCGCTTGAAATTAATTGATGATTTTTGGTAGATAATTAGTCTACATTATTCTCAACAGTCATCCAAATGGTCAACGCCTGGTCAACGCCTCCAAATGGTCTTGGATCGTTTGCTTCCATGCGTTCTTGTGAAACCGTTTGCATTCAAACGGTTTGAAACCGTTTGCTCCCAAACGGTTTGGGAAACCGTTTGAGCAAGAAATGGAGACCGTTTGCTAAAGTACTTTTCTTTGGATTAACATCAGAATTAACTCCACCTTCGTCTACCTCTGTTCAACCAAAAATAGGGGTTGTTCTTCATGGATTTGCTAGCAAGAACACAAGAGTATCTAAAGAATAAGAAGAATATCTAACGATTTTTCATGGAGATGAAGTTGCATTAACAAAGCTTGAGGTTTAGAGTTATAAAACCCACCTTTAGGTCTGATCCAGATCTCCTAGCTCTGCAACTTTAATGGTGGTTTGAGCTCCAATAGTTGTCCAAGCTTCGTTCTTCAATCTTTGGATGAACAAGGTGGCTAGAAAAGGAAATCGTGTGAAGAAAACCATGAATCCAACCTTGTTTTAGGGTTTTCTCCCAAGAATCCGAGGTAGATGATGACCAAGACTTACCTACAGGTTGATCGTCCTCCCTCTACTCCAGAGCTCTTCCTTGGTCGGTCTAAGCAAGTTTGAGAATAAGGAAACTAAGGAAATGGTTGTTATGTGTTTTTGGGTAGGATATACATAATAGATTTGTATATGGGTTTTTAGGGAAAAAGGAAAAAGAAGATTATTTCCTTTTATCTCTCAAATATATCCACCAAGGCTTCCTACGTCCTTGGCCACATTTCCACCTTATAATATCATGCAAAACTCCTCCTTTATCCAAGGTTTTAAAGGAAAAGAACTAAGCATCTAAAAGAGTTGTGTGTTAATATCCATCCTTTTCTTGGATATTGCTTTATTTAACATTAATGTGAATGGCTTCCACTTAAACAAGATATTTTTGGTGCCCAAGCATGGCACAAGCTTGTCCAAACTATTTCAAACACATCCTCCAACTTTTGGTTTAAGGGCTCCATAATTATTATATTTTCTTTTTTGCATTTAAGTTATATTAAAGAGCCATTTGTGCTTAAATCTTGATTATTTTAATATCAAGATTATCTCTCCTCCATGATCATTCAAATGAGGCACCCTTCTCATTTTCTTTGATCTTTTGATGCCAAGAAACATGAGAGATCCTCTAGAGGGTATATTTTACATGTTGAACCCTAGGTTTTGGGTAATTTGCACATTACACCAAAACTAGGTTTTAATGCACAAGGATTGCTCTACAAGCTATATCTTGGTGCTCAAGCTTGTGGAATCCATACCACCACATCATATTCATTCTTATGATGTCTCAACATCAGAGGAACATCTTAACATGTGAAATTTGCAAGTTAACCCCTGAACTTGGGTAATTTGCACTTTAGTCCATTATTAACAAAATAATGTTTCAACATTATGCAAAAAGGACTGAAATTGAAATATAAGTTCTTCAAAAGCTTTAATTACATTTCAAAGGATAAACACAAGCATCTAATCACTTATTTAAGCAAAACACCTAGGGTTGGTACATAACCCAGGTCAGGGATGTTACAAATTATCCACCCCTTACAAGGATTTTGTCCCCGAAATCATTACAAAACCTATTAAGAGAAAAGAGTAGGGTATTTCCTCCTCATATCTTCCTCTAGTTCCCACGTGGCTTCTTCAACACCATGGTGATTCCAGAGGATTTTCACAAGACTTATGTCTTTCTTTTTCAGCTTTTTAATTCTCTTGTCAAGGATCAACACAGGTCCTTCTATATAAGATATATCTTCATTCAATTCTACTTCCATAGGTTGCAGAACTATTTCTTTATCAGGATGACATTTCCTTAACATAGAAATGTGGAACACTAGGTGTAACTTTTGTAACTCTGGTGGTAACTCTAGCTTATAAGCTACCTTTCGAATCCGTTCAATAATTGGATAAGGCCCCATAAACCTAGGAGCTAACTTTCCTTTCCTCCCAAATCTAAGAACTCCTTTCCAGGGTGAAACCTTGAGGTACAATCTGTCTCCAACTTGGAATTCTAAAGGTCTACGACGCTTATCAGCATAAGATTTTTGCCTATCTTGTGCAGTCTTTAACTGTTGTTGTATTATTTTAATCTTCTCGGTGGTTTGCTGCACAAGATTAGAACCTAAAAGTTGATATTCACTGGTTTCATATCAACATAAGGGAGATCTACAACGTCTACCATACAAAGCTTCATAAGGTGCCATGTCAATGCTGTGTTGATAGCTATTGTTGTAAGCAAACTCTATCAAACTTAGGTGCAGATCCCAACTTCCTGTAAACTAAAGAACACACACTCTAAGCAAGTCCTCCAAGGTCTGTATGGTTCTTTCTGATTGTCCATCAGTCTGAGGATGAAAGGTTGTACTAAACCTTAACTGTGTGCCTAAGGCTTTATGAAGTCGCTCCCAAAAATGACTCGTGAACTGGGGACCTCTGTAAGAAACAATGGTAACTGGGACTCCATGCAGTCGTACTATCTCATCCACATACAACTGTGCCAGCTTCTCAGCAGAATAGGTTGTTTTGACAGGTAAGAAATGTGCTGTCTTTGTCAACCTATCAACTATTACCCAGATGGAATCATGACCTTTGGTTGTTCTAGGTAAACCAACCACAAAATCCATGGTTACATGATCCCACTTCCATTGTGGTATGGGTAAAGGTTGCATTGTTCCTGCATGCTTCTGGTGTTCAGCTTTAACTTGTTGACACACATGACACCGCATAACAAACTCAACAACATCCTTCTTTAAACCAAGCCACCAATACATATCTTTCAAGTTATGATACATCTTGGTGCTTCCTGGATGCATAGCATACATTGAAGAATGAGCTTCTTCCAGGTGAGTTCAACACTTTCCGCGATTTCCCCTTCTCCTTCCGTCGAAGTATAGGTATAGGTTTTCGCAAGCCGAGCTCGGTGTGGGGTGGGATCATCCACATCCGAGCGACCCCGGCATGTCAGTCTTGCTCAAGTTATCCGCATCTGGTACTATCATTCTACCATGATAACAAGCTACTTGATCATCTGAGTCATGGAAACCTTCTCGTTTCTCACTACCATACTCTGATCTAATCTTCCGAACTACTACATCAGCTTGCTGTGCCTCCTTGATCTGTTGTCTCAGAGTAGGTTTTATGTGCATCTCAGCTAACAACCCAGATAACAATGATACTTTTAACTGTACATTATCTTCTCTTAAGGAGATAAGCATATCCCTCCTAGAGTGCACCAAGGAATTCAACTGTGCTCTATCTAGGGCGGGTGTTGCTGATTTCCTACTTAAAGCATCAGCAACCACATTGGCCTTCCCTGGATGGTAATCAATTGTACAATCGTAGTCCTTGATTAACTCCATCCAGTGGCGTTGCCTCATGTTAAGCTCATGCTGAGAAAAGATATAATTAAGGTTCTTATGGTCTGTGAAAATCTGGAATGTCTCTCCATAAAGATAATGTCTCCAGATTTTCAAGGCATGAACTACATCAGCTAGTTCTAGATCATGTGTCGGATAATTCTCCTTATGTTTCTTAAGCTGTCGAGAAGCAAAAGAAATCACTTGTTTATCCTGCATTAACACACATCCTAGTCCATTCTTAGAGGCATCACAGAAAACTATATACCCTTTTCCTTATTCAGGTAATACCAGCACTGGTGCACTTGTCAGCCTTTCCTTTAACAGTTGAAATGATTGCTGACACTTATCACTCCAGGCAAAAGGAACATCCTTCCTGGTCAACTTAGTCAAGGGTAAAGCTATAGAATTGAAGTTCTGAATGAACCTCCTGTAATAGCCTGCCAACCCTAAGAAACTTTGAATCTCCTTCGATGTCTTCGGTTGCTCCCATTACAGGACATATTCTACCTTTTTAGGGTCAACACGTATACCTGAAGAAGATATCATGTGTCCAAGAAAAGAAACTTCTGGTAACCAGAACTCACACTTGCTAAACTTAGCATATAACTTATGCTCTCTTAGCAAAGTTAGAGCCTGACGAAGATGCAATTCATGTTGCTGAGCATCTCTACTATAGATCAGGATATCATCTATGAAGACAACAACACACTGATCGAGAAAAGGTCGAAAGATTCTATTCATGAGTTCCATAAATGCAGGTGGCACATTAGTTAGTCCAAACGACATAACTGTGAACTCATAGTGACCATACCTTGTCCTAAAGGCAGACTTAGGTATGTCACCATCCTTAATACGCAATTGGTGATATCCCGACCTCAAATCTATTTTTGAGAAGACAGTTGCACCACACAACTGGTCAAAGAGATCATCAATCCTCGGCAGAGGATACCTACTCTTTATTTTTACTTTATTTAACTGTCTATAATCAATGCACAACCCATTGATCCGTCTTTCTTTTTAACAAAGAGGAGCGGAGCACCCCAGGGTGAAGTACTCAGTCGGATGAAACCCTTCTCAAGCAACTCTTGTAGTTGTTTCTTAAGTTCTGCCATTTCAGTAGGCACCATCCTATACGGTGTTTGTGCTATAGGTTGCGTGTCCGGGATTAGATTAATATCAAAATCAATCTCTCAGGGCGGAGGTACACCTGGAAGTTCTTCAGGAAATACATCTTCAAATTCCCTGACTACAAGAACTTCAGCAGGATTAGGACTCTCCATGGTAGTATCTACCACATGGGCCAAGAATGCATAACATCCTTGCCTCATCAACTTCTTAGCAACCATAGCTGACACCAAACACGTTGGTAGAATCTTTCTATATCCTTGAAAGATCCATGTGTCACTATCATCAGTGAACTCATCTTGCTTGGACTCACAATCCAAGACAACCTTATACCTTTCTAAGTTATCCATCCTAAGGATTATGTCAAATCCATGCATGTCAAGTGGTATAAGATCCACTTGAATGCGATGTTCAGAAAAGAAGAGAATGCAGGGAGAACACACTTCCTGCAACCCAGCAGATCCCATCAAAGGAGTTTCTAGCAACAAACTATTTGCTCTATGACTTGTAGTCAGGTTGCAGTCACGAATCACTCTTCGAGTGATAAAGGAGTGCGTAGCACCTGGATCAATTAAAACAGATACAACGCAAGATGCAGACATATCGGAATAAAACAACTCCATCTGACCTACCACAACCCGAGGGTTGATCACTGCATCAGGTGGATTCATCGCATAAAACCTCGATGTTGTCTGTGGTTGATTTGGTGCTCGATGACTAGGTGTCGATGATCCATCTTGGGACGCTTGTCCACATCCTCTAGTTCCTCCTGGAAATTGTCTCCTTTGAGATCCTTGCTGACTCTGCCTCTGAGGTTGAGTCACACTCACTTATCTGGCTCTACAATCCTTCATCAGATGCCCCACTTTTCCACAGATATAACAACTTCTGACCCCTTGTTGTGGTCTGGTTGGTCCTGTAACTGACTCAGATGCTGAGCTACGAGCTCCTTCTAATGGTAAGCTTCGTCCTCTACCCCTATTTGACGTCCACTACGTCTGGATACTGAATCTAGGTGGTGGTGTAGGCACAGAGAACCTTGGTTTCTTGAAACCTTTGGATGAAGATCCTTGGAACTGGGGGTACATCTTCTTTTTCTTGGTCTGTCGCTTCTCTGACACAGACATCTCTATCCTCTTGACCGACTCCACAAAGGTAGCAAACCTTTCCCTATTTTCCAGAGCAGACACAGGGGTGGTCAAATCAGCGTTTAACCCCTTGTCAAAACGCCTAATCCTTTCTTCATCTGTAGCTACCATATGCGGACAGAACCGCAACAACTCCATGAACTTAGCCTCATATTCACTAATGTTCATCGGTCCTTGTCTTAACCTCTCAAACTGAGAGATTTTCTCATCCAAGAACGTCTTAGGGAAGTATCTGTTGATAAATTCCCGTCAGAAAACTTCCCATTCAATCTCCACACCTGGCCTTTTCTGTTCCTCCATGGTCCACCAGTGACCAATACTCCCCTTAAGAAGATACACAACATGTCTAACCTTCTCAGCTTCTGGGATGTTTAGGATTCTAAAGGCCTTCTCTATTTCAGTTAGCCACAAGTCGGCATCTGCTGGGTCAGCTGTTCCCGCATACTCTGTGGCTCCAACCTGGCATAGTCGTTCAAACGTATTGTTGGATCCTTGTCCTTCTGGATGGGTAGGTGCCCTAGGTATAGGTATAGGCATCCTATCAGTCATATGTGTCATGGCAGTCATGAACTGCCCGAACATGGCTTGGAAGGCTGGGTTCCCCATGTCAGCTGGATTGAACTGGGGTGGTTCAGGCACATGTTCCTCCCTTTCTTGGTCTCTTACATCTTCTCTAAGTGCAGCAACACTACTCTCAGCAACGTGTTCCTCGTGTGATCCAGGCATCTTTAGTTTTCTCTTTCCTCCTAAATGAGCAGAAGACACTATCAGATATACTGGAAGACACTATAACAAACTCTACAACCCTAGTCCTATATCTCTATAGACTCAGCGAACCTATAGCTCTGATACCACTAAACTGTGACGTCTGACTCATGAAAACCAGATTAACTAATTTAAACTAATGCGGAAGCATTTCGTTCGCAGTGGAATTACTAAAAATCACTAAAAATTTAAAACTTTTTGTAAAGAGATCCACAAATTGTAAAACTCTTTCATAAGGAAACATGATAAGTTATTTACAACTGATACATCAACACATCTCTGTATCATCACATCTCGAGAGTCATAATACTGACTGCCCTGTTGAACTGTACATGAGCAGTATACAAAAATCTTGAGGCATTACGCCAAAAATATCATATCTATATTAAACCATCTACTGACTCCTAGGACCTAAGAGTACATAAACGATACATAGGACTTTCTATCTACAAGACTCGACAGACAGTGTCTCCACCTGAGAATCACTGATGTCCCTGATGTTGCTGCTGCTGCTGTTGCTGCTCACCCACGGAAGGGTTCCTTCGTCCTCGGCGTCTACCTAAAAAGTTGAATCCCACGGGGGTGAGACAATTGAATAATTGTCCCAGTGAGAGTTATAACTCTCTGCCAGAAGCATTGTTATTGCAAGTATTAAAATAACAATGAGCAGTAGAACTATAATTATTCAATAGTAGGAAATTCATTGAATAAACTAAGTAGAGCAGTATTATCTAAGCAATCATTTCAATTATAACTTGATTGAATGACAAGACATATAATCAATAAGGAATATGAAGAGCATGTATACTAGTTATTCAACTAGAGCACTATAAACAATGTATCATCAATCATTGTTTCTCATAGTTCAACCTAAGCAATTATGCTATACGGCTGGTTACATTTTTCAAATATATTTATGCCCTGAGGAGATGAGGTATACCACTCATACTCCAACCGACCATTACAAAATCACAATCGGTACCATACATAGGTCATCAGAAGAGCCGAATTTCTATGACCTCATCTTCCTCAGTCAGTGTGAGGTACAACATGTAGGACATCTTGTGTCTCTGCCATAATAGCTTTCCAGGGTATTCTGGCAACTTCGCTATTAGAGTTACAATGGCATGCTGTACTCTCTTCACCATCGAGGGATTTCTTGTTTATTTCTCATTGATGCAACATTAACAATATCATCGGGAGATTAGTGATACATCATCCCGACATATACATATAATGAGGATTGAGAGATTAAATGTACATCTCACATCAATTCCCTCATTAGGACATAAGGATATTCGCGTCCATAACCCCCACATACCCAAAAGTATGCTCTCAAGGAGTTCCCTTAGGAAAACCTATTTCACCATCATTTAACTTCTGACAATGATGGATCTATGGTCAGGGCTCTACATGATATCATTATACTTGATTATTTAAGTAATTATGGCATTATTTTAGCATCAGGCATGTTTTCAAACATAAACCAATAAGACAATTGCTATAAAGAAAGAGTACTAATTGTATCAAGTTCATTTCACATCTATTTAACATTGAGATATCAATCCCTAACCATCTCATCATTGTGATTCAGGAATATGGGTGTTCAAACCCTTAGATCATCAAACATTTGTTACCAAGTAACATATTGCCATCAAGTCATTTAACAATATGAACATGATTGTAGCAATGCAGATATTTATCATGGCTCATATAGCCTATCAATCTCATATGTAACCTCTCACTAGGCAACATAGCAAATCATTACCTTCAAAGCTTATATAGTGCTTCCAATGAATGTGACATCATAGCTCTTACCTGGCTATGTTCACCATTTCATAAAGACCTACATAATTAATACATTTGATAATAGGCACACTATCTCTATATCAGCACATTGCAAAACAAAGATAACCTTACAATTCAAGGGTTGTACCACTATGCCCTTACTAGGATTAGGGTTTCCCTTTTTAATTAAATTAGGTTTAACCAAACCCTTTAGCTTAATTAGGAATAGTGTTTCCTCATTTCATAATTCAATCATAGAGTTTCATGCTTAAAAGCATAACTCAAAATTAGGGTTTACTGCTCACATCATCACATTACCCTAGATTAGGGTTTACTATTCACATTACATCACATTACCCTAGATTAGGGTTTACTATTCACATTACATCAAATTAAGATCATACCATTATCATGTATGAGGATTACTTCCATTAATGCCCTCCATTAGGGTTATAATTCATTAGCTGTCATAACTAGGGTTTCATGATCTCACTATCATGGATCATACCCTAAACAGGTATCCATCCATATTGGGATTTCATTACTTGATTAATCATTCATATAATAAGTCTTCTCTCTCCTCTTTCTATAAGTTGATGTTTGCATCACCCTTAATTAGGCTAAGTCAATTCAACATTGACATCATAGGTTATCTCATTTCTATTGTGGTCATTACGACTTACTTATTCAAAGAGTATTAGTCACTTTATCCCAATAAGGGTACCATTATTATCATCACCATTGATTACTTCATGTATTAATCAACTAATTACTTGGTCCATTAACCACTTTGAGTATTCATGAGGTTCAAGTTAATCAACCACTAAACCATCTTGACCACTAAGGCATCAAACGATCTTAACCTTTTAGACCTCAAACAGTCTTGTACACTAAACCTCCAAACGGTCTTGGACTGCCCTTAAAACCGTTTGGTGGTGAAGACCATTTGGTCATGTTGACTTTTGAAATCGTTTGGTAAAGTGCACACTCAAGACCATTTGCCCAAGATGGGGTGAAGACCGTTTGGTCAAGTTTGACTTTGAAACCGCATGGACACAACCGACCATGAAACCGCATGAGCACAAACAGTTTGGGATCGTTTGGTCCCAAACGGTCTTGAGACCAATAGAAATGAGATATTTTTTGTAACATCCCTGACCTGGGTTATGAGTTAACCCTAGATGTTTTTCCTAATAAGGTTGATTAGATGCTTAATATTATCTTGTGAAAAGTAATTAGGGCTCATGAGGAACCTATGTTTCAATTTTGGTCCTGTTTGGACAATGTTGAAGCAATGTTTGCTTATTTTGGACTAAAGTGCAAATTACCCAAGTTGAGGGGTTACATTGCAAATGTTGCATGGTAAGATGTTCCTCTAATGTTGAGACATCATAAGAATGAATATGATGTAGTGGTATGGTTTTCACAAGCTTGGGCACCAAGATTAAGCTTGTAAAGCAGTGTTGTGCATTAAAACCTAGTTTTGGTGAAAAGTGCAATTTACCCAAAACCTAGGGTTCTATATGCAAATTACCACTTCAATAAGGTCCCTAATAATCTTTGGCATCAAGTAGAGCAAAGAAAATGAGATGTGTGCCTCATTTGAATTAAGTTGGAGGAGAGAGAATCTTGATATTAAAATAATCAAGATTAATGCCTAATTGAAACCCTAATTTGATTTAGGGCAAAAATGAATAAAAATAATTGAAGGGCTTTCAACCAAAATGTTTTGGGTTGATTTTTAATAAGTATGAACGTTCCTTTTCCAAGATAAGGAACGAAAATATCCTAAGTAGGTGAAATTCCACTCACCTTATTATAAGAAAAAGAAAACCCACTCACATATGGATATTCATATAATAAGCATTAAGGTGCTTAATTTGATTTTCTTTAAATCAAGGATAATGAAGGAGAATTAAAGGCAAAGGAAGGTTCCTCGTCCTTAAGGGATTTGAGGGGGAAGAGGCGGCCATATTTTTGGAATTTAATGCATTTTAATAATGCATTTTCTCTCTCATCAATTTCCTTATAAAAGTGTCTTTTTCAAGCCAAATGAAAGGCTATTTCGGATTTTCTTCTTTCCCTTGCTTGAAAAACCGACCAAGGAGCTAGGGAGGAGTAGGAGGACGCCTCCCAACCTGTTGGTAAGCTCTTGACCTTCGTTTTACTTGATTTCATGGTGGAAATCAAAAATAAATTATGGATTCCTTCTTATTTCGATCTCCTCTTCAACCCTAGCCAACTTTTGCAATCAAAAGCTTGAGGACGAGCCTATGGGGAGTTGCAAGATCTTCATCCACCATTAATGGCGTGAGCTTGGAGCTTTGGAGCTCAATTGGAGGCGGGTTTTATAACTCAAACCCTTAAACATTGCTATTGCATCAATTCTCTATGCTTTGTTGATTGATTTCGTCAATTTGATACACTCTTGTTTCTTTGCTGCAATTTCCATCAAGAACGGTTGTTGTTCTTGGTTGTTCGAAGGAAGGGGATGATGAAATCATCCTAGATGCTTATCCAAAGAAAATTACCAAGCAAAACCGTTTTGATAGCTACTCCAAATCGTTTTAATTTGATTGGCTATGCGGTTTCAGCAAACCGTTTAAGGGAAAACGGTTTGAGACCGTTTGGGAGAAAACGGTTTCAAGACCGTTTGAGATGGTTGACCAAGCGTTGACCGTTTGGGAATTTTGTTCCTAATTATGTAGGCTGATAACCCTCCAAATTTGAGGGATTAACTCTAAAGGAATCGAGAGTTGAAGGCCAATCAATTAGGCGATCGAATTGAATTATGTGCTGATTTTTCAACCTGATTAACTTGACCTGGTTGAGAAAACGGTTTCAAGACCGTTTGATATGGTTGACCAAGCGTTGACCGTTTGGGAAATTTGTTCCTAATTATGTAGGATGATAACCCTCCAAGTGTGAGGGATTAAATCTAAAGGAATCGTGAGTTGAAGCCTAATCAATTAGGGAAACCTAATTGGATTAAGTGCTGATTTTCAATCTGGTTTAATTGAACTTTTTGGGCAAACGGTCTCAAGACCGTTTGAGTGCGTTGACCAAGCGTTGACCGTTTGGGATTAATGTTCCTTATGATGTGATCTAATGACTCACCAAATTTGATGGATTAATTCCAAACGAGTCATGAGTTGAAGGCTAATCAATTGGGCTAACCCTAATTGAAATCAGTGCTGAAATCACAATGAGCTAATTTGAGATTTTGGGTTGATTAGCCCAAACGGTCTCAAGACCGTTTGGGGGATCACCCAAACGGTCTCAAGACCGTTTGGGGTCACCTCAAGACCGTTTGGAGGTCTGGGGTCAAGTATAGTTGACCAATTGAAGGTCCAAAGGTACCAAATCATACTGCAACTAAATGCTGATTTGTTGATCAACTCGATAGACCAATCCATGATGAATTTTCACTAGAGTCCAAAGGTTGGATGGGAAAACGGTCTCAAGACCGTTTAGAGCTCATCCAAAAGGTCTCAAGACCGTTTGGTGGTCACCCAAGACCGTTTGGAGGTCTAGGGTTGAGTATAGTTCAGTGGTTGAAGGTCTAAAGATATCAAGTTGATCTGCAATAGATTGCTGATTTGGTGAGCACTTCAATGAACCAAACCGTAATTAGATTGCTTGGATTGGAGTGATATGATGGGCAAACGGTCTCAAGACCGTTTGGAGCTCATCCAAACGGTCTCAAGACCGTTTGGTGGTCACCCAAGACCGTTTGGAGGTCTAGGGTTGAGTATGGTTAGGTGTTTGAAGGTCTAAAGGTACCAAGCTGTTATACAATGCAATGCTGATTTGGTGATCAATCCAATGATCCAAACCTTAATTGGATGGCTTGGATTTGAGTGATATGATGGGAAAACGGTCTCAAGACCGTTTGGAGGTCATCCAAACGACCTCAAGACCGTTTGGGGTCAGGTCATACCCAACATGGATGATGGTTCAATGGTTTCAAAGCAACTAGTCTTACATTGATTAGTGTTGTTGAATCATCGATTCCAAACCCTAATTCAATTGAATCAAACCCTAATTGATGACCAATTGAGGGTTAATTAAGGGTCAAATAAGTTGAAGTTTGACCTATTTAAACTCAATTGAAGTATGGGTATAGGTCCAATTGATGATTGGTTCCATGAATTCAATGATTGAAGGAATCAACATTGAAAACCCTAATTCAATTGGATACCTTATGTCATTGAGGGTCCAATGGATCAAACCTTTTTGAAAACCTAATGTGATTAGGTGGGAGATACCTTTAATGGTACTAGTCATTAATGCATAACAAATGCATGGATCCAATACATGATGTAAACCCTAATTGAGGCCGATTTCATGTATAACCCTATTAAGAGGTTGCCTACATGTGAAATCACTAATTAGGATGAATAGTAAACCCTAATTCCTTTGGATACCTTATGTAATGGAGGTCCAATGTGATGATGAATGTACTATTGATCCAATGATGGTTAGTAATGATAACCAATGAAGGAACAAAGGTTAAAACCCTAATAGTACCTAAGTGATTAGTGTCAATTAAGGGATGAACCCTAATTGCTGATAAGATCAATGACTTGGTACACTATGTAAATCATAGTTGTATGTACTTGATTGAAGGGTTGATATGACCTAATCAAGTTGAGATGATGATATCATGAATTCATATATGAATATGATTCATGTGGTGATTAAGGGCATGATCCTTAAAGTAGAGAGATCATGAAACCCTAATCATGAACATAAACCCTAATCGTCAGGGTTATTGAGTTGAAACCCTAGTTGAGGGTGTATCATTGTAAACCCTAGTTGAGGGTGTATCATTGTGAAACCCTAGTGGAGGGTGTATCATTGTGAACCCTGGTTGAGGGTGTATCCTTATAAACCCTAGTTGAGGGTGTATCATTGTGATTGTTTATAGGTAACTTTATAATAAAGCCATGCCTTAAACTAAGATAAGTCCATATCATGTGAGATAGCTGGACAATTCTAATGTGTGGCCTATGCATTATATGCTAAGGGTGAGTATTTTGTGATGGAATGTATTAAGAGGGGAAATACCTTAATACAAGACAAAGTTGGTTAACTCAAGAGGGTCTGAATTAATGAGAAATGGGGAACCCTAACCCTAATTTGGGGAAAAGGGAATGATAAGCCCTAATTGATGGTAAACCCTAACCCTGGTAAGGGAATAGTGGTGTTACCCTATATTTCATGATGTGTTGTGAACTTGATAAGTCTATTATCATGTGTGACAATCATGCAGGTCTCATGAGTTGATGTTTATTTGATAAGAATTGATTGGCCATATGTGCCATTATGTTTTGTTACTGAGAAAGAAGTAACAAGATGAGTTGGGCTTGTAAGCCTTTGTTTTAAGTTGTTGCCTAGTGAGAGGTGATAAGATGTGAATGGCCTTGTGCGCCATATGAATAAAGTTGTTTCCTAGTGAGAGGTGACAAGATGTGAATGGCCTTGTGCGCCATGTGAATAAAGTTGTTGCCTAGTGAGAGGTGACAAGATGTGAATGGTTTTGTGAGCCATGTGAATAAAGTTGTTGCCTAGTGAAAGGTGACAAGATGTACAGTGTTCTGATGAGCTATGTGTGATGGAAATCCAAATCCTGGTAAAGGATTAAGGGTAATACCCTTGAATTATTAATACATTGTTTTGCATGGTATTGATAGATAATTGATGTACTACTATTATATGTGCTAACCATGCAGGTATTATGAGATGATGAGCATAGCCAGGTATGAGCTATGATGTATTATTAGTTTGAATTGTTAATTGGGCCTTGTGTGCCATAATATACCTTGTGCCTGGTAAGAGGTGGCAAGAGAGTTAATGTGCATCAAGTGCCATGATGGATGCTTGTGTAGCAAGTATCATACTTACCTTGGTCAAATGACCTAGAGGTGTTAGTTACCTGAGAAAGAGGTAACAGTGCTCAAGTGATGAACAAAGGGTTTGAATACCCAGGATTTCATGGTTATGGTATTGAAATTGTGAAAGGATGAGAAAAACCCAGTGATGAAGTGAGGGATTAAGATCCCAACACTTATGAAAAGAGTATGGCTATGGGCCATGACTCCACATTGAAAATGCCAGGCTTTAGATATATGATCTAAGCTTGAAGAAAGTTAATGCAGAGGTAATGATTCTGTTGTTTGAATAAATGTTATACATGTTCTTCCTATTCATTAAAGGATAAGTGACATGTTGATTCTATCAAGTTACAGTTGCAATGCTTTTGATATAGAATAATGATTTAATCTGTTAAACATTAAAATATCTACTGTCAAATAAATATGATTTCCCTATTCATATTTATCTTATTAAGTTGCAATAATAATGTTTCTGGCAGAGAGTTATATCTCTCGCTGGGGCAATTTTTATAATTGTCTCACCCCCGTGGGAACCACATTTTTAGGTGGATGTGGATGAGGAGACAGGAATCCTTTAGGATGTGAAGGACATCAGCAGTAGCAGGGACAACAGTAAAGTCTCAGGTGGAGACATTGACTGTCATGTCATGTTCAGATGTATATAGAAGTCCTATGTGTCATCTCTGTACTCTCAGGTCCTCGGAGTAGTAGTAGTTAGTGATTTCGAGATTTTGGCTTAGTGCCTCGAGGGTTTTATACTACCTGTGTACAGTTAAGACAGAGTAGTTAATGTTTGTATTCCTCGAGAAGCAAAAGTACATGAGATGTATATATATGAACCAGGATGTAAAGTTTTACTTTGGTTCTGAATGAAAGAGTTTTCCTATGAATGGATCCCTTTGCAAAAAGTTTTAAATTTTTAGTGATTTTTGCTAATCCGCTACTTGATGAACGCTTCCGCATTAGTTAATCTTGTTTTCGCGAGACGGTCGTCACAATTTAGTGGTATCAGAGCTCTAGGTTCTCTGAGTCTACAGAGACATAGGACTAAGGTATCGAGTCTGTGTTAGTGTCCTCCAGTATACCCTATAATGATTTCTGCTTGTGCAGAGAAAGGGTAAAGTTTTAAAATGACTGGAGCGCACAAGGAACACATTGCTTAGGGCAATGTTGTTGCACCAAGAAGTGGTGCAAGGATCATGCAAGAATAGAATGAGTGCCTGAGAGTCCCCATTAAGACCTGATCAGGATAGAGAATCCTATGATCATGCTCTTGTTGGGCAGATTAGGGCAACAATAATGCATATAGGGGACTGGATACTAGCTTTACAATCTAGGTTATCAGTCCTTAATATAGAAAGTTTGAGCTTTAAAAGAGTTCCTAAATGACTTAGTCATGTTGGAACAAGGGAAAATCATGTATGTATAATGATATGAATAGCAAGGAATATGATAGCATGTAAGTGCATACTACCTAATCTCAATACTTATATACCCTGGCCAGGTATATGATCATTGAAGATAAGGCAAGTATGAAACTCTTAGATTGTTATCTTTTTGATTACTCTGATCAAGTAGTCATTCTGAAACAATCTAGAGAGTATAATGAGACAAAAAGGAAAAGCTATGTGAACATTCCCAACAAAAAGGGAAGAGCTATGTGTCAGTCCCAATCAAAAAGGGAAAGCTATGTGTCATCCCCAACAAAAAGGGAAGAGCTATGTGTCATTCCCAATCAAAAAGGGAAAGCTATGTGTCATTCCCAATCAAAAAGGGAAAGCTATGTGTCATCCCCAACAAAAAGGGAAGAGCTATGTGTCATTCCCAATCAAAAAGGGAAAGCTATGTGTCATCCCCAACAAAAAGGGAAGAGCTATGTGTCATTCCCAATCAAAAAGGGAAAGCTATGTGTCATCCCCAACAAAAAGGGAAGAGCTATGTGTCATTCCCAAACAAAAAGGGAAAGCTATGTGTCATCCCCAACAAGAAGGGAAGAGCTATGTGTCATTCTCAATCAAAAAGGGAAAGCTATGTGTCATCCCCAACAAAAAGGGAAGAGCTATGTGTCATTCCCAATCAAAAAGGGAAAGCTATGTGTCATCCCCAACAAAAAGGGAAGAGCTATGTGTCATTCCCAATCAAAAAGGGAAAGCTACGTGTCATCCCCAACAAAAAGGGAAGAGCTATGTGTCATTCCCAATCAAAAAGGGAAGAGCTATGTGTCATTCCCAATCAAAAAGGGAAAAGCTATGTGGCATTTCCAACTAATAAAAAGAACTATGTGAACAATCCCAATTACATAGAGTTTGTTAAAGGATTACTGAGTAAATTATCTTTGTTAGATATATATGTTGTTCCTTTTGATAAATATTCTTGGGTGATGATAGAAGTATGTTCTTTTATGCTTCTTCTTTCCAATAATATGGACATCATATGTTAGGGGTTTATGCTCTGCATAAACATTGGTAAGGTTGAATTAGTGAAAGGAGCCTTGTGTGGAATTACAGAATTCATGATATCTCCATGATATTAAGATGATATGTGGAGACTTGAGGGCATGATTAATGAATAATCTGTTTCTCCTTTTGTCTGGGATTTCGAGGATGAAATCCTTGTTAGGGGTTTATAATTTGTAACATCCCTGACCTGGGTTATGAGTTAACCCTAGATGTTTTTCCTAATAAGGTTGATTAGATGCTTAATATTATCTTGTGAAAAGTAATTAGGGCTCATGAGGAACCTATGTTTCAATTTTGGTCATGTTTGGACAATGTTGAAGCAATGTTTGCTTATTTTGGACTAAAGTGCAAATTACCCAAGTTGAGGGGTTAAATTGCAAATGTTGCATGGTAAGATGTTCCTCTAATGTTGAGACATCATAAGAATGAATATGATGTAGTGGTATGGTTTTCACAAGCTTGGGCACCAAGATTAAGCTTGTAAAGCAGTGTTGTGCATTAAAACCTAGTTTTGGTGAAAAGTGCAATTTACCCAAAACCTAGGGTTCTATATGCAAATTACCACTTCAATAAGGTCCCTAATAATCTTTGGCATCAAGTAGAGCAAAGAAAATGAGATGGGTGTCTCATTTGAATTAAGTTGGAGGAGAGAGAATCTTGATATTAAAATAATCAAGATTAATGCCTAATTGAAACCCTAATTTGATTTAGGGCAAAAATGAATAAAAATAATTGAAGGGCTTTCAACCAAAATGTTTTGGGTTGATTTTTAATAAGTATGAACGTTCCTTTGCCAAGATAAGGAACGAAAATATCCTAAGTAGGTGAAATTCCACTCACCTTATTATAAGAAAAAGAAAACCCACTCACATATGGATATTAATATAATAAGCATTAAGGTGCTTAATTTGATTTTCTTTAAATCAAGGATAATGAAGGAGAATTAAAGGCAAAGGAAGGTTCCTCGTCCTTAATGGATTTGAGGGGGAAGAGGCGGCCATATTTTTGGAATTTAATGCATTTTAATAATGCATTTTCTCTCTCATCAATTTCCTTATAAAAGTGCCTTTTTCAAGCCAAATGAAAGGCTATTTCGGATTTTCTTCTTTCCCTTGCTTGAAAAACCGACCAAGGAGCTAGGGAGGAGTAGGAGGACGCCTCCCAACCTGTTGGTAAGCTCTTGACCTTCGTTTTACTTGATTTCATGGTGGAAATCAAAAATAAATTATGGATTCCTTCTTATTTCGATCTCCTCTTCAACCCTAGCCAACTTTTGCAATCAAAAGCTTGAGGACGAGCCTACGGGGAGTTGCAAGATATTAATCCACCATTAATGGCGTGAGCTTGGAGCTTTGGAGCTCAATTGGAGGTGGGTTTTATAACTCAAACCCTTAAACATTGCTATTGCATCAATTCTCTATGCTTTGTTGATTGATTTCTTCAATTTGATACACTCTTGTTTCTTTGCTGCAATTTCCATCAAGAACGGTTGCTGTTCTTGGTTGTTCGAAGGAAGGGGATGATGAAATCATCCTATATGCTTATCCAAAGAAAATTACCAAGCAAAACCGTTTTGATAGCTACTCCAAATCGTTTTAATTTGATTGGCTATGCGGTTTCAGCAAACCGTTTAAGGGAAAACGGTTTGAGACCGTTTGGGAGAAAACGGTTTCAAGACCGTTTGAGATGGTTGACCAAGCGTTGACCTTTTGGGAATTTTGTTCCTAATTATGTAGGCTGATAACCCTCCAAATTTTAGGGATTAACTCTAAAGGAATCGAGAGTTGAAGGCCAATCAATTAGGCGATCGAATTGAATTATGTGCTGATTTTTCAACCTGATTAACTTGACCTGGTTGAGAAAACGGTTTCAAGACCGTTTGAGATGGTTGACCAAGCATTTACCGTTTGGGAAATTTGTTCCTAATTATGTAGGATGATAACCCTCCAAGTTTTAGGGATTAACTCTAAAGGAATCGTGAGTTGAAGCCTAATCAATTAGGGAAACCTAATTGGATTAAGTGCTGATTTTCAATCTGGTTTAATTGAACGTTTTGGGCAAACGGTCTCAAGACCGTTTGAGTGCGTTGACCAAGTGTTGACCGTTTGGGATTACTGTTCCTTATGATGTGATTTAATGACTCACCAAATTTGATGGATTAATTCCAAACGAGTCATGAGTTGAAGGCTAATCAATTGGGCTAACCCTAATTGAAATCAGTGCTGAAATCACAATGAGCTAATTTGAGATTTTGGGTTGATTAGCCCAAACGGTCTCAAGACCGTTTGGGGGATCACCCAAACGGTCTCAAGACCGTTTGGGGTCACCTCAAGACCGTTTGGAGGTCTGGGGTCAAGTATAGTTGACCAATTGAAGGTCCAAAGGTACCAAATCATACTGCAACTAAATGCTGATTTGTTGATCAACTCGATAGACCAATCCATGATGAATTTTCACTAGAGTCCAAAGGTTGGATGGGAAAACGGTCTCAAGACCATTTGGAGCTCATCCAAACGGTCTCAAGACCGTTTGGTGGTCACCCAAGACCGTTTGGATGTCTAGGGTTGAGTATAGTTCAGTGGTTGAAGGTCTAAAGATATCAAGTTGATCTGCAATAGATTGCTGATTTGGTGAGCACTTCAATGAACCAAACCGTAATTAGATTGCTTGGATTGGAGTGATATGATGGGCAAACGGTCTCAAGACCGTTTGGAGCTCATCCAAACGGTCTCAAGACCGTTTGGTGGTCACCCAAGACCGTTTGGAGGTCTAGGGTTGAGTATGGTTAGGTGTTTGAAGGTCTAAAGGTACCAAGCTGTTATACAATGCAATGCTGATTTGGTGATCAATCCAATGATCCAAACCTTAATTGGATGGCTTGGATTTGAGTGATATGATGGGAAAATGGTCTCAAGACCGTTTGGAGGTCATCCAAACGACCTCAAGACCGTTTGGGGTCAGGTCATACCCAACATGGATGATGGTTCAATGGTTTCAAAGCAACTAGTCTTACATTGATTAGTGTTGTTGAATCATCGATTCCAAACCCTAATTCAATTGAATCAAACCCTAATTGATGACCAATTGAGGGTTAATTAAGGGTCAAATAAGTTGAAGGTTGACCTATTTAAACTCAATTGAAGTATGGGTATAGGTCCAATTGATGATTGGTTCCATGAATTCAATGATTGAAGGAATCAACATTGAAAACCCTAATTCAATTGGATACCTTATGTCATTGAGGGTCCAATGGATCAAACCTTTTTGAAAACCTAATGTGATTAGGTGGGAGATACCTTTAATGGTACTAGTCATTAATGCATAACAAATGCATGGATCCAATACATGATGTAAACCCTAATTGAGGCCGATTTCATGTATAACCCTATTAAGAGGTTGCCTACATGTGAAATCACTAATTAGGATGAATAGTAAACCCTAATTCCTTTGGATACCTTATGTAATGGAGGTCCAATGTGATGATGAATGTACTATTGATCCAATGATGGTTAGTAATGATAACCAATGAAGGAACAAAGGTTAAAACCCTAATAGTACCTAAGTGATTAGTGTCAATTAAGGGATGAACCCTAATTGCTGATAAGATCAATGACTTGGTACACTATGTAAATCATAGTTGTATGTACTTGATTGAAGGGTTGATATGACCTAATCAAGTTGAGATGATGATAGCATGAATTCATATATGAATATGATTCATGTGGTGATTAAGGGCATGATCCTTAAAGTAGAGAGATCATGAAACCCTAATCATGAACATAAACCCTAATCGTCAGGGTTATTGAGTTGAAACCCTAGTTGAGGGTGTATCATTGTAAACCCTAGTTGAGGGTGTATCATTGTGAAACCCTAGTGGAGGGTGTATCATTGTGAACCCTGGTTGAGGGTGTATCCTTATAAACCCTAGTTGAGGGTGTATCATTGTGATTGTTTATAGGTAACTTTATAATAAAGCCATGCCTTAAACTAAGATAAGTCCATATCATGTGAGATAGCTGGACAATTCTAATGTGTGGCCTATGCATTATATGCTAAGGGTGAGTATTTTGTGATGGAATGTATTAAGAGGGGAAATACCTTAATACAAGACAAAGTTGGTTAACTCAAGAGGGTCTGAATTAATGAGAAATGGGGAACCCTAACCCTAATTTGGGGAAAAGGGAATGATAAGCCCTAATTGATGGTAAACCCTAACCCTGGTAAGGGAATAGTGGTGTTACCCTATATTGCATGATGTGTTGTGAACTTGATAAGTCTATTATCATGTGTGACAATCATGCAGGTCTCATGAGTTGATGTTTATTTGATAAGAATTGATTGGCCATATGTGCCATTATGTTTTGTTACTGAGAAAGAAGTAACAAGATGAGTTGGGCTTGTAAGCCTTTGTTTTAAGTTGTTGCCTAGTGAGAGGTGATAAGATGTGAATGGCCTTGTGCGCCATATGAATAAAGTTGTTTCCTAGTGAGAGGTGACAAGATGTGAATGGCCTTGTGCGCCATGTGAATAAAGTTGTTGCCTAGTGAGAGGTGACAAGATGTGAATGGTTTTGTGAGCCATGTGAATAAAGTTGTTGCCTAGTGAAAGGTGACAAGATGTACAGTGTTCTGATGAGCTATGTGTGATGGAAATCCAAATCCTGGTAAAGGATTAAGGGTAATACCCTTGAATTATTAATACATTGTTTTGCATGGTATTGATAGATAATTGATGTACTACTATTATATGTGCTAACCATGCAGGTATTATGAGATGATGAGCATAGCCAGGTATGAGCTATGATGTATTATTAGTTTGAATTGTTAATTGGGCCTTGTGTGCCATAATATACCTTGTGCCTGGTAAGAGGTGGCAAGAGAGTTAATGTGCATCAAGTGCCATGATGGATGCTTGTGTAGCAAGTATCATACTTACCTTGGTCAAATGACCTAGAGGTGTTAGTTACCTGAGAAAGAGGTAACAGTGCTCAAGTGATGAACAAAGGGTTTGAATACCCAGGATTTCATGGTTATGGTATTGAAATTGTGAAAGGATGAGAAAAACCCAGTGATGAAGTGAGGGATTAAGATCCCAACACTTATGAAAAGAGTATGGCTATGGGCCATGACTCCACATTGAAAATGCCAGGCTTTAGATATATGATCTAAGCTTGAAGAAAGTTAATGCAGTGGTAATGATTCTGTTGTTTGAATAAATGTTATACATGTTCTTCCTATTCATTAAAGGATAAGTGACATGTTGATTCTATCAAGTTACAGTTGCAATGCTTTTGATATAGAATAATGATTTAATCTGTTAAACATTAAAATATCTACTGTCAAATAAATATGATTTCCCTATTCATATTTATCTTATTAAGTTGCAATAATAATGTTTCTGGCAGAGAGTTATATCTCTCGCTGGGGCAATTTTTATAATTGTCTCACCCCCGTGGGAACCACATTTTTAGGTGGATGTGGACGAGGAGACAGGAATCCTTTAGGATGTGAAGGACATCAGCAGTAGCAGGGACAACAGTAAAGTCTCAGGTGGAGACATTGACTGTCATGTCATGTTCAGATGTATATAGAAGTCCTATGTGTCATCTCTGTACTCTCAGGTCCTCGGAGTAGTAGTAGTTAGTGATTTCGAGATTTTGGCTTAGTGCCTCGAGGGTTTTATACTACCTGTGTACAGTTAAGACAGAGTAGTTAATGTTTGTATTCCTCGAGAAGCAAAAGTACATGAGATGTATATATATGAACCAGGATGTAAAGTTTTACTTTGGTTCTGAATGAAAGAGTTTTCCTATGAATGGATCCCTTTGCAAAAAGTTTTAAATTTTTAGTGATTTTTGCTAATCCGCTGCTTGATGAACGCTTCCGCATTAGTTAATCTTGTTTTCGCGAGACGGTCGTCACATTTTTGGTGCCCAAGCATGGCAAAAGCTTGTCCAAACTATTGCAAATACATCCTCCAACTTTTGGTTGAAGGGCTCCATAATTAATATATTTTGCTTTTTGCATTTAAGTTATATTAAAGAGCCATTTGTGCTTAAATCTTGATTATTTTAATATCAAGATTATCTCTCCTCCATGATCATTCAAATGAGGCACCCTTCTCATTTTCTTTGCTCTTATTGATGCCAAGAAACATGAGAGATCCTATGGAGGGTATATTTTACATGTTGAACCCTAGGTTTTGGGTAATTTGCACATTACACCAAAACTAGGTTTTAATGCACAAGGATTGCTCTACAAGCTATATCTTGGTGCTCAAGCTTGTGGAATCCATACCACCACATCATATTCATTCTTATGATGTCTCAACATCAGAGGAACATCTTAACATGTGCAATTTGCAAGTTAACCCCTCAACTTGGGTAATTTGCACTTTAGTCCATTATTAACAAAACAATGTTTCAACATTATGTAAAAAGGACTGAAATTGAAATATAAGTTCCTCAAAAGCTTTAATTACATTTTAAAGGATAAACACAAGCATCTAATCCCTTATTTAAGCAAAACACCTAGGGTTGGTACATAACCCAAGTCAGGGATGTTACAGATAGACCCTCCCCTAAGATAGAAGCACTATTACACATTGATACACACACTTAGTACATGGCTCAACACATTGAAACAGGGACTTTCTCGGTCAACAAAGTCCTCGACCGAGACACCCTCGGTCGATAATATTCTCGACCGAGAATAAACCCTACTAGCCGTTTGACTGAGTTAGCAAAGTAGTTGAGAGTTGGAATCAAACATTACAACACATTGACCTTAACCTCCCATTCGGTCGACAAAGAGCTCGACCGAGACAAGCTCGGTCGACAAACTTCTCAACCGAGAGAAGTTTTGGACTGCACTTTTCAGCACCGAACAACTAGTCGTTGCAATATAATTAGTGGACACATAACGGCTAGTTGAGCACTAAGAACACCCTAGAAAGTGTTTAGAACATCCCTAAGCATATGTAATCCATTCCTATAAATAGGAGAGGCCTTAGGACACCCAATGCATCACTTGAGCATACACAATTGCAACTTGAGAATCATCCTTTGTGAGCAACAAGCAAAGTTTCACTTGCAATTCAGTTTCCTTGAGCTCTTCATTAGTGTCCTATATCCTAGTATCTCCTAGCCACCACACCACCCCATTCATCTATAGTGGATAGGAGATTAATACGCTTGATATAGGATCAAAGCGTTGTACTCATTGGTAACATTGTTTCTTTCTTCCAGTCTTGTTTTATTGTATACTGTTCTCCTTGACTACTCCTAGGTTGGAGGCTGTTGAAAGGAGGTTCGTGGAGCTACTTCAGGTGGTGAAGGCTGCACCCGATGACTTGGAGTTACTTCAGAAGGCTGCCTCAAGGTGAAGCTACTTCAGGTGAAGACTACTTCAAGGGTGAGCTTGGAGTTACTACAAAATGTTGCTTCTAGGGGGATTGAGGCTACTTTAGGTGAAGGCTACTTCAAGGGTGTAGGAAGGTGATTGTATTTTATGTATAATCATTGCGAGGTAATAAAATAAATCACTTTCAAAATCCTAGTTGGAAACAATTGGGAAGTGGACTGACTACCTTAGATTTCTAAGGTAGGAACCACTCCACATCCTTGTGTCTTCCTTGTTTCCTCCTACTTCTTGTTCAAGTATTTAATTTTTTAATTAACTTTAAAAACTCCAAAAAGCTCTATTCACCTCCCTCTAGATCTTTTAATTGGTATCAAAAACAGGTCTTCAAGGAGCCTTAACAGGTCTTGAAGCATGGGGGATGGCGTGCTCATCAACCTCAACTTGGAGGGAACCTATGTATCTCGTCCACCACCGTTCGATGGAAGCGACTACAACTATTGGAAGAGAAGGATGCAATTTCACTTTCAAGGCATCAGCTGGGAGCTTTGGATGATGGTGTCTACTCTATATGAGCTTCTGAGAATCGAGTATGTCACATGGGATGCCAATACAGTAAAACAAGCTCAACTAAATGCCAAGGTTGTAAGTATTTTATATTGTTCTATTTCGATAAGTGAATTTAATAGAATTTCCTCATGTGAAACTGCATATGATATATGGCATAGACTTTCCATTACACATGAGGGAACCATACAAGTTAAAAATTCTAAGATTAGTATGCTTAAACAAAAGTTTGAACGATTTCGTGCATTACCAAATGAGTCTATCAATGATATGTATGCATGATTTTCTACTATTGTTAATGGCTTAAGTGCATTAGGAAAATTCATAAGTGAAGAAGATCAAGTCTCAAAGATTCTTAGGTTTTTGCCTCCAAAATAGTACAAGCCGAAAGTGACAGCCATTGAAGAAGCTAATGACCTCACCAGATTAAAGATGGAACAACTCATTGGCTATCTGGAAACTCATGAGGTCACCTTAGAGGAGGAAGAAAGACGGGAGCTTGAACTTCAAAAAGAAAGATGAAAGGATGTATCCCTAAAAGCAATAAAAATCATCACTCAAGAAAGTGATGAAACAAGTGAAGGAGATGATGAAGAAGATGCACTTATTGTCAATGGTAAGAAATATAAAAGGTATAGATCTAACAAGAATTCTAGTGTTTCTTCTTCTTTCTCTCTTAGGTGTTTTGAATGTGGCAAGAAAGGACATGTAAAAAATGAGTGTCCTAAGATAAATAAAGGGAAGAAAGTCTCTTCCAAGAAGAAGGGAGAGAAAGCATACAAAGCTGCATGGGATGAGTCAAGTGATGATAGTGAAAGTGGAGAAGAAAATGTAGAATGACTTATGGCCAAAGAAGATGAAAATGAAGACTCAAATGAGGTAAGTCTACTTGATTTATCAAAAGAAGAATTAGTTTCTAGTAGTGAAGAATTACATGACAAATATATTGATTGTAAAAAGAAACTAAAGAGAGTTACAAAAACTAAAGAAGAATTGTAAGCTCAATTAAATGATCTTGCTTCTGAAAAGGAAAGTATTATTTATGAAAATTCTACCTTGAAATCATCTTTTAATGATTGCAATATAAAGTTGCTTACTCTTGAAACGAACCATAATTTGCTTTGTCAAGAAAAGGTTGAATTGCTTGCAAAATTAAATGATATTCAAACTCAACCTATCTTGTGTACTCATTTAAATTATGATTCTATTATCAAGGAAAGAGATGCTTTATCATCCGATCTAGACCAAGCAAATTTAGATATCAAAAAGGAAATGGATAAGATTGCTATGTTACAAAAAGAAATTAGTAGCTTGAAAAATAATGGTGTTCTTGATAAGATCCTAAAGAATTCTTCTGGTCGTATTGGAAGGAGAGTTTTAGGATATGTTCCAAAATCTCATCAACCTAAACCTAGGAAAGCACAAGCACCCAAGACAAAGATCATATATCTACCCAAGAACAACTCAACTCAAAACCTTAGAAAGAGAAATGAAATAGATTCCATTTGTTGTCATTATTGCTTGCGTCTTGGACACTATTCTTTCTCATGCCCATACAAGAAAAAGGACATTGAATTAGTTTGGGTTCCAAGACCCCAAACCTAGCAAACTTGAATGTGATTAAGTTGGGATTTGACCTAAAACTTCATCTTGAATACCATAATGTCTTATCTCAACTGAATGTACTGGTACCTTAGCATATTACAGTAAATTGGAACATAATGAGACTGCTGAAATCAAACAGAAACACACTTGGTCGACAAAGAGTTTGACTGAGATATCTTCGGTCGAGAAAATAGTCGATCAAGAAAGTTATTATTTCACGCATATATCAACCTGTAAAATAGCAACACTCTCGGTCGACAAAATCTTCGACCGATACACTGTTCATTCGAGATATTTGTCGACCGAATGTAATTCTGTTTAGCTTAAAACATTCAATTATTAAATCATGCATCTATATTCAGTTTGTTATTCAATGTCTCTAACCAAAGAGGACCATCACATGGGTACCAAAATCTATCTCTTTTGCAGGATTGGGTGGTTGATAGTGGATGTTCTAAGCATATGACCGGCAACAAAAAGGCCTTTCAAGTATTTGAAGAAAAGAAAAGCGGCACAACCACTTTTGGAGACAATGGAAAAGGAAAGATTTTTGAAATAGGTAACATTGGTACAAATCTTCAAATAAAAATGTTTTACTTGTTGACAGCCTACATCATAATTTAATTAGTGTTAGTCAACTGTGTGATAGTGGCTATGATGTCTTATTCAATAAAACTTGTTGTAAACTATTGATTGAAAACACTAATGAAATCGTTTATGAAGGAAAAAGAATAGGAAATCTATACATACTTAGGCCTAATTCTATGCAAGTCATTATTGGAAAATGCCTTCTTACAAAAGATGAATCCTTACAACTATGGCATAGAAAATTAGGCCATTCAAGTTCCCATGTTATCAAAAAGTTGATTAAATATGATCTTGTACGTGGGTTACCTAAGATATCTTTTGATAAACATGAAAAATGTAAACCTTGTATCCTAGAAAGCAAAGAAAAACTTCTTTCAAAACAAAAACAATGCTTAGCACTACTAGATCATTAGAGCTTATTCGCATGGATTTGTTTGGCCCTATGAGAACTCAATCTATTGGTGGAAAACGATATTGCTTTGTCATTGTAGATGATTATAGTAGATACACATGGGTTCATTTTCTTGCAAACAAAGATGATACAATTCAAACATTCATAAAAATTTGTTCTAAGATTGAAAATCTATTACAAAATAAAATATGTACAATTAGGAGTGATCATGGTGGGGAATTTGAAAATCATATCTTTGAAGATTTTTGTACATCTCAAGGATACACTCATAATTTTTTAGCACCATGCACTCCACAAAAAAATGGCATAGTAGAAAGGAAAAATAAATCTTTACATGAAATGGCTAGAACAATGTTACTTGAACATAATACACCTAAAACTTTTTGCGCTGAAGCAGTAAATACAACATGCTATGTGTTAAATAGAGTAATGATACATTCTCATCTAAAGAAAACTCCATATGAACTCATCTTCATCAAAAAACCAAGAGTTGATTATTTTCATACCTTTGGGACAACTTGTTATATCTTAAATACCAAAGACGATAAAGACAAATTTGATTCTAAATCACATAAAGCATTCTTTTTGGGATATTCAACTTCTAGCAAAGCTTTTAAAATTTACAATACTATTACTAGAAAAGTTGAAGAATCCATCCATATCAAATTTTATGAGGTAACAACTCAAAATGCTGAAAATGAATATGAGGATATAAATGACATTACTGATCAAATAGAAGACTTAACTATAACCACAAAAGACGATCAAAATACTAAAAATAATCAACAAAATGAGACACAACAACATGTTCCTAGATTAATCAAAGATCATCCCCAATATTTAATCATTGGAAATCCTCATGATAAAGTAAAAACTCGATCATCATTTAGAGATTTTGCAAATATGGCATTTGTATCGATCATTGAACCTAAAAAGGTAAATGAATCACTAAAAGATGAATATGGGATAATGGATATGCAAGAAGAACTAAATCAATTCACAAAAAATGAGGTATGGGACTTAGTTCCTAAACCACAAGACAAAACCATCATTGGAACTAAATGGGTTTTTCGAAAAAAACTTAATGAAGCCGGGGAGGTAGTAAGAAACAAAGCTAGATTGGTGGCTCAAGGGTATAATCAACAAGAAGGAATAGATTTTGATGAAACCTATGCACCCGTGGCAAGACTTGAAGCTATTAGAATGCTATTAGTCATATCTGCCCACAAAGACATCAAACTATTCCAAATGGATGTAAAGAGTGCATTTTTAAATGGAATCATACAAGAAGAAGTATATGTTTCCCAACTACCTGGATTCGAAAACCCTGGTAAAAGTGATCATGTATATGAACTTTAAAAGGCACTTTATGGGCTTAAACAAGCACCCCGAAACTGGTATGAAAGACTTAAAAATTATCTATTCGATAATAGTTTCTCAATAGGAAATTCAGACTCTACATTATTCTTCAAAACATATGAATCTGATTTTCTTGTTGTACAAATATATGTTGATGATATCATTTTTGGTGCCTCAAATGATTCCTTATGCAAACAATTTAGTGAAATAATGTAAAAGGAATTTGAAATGAGTCTTATGGGAGAATTAACATTCTTTCTTGGTTTTCAAATAAAACAAATGCCCGCTGGGATTTTCATAAGCCAAGAGAAGTACACTAATGAACTATTAAAACACTTTGGAATGGAAAATTGCAAGCATGCTACCACACTAATGGCCACCTCTGCTAAAATTGACAAGGATGAAGATGGAGAACCCATTGATGATTCCTTATATAGGGTTATGATTGGTAGCTTGTTATACTTAACTGCTTCTAGACCGGACATTATATTTTCCATTAGAATTTGTGCTAGATTTCAATATAAACCAATGCAATCTCATTTTCAAGCCGTTAAACGTATCTTAAGATATCTTGCCGGTACTACCAACTATGGATTATGGTATCCTAAAGATCAATCACTAGATTTAAAAGCTTTTACCGATGTCGATTATGTTGGTTGTCGACTTGATCGCGCGCAAAAGCACAAGTGGTGGTTGTTTCTTATTAGGACGAGCTTTAGTATCGTGGTTTAGTAAGAAACAAAACACATTTGTACTTTCTACCACTGAAGTCGAATATATGGCGGCTGGTTCATGTTGTGCTCAAGTTCTTTACATGCAACAAGTTTTGAATGATTATGGTTTATATTTTCATCTACACCAATCTTCTGTGATAATACAAGTGCTATAAATTTGGCATACAATCCTGTTTACATAGTCGTGCTAAACATATTAAAATTCGACATCATTTCTTACAGGATCATATTTCTAAAAATCACATATGTCTTCATCATGTTGACACTTAAGAACAATTGGCTGATATTTTTACAAAACCGCTTCCTCTTGATCAATTTCAATATATTAGAAAGAAGTTACTTATTACTCCCTTAGATGATGTCTTCTTTGATATATGTGCTCCACACTCTTAAAATTTATAAATTACTATAGTCTCATACTTGCTTTTTATGACTATTACTAAAAACAAGCTCAAACATCCTTCACAATGACCATTCACAGCAGTTCAGTCAGTCTGCAAAAACCTCATTTGAGAACTGTCTCGGTCGACATGTTTGTCGACCGAGAATCACTCGGTTGGTTCCCTTTCTCGACCGACACCCACTGAGTGTATTCTATATATTCTAAGATAGTAATAGCCCCGGTTGACAAAATGTTCGACCTAGAACATCTTAGTGGACCCCCCATTCGACCGATTTTAGATGCAACTTTTAATTTAAAAAAAATAGCACGCAACGACTATTTTTCAAATTCCTGACCAAGAGACCGTTGGCTCGACCGAGAGGAGAGTCTGCAAAAAAGACCGTTGGGGCTCTCGATCGACAAAATTTTCAACCGAGAAGGACTCTGTTTTTCTATAAATAAACCCCCAAACGGCCACACTTCTCACCAATTCACACTTTCACTTCTCTAGCTCCCCTCTAGTGCTCTCTTGTGTGAATTTTCAGCCACTCTCTACCATAGTATTGCCTTGCTTCTCTTCCATCTCATATTCTCAAGATGGCTTCCTCTTCTTCACGTGGAAAGAAGTAAATTGCGGCAAGGAAAGGAAGGACGGTCTCTCTGGCGCTGACAGTCATCAACGACATTCCCTTCAACGACATTGCTGCCGGAGATTGCTACCTCAAGCTATCCTCAAAGACCCCTCTTCCTCGACGTCCGGTGGACGTCAACGACTTCATCACCATCGTTGATTTAGATGAGATCTTTGAGTTGCAACATCTTTCAGAATTCCTTACTCCTTCCTTCCACTCCTACTCCTCCCAAGCCGTGAATGAATTCTATGCCAACCTAACCACAAATCCTGACCATGCTCATTCTTTTTCTTCTATGGTTAGTGGGTTTGATTTTCACTTTTATGAGGAGGATGTTCTTAATATGTTAAACATAGATGTAGAAGAATATAAGGGGTTTATTGATCTAACCATTGGAAATCCTCTTAATAAGCTATCCCAAGATGACACCACCGTTAGTTTGAGTGATATTAAGAAAACCATTTTTCTACCCAACACATCTTACCATGAAGAATGAGATACCTACTATGCAATCAACCTAAAACCCGAAGCTAGGATAGTAAACCTAATTGTTTCCACCAATATTTATCCTAGAGCTAACAAATTAGAGGTACCTACCTTTCACATGTATCTCATTTATGCCATTCTAAGTATCATACCCATAAATTTCATTCGCCTTATTCTAAAAAATATGGTTGAATCTACTGGAAATCCTCCTTATGCCGACTTTGTTTGCCAAATTAACCAACATTGTCTTACGAAAATCCTTGAGGACCTAGGTTTTAAATGTTATAGGAAACCTAAAAAAATTACTACAAATACAGTTGAAAAAATGGGTATTGATTTTGGACATAAAAGGGCTAGGAATGAAGGAGAGCCATCCACTCAAGATATTCCTCCACCTCCTACTATTCCTAGCCAACCCATTGATCACCTATCCAATAACCTTACCTACTTAAATGGAGCTACCTATCACTTAGCAAGACAAATGGACTATACTCATCATGCTATGACCTACATCAACCAAAGAATGCAAACTCTCACTCTAAATAAATCTGACAACTATCCTTATTCTCGTTATCATGGTCCTCTCTACCCTCACAATCCATCTCATTACTACACTCAAGTTCCACCTCCACCATCACTTGACCTCTCCCACACCCAATTCTCACCAATGCAACTTCAAGATATTACTGCTCACTTTTGTTTTGATCGTGTACCCACCTTCTTGGAAGCTTATGCCCTCACCAAGATAGGTGCACTTGACTGACAGTCATTGGTGAAGTACTGATGCGATGATTTTGAGTCGCATTTATAGACTTGTTTTACTTGCGATTTATGTGTTTATTGGTCACTTTGGTGGTTAATATTGCATAATTCACTTACTTTAGTCTATGATTCTTCTCAGTGTCAAATCTCTCTTATTTCATTGTTTTGAGTATAAATGATTACAACAATAGGTTTTTATCTCGGTTGATGTAGTTTTGTTTTGCAATTTCAGGAAAAACACATATCTGCTGCTGTCGATACCATCGACAGCAGTCGATACTATCGACATAGCCACAGGCAGGCAGCCGCAAGGAGCAGTGCAAAGTTGATACCATCGACTGGGAAGTCGATGGTAGCGAGTTACCATCAGGTTGCCAGCGACCATCCAGTCGATACTATCGACCCCAAGGTCAATACTATCGACACATGTAGCTTTAGCGACGGAAAAGGGATAAAACCGATGCCTAAGGGTGTCGATACCATCGACCCGTGTTGATGGTATCGAGTCAGTATCAGGAGCAACGACGAAAAGAAAAGAAGGCTTGCCGATATCACAAGGGGTCGATACCATCGACCCATGTCGATGGTATCAACACCGTCAAATCAGAGTTTGCTTTAGATCGTCTCTAATCCAACAATTGTGATATTTTTGCAACCTAACTCGGTGATTATACCTAATGATGGCGGCCAAGAGCAGGGTATCACGTCATTAGCCACTGCACACTTCCCGAGAAGGTGTGGAGAGAAGAACGGAGCCCAGAAGCACGCCCCAGCCATTCCGGAAGCCGAAGAAGACGTTTTCCACCGCCGAAAGGTTGTAGATCGCGCACTCTATGCCGAGGAATGACTGGATCTTCTCCGTTCAGGGGCTTCATCACTTATTCACGTTTTTCTCCATGTTTCCCCTTTCTTCAACCATGTTTTGCTTTGAGATGAACATGCGGGGCTAATCCCCTTTATCTTTAGGACTGGGAGTAGCCCGGGGAAGCATTGTATGACATTTTTATCATAGTAATTCATAATTTGTCTCTTAAATCCGTGGTATGATTTCGTTTTCTCAATTATATTGTTATGCTTGATCACCATAATGATAATCTAATGCTTTTAATTACTTTGAAAGAAGAATTAATGGTTGAAAAGAGATGAAATTCACATTAATTAACAAACCCCTTGAAAAAGGTGATGTACGGTTAATGGTGGAAACCCAGAGGTTGATTCTAATGCACCTAGTTTAGGGTATATGTTACTACGACGGTGGAACCGACCTAGACTTAGGTAGTGAATTGTACCACGACAGTGGACAATTCTGACTACATGCCACTACCCGGATTGAGAGATGAACCTGATTAACTATGTGGAAATTCATACTATGAAAACCCACGGTGAAACCACAATCCTAAAGATCTCCAATTGAATTGATTAAATTAAACACTTAATCGATTGCTTTGTTTATTTTGTTTTCTTTTATTTCACAACAACTCTCATAACCTTTTTATTGGTCTAACTGATTGCAAGTAGTTAGTAGTAGTCTACCGATAATCCAGTGTCCCTGAGTTCGACTCGGGCCTCACAAGGGCCTATACTACATTGAAGCGTGCACTTGCGTTATACGCACGGTAAAATCGTGTCATGTTTTTGGCACCGTTTCAGGGGACACGACAAATTATCGACACTGCGAGTGCTGCAAGCGGCCACTCTAAGCCACATTTTTAATTTACTATTTTTTTATTATTCTTGAAATTCATCCTTTATCCTTCATATTTAGAAATTGTCAAGCACGGTACTGAACATAAATTACTATTCTGTAGGTACTAGTGCATGGTGAGAACACGTAGCACAGACTACACGCAGTTATCACCAGAGGTTCTACTGCCGGGATCAGACGAGGGGGAAAACAACATTCAAGACCAACTTGAAGATATAGATTCCGATTCTGAACTAGATGCCATGGCAGAAGAGCAGACGATATGGGAGAAGATAAAAGCTTCTTCCTCATCCACTTCAAAGGGGCCAATCAAAAAGTAGGCAGTCAACATTTTGACTTATAAGATTGATCCTGCATTAATAAATTTGGTCAAATCAAATGCATTTCACGGTCTTAAAAATGAAGATCCGGTGACTCATATAAGCCAATTCGTGGAGAATTGTGACATGATCAAAATAGACATGTTTCCACAAGAGACGCTCTATTTGAAGTTATTTCCGAGTTCTCTGGCGGGAAATGCAAGAGAATGGTTACATAATCTTGATGATGAGTATGTGGAATCATGGAACACATGGTTGAAGTGTTCTTTGAAAGATTCTTCCCGCCCGAGAAGACAAATGATCTGATCAGAAAAATTCATAATTTTAGTCAGAAAGCAGGAGAAACTTATTCGGAGACCTGGGAACGTTTTCAGATTATGCTGAGGAGGTGCCCACACCATGGTTTGGACAAGGAAAAATAGGTTAAAATTTTCTATTTTGCTCTTTCCGAGCATGATAGAAGTAATCTGGATCTGCAGGATCGGGGTTTTTCTTGAACAACACTGGCACAAGGTGTTGGGAGATTCTGAAAAACATGGCAAAAAAGCAATCTTGGGGCAATAGGGATGCACCAGAACAAGTTAAAGTTGTAGGTGAGTCTAGGGCCATCAAGGAGCTGAATGAAAAATTGGACCTTCTAGCCAAAAAATTGCTCACCAAAGAAGATGCAGAATCTGATGAGGAAGCCCAGGTCAAATTTATGCAACAACAGGGCTATAGAAACAATGATTATTCTTGGAGGAAGGATAGGAAATTCTCATGGAAGGATCCAAACAACTTCCTACAAGATCCAGATGCAAAGCCACAACCAAGGGCTGAAGACAAGCACCGAGTTGCTTAGTCAAGTGGTGCAGCAAAATCAGGAGATGATGAGCATGTTCAGTAAGCAGTTGCAATCCCAAGGTGAGATTTTGGCTAAATTTGGGTAGATATTGCAAAGCCATGGAGCGCAGATGAGGGCACTAGATACGACCGTGACCCAGATTTCCAATGAAGTAGCGGCCATGAAGCATGCCAATCAACAAAGATAGGCTGGGAATGCAGAGGCTGTTCAAGCACATCATCAAGTAAAGTACATATCTGTGATTACTGAGGCAGAGCCCCCAGTGGTGGAGGTCCAGGACAAAAGCAAAATGGTTTTTGATATGGAGGCTATGCCGAAAATACCGTATCCTCGTAGTCATTATGGATTACTGAGTGGATATTGTCCATTCAGAAAAACCCGCCAAGAACACGTCACACCCACACTTAAGCATGAAGAGAAGGTGAAGGCTATATGTCATGTTGAAGCTGCAACCACTGAGAAAGATGAGCAGCCACAAGTTATATCAGTTGTAAATGAAGTGCCAAAGCCTATGCTAGAGGGTGACATTGAAGCAAGCTTAGGGGAGGAGACCCCGAAAAGCCCATATGTGCCACCTCAGAAGCGTCTAGATGAGGCCGTTGTGTCTTTTCCCGATAGTCCGAGACCGAAGAAAGAGCATAACACTACAGGAAGTTCCTGGAGATGTTCAAAAAGCTCCATATTAACATTCCGTTAGTGGAGATGATAGAGCGGATTCCCGCATACGAGAGGTTTATCAAGGAAATTAGCAGTAAGAAAAGACGGATCAAAGACACAGATGTTTGCCGGGTGAATGAGATGGTGAGCTCAATTATCCATGGGAGTTTACCACAAAAGAGGAAAGATCCAGGAGGCTTCTACATCCCATGTTCCATAGGTGGTCAACATTTTCCACAAGTACAGTGTGACTCAGGGGCCAGTATCAATCTTATGCCACTGTCCACGTTTCAGAAGCTTGGATTGCAGAAACTAAAGAAGTCTGCTATGACTATTGAGTTGGCAGATGGGTCCATTGTAAAGCCATACAGAGTGTGTGAGGATGTGCTTGTCAAAGTCGACAGGTTTATCTTTCTGGTGGATTTCATCGTCATGAACATGCCACAGCTTAAGGGTTGCGAGATGCTATTGGGTAGGTCGTTTCAAGCAACGGCCGATGTTATCACTGCTATTGGGAGAGGTACCTTGAGATTGGGAATTGGCCAGGATTGAGTTGAATTTAAACTACCGAGTGAACCCGTAGGAATTCCCTGTCGAGGAACACTTTCCGAAGCTCCAAGCTGATGAACTTGATTTCGTCTAGCCTAAGACGTTAAATAAGGGCGCTTGTTGGGAGGCAACCCAACCATTGGTAGTTTCATTTAGTTTCTTTCACATTTGTAAGTTAGTTTGGTTTAATTTTGTTTTTAGTGTAAAAATGATACCTTGATCGTTTGTTCAGTGTGCAGGTCTGAGGCAGGGTCGATACCATCGACCAATGTGTCGATGGTATCAACATGGGCACAGTTAGGCGGCTGCAAAAATTTCTCTAAGTCAATACTATCGACGGCCTCGTCGATGGTATCGACCTACCATTAGTAACGTCGAGGAAATCACCAGAAGGGGGTCGATAGTATCGACATGGCTGTCGATACTCGTGAGATCCCTGAAGATATTCAGACAAAATTTGTCTCAGTGAAGTCGATACCATCGACGGGCCTGTCGATGGTATCGACCTGGTTACAAGCAGAAAGCGGCGGCCGGGCTTCGTGAGAGTGTTTGCCCTAAGCAGAGTCGATACTATCGACCCGCATCGATGGTATCGACGCTACACGTCACCAATCTGTGAGAAGAAATCAACGGCGATTGCTAAATCAAGGAAGTCAATCCGTGGGATGGGTCGATACCATCGACCTTTGTCGATGGTATCGACGCGTCATCGATCTGGGCCCCCACATCAGGCTATTGGCATCCCTCGATACTAGCGAAAGACCGGATTGTGCTACAAGTGTCGATACCATCGACCCGTGTCGATGGTATCGACGGGTGCACAGCAGCGACAGCCATGGTTATAAAAGAGAGGGATGGTTTTCATATGACGTCACACCTTCAGAGTCTTTCCCCCCTACTTGTGCTTTGTGCTATGATGTGCGACCGGAGACCTGCCACGAGCATCCAAGGAGCACGATCTTCACCGAGTCTTCACCGAGCAGAGATTGTCTTCTCCGAGATTATCTTCACTGAGCTCCGTCTTCTATTCCTTCTTTCTCGATGACAATGGTGCATACTGCATGAGCATCTTCTTCACGGGAAGTACCCAATGAGATTCCCGAGTTCATTCCTCCGCGACCCGCGTCGATTTCCTAATATGAAGATGATGAAGAGAAATATTGAGCCCACCCACTACGTCGACCGGGACATGGTTCGTTACCTTGGTTTCAGGGCTAATCTCAATTATGTTCTCCAAGGTCAGGTGCACCAAACCAACAGGAGGCCAAATGAAGTCCAATACTACACCGAGGGCCATCCATTTTTCGGCGAGTGGCCGACTTATAAGGAACTCGTGGCGGAGTTCATGGCATCATTGGATATCAATGTGGTGCCTAATGACATGATTGCCACCGACAGAGAGTGGAAGAAAGGGTGGGTGTCGTTCAGACTCTACAACAACAATTACACCCTCACTCTCGACCAATTCAATTCTATATATAACTGGGCTCATCACAACTACCAGCACCGGAGGCCAGACAACAGGACGGACTACGATGATATCTTTGCCCAGCTCGTGACTGCGCCTACGGGCAAATCCGTCAGCTACCACAATGCTGCAGTTGCTGACTTTGAGCATCCGTTTGTGCGGATTCTTCACCTCATGCTCTGCACCACGCTATTTGCTCGTGGTGACTTGTCTCTTAGCAAATTCCAAGAGACGGATTTGTTCTTCCTGCCTAAACTGCTGAAGCGCGAGGAGTGCAATTGGGGCACGTTCTTTTTGACGCGCGTGTTGGCCGTGAAAAGGAGTACGCGGAAGGCTCCTATCCATTTTGGAGGGCTAATCACACCATTGGCTATCTATCTGGGGTTGGATATCTCCCAGCTTACTCCCCTTTCCAGCAGGAGCAAGGTCAACCTCCAGCATCTGCACAGCTCCAACCTCCTCCTACTCCGTGATGGCTTGGCATATGCACATTGCCATGTTAATCACACATATCAAGAATGTGCGCTTCCCGACCCCGTCTTCAACATTGAGGGAGCTCAGCATTTCCGATGGCCCATCATAGCCATTGATGAATCGTATGAAGACGGTGGCAATGATGACAATGATAATGACGGCGACGAGCATGAAGAGGAAGAGGAGGCTTTTACTCCTCTTCGGGCATGAGTAGCACCCCGGAAGCGTCCCCGCATGCATCCGGGTGCATCATCTTCTTCGCAGCATTCGCCACCTCAGCCCTCTCATCAAGGAGAGGATGCCTACTCCATGCAGGGGATGTATACGATGCTGCAAGAGATCCAACAAACCCAACTGCAGCATACAGCTTCATACGCTGGTATTCAGGATACAACGAACTGGCTATTAGATAACCAGAGGGTCATTTTCGAGAATGAGCGCCTCCTCCTTGACAACCAACAAAACATCCACGACAGGTTGCACAGGATGGAGATGCAGCAGTAGCCCTTCTACGACAATTACTGGAGCCAGAATTATTTTGGGGGGTATCCACAACCTCCACCAATGCCCCAATATGATCCGAGCTTCCAGGGGAAATACCCATCTTGGGACCCCACAGCTTCACAGTACCCGCCTCCTCCTGTAGAATAATCAGTATCACTGTTCCACCTTTTAAGGTTGTTTTTGACTATGAGGCCATAGTCGAATTCAAGCTTAGGGGGGAGTGGAACAACTCTATCCTTTATTTTTCCTAGTTTTAGTTTTTATTGCTTTGTCTGTTGTCATTTGTTTCTCTTAGTTTTTAGAGTGATTTTAGGATCCACAATCTATCTAGTGTAATTGTGGATGTCTAATGTCATGTGTCATCTCGTTGCTTGTACATGGGAATCAGGGGCAAAATTTGAAAATTGAAAAAATTTAGTGCTTTTGCAAGCTTGTGTTGTTTAACTTTGAGCACATAACTTAAGGAAATAATTGGGTTTGTCAACTCTAAAATAGGAAATCACAAATGTACATTCCTATGATTCATGAAAAGTGGACAGAACTAGTTGTTTGAGCCTAAACTGACCAAATGATAATGAGACCTTAATTTGAAATAAGAGAGAGAAACCTCTTAATTACTACACAGGTCAGTAAGGAGGGACACATAATATGTTCCAAAGGTTCAGTCAATTAATCTTGTGATCTATCCACTCCATTGTTTTCGTACTCCACCATAAGAACTGGAATTACATTACGATTTCCATCTCTTTGATTGCATCCCATGTAGATAGGTCTTGCATTGCAACTATTTTCACATATCTTTGCATGAAAAGAAAAAAAATATAGAATAGTTATACATGCACATTATCTTTAGGTGCATGTCATTTAGTTGCATAACTATCATTTTGTAGCTGCATTCACATTTTTTGTATATAATACATCATGCATCTTATGTCTTCTGAAACATTAAGGGTGATGAACTTGTTCCATACCTTCTGAATGCTTCAAGTGTATAAGTATGCAACAATAAGTGAGCTCGACAAATAATTCATTGCCATCTATGAAAATAAGGGCTTGGAAATATTAAAAAAAATTGAAAAAAAACAAAGTTTTGATTTTTTTTTGAAAAAATTGATAAGTAGGAATGAGAGGGAGAAAGGAACATGTTCACACTTGCATCCTAAGAAGAATAAGCATGGAGTAGTTTTTTAGATATTCCTTCTCACCTGGAGATGGAATGATAGTGCATGCATCATTCCACCCAAATGTAGGCATTAGGACATTTTCATTTCCATATGCATCATTTAGGTCATTATTGTTTTTATGCATTTTAAAATCGTATAATTCTTCCATTTCTTCCACAAGCCACCCATTCCATCCACCCGTTGCTCGAATTGGTAGGCCACCATGATTTTCTCCTCACTCATTAAGACCAGGAGAGTTGCTTCCATGTAGATGGTAGTTAGGGCGAGCAACGTAGATAGGAGATCACAAGATGCACTGAGTCTGGACTGGAGGATTTTATTATGTTAACTGCCTTATGTGATAGTGTTCATCAATTTTGAGGTAGATATCTTTTATGGATGATTATTGTCGCCTTTAGGGTAATTATCATTCCATGGTTAGTGAGGGCCGAAATGTGAATGTCTGGCGGGGATTATATGGTGATGTCTGTGGTGATAATTTGGTCTTTAGTTGACCCTCGCAATTCTATTCTAGAGTTTTGTTGCTCGAGGATGAGCAATGTTCAAGCTTAGGGGAGTTTGATGCGATGATTTTGAGTCACATTTATAGACTTGTTTTACTTGTGATTTATGTGTTTATTGGTCACTTTGGTGGTTAATATTGCATAGTCTATGATTCTTCTCAGTGTCAAATCTCTCTTATTTCATTGTTTTGAATATAAATGATTACAATAATAGGTTTTATCTCGGCTGATGTGGTTTTATTTTGCAGTTTCAGGAAAAACACGTATCTGCTGCTGCCGATACCATCGACAGTAGTCGATACTATCGACATAGCCACAGGCAGAAAACCGCAAGGAGCAGTGCAAAGTCGATACCATCAACTGGGAAGTCGATGGTAGCGAGTTACCATCAGGTTGCCAGCGACCAGCCAGTCGATACTATCGACCCCAAAGTCAATACTATCAACACGTGTAGCTTCGGTGACGGAAAAGGGATAAAATCGATGCCTAAGGGTGTCGATACCATCGACCCACGTCGATGGTATCGAGTCAACATCAGGCGCAACGACGAAAAGAAAAGAAGGCTTGCCGATATCGTATCGACCCACGTCGATGGTATTGACACCGTCAGATCAGAGTTTGCTTCAAATCGGCTCTAATCCAACGATTGTGATATTTTTGCAACCTAAATCGGTGATTATACCTAATGACGGCGGCCAAGAGCAGGGTATCACGTCATTAGCCGCTGCACACGTCCCGAGAAGGTGTGGAGAGAAGAACGGAGCCCAGAAGCACGCCCCAACCATTCCGGAAGCTGAAGAAGACATTTTTCACCACCGAAAGGCTGTAGATCGCACACTCTACGCCGAGGAACAACTGGATCTTCTCCGTTCAGGGGTTTCATCACTTATTTACGTTTTTCTCCATGTTTCCCCTTTCTTCAACCATGTTTTGCTCTGAGATGAACATGCGGGGCTAATCCCCTTTATCTTTAGGACCGGGAGTAGCCCGGGGAAGCATTGTATGTCATTTTTATCATAGTAATTCATAATTTGTCTCTTAAATCCATGGTATGATTTCGTTTTCTCAATTATATTATTATGCTTGATCACCATAATGATAATCTAATGCTTTTAATTACTTTGAAAGAAGAATTAATGGTTGAAAAGAGACGAAATTCACATTAATTAACAAATCCCTTGAAAAAGGTGATGTACGATTAATGGTGGAAACCCAGAGGTTGATTCTAATGCACCTAGTTTAGGGTATAGGTTACTACGACGATGGAACCGACCTAGACTTAGGTAGTGAATTGTACCACGACAGTGGACAATTCTGACTATAGACCACTACCCGAATTGAGAGATGAACCTGAGTAACTATGTGGAAATTCATACTATGAAAACCCGCGGTGAAACCGCAATCCTAAAGATCTCCAATTGAATTGATTAAATTAAACACTTAATCGATTGCTTTGTTTTATTTTGTTTTCTTTTATTTCACAACAACTCTCATAACCTTTTTATTGGTCTAGCTGATTGCGAGTAGTTAGTAGTAGTCTACCGATAATCCAATGTCCCTGAGTTCGACTCGGGCCTCACAAGGGCCTATACTATATTGACGTGTGCACTTGCGTTATACACACGGTAAAATCATGTCAAGTACTATGATGTTGATCGTTTCCTTGGAAAGGATCCCGAGGTTGATGTCATTCTGAGATCTTTTTAGTGAGGTGTAATCATGTAGTGAGATGATTGTAATCACTTTGTAATGGACTATCTTTCTTTTATGTACTTGAGTTTGTTGTTATCATGATAATATAAAGTGCTTACCTTGTGGCTTGCATTGGACATTTCTTATCTTTGTTTTTCAAATTTGAGTATCATATTAAGGGGGAGCATCACAATTAGGGGGAGTACTAATAATAATCTTAAATTATAATGATTGGCTATCTTTTTGAAATGACAAAGGGGGAGAAGTGATATAAATCAAAAACAAAATTATATAACTCAAAATCAAATGAGTTTCATAATCTCTTGGCTACACATAAAATGTTGCTATATTCCTTAAAGAGTTGGATACTATGTTCCACATCTCTTTGGAAGTAACTAGCACACACTCCATGAATAAACAAGAGAAAGACTACATCAGGTAAATCTCAGGTATGAAACTCATGTCATTTCAATTTCTTTGATTTATATTAGAAATGTGTGTCATCTTCAAAAAGGGGGAGATTGTTGGCTAAATTGGACATTATTATACCCTTTGTTTTGATGATGACAAACATTTCATTCTTGTGGATCTAACTTGTTATATGAGTGTTTCAGGGATAAACAAATAAGGATGTGGATAGTTGAAGATCTAGACAAATTGGAAGATCAACATGCTTAGATGACTTTTATTTTCATGATTGTACTCAATGTAAAAACTTGTACAAGTATATAATGTACAAGTACATAGACATCATGTAAATGAAGCGTTAGATCTTCCCTATCCACTCACAACACTTAGATAGACCCTCCCCTAAGATAGAAGAACTATTACACATTGATACACACACTTAGTTCATGGCTCAACACATTGAAACATGGACTTTCTCGGTCGACAAAGTCCTCGACCGAAACACTCTCAGTCGACAATATTCTCGACCGAGAATAAACCCTACTAGCCGTTAGACTAAGTTAGTGATGTATGGACAAATTGTCATTATTTTGGTATCTAATTTGGTTATTTTCTGTGTCATTTGTGCTTAATTGAATATCTTTTTAATACATATTTTACCAAATTAGTAAAAATCACTTGTGCATCATTTCTTATATTTTTACATGTATTTTACATGCATTTTACATGTTTTAATTATTATAATAATTATTTGATTTTATTCATTGATTATTTTATTGCAGATAATTATTATTTACTGGAGCAAAGTCGATACCATCGACTTACAACTCGATGGTAGCGACATGGCATCAGAGTACAAATATTTTTTACTCCAGATTGAAAAGGAAAAGAACGTTTTACTGTGAAGAAGTCGATACCATCGACTTCCAACTCGATACCATCGACTCAGACGTTGTGGACGAAATTTAAATGTGTTAAATCTAACACATGTTTGTATTAAAAATTGTATTTTTAGGTTTCCTCTTGACCTAAACATGTACGACAGCTATAAAAGGCACCATTAGAACCGCAATTGGGAGATTAATCGGTGGGGGACGATACGGCAGCCGACCGGAGGGAGAAAAGTAGAGGAACCCTACACGGAAGACCTCGGAGGCGTTTTGGCGGTGGAAACGACGACAAATTCTCTCCATCTTCTCCAGATCCACTCTTTAACCCTTTCTCCAATTTACTGTATCTCGAAATTCATGTTTTACATCTTTTTGACTTACTGTGATACCATGTCGTCCATTTTCGGCTAAAAACCGTAATTCTTTAGGATCCGGGAGTAGCCTGGGTAATCGTTGTATGATACTTTTTACATAGTTTATCATAATTTGTCTCTCAAATCCGTGGTATGATTTCGTTTTCTCCATTATATCATTATGATTGATCACCCTAATGATAATCTAATGCCTTTAATTGCTTTGAAAGAAGAATTAACGGTTGAAACGAGACGAGATTCACATTAATTAATAAATCCCTTGAACAAGGTGATGTACGGTTAATGGTGGAAACCCAGAGGTTGTATCTAATGCACCTAGTTTAGGGTATAGGTTACTACGACGGTGGAACCGACCTAGACTTAGGTAGTGAATTGTATCACGACAGTGAGCAATTCTGACTACAGGCCACTACCCGGAATAGGAGACGAATTAGGATAATTGTATAGGAATTAGTACAATGAGAACCTATGGTGAAACCACAATCCTAAGGATTCCATTTTTAATTGATTAAACCAACCATTTAATTGATTGTTTTGTTTTCTTTTATTTTTATTTTCTTTTTCAATCAACTCTTATTTTCGGCTTAGCTGATCAATCCTAATTAGTAATAGTCTTTAACCTCACAACTCCATGTGTTCGATAACTCGGGACTCATAATCCCATATTACTTCGACACGTACACTTGCGTATTACACACACGTTATACGCGTGTCAAGTTTTTGGCGCCGTTGCCGGGGAGTTGGCATGGTTAACACTATGAAAAGTTAGGATCGTCCACTCTAGGCCATTGTATTTATTTTCTTTTTTTTATAATTTTTTTTTCTTCCCATTTTTCATTACATAAAACTTTACTGTTAGTTTAGGCATTGTACATATTCATCTAAATATTTCTTTGTAGTTATTCTTCTTTCATTAAAATAAAAATAAAAAAAGCGCATGGCCCCTATTTGTTTTGAGTGTGGAATTGCACATGTAGGTTATAAATGTCTGAGTCCACCTTCATTACATCATGAGGAAATCTCAAAGGAAATTCATCATGAGCATATTAGGATTTTGGTTCAATATGTTTTAAATCGCAAAGGTCCTATTTCTAATGGAGGATGGGGTAGAATAGAGAAAATGGAAGAAGTTGAGATTGAGGATAAGGAATTAGAGAGTGAGGATAACATATTGGAAGAAGTTTTAGAATCACCTCTATCATGTCCTTCCATTGAGCCCACACCCACACCCACACCCTGGACTCCTAGGATTGATCTTGAATATGATTGGGGATCTGATGAGGAAGATGATGAAAATGATGCAAATAAGGTGGAAGACAATTTTGATACATGTGTTTGGGATATGAGTGAAGGAGAGGAGGATACAGAAGGTGCTTTATTTGATAGTGATCTTAGAGAGGAGGAAGAGAGTGAGGAAGAGGATATTGAGAGTGAAAAGGTGGAGGAATTTCCCATTAACCATCATATAATTCCTTCACCACAAGACCCATCTCTTCATTTCCTTATTGAGGATCCTATATGGGATATATATCCAGATGATAATTTTGAAAGTTTTTGTGAGGATATGAATGAATGTAGAGGAATTGAATTATTAGAAGAGGAGGAGGCACAAAAATTCACCTTTGATATAACCCCACCATTATGTGTAGATAAGAGTGATCAATTGGGGATGGTCATAGAAATTAAGGATCAATCATCACTATACCTTTCACCTCATGGCTATCTATTTCTGCATGTGCTCCCACATCAAGACTTGATTGTAAGTCATGTTCATGTTCATTGCAGTGATAATTTATTATTGAAATGGAAAGTCAACCATACATGCTGGTCTTCTGACTATTATTTGTTTTTTATCATTGTTGCAAGGAACCAAAAGTTTAGAAGGAAGAGGCGGAGAGAGCTTCACCCTCCTCCACGACCACCTGATTATTGTTGATTGACATGTGTCTATCCTAGGACGTTAAACAAGGAAGCTTGTGGGAGCCAACCCACCAATTAGGTTTATTTTGTTAAACTTTCAATTCTAATTTTACATTCCTATTCGTAGATTATGATATAAGTATAAAGGTGCCTTGATATGTGCATTCAGTGTGCATGGATGCATTGATTCGGTACCACCGACTTCACTATCGGTAGTACCGAGTTCTCATCAGTGACATCTTACAAGATGAGCAAGCATAGACACTTCACTGAGCTCGAGTGCTTATTGAGGGCATGTCTTCATGTGGATCCCACCCACCCGTCTTTTGCCCAGATCTGAGCTCACATATCGGTACAATCGTTCCATTTATCTTCCTTTAATTTTGACATTGCGGACAATGTCATATTCAAGCTTAGGGGGAGGAATGGAACGGTGCTTCTATCTTTACCTCTTGCATCTTTTCTTTTTATCATACATCTACATGTTTTTGTTTCAGAAAAATTAGATTTTTCATTTTGTTTTTAGGGTCCACTTCTATCTAGCGTAATTGTGGACAAAATATAAAATTTTGGTTAGGATTAGCCATTTGTTGATGATGTGGTATCAATTCTGAAAATTCTAAATAAAAATTTGAATGTGCTTTTATGCTTTGCACTTTAAGCTAAATTTGCTATGTTTAAGAGTACATAACTGGAGGAATTGTTTGGATTAGTCAGCTTGAAGACATACTGATTGAATGAAAAACCTAACTTAACCCTATGGCTTGTGTTATGACGATGATGTTTGAGTCCAAACCAACCAAACAGTAACATGATCTTTAATATGAATTCTAGAAATAAACTCTAAGGTTACCTTGTTACACAAGTTGATAGAAGAGGGACATATCATGGTTGGGAAAGACATTGTCTCTTAGTCATGTGATCTCATCCACCTTCCATTCATCTTCATTCACCACCATAGGATGATCAAGTTTAATCCAAGTTATTTTCCTCTTGTATGCATTACATGGAATGATAGGAAGCATATAGTTAGTTCATTTTATTATGCATTAGAAAAAGAAAAAAATCATATAATCTCTTTTGAGCATTTGTAGTTTGCATAACAAAATTTCATATAGTTGCATTTGCATTGCATATTTTATAAGGTGTTACATATTTGTTATCTTCTACCATCTTCTATCATGAAAGAGTGTTAAAAAAAGTTGTATCTCCTTACTCCTTCTCCAAATAAAAAAAGCAAAAAAAAACCCAAGCATGAACTGTTCATCTTGCTAAAAATAGGGTAAGAAAGAAAAAGAGTTATTGAAAAAGAAAAGGAAAAAAATAGGAGAAAAGGAGAAAAATGATTTTAAGTTCAATTCCATATTCTCTCTAAGCAACAAAGGAGGGGATTGTGATTACTTTTATAAACACATTTCCACGTATACTCATCATTAGGATGAGACATCAATTGCATGCATCATTCTATAAAAATAAAAAAATAGTCATTAGAAGTCATACATTCACATTTTATCCATCATACAGGTGCATCATATTTTTACTTTTTGCATAAATGATTTGGATTATTCTTGTGATTCCTGATTTCATAGCCACCCATTTTTTCCACCCATTGCTCTGTATGGTAGGCCACCATCACAATTAATCCCCTCATCCATTTTTATTTGGGGATCTGCTTCCAAGTAATTTATTTAGGTAGATCAGAGCAATATAGATAGGGAGATCACATGGTGCATCAAGCATGTGTCCTACTAGCCATGATATTAACTGCTTCATATTGATAGTGTTTTCATTGATCTTATTGTGGACATCTATTATGAACATTATTGATCGTTTTAGAGTAGTTACTTGTTCAGTGGTTGGCAAGGACCAGTTTGGGACCGACTGGTGGAGGGTGGTTAGGAAAAATAATTCATAGGTACCTGTCTTCTTGCTGACTATTTAAAACAAATCTAAGAGTAGTGTTGCTCGAGGACAAGCAATATTCAAGCTTAGGGGTGTGATGTATGGACAAATTGTCATTATTTTGGTATCTAATTTGGTTATTTTCTGTGTCATTTGTGCTTAATTGAATATCTTTTTAATACATATTTTACCAAATTAGTAAAAATCACTTGTGCATCATTTCTTATATTTTTACATGTATTTTACATGCATTTTACATGTTTTAATTATTATAATAATTATTTGATTTTATTCATTGATTATTTTATTGCAGATAATTATTATTTACTGGAGCAAAGTCGATACCATCGACTTACAACTCGATGGTAGCGACATGGCATCAGAGTACAAATATTTTTTACTCCAGATTGAAAAGGAAAAGGATGTTTTACTGTGAAGAAGTCGATACCATCGACTTCCAACTCGATACCATCGACTCAGACGTTGCGGACGAAATTTAAATGTGTTAAATCTAACACATGTTTGTATTAAAAATTGTATTTTTAGGTTTCCTCTTGACCTAAACATGTACGACAGCTATAAAAGGCACCATTAGAACCGCAATTGGGAGATTAATCGGTGGGGGACGATACGGCAGCCGACCGGAGGGAGAAAAGTAGAGGAACCCTACATGGAAGACCTCGGAGGCGTTTTGGCGGCGGAAACGACGGCAAATTCTCTCCATCTTCTCCAGATCCACTCTTTAACCCTTTCTCCAATTTACTGTATCTCGAAATTCATGTTTTACATCTTTTTGACTTACTGTGATACCATGTCGTCCATTTTCGGCTAAAAACCGTAATTCCTTAGGATCCGGGAGTAGCCTGGGTAATCGTTGTATGATACTTTTTATATAGTTTATCATAATTTGTCTCTCAAATCCGTGGTATGATTTCGTTTTCTCCATTATATCATTATGATTGATCACCCTAATGATAATCTAATGCCTTTAATTGCTTTGAAAGAAGAATTAACGGTTGAAACGAGACGAGATTCACATTAATTAATAAATCCCTTGAACAAGGTGATGTACGATTAATGGTGGAAACCCAGAGGTTGTTTCTAATGCACCTAGTTTAGGGTATAGGTTACTACGACGGTGGAACCGACCTAGACTTAGGTAGTGAATTGTATCACGACAGTGAGCAATTCTGACTACAGGCCACTACCCGGAATAGGAGACGAATTAGGATAATTGTATAGGAATTAGTACAATGAGAACCTATGGTGAAACCACAATCCTAAGGATTCCATTTTTAATTGATTAAACCAACCATTTAATTGATTGTTTTGTTTTCTTTTATTTTTATTTTCTTTTTCAATCAACTCTTATTTTCGGCTTAGCTGATCAATCCTAATTAGTAATAGTCTTTAACCTCACAACTCCCTGTGTTCGATAACTCGGGACTCATAATCCCATATTACTTCGACACGTACACTTGCGTATTACACACACGTTATACGCGTGTCAGTTAGCAAAGTAGTTGGAAGTTGGAATCCAACGTTACAACACTTTGACCTTAACCTCCCATTTGGTCGACAAAGAGATCGACCGAGACAAGCTCGGTCGACAAACTTCTCGACCAAGAGTTTTGGACTACACTTTTCAGCACCGAACAACTAACCATTGCAATATAATTAGTGGACACATAATGGCTAGTTGAGCACTAAGAACCCCCTAGAAAGTGTCTAGAACGTCCCTAAGCATATGTAATCCATTCCTATAAATAGGAGAGGCCTTAGGACACCCAATGCATCACTTGAGCATACACAATTGCAACTTGAGAATAATCTTTTGTGATAAATAAGCAAAGTTTCACTTGCAATTCAGTTTCCTTGAGCTCTTCATTAGTGTCTAGTAGCCTAGTATCTCCTAGCCACCACACCACCACGTTCATCTATAGTGGATAGGAGATCAATACGCTTGATATAGGATCAAAGCGTTGTACTCATTGGTAACATTGTTTCTTTCTTCCAATCTTGTTCCTTTTATTGTATATTGTTCTCCTTGACTACTCCTAGGTTGGGGGCTGTTGAAAGGAGGTTCGTGGAGCTACTTCAGGTGGTGAAGGCTGCTCCCGGTGACTTGGAGTTACTTTAGAAGGCTGCCTCAAGGTGAAGCTACTTCAGGTGAAGGCTACTTCAAGGGTGAGCTTGGAGTTACTTTAGAAGGCTGATTCTAGGGGGATTGAGGCTACTTCGGGTGAATGATACTTCAAGGGTGTAGGAAGGTGATTGTATTTTATGTAACATCCTTGCGAGGTAATAAAATAAATCACTTTCAAAATCCCAGTTGGAAACAATCGGGTAGTGGACTGACTACCTTAGATTTCTAAGGTAGGAACCACTCTACATCCTTTGTCTTCCTTGTTTCCTCCTACTTCTTGTTCAAGTATTTAATTGTTCAATTAACTTTAAAAACTCCAAAAAGCTCTATTCAACCCCCTCTAGATCTTTCAAAGGATTTGAAAAAGATAAGTGTAAGGCAATTGAATATTAGTTAAAAAGAGATGATTTCTAATTGTGATTTTTTTGTTGGCCAATGATTATAAATGTGAGATACTTAGACGAAGATAAAATGATTGCAAAATTTTGAAAAGTATTAGGGCTAGTTGAGAACATATATGGAACATATTTTTGTTTCTTGCTATATAAAAGAAATGAGGGGTGCTTAGAATACTAATAGAGAGGGATGAGTGCTTCATAAAGACTGGGATAATAGGGACATAATAGTATTCATTGTGTTACTATTGAAATTATTAGATATGAGAGATTACGAAAAAAATAGAACAATAAGAAATTAACTATTTTGAACATGTTGTGTTCATATTAGTAGGGTATATTTTAGGAATAAATGACGGTAATTCATGTGCACCTTCTAGTATTATTGATATAATATGCTTGTACAAGTAGGTGTTCTATTTTCTCCCCATCCCTCATTTTCTTGGACATGAGATCATTATATAATTAATAAAAATGATCGTTCCCTCGACAATCATGTTTACTATCATCATTGTTCCATTAAATTGTTGTTAAGAGATTACTACAAAAGATGCAATATATATTTTTCTTTCCCTCCCTTGATAAAAGATATACAAATAGAGAAATGTAAATGAATCATTCAAAATTGGGGAGAGTGGAGCAACAAAAATTGGAGGAAAATAGGTAAATTATATGAAAGTGACACAAATATTAGAAAGGAGAAAATGTTATGGAACTATTAAATTTTATTATTAATATTAGTAATATATTATATCTTTCTCTCTAATATAAATATCAATGTGATCCCTCCCTCTTGCTTGAACTGGCTGTCTTCACCATCTCTCTCATGGAAAGAGATTTCTATCTATGTATCTGTCTAACGTGTTAGTTGATATGAAGAGTAAGATAACAATTAATACATGAAGAGAGAGTACCTAAGTATGAAAGCAAAAATAAACGGATAATTAAGAAATAATAAAGGTGGAAATAAACTTGAGAAAGAGTTTAGTTCATTTTGAATCAATCACGATATAATTGGCTAGGAGCATTGAAATGACCAATTTTAATGGCCATGAACTTATATTTTTCTTTTTTTATAGAGATTCTATTCACGACATTGTCGTGGCATGAATCAAAGACCTCTTGGCAACAAGCAAAGGATCTAGCCGTTTGGGCATCCTATGTAGACAACTTGTGTTTTTATTTTGTGTAGTGTTTATATATTTCACAATTAAAAAAATCTCACTTACCTAATTATTAAGAAACCATATCTATCTACGAGCAAATTTTCTTTCTTTTTTCTTCTGTCAATAGGGTTCCATTAGCTACGATTATACCCGTTATCTATATGGCAATGTAACCTTTGATTTATTAGTTCTCGACCTTCCTTATTTTTTCCATGTGTTTTATTTTCCTATATTCTTATCTATGACTCGGACAAAAAGGATAAATATAAATGGATTGATATATTTAGGAAGTCATCAATTACTATCGTATGTGCATTGACCACATAATTTAACAAAACACAAACTATTTAATTTATTGTTACAAGGAGATCCAACTATCAATTAACATGCTTATGAATTCTTTGTACAACAATAATATAAGAATTGCCAAGTTCTGTAAAATTAGACCAAATGTACAATCATTTTATGAAGATGTTTGCTTTGAACAAACTAAGACTTTTATGAATAGAGCACTAAGTCAAGACTCCACTGTACATGAAAACTGAAACTAAGAATGTCGCTAACAAATAGATGTCCCCTAGCGTAGAAGTAGGAAGAACAGAAACATGTGACTTGTAAATATATTGATTTTTTTGTACCATACATGCTTGCAAGACTAAACTATTTGCATTGGCCACATTTTTTAGAAAAGGATAAAAGTTTTACATTGTCCTTAAAAGAAAAGCCAACTATTAGCTTATTAATCGTGCAACAATAGTTATGATAAGTTCGGGAAAAAGACACCGTTGATATAGCAAAAAAGAAAACTTGGAGTTAGATATAAAATAGTACATGAAGTCAATAACTACCATATTATTGAATGCACATGAAGTAAAAAAAACTTAGTAGATAAAACAACGAAGAGAGACGTCATATTTACTCGCGTAGTCAATTAAAATAAAGTAATATATATGAAGATGACCTTTTGAGATGTGCATACATTGTCCATAGTATTGAATGCCTATTATATTACTGAACGTACCAAAAATATTTTGAATATTTCCTTATATCTTTTTTTAAGCTAAATGACCGACTACGAGGAATTCAGTAATACATTAAGGGCCCGTTTGGTTTACTGGAAAGGAAGTAAACATGATGTGAAAAAGGCAAGTATAAGAGAGTATACGTATGGGATCGAAGTTTCTTTTTCCGTTCCTATGTTTAGATGCGACGAGGATAGCACTAGTGATTGGTAGAGAGATGGCCCTTTTTATCAAAATGAATAAGCAGTTCTGAAGAATTATATCACGCGCAACATGACGGAAGATAAAAAAAGCAGCGAGGAAAAGGTTCTTTCGCATTGCTTCAGTTGTTTTGTACGGGAAGTTCACAATGATTAGAATTATGATGCATACTTGAAATTATTTAAGAATCATACCCATATTTGAGGAAGCCTCCATGACCCTAGTCCGATGATGAGGAGATCAATGACACTAACAGTGACACAGAGTGACGAGCAACAACAACAGTGGCTGCAACAACCCATCCTTGAATGAGACGCTTAGAAAAGACGTTCGGAGCGGGACGAATACCCTGAACGGAAGAGTAAGACGATATACACTTAGGGCTAGTTTGGTTGGGTGTAGTAGGATGCAATTGTGTGAGTTTGCAATATAAAAATATACATCAAACACGCACTTTGTCATCCGGCTACACCCTACCAAACAGGCCCTTAGTTTATTGAGAAAGGGGGTTCTTGATTTCTCTCTCCTATGGATTTCCCAACGGATGGTTGTTGGTCACAGAATAACATTCTTGAAGAGACGACCAAAATCCTTTATATAATAAATATATTGTCTCTCTTTCTATCATGAAGAGACAAAATAGTTATGGAAACTTGCTCAACCCAACAGATGCATCTCTTCAAGAAAATACATAATAATAAATATATACATAATTATTTTGGGCCATACTAAAAAGGATATTTTAACATTTTCCTACTTGGTCAAAATGTCATGGCAATAATATTTATTAATTTTCAGTTGATGCTTAATATAATACTTCTACACATGAGAATAATATATGAGTCATAGCGGTTGATACTTTAAAATAGAGTACTTCCTTCTATGCACCACAATATCTAAATATCTCATATGTAATAATATAAACTTTATGACTAGATTGAACTCACACCTATTCCTTGGTCCAACATTATGTCGAAACTGACATTTTAGTATTGAAACATAAATAACGAGTCAAATATGTGATCACATAATAAATATTACATTGTCACATCACATTAACCATTACACATTAAATAACTTTATCGGACTCATATTCTTTACATGAGATGTATAAAATCCTGAAACTAGCCCTTTTGTAAGAGGATCTAAAATCATATATTGTGTACCAATGTGATCAATCGTTATCATCTTATTGTCAACTCGCTCATTGATAACATAAATCTTTATATCTGGGTGCCTGCATGCAGTGGTGCTTTTATCATTATTAGCAAAAGTGACTGGAATTTCATTATCACAATATATGTGTATTGGGTTATGAATTGAATCAATAACTTTAAGATCTTCTATCATATTCTTAAGTAAAATTGCTTGTAATGATGTTTCATGGCAAGCTATAAGCTCAGCTTCCATAGTGGATGAAGCTGTAGTCTTTTGCTTGACACTCCTCCATGATACTGTACCACCAACTAGTAGGAAGATATATCCTATTGTAGACTTCCTACTGTCTAGACAACCAGCAAAATCTGCATCTGAATATCCTGTAACCTCAAGGTGGTTTGTCCTTCTATATGTAAGCATATAGTCCTTTGTTCCTTGCAGGTAGTGCATCACCTTCTTCACAGCTCTCTAGTGGTCAATGTCTGGGTTACTTTGATAACGACCAAGCATTCCGGTAGAAAAAAGCAATGTCCGGTTGGGTGCATATCTGGAGATATTGTAGGCTTCCAACTGTAGATGCATATGGTATCTTCCTCATTTCATTCCTTTCAATGTTATTAATAGGACACTGCTTGGAGTTGAACTTATCTCCTTTAACTATAGGTGCAGGTTCAGCTGAGCAATTTTTCATTCCATATTTCTCTAAAACTTGAGATATATAAGCCTTCTGGGATATTCTAAGTTTGTCTTTAGCTCGGTCTCTATGAATCTCCTTATCGAGTACATACGTGGCCTCGTCTAGATCTTTCATCTCAAAATTAGAAGAAAGAAACGCTTTGCTCTCATGTAATATACAAATGCTATTACTATCTAGTCAAATGTCATCCACATAAAGAATCAATATTATAAACGTATTCCCACTGACCTTGAGGTATGCACACCGATCAAAAATATTAGGTTTAAACTCAAAAGTCAATATTATGGTGTTAAAATTTATATACCATTGTTGGGATGCTTGTTTAAGTTCATAAATTGATTTCTTTAACTTGCAAACTATATGACTTCTACCATTATCAATGAAACCTTCTGGTTGTTCCATATAGACTTCTTCAAATAAATCCCCATTCAAAAATGTTGTTTTCACATCCATTTGGTCTAGCTCAAGATCAAAATGAGCCACTAAGGCCATGAATACTCTAAAGGAGTCCTTTGATGAGACTGGAGCAAAGGTCTCTTTGTAGTCAATGTTGACCTAGAGGTTATACATTATCCATATTTTGATAATGACTTAACCATTCCATTCATATGTATCTAATATGTGTATTCAAGATTTATTTCAGGTGTTAGGTACATGAAAAGGATCAAATTACACAAGCCCTAGCTTGTCAAAGTTCAAGTCAAAAGCAAGGCAAGTGTGCTAATAAGGAAATCCATTCAAACGACCTTAGAATATTTTTGTAATCACTTGTATTGATGATATGACTTGTAACTAAGATGAGAAAAATATGTGGGACACTTAATACCAAGTTTTAGTCACTTTTTAATCACTTTAGAAAATTAATCACATGCTATTGATCGGTCGAGTTCCAATCTCGACCGATCCCTTGGATCAATTTTCTAGAGAGTGCATAGGTCGAGTTGTGCATTCACAGAACTTGACCGATTGGGCTACTGACCAAATGTGATTTTCATTGGTCGGTTGAGTTTCCCCAGGACAAACTCTACCGATAGTTTGAAAATTGGGTTTGTCTTCTAACCGATTGGTCGAGTTACCTTTATTGAATCTCGACCGAATGTACTGTACAGAATTTGCAGAAAAAGTGATTCTAATCGTTGGTGACTTGTTTAGACGAAAATAGATCTGTTGCCTTGAGCAAAAACAACTATAATTTGGCCCAAGTGTTCCCCAACTCAAGGGAGAACCCCCAGCTATAAATAGGACCACTTGGAGTTCATTCCAAGGTTTCTCATTCAATACATACAAGGTCATTGCTATAGTTGAGTGTGCTACCACCCCTTGAGCCCCTTTCTCTCTCTAGTTTTACACTTCATTTCGTGATTTGTGAGTGAGTTAGGATTATTGTAAGAGAGTTCCACCTTTTTGCATGTAAAACTCTCAATCTTCCCTATCCCCCTCTTTGATGAAGAAAATCTGAAGCAAGCTCCATCGAGTGAAGAAGGAGTTGTAGTTGGTCCTCTTCAAGGTTGATGAAGAGGTGGTGATCTTCTCCAGGTGAAGGAGAAGGTAAAGGCGGAAGATCTAAGAGGAGAAGAGAAGTCCTTCAAGGCGGAAGACTTGAGCTTGAATGGGTAAGACCTAGGTGAAGGTTGAAGATTCAAGCTAAGTGGGTAAGTTCCTTGTTAAGGTAGAGATCTCCTTGTGGTTGGATGGATAAGTCCTTTGGTGGTCTATTGTTGTAAATATCTGTGGTGATATAATAGAGAAAAGCACTTGCAAAGTCCTAGAGATTGACCTCTCTAGGTAGTGGACTGACTCACTTCTAGTTTGAAGTATGGAACCACTCTACATCCCTTTGTCAAGTGCTTGCTATCAATCTCTCTCATCCTTTCTATGCTTGTTAGATAGGACTTCAAATTGCCATTATGCTATTGCTCCTAATTGATATAATTTGAAGGTCTAATATATTTTGTAAGAAATTTTGTAGCTCTATTCACCCCCTTCTAGAGCCCTTAGATCCATCAAGTGGTATCAGAGCCAAGGATCTTCTCTAACAATCTCCCATGAGATGAGAAGATGGGCGACAAGCTACTTGGTTCACTCAACTTAGAGGGAGGCTTCTCCATGCACCCTCCAATCTTAGATGGCACCAACTTCCTCTATTGGAAGAGGCAGATGTAGTTCTACATTCATGGGATGAACTTTCACATGTGGAAGGTGATGGTCACACCATACAAGAAGCCTACCAGAGTTGTTGCAACATGGAGTGAAGCTTCTCTCAAGGAGGGTCAACTCAATGCAAAGGCAATTAGCATCCTCTATGCAACCTTCACCCCCATAGAGTTCAACTGGATTTCATCATGGGATACCGCCTAAGATATTTAGGATAAGCTGTGTATCACTTACGAAGGCACAACGCAAGTCAAGGAGGCAAAGATCTACATGTTGAATAGCCTCCTATAGAACTTCAAGATGGGCAAGAAAGAAGGCATTGCAGAGATGTACTCAAGGCTTAATGTCATCATCAACGGGCTCGCTGCATTGGGCAACACTTTGGATAGAGGCATCATCAACTGAAAGATCTTGAGAACTCTTCCAAAGAGATGAGAGTCAAATGTCACCTCCATTAAAGAAATGAGGAGCCTTAGTGACATCCCAACTGAAGAACTCATTGGCAATCTTCAAGCCCATGAGCCTAGAGTTGACAAGCAAGAAGAAGAAGCTAAGCAAGAAGAGAAGGAAGCCAAGAAGATCAAAGATATTGCTTTCAAAGCACAAGTGGAAGTTGTTATTCTTCAATAATAACTTGCATGCCAGGCTTTCCCCCCTCCTCTAGTGAAGATGAAGGCCCTAGTGAGCATGAAGCCAACTACATCAAGGGAAAGCACTTTAAGGGAAAGCAAGCCTCCTCCTCCTCTACTCCTAGATGATACAAGTGTGGTCAAAAGGGGCACTACAAGAGTGAATACCCAAAGTCAAGAAATTCACACCACAAGAGTATCTCAAGGAAAGAAGAGGACTACAAGAAGGAGAGCAAGTACAAGAGGAAGGACAAGAAGGAAAAGAGATACAAGAATGCAGCTCATGCGGCTTGGGAAGCTTCATCTTCAAGCAGCTCTAGCTCCGAAGAAGATGGAGAGTGCCACCTTGTCCTCGTGGCCTCTACAAGTGAAGTCATTGGTGAGGTAAGTGAGGTAAGCTTGCATGAATTGCCTAAAGAAGCTATTATTGACATGCTTGTTACTACCCGTTCTTCTTTTGCTAAATGTAAATCTAAAAGAAAACGGTTAGGTAAAATTATTGATGATCTTTATGCTAAGCTTGAAATTTTGAAATTGGTTGAGAAAACCAACCTTGAGAGTATTGATGATTTGCAAGGGAAATATCTTGATCTTGAACTTCATTTGAATGGGGTTGAAGCTGAGAATGGTATCTACCTTAAGAACATTGAAAAACTTAAAGAAGAGAACCAAAATTCCCTAAAAGAACTTGAATTGCTTAAAACTGAAAATGTTGAATTTAAGTTGCTTATTGATGCCCATAGAGAAGACAAAGATGTTTATCTTAAAGAGATTCAAATGGTAAAATCTAAAAATGCTAGGTTGCTTAGTCAAGTTAATGATCTATCTTCTAGACCTTTGTTGCCTAGTGATAATGTAGTTGCTATCTCTCTTAAAAGGGATTCATATCTTACTAAAGCTTTATGTCTTGAGGCTGATCTTGTTCATGTTAGGGATGGCATATCTAGTTTATCTTCTACTATTGCTTATTTGAATGATGATAACCATAGATTAAGAGCATCCCTGTAGAAATTCCTCTAAGGGAAGAACCCCTAAATGAAATCTTTGATCACTCTACCCAACAAAGTGGTACTAGTGGTTTGGGATTTGTAGGGGGAGCCTCAAAGGGCAAGAGAAAGGCCAAAGGTAAGAAAAAGAGCAAGGAGATCTCTTTATTTGTAGGAGAATCTTCGGACACTAAGAATCCTATGGTTTGTTCTTATTGCAAATGTGATGATCATTATTCTACTTATTGTCCTTACAAGCCTAAGGGGACCAACCCAAAGATGAAATGGGTCCCCAAGTTAACTCTGGATCCCAAAGTTTGAGTTGGGAACCGACATTATCCTTTCTTGTAGGGAAAAGATAGATGGGTTGTTGATAGTGGCTGCAAAAAGCACATGACGGGTGATATAAGCTATTTCAATAATCTCACAAAGAAGAAAGGAGGATCCGTCACCTTTGGGGACACCAAGAAAGATAAAGTCAAAGGTGAGGGTGATGTAGGTGAATCCCTATGCATTAAGAATGTTCTTTTAGTGGATGGCCTACATCACAATTTAATAAGTTTTAGTCAACTTTGTGATAATGGTTACCTTGTTCTATTTATTGCTTTTGAATGCTTGATTCTAGATTCCCTCATCAAGTTATATATAAGGGAACTATAAGTGGTAATATTTATGTTATTGTTCTTAACTCTATTAAGCATGTGGCTGGTAGATGCCTTGTAGCCAAATCGAATGATATTTCTCTTTGGCACCGCCAGCTTGGTTATGTAAATATGCATCAATTAAAGAAGTTGAGCAAAAAGGACATAGTCAAGGGACTTCCTAAATTGGATTTTGAAAAGGATGAGGAATGCCAACCTTGTACACAAGGAAAGCAAACCAAGTCCTCCTTCAAATCCAAAGGAGTCCTTAGCACTAAGAGAGTTCTTGAGCTTCTTCATATTGATCTATTTGGACCAAATGAGAACTCAATCGCTTTGTGTTCCAAGTATTGCTTTGTTATTGTTGATGATTTATCTAGATATACTTGGACCTTCTTTCTCTTTTCAAAGAGTGATACGTTTGATGTTTTCTCTAGTTTTTGCAAATGAGTTCAGAATGAAGCTTCTTGTCAAATTGTTTCCATCCATAGTGACCATAGAGGAGAATTTGAAAATGACATTTTGAGCATTTTTGTCACGAATCGGGTTATGCACACAACATTTCTTCACCTCAAACACCTCAATAAAATGGGGTTGTAGAGAGGAAGAATAGGTCTCTACAAGAGTTGGCTAGGACCATGCTTCTTGAGTATGATACTCCTAAAAAGTTTTGGGCTAAACATGTCTGTTACACCCCGATCTCACAATTTCCTCAAATCATGAGATTAGGGCATAAGATAAGATTTATATGTGACACAAAGAACATCCTTAACGTTTACTTTTTTTTTCTTTCTTTCTTTTAAACTCTTGATTCCCCGCATTGAACCACATAACATCTTAACAAAGGAATCTGAACATTTCTTTTACTAATCAGACTTTAATAGAAAAGATACATGTATAAACATTCATGATGTCTCTCACATCTTATGCACATAAAACTTGCTAATTAGCATACATATCAAAAGGGGAACAATATTACACATCGTAAATACAACTCTCTCTCTTAACTCTTACTGAGGACCTAGAGTGACAAGGACCGACTGACTCAACTAATCTTGTACTTAACTCTTGTAGCAGATCTACACTGATGCTCTGACCATCTTCAAGTCCACGCGGTTAATCCTAAAAATGTTTGAGTAGAGGGGTGAGCCTACTCGCTCAGTGAATGAGTACTTCAAGGAAACAGACTAATGCACTAATGAGATTACATATATAATTTTAAGTAAACGATATGACATTTAACAACAGTAAATACTACACTGAGCAGTTCTAAAACAATATAACTGAAATAACAAAGAATGTAAATATTGCATCCAAAGCATAACTACTAGAAGACTATACTCTAGTCTTCCTTAACTCTTTCATTTATAAGGAACTCTGTGAACCTATATGATCATATTTTAGATTATGCCCTGATCTATGCAGTGTACTCTGCATAGAGACTCGCAGTGCACTACGACCACACCGTACAAGACTTAGCGACACACCCGGGAAATGCTAAGTCTGACGCCAGCCCTGCTCTGCCACAGGACCCCAGGCTCATCGGCCTTCAGGCTCATCGGCCTCACTGCACTACATCGAGTGCTCTAGACTCCTCCTCTAACCTGAGTACACAGGCGGAGAGTCTCACGGGGTTACCTCCATGACTCCGCACGGATCTTGTTGCAATAACCCCCAATTTTCTCCAGTGCCACCGTGACATCGCACGCGTTGTTGTTGGACACTGGCTCTCTGTCCTCGTGTCTCCATGACTCCGCACAGATAATGTTGCAACACGAGTTTCACCCCTAAGAAGCAGATCTGTCAAAGGGGTTCTACGGTGTTCAGGGCACCTAAGTCTAACATTAACATTATAGGTACATTTTAAACAGAAATCATGACTCATTTAACATTTCTTACAAGGCTCACACGGCCTGCCATATCATATCATAAGCAACATCATAACTCATGTATTCAACATATATCATATCTCAATAACATCCCTTTCTAGGGCATGTCATAACTCATCACCTGCAATTTACGAGATATGTATTGAAAATAAGGAGCCCTGCAGTATATAGATATCATCTCAGAGAGAACAAGCATATAAAGTTAAATGCACTAGAAACATACAATTCAACAATTAAGCATCACCACATCTCATATCGAGACCTTTCATATTACCATAACATGATTCATTGAACACCCTATCCTTAGGGTTTCATTTGCTTTATTCATTCATCACATGCCAACACCCTACTCTTAGGGTTTCATTTGCCTCATTCACCTTTTCATTTGCCTCATTCACTTGTCACATGACTCTCATAAGAATTTCATAGGATATAAGCATTCACTAAATAAAGATTGTTTCCAACAAATCATATGCAATCAATATAGACATGAAACCATGGAAATTTAACTAAATTTAGGTTTTCCATATCATTCACTGAGATATCATGTATTCAGAATAAAATTCAATTAAGATAACCCATGAGGTACATCCTAACCACTTATAAGATTACTAGTCCTTTTCAATAAGGTTGAAACTCTAGAGATATCTTAATTAGGTTCAACCCTAATTTCATCATATGGTATAAATATGAAAAGCATTCTTTCTAGGATGTGTTGTATACGTTTCTGATGTGGATCTACCATCAAAGAGTCATTCAAACAGAGAAGGAATCCATATCATATCAATTTGCAACAACTGAAATTAAACGGACATTTCAAGGTTTAGAATCACATATCAAGCAATTAGGGATTTGGATGCTATAATCAAATTTCGTGCATTATACTGTTTAAAGGAAGAACCCACTCACCCTAAGGTGTGAAAACACCTCAAAACTGCAGCTCAACTCAGGGAATCTCAAACTCACATCAAATCCCTAGCAAATCTCCCAATTCTTCTTCCATTCAACTCGGGAACCTTGAAAATGAGGGATTATGAAGAAAGGGTGAGAAAAGAGGGAATTTCGACATCATCTTGGATCAAATCAGAGCATGGATGGAATCTTGACATGAGAGAGAAGATCCACCATAAAAGTCTATGCAAAGAATCCAAACTTACTTGATTTCACCTTCCTGGAATCGCAAAACCCTAATTTAGCAATTCCCCCACTTTCTTCTCTCAAACCCTAACTCTCCCTCTCTCTCTAGGAGCTCGTTTCTCTGGAATGAATGACGAAGAATGAGAGCTGTGTGTGTGTGTGGTCGATCATATAAGTCAATTTGAGCTGCTTGGGTCAATTGCATATTGACCCAACACTCAACTTTAATTATATTGGCTGAATATTCAGTTTCACAATAGCTTCTGTAATTCGCCTACTGAATAGCTAACAGAAGCTCCAAAATTATGGAAATTTTATATGTTATGTATAATGGAGTTTCAGACCTCAAGTAAAAATTTGAGATCATTTCTAGTTACCAATAATTAATTAAAAATCGAACAGTGCACTGCTATATTGCAGTCTGCAGAATATTCGGCCGAGTTTGTCCTGCACAGATATCGACCGACACCCTTACTGTAGGGATCAAAAAGTCATCCAAAAATTATGAAAATTTAACATAGTGTCTAAAACTGTGTTTTTCAAGTACAGTTAAAATTTGAGATCAATTGGATATACCAATAAAAAGATAAAATTCAATTACCACACTGCTGTATAAATCTGGAAATATGATCGGTCGAGTTTGAAACTCGACCGATAAATAGTTCAGAACATTCTTCAAAAATTTTGATATTTTCCAATGTTGTTCAAATTTTATATATACAAATCATATACAAATTTTAAGTAAATCAGAGTTACACATAAAATACTAAAAATCATTTAGTGAGACATTCTACTTATCAAATTCTGTATTCATATGTCATCAAAACCCTATTTTGGGCCGATTAGGGTCTATGCTTCTCAAACCCTAATTCTCAAGACAAAAGAACATTTAGACTTCTTATCATAGTTAAAACATCCTAATTGTGTTATCATCATTAATTAGATTTAAAGAGTGATCAGTCTAATTAATCATGTAATCATCTTGGTAACCCTAGTTTACCAATTAGGCTCAGATGGGGTCGTAACAACTCTCCCCCCTTAGAATGTTTCGTCCTCGAAACATAAACCTACAAGAAAGATACATTCAAGGTTATTCTAAGCTTCTAAAGCCTTCAATGTCATTATATTCTTGTATTTCATACCTGAATGTAGTTTTCAACATTAGATCTTTTAATTCTTTACTAAATCACAACATATTTCAAATAGTTCTCAATGATATCAAGCAAATTCTTTATGCCACAGTCAAACATAGAATGCAAAGATAAACCACCACGCTTTCTCTGCACAACTCTGATACAACTATCTCAACTTATGCGGCTCAGAAAGTTCTATTGTTCTGTATCACCTTTAAGTGACAAAAGCGAGTTCACCATGCTATTTTAAACTTTAATAAAGTGCTATTCAAATAGCAAATCAGTCTTGAATTAAAAGACTATATTCAATAATCAATTGCACAATACTACTCTTGGCATCCCCATTGGGTCATGGATGCATGAGGTGAAGCATTACCACCTCATTCCATACTATCATGTTTCGATCCTGGGACCTGTGGGTTATGGGCCCACACACAATTCAAAGTGTAACCATCATATTATATCATTTTAGGGTTTCAACAATAGTAATAAGGTAATCCACAATTGTATCAGTCATTCAAGCATTAATCATACTCAATTACCATCACTCAGTTGTATTAGAGCTAGGTATAACAAGCTACACCTCATTAGGGTTACTTGTCCAGACAATCTGATTATCACCCCTTTCTATTAATATGAGTGAATAAGTATGACTACCTTGTTCAGAGTATCTCTCCATGTGTTCTGACATCATCCAAACCGTATCACCATATCACAAATACACAATAGTAAGATGCATATCAGGTATGAATTACTACAACTATCATACGCCTTTAATTTAACATATAGCTTGCAGAAATACACTGAAATCATATGTAGAACCAACTTTCATACCTTAATATGCCTTCAACAAATCATACATGTAAAAACAAATTCACATATTACACAAAGCTAGTGTTTTCCCATATCTCTCTGCTCATTCATTACTTCTTTACTTTTTGCTACCTATCCTTTTCATATGATTATATACAATAAACATCATTAACATTGAAGCATTTAAGATAGGAATAGATTATTCATCATTCTTGCTATCACACAAGAATTTATTTCTTATCGCACTTCATCATATTGTATGTCACTATTACATTCACTAGATGACCCCACCAAGGTAGTTATGCACCGTATATGATTCATTTTCTCTTATCATTTCATTCCCACCTTACTCTCATTAAGGAATATATGAAAGAGAAGATGATTTTAAGACTTGGAATACTTGTATTTAAACATTCCCTTAATACATTCTCGTATGTAGATTTACTTAGTTATCAACAGAGATATTTGATTAATTAGCACTTGCTTGAATCTCACAACCTCTTTATTTTATAACTTCTCCATCATATTTCAAACCCTATCTTATGTTTCATAGTCCTCTTACCATATACTACTCTTTAACCCGTCATCTTTAATTCTAAATTTTTCTCTTATGTCCATGTTGCTTATTCATATGTATGGTCATGTATACCATGTTGCACATATTTCCTCCTTTATCTTTATACTATTGCGAAGTTAACGTTCTAAATTAATAGCCCTTCTATTAGTTTTTCCTCATGTTGAATACATTACATATTCTTCATTTTTAAATCAAGTGGATCATGCATGGGTCAAACATAGTTTCTCTTTCAATCAAGTTTTTCTCTCCTGAATACAGTCTACCTTTGTATGACTTATTCATTTGTTAAACTACACCTATGTTCTTTGCTTAGAAACTAGTTTGTTGTTCTAGTCTTATGAATTACATGTTCATACGATCCTCTTCACTTTTACTCTTTTGAAGACTCTTTACTTCTATGGACCTATTGAATGCTCAACCCTATTCTCTACTTAGCCTTTGCTTTAGAGTTCATAAAAGCATTATACTCTATTCTATGATTCATTCTTCATGATTGATTCTTGCTATCTTGAACCATACATACATTTCACATATCTTTTCTATATTTCATATGTATAGTTCATATAATATCAATCAATAAACTGATTATGAATCTCATATCATGTTCCTTTATTCCCAATTAAGGGTTTCTCATATGAGGCCCCAAAATTGAACCTCATATATCAGTTTCAACTAATTCTTAGTTGTTCTGATCTTGCCCATATGTTTCAACATCTTACTGTATGTACATTCTTACTCTGATGTGGGTCTAATTATTCAAATTCTATTCTTATTATACTATTGATAGGATTCATTAGATCCTAGTAACGCATCTTGCCAACCGGACCAGGCCAAACCTGAAGTCCTGGAGCCAAGAACTACAAGAATTATATTCTTCCTGAACTGCCACTCACAGCTCAGAAACTCGGCCGATTGGTCAGAAACTCGGCCGATTGCTTCACAACTCGGCCGATCCGCTTGAAACTCGACCGATCAACTTGCTGTTTGATTTCCTGAAAAAGAAACTCGGCCGTATTACATACAACTCGGCCGATCAGTTTGCTGTTCGATTGCCTATTAAGGAAACTCGGCCGAATCGCGTACAGACTGAAAACCTAAACAGACCTGCTGATGTCAATTTCACTCGAATCAGAGGGCAAAACCATAGAAACAAAAGCTCATTCAAAGGTCAATTCTAATCTACTTGTTACAAAGAATGAAATCAATAAATGCTACAATTGCATAGTGTACAACAGATATTAAAGACCCATATTTCAAAGTATTGAATATTTCAATTCAAACATATAAGAGCATTTCTATACATTTCCAACAAAAACAACATTATGAAATGTAAGTTCTATCTCCTTTTACATTTATGCTCTTAATTCTTGTTTCTTTTCTCGTTTTCTAACCCTAACATTTCTAGGGTTCCTCTCTAGCCCATTCTTCCACTGTATACCTGGCCAGGGTATACGTGAGAGAATAGACAGAGAAGCTTGTACTGGCTGATCCAAGTACTCAGATATCGGGCCAGGATATCCAAATACTCAAATCCCCAAAGCTAACATCAAACATCTCCTATCTGCCACACTTAGTACTCTAACTTACTAACTTAATGGTCCTTGACAACTCACCCTAAGCTCTGATACCAGCTGTTACACCCCGATCTCACAATTTCCTCAAATCATGAGATTAGGGCATAAGATAAGATTTATATGTGACACAAAGAACATCCTTAACGTTTACTTTTTTTTTCTTTCTTTCTTTTAAACTCTTGATTCCCCGCATTGAACCACATAACATCTTAACAAAGGAATCTGAACATTTCTTTTACTAATCAGACTTTAATAGAAAAGATACATGTATAAACATTCATGATGTCTCTCACATCTTATGCACATAAAACTTGCTAATTAGCATACATATCAAAAGGGGAACAATATTACACATCGTAAATACAACTCTCTCTCTTAACTCTTACTGAGGACCTAGAGTGACAAGGACCGACTGACTCAACTAATCTTGTACTTAACTCTTGTAGCAGATCTACACTGATGCTCTGACCATCTTCAAGTCCACGCGGTTAACCCTAAAAATGTTTGAGTAGAGGGGTGAGCCTACTCGCTCAGTGAATGAGTACTTCAAGGAAACAGACTAATGCACTAATGAGATTACATATATAATTTTAAGTAAACGATATGACATTTAACAACAGTAAATACTACACTGAGCAGTTCTAAAACAATATAACTGAAATAACAAAGAATGTAAATATTGCATCCAAAGCATAACTACTAGAAGACTATACTCTAGTCTTCCTTAACTCTTTCATTTATAAGGAACTCTGTGAACCTATATGATCATATTTTAGATTATGCCCTGATCTATGCAGTGTACTCTGCATAGAGACTCGCAGTGCACTACGACCACACCGTACAAGACTTAGCGACACACCCGGGAAATGCTAAGTCTGACGCCAGCCCTGCTCTGCCACAGGACCCCAGGCTCATCGGCCTCACTGCACTACATCGAGTGCTCTAGACTCCTCCTCTAACCTGAGTACACAGGCGGAGAGTCTCACGGGGTTACCTCCATGACTCCGCACGGATCTTGTTGCAATAACCCCCAATTTTCTCCAGTGCCACCGTGACATCGCACGCGTTGTTGTTGGACACTGGCTCTCTGTCCTCGTGTCTCCATGACTCCGCACAGATAATGTTGCAACACGAGTTTCACCCCTAAGAAGCAGATCTGTCAAAGGGGTTCTACGGTGTTCAGGGCACCTAAGTCTAACATTAACATTATAGGTACATTTTAAACAGAAATCATGACTCATTTAACATTTCTTACAAGGCTCACACGGCCTGCCATATCATATCATAAGCAACATCATAACTCATGTATTCAACATATATCATATCTCAATAACATCCCTTTCTAGGGCATGTCATAACTCATCACCTGCAATTTATGAGATATGTATTGAAAATAAGGAGCCCTGCAGTATATAGATATCATCTCAGAGAGAACAAGCATATAAAGTTAAATGCACTAGAAACATACAATTCAACAATTAAGCATCACCACATCTCATATCGAGACCTTTCATATTACCATAACATGATTCATTGAACACCCTATCCTTAGGGTTTCATTTGCTTTATTCATTCATCACATGCCAACACCCTACTCTTAGGGTTTCATTTGCCTCATTCACCTTTTCATTTGCCTCATTCACTTATCACATGACTCTCATAAGAATTTCATAGGATATAAGCATTCACTAAATAAAGATTGTTTCCAACAAATCATATGCAATCAATATAGACATGAAACCATGGAAATTTAACTAAATTTAGGTTTTCCATATCATTCACTGAGATATCATGTATCCAGAATAAAATTCAATTAAGATAACCCATGAGGTACATCCTAACCACTTATAAGATTACTAGTCCTTTTCAATAAGGTTGAAACTCTAGAGATATCTTAATTAGGTTCAACCCTAATTTCATCATATGGTATAAATATGAAAAGCATTCTTTCTAGGATGTGTTGTATACGTTTCTGATGTGGATCTACCATCAAAGAGTCATTCAAATAGAGAAGGAATCCATATCATATCAATTTGCAACAACTTAAATTAAACGGACATTTCAAGGTTTAGAATCACATATCAAGCAATTAGGGATTTGGATGCTATAATCAAATTTCGTGCATTATACTGTTTAAAGGAAGAACCCACTCACCCTAAGGTGTGAAAACACCTCAAAACTGCAGCTCAACTCAGGGAATCTCAAACTCACATCAAATCCCTAGCAAATCTCCCAATTCTTCTTCCATTCAACTCGGGAACCTTGAAAATGAGGGATTATGAAGAAAGGGTGAGAAAAGAGGGAATTTCGACATCATCTTGGATCAAATCAGAGCATGGACGGAATCTTGACATGAGAGAGAAGATCCACCATAAAAGTCTATGCAAAGAATCCAAACTTACTTGATTTCACCTTCCTGGAATCGCAAAACCCTAATTCAGCAATTCCCCCACTTTCTTCTCTCAAACCCTAACTCTCCCTCTCTCTCTAGGAGCTCGTTTCTCTGGAATGAATGACGAAGAATGAGAGCTGTGTGTGTGTGTGGTCGATCATATAAGTCAATTTGAGCTGCTTGGGTCAATTGCATATTGACCCAACACTCAACTTTAATTATATTGGCTGAATATTCAGTTTCACAATAGCTTCTGTAATTCGCCTACTGAATAGCTAACAGAAGCTCCAAAAATTATGGAAATTTTATATGTTATGCATAATGGAGTTTCAGACCTCAAGTAAAAATTTGAGATCATTTCTAGTTACCAATAATTAATTAAAAATCGAATAGTGCACTGCTATATTGCAGTCTGCAGAATATTCGGCCGAGTTTGTCCTGCACAGATATCGACCGACACCCTTACTGTAGGGATCAAAAAGTCATCCAAATTTTTTTACAATTTAACAGAGTGTCTAAAACTGTGTTTTTCAAGTACAGTTAAAATTTGAGATCAATTGGATATACCAATAAAAAGATAAAATTCAATTACCACACTGCTATATAAATCTGGAAATATGATCGGTCGAGTTTGAAATTCGACCGATAAATAGTTCAGAACATTCTTCAAAAATTTTGATATTTTCCAATGTTGTTCACATTTTATATATACAAATCATATACAAATTTGAAGTAAATAAGAGTTACACATAAAATACTAAAAATCATTTAGTGAGACATTCTACTTATCAAATTCTGTATTCATATGTCATCAAAACCCTATTTTGGGCCGATTAGGGTCTATGCTTCTCAAACCCTAATTCTCAAGACAAAAGAACATTTAGACTTCTTATCATAGTTAAAACATACTAATTGTGTTATCGTCATTAATTAGATTTAAAGAGTGATCAGTCTAATTAATCATGTAATCATCTTGGTAACCCTAGTTTACCAATTAGGCTCAGATGGGGTCGTAACAATGTCAGTACCTCTTATTTTGTGCAAAATTGTGTTTTCACTCATTCTTCACTTAAGAAAACCCCCTATGAGCTATGGCGTGGTAGGAAGCCTTCTATCGAGTATTTCCATGTTTTTAGATGTCCTTGTTTTGTTTTGAATATGAAAGAATCTCTTGACAAGTTTGATCCGAAATCGTATAAGGCTTTCTTTCTTGGATATAGCACTACTATCAAGGCATATAGAGTTTATAATATTGATCTTGCTAAAGTAGAATAGTTTTAGTAATGTAAAATTTATTGAGACTAACCCATCTATTCCCAAAGATATTGTGTCAAATGATGATGTTGTAGATGAAGTAATTCCTATTCTTAAAGAACTCAACATCACCTAGAAGGGAAAAGAGGTGGCTGCTCAAGAAGAAGAAAAAGATGATGATAAAAAGGATCCAACTCCCCAGTTTGCAAAGAATCATCCAAGGAGCTAATTTTAGATGATCCATTTGAAAGAGTGAATACGCGGGTTGCATTCAACAAAGAACAAGCCAACATCGCCTTCATATCACAACTAGAGCCTAAAGATGTCAAGGAAGCCCTTGGGGATGAAGAATGGAGACTAGCTATGCAAGAAGACCTAGAACAGTTTGAGAAGAACAAAGTTTGGACCCATGTGCCAAGACTAAGTGATAGAAAGATCATTGGCACCAAATGGGTCTACCGCAACAAGCTAGATGAAAGTGGCAAAGTGGTAAGAAACAAAGAAAGGTTAGTGGCTCAAGGCTACAATCAACAAGAAGGTATTGACTTTGATGAAACATATGCACTTGTAGCTAGACTTGATTCCATTCGTATGTTGCTTGCTTTTTCTAGTTATAAAAACTTTATTTTGTATAAAATGGATGTTAAAAGTGTGTTTTTGAATGGTACAATTTAAGAGAAAGTGTATGTTGCACAACCTCTGGGCTTTGAACATGATAGTCTACCTAGCCATGTTTATTTATTGCAAAAAGCTCTATATAGACTCAAACAAGCACCAAGGGCTTGGTATGAGAAATTAAAGAACTTTTTGTTAGATCATGGTTATATCATGGGAAAAGTGGATTCTACCTTGTTTCTAAAGTACACTTCTAACAATTTTCTTATCATTCAAATATATATTGATGATATCATTTTTGGCGGAACTAACCTTGATCTTTGAAAAGAATTTAGTGATCTTATGCAGAGTGAATTCGAAATGAGTATGATAGGTGAGCTCACATTATTCCTCGACTTTCAAATCAAGCAAACAAAAGATGGGAACTTCATCAACCAAGGCAAGTATACAAGTGAACTAGTTAAGCGCTTTGGGATGGAGAATACCAAGCCAATGGACACACCCATGTCAAACACCACCAAACTTGATAAAGATGAAGAAGGTGAGAAGGTAGATGAGAAGCTCTATAGATGTATGATTGGAAGTTTACTTTACTTAACTGCCTCTAGACCTGACATAATGTTTAGTGTTGGCTTGGGTGCTAAATTTCAATCAAATCCTAAAAAATCGCATCTTATAGGTGTTATTAGGATTTTAAGGTACCTAGCCAAAACTCAAAATTTTAGACTATGGTATCCCAAGTCAAGGGACTTTACTCTTACTGCCTATAGTGATGTCAATTATGCAGACTGCTTGGTTGATAGAAAGTGCACAAGTGGCACTTATTTCCTCCTAGGACCATGCTTGGTGTCTTGGTTCTCCAAGAAACAGAGCACCGTGGCATTATCAACCACCGAGGCTGAGTACATTGCAGCCGGGAGTTGTTGTGCCTAGGTCCTATGGATGAAGAAAATGCTCCAAGACTTTAACATTTTCTTTGATGCTTCTCATATATATTATAATAATAATAGTGCAATTAACTTGTCTTACAATCCTATATTGCATAGTAGAGCTAAACATATAGAGGTTCGCCATCACTTTCTTTGTGATCATATTGCCAAGAAGGATATTTATATCACGCATGTGGACACAGAAAATCAGTTGGCAGACATTTTCACTAAACCTCTAGCTAGAGAGCAATTTAACTTTATTAGATCAAAATTGCTTATAACTGCTTTGGATGAATCTGATATGCCTTCTAGCCAGTAGTCATCTATCCTACATGTTTTGCATCTATCTTGAACATCTTTGAGTGCTAATATGATTAAAAATTGCTTTTTCATGTTCATATTGCCTTATTTTTTCTCTTGTTTTTGGGTATTTTTCGCAAACGCTTGCTTTATCGCAAAATAGTACCCAATGATGAGTGATATGTGCCTAAGTATGTTCAATATACATAATGGACTTGAGAAATAAATTTAATTAGCATTCAAATGGTTAGAAATTAAGTTTGATGGTTTTAGGTCAGGTTGACCATCAGTCGAGTTTCCCCCAGGACAAACTCGACCGATCCATGGTCGAGAGTTGTTCTGAAATGGACCAATCGGTCAAGTTTTTGACTCACAGAACTCGACCAATCAGTGGGATGAAGCCAACTTAAGTTGGATTTAGCCAACTATTCTCCCTCTCAACTAGAGAATAGCCAACCGATTCCCCTTCTTATAGCCCTAAGCTCTCAACCCCAGACCTTACCTTCCCTAACCTAGCCCTTATCCGACCTAGATAGGCTTCCCTAGACCTTTCCCCTTGCTCAACCTTGGTGTGTGAATGGTTTTGGTGGTTTGTTTTGTGCGTTTGCTCTCTTCTTCTCCTTCTTTTCTCCTCCATGTCTTCTCATAGAAGAAAGAGACCCGCCCCTAGCAATGCACCATCCTCTTCTTCATCCTCTCTCTTGGTTCCATTTGATGAGACCCTCTCTATCTCAATAGAGGCTATAAATAGGTATAAGGACCTTCTTCCTAGGAGTCCTTTTCCTTTTAGAGCCTTGTTTGAGCCTAGCCCTAGGCGTCAAGCTGTCATTGGTTGCTATCTGTTCATCACCTATCTACCCTAGCCGTCGAGCGTGATTGCTTTCATAATTCCCTTACAAGCACGTAAGTAGTTCGCGAATTCTATACAAATTTGCATTGGAATTACGACTCCCTTGTACCCCCGTCGAATACTCAAGTGATCCTTACATCCATGATCGCCGGGGAGAAATTCCAAATCTCTGAAGATATCCTGAATGTTTTCTTTTCAGGAGACAATGAGAATGATACCTGGCGTAAGGATTACAGTGAGTATTCTGACCTTTTGGACCTGACAAGATTTTACCGTGCGTATAACGCAAGTGCACGCGTCAATGTAATATAGGCCTTTGTGAGGCCCGAGTCGAACTCAGGGACACTAAACTGTCGGTAGACTACTACTAACTGTTTACAATCAGCTAGACCAGTTAAAAAGGTTTTAAGGGTTGATTAAAAAGAAAATAAAAATAAAATAAAACAAAGCAACCGATTAAATGTTGAGTTTAATCAATTTAGATGGGAATCTTTAGGATTGCGGTTTCACCGTGGGTTCTTGTTGTATGACTTTCTATATAGTTAAACACGTTCATCTCTCAATCCGAGTAGTGGCCTGTAGTCAGAATTGTTCGCTTTCACGATACAATTCACTACCTAAATCTAGGTCGGTTCCACCATCGTAGTAACCTATACCCTAAACTAGATGCATTAGAATCGACCTCTGGGTTTCCACCATTAACCGTACATCACCTTGTTTAAGGAATTTATGAGTTAATGTGAGTTTCATCACTTTTCAACCATTAATTCTTCTTTCAAAGCAATTAAAGGCATTGGATTATCATTAGGGTGATCAATCATAATGATATAATGGAGAAAATGAAATCATACCACGAATTTAAGAGACAAATTATGAATTACTATGATAGAAGCATCATAAAATGATTGCCCGGGCTACTCCCAATCCTAAAGACAAAGGGGATTAGCCCCGCATGTTCATCTCAAAGCAAGACATGATTGAAGAAAGGGGAAACATGGAGAAAAATGTGGACAAAGTGATGTAAACCCCTGAACGGAGAAAATCCAAGCGTTCCTCGGCATAGAATGCGCGATCTACAACCTTTCGGCGGTGGAAAACATCTTCTTCGACTCTCAGAATGGTCGGGGCATGCTTCTGGGCTCCGTTCTCTTCTTCTCCTCCCTCGTGATGTGTGCAGTGGCTAATGCTGTGATAGATGACTCTTGGCTGCCGTCATTAGGTATAAACACCAAGTTAGGTCGCCAAAATATCATCACCGTTGGATTCGGGCCGATCTGAAATGAACATTAATCTGACGGCGTTGATACCATCGACGCGGGTCGATGGTATCGACCCCTCATGATATCGGCAAGCCTTCCTTCTTTTCTGTCATCCCACCTGATGCTAACTCGATACCATCGACACGGGTCGATGGTATCGACACCCTTAGGCGGTGGTTTATCACCTTTCCGACACTGAAGCTGTGGAGCGTCGATAATATCAACCATTGTGTCGATAGTATCGACTGACTGATCGATGGAAACTTGAAGATATCTCGCTATCATCGACTCTGCATGGCTCCTTGTGGTTGTCTTCCTGTGACTGTTTCGATACCATCGACGGATGTCGATGGTATCGAAAGCTGTATATATTCATTTTTCCTGAAATTGCAAAACAAAGCCAAAATCAGCTATAATAAAACTAATTATTATAATCATTTATGATCAAAAAGATAAAATATGGGAGATTCGATACTGAAAAGGATTATAGACTAGAGTAAGTGAATTATGCAATATTAACCACCAAAGTGACCAATAAACCCATAAAACGCAAGTAAAACAAGTCTATAAATACGACTCAAAATCATTGCATCAAACTCCCCTAAGCTTTAATATTGCTCGTCCTCGAGCAACAAAACTATAGAATAGAATTGCGAGGGTCAACTAAAGAACAAATAATCACAACAGACTTCACCATATAAACCCCGCCAGACATTCACATTCCAGCCCTCACTAACCACAGAATGATAATTACCCTCAAGGTGACAATAATCATCCATAAAAGATATCTACCTTAAAATTGATGAACACTATCAAATAAAGTAGTTAACATAATAAAATCCTCTGGTCCAGACTCGGTGCATCTTGTGATCTTCTATCTACGTTGCTCGTCCTAACTACCATCTAGATGGAAGCAACTCTCCTGGTATTAATGAGTGAGGAGAATATCACGGTGGCCTACCAATTCGAGCAACAGGTGGATGGAATAGGTGGCTGTGGAAGAAATGGAAGAACAATATAGTTTTAACATGCACAAATAACAATAATGACCTAAATGATGCATATGCAAATGAAAAATGCCCTAATGCCTACATTTTGGGTGGAATGATGCATGTTCCTACATTTCCATCTTATATGGGATCGAATATCCAAAAACTACATTATGTGCTTCACTACATTGTGTGCTTCTTCTTCCTATTACATGGGTGAAACAAGCTCTTTTCTCCCTCTGAAATCAACTTTTTTTTTCTATTTTATCAAGCCCTTTTTCTCAAATTGCAACATGTACAATATTTTTCGAATTCCTATTTTTTTTTCTTTATTCGGGCTTCTTTCACATAACTGTAATACTTAAGGCATTACACTGTATTTCAGAGAGTATAGAACGAGTCACCTGCTTCTCTTATTTTTCAGAAGAAATAAGGCACATACTATACTACATGCTCAAAAGTATGTTCAAATGCAACTACATGAGATCAGTTATGCACAATGATGACATGCACTCATGAATGTATGCATGCATGATTTATCTACAAATTTTTTTTATTTTCCATTTTTCATGCACAATCTACCTACAATGCAATCCTACCTAAATGCTATGCAATCAAAAGATGAAAATCGTAATGTGCTTACAGTTCTTATGGTAGACTATGAAAACAATGGGGTGGATAGATCACAAGATTAATTGACTGAACCTTTAGAAAATATTATGTGTCCATCTTGACTGACCTGTGTAATAATTAAGAGGTTTCTCTCTCTTATTTCAGATTAAGATCTCATTATCATTTGGTTAGTTTAGGATCAAACAACCAATTCTGTCCACTCTTCGTGAATCAAAGGGATGTACAGTTGTGTTTTCCTATTTTAAAGTTGACAAACCCAATTATTTTCTTAAATCATGTGCTCAAGGTTGAACAACAATTTCAAATTTACCCTTTATTCCTATGTACAAATGCAGAGATGAAACTGGACTTTAGACACCCACAATTACACTAGATAGAGTGTGGATCCTACAGAAAACTAAGAACTAAGAAAAATAAATGACAAAAGACAGCAATAAATGATAAAACTAAGAAAAATAAAGGATAGAGAAACTGTTCCAACTCCCCCCCAAGCTTGAATTTGACTATGGCCTCATAGTCAAAAACAACTTTAAACGGTGGAATAGTGATACCGATCATTGGTCTGGTGGAGGCGGGTACTGCGGAGATTTGGGGTCCCAAGATGAGTACTGGACCTGGAAACTCAGATCATACTGGGGCATCAGTGGAGGTTGAGGATACCCCCCGAAATAGTTCTGGCTCCAGTAGTTGTCGTAGAAGGGCTGTTGCTGCATCTCCATCCTATGCAACCTGTCATGGATGTTCTATTGGTTGGCAAGGAGGAGGTACTCATTCTCGTAAATGGCCGGCTAGTTAACATAGAGCCGATTGGTAGTCTCCTGAATATCCGCAAATGATGCTGTGTGTCGCTGTTGTGTCTGCTAGATATCCTGCAACATTGTATACATGCCCTGCATAGAATAGGCATCCTCTCCTTATTGAGAGGGCTGAGGTGGTAGAGGCTGCGAAGAAGATGATGCACCCGGATGCATGCGGGGGTGCTTCCGTGGTGCCACTCGTGCCTGAAGAGGAGTGAAAGCCTCCTCTTCCTCTTCATGCTCGTTGCCTTCATCATTGTTGTCATCATCACCGCCGTCTTCATCAGAGTCGTCGATGGCGATGATAGGCCACATAAAATGCTGAGCTCCCTCAATGTTGAAGACGGGGTCTGGAAGCGCACATTCTTGATATGCGTGATTGACATGGCAATGTGCATAAGCCAAGCCATCACAGAGCAGAAGGAGGTTGGAGTGGTGTAGATGATGCAGGTTGACCTTGCTCCTGTTGGAAAGCAGAGTAAGTTGGGAAAAATCCAACCAAGGTAGAGGGCCAACGATGTGATAATCCCCCCAAATTGGATAGGAGCTTTTCGTGTACTCCTTTTCAAAGCCAACACACGCGTCAAAAAGAACGCGCCCCAGTTGCACTCCTCGCGCTTCAACAATTTATACAGAAAGAATAAACCTGTCTCTTGGAATTTACTAAGAGACAGATCGCCGCGACCAAAAAGCGTTGTACAGAGCATGCGATGAAGAATCCACATGAAAGGATGCTCAAAGTCGGTGACGATAGCATTGTGGTAGCTCACAGACTTGCCGGGAGGCATAGTCACCAGCTTGGCAAAGATGTCATCGTAATAAGTCCGGTTGTCCGGCCTCCGGTGCTGGTAATTGTCATGATACCAATTATACATAGAATTGAACTGGTCGAGAGTGAGGGTGTAATTGTTGTTGTAGAGTCTGAAGGACACACACCCTCTCTTCCACTCTCTGTCGGTGGCGATCAAGTCATTGGGAACAACATTGATATCCAATGACGCCATGAACTCTGCCACGAGCTCCTTGTATGTCGGCCACTCATCGAAGAATGGTTGGCCGTCAGCATGGTACTCCAACTCGTCGGGCCTCCTGGTCGTATGCCTTGCCTACCTCTTCAGGACGTAGGCAAGATTGGGCTTGAACCCAAGGTAACGAACCATGTCCCGATCAACATATCGAGTTGGCTCAATCTTCCTCTTCATCAACTCCTTGTACACCTTCCAGACCTCCGTGGAAGGATGAACAATCCTCAGACGAGGAATGGATCCTGGTGACGGAGGAACGAAGGTTGGGATCTCCATCGGAACTGCCCGTGAAGAAGATGCTCCGTCTGTCCGCACCATTATTGCAGAGAAAAGAAAAGGATAGGAGATGGAGCTCGATGAAGGCCAGAGAAGATAATCTCCGCTCGGTGCAGGGCTCGGTGAAGAAATCACGATCTTTGGATGCTCGTAACAGGCCTCTGGTCTCACAACAATGCTCAATGCACAAGTAGAGGGAAGAAGCTCTGAAGGTGTGAAGAGAATTTACAATCGATCCCTCCTTTTATAACCTTGTCCATCGCTGCGACGGGGTGTCGATACCATCGACACCTGTAGCACAATCCAAGTTTCACGAGTATCGACGGCTGTCGATAGCCTGATGTGGGGGCCCGGATCGATGATGCGTCGATACCATCGACGCGAGTCAATGGTATCGAACCATCCCACAGATCGACTTCCTTGATGTAGCGATCGCCATTGATTTCCTCTCGCAAATCGGTGACATGTCGCATCGATACCATCGACGTGGGTCGATGGTATCGACCCTTTGTGGGTCAAACACCCTCGCGAGGCCCAACCGCCACTTTCTCATTGTTGCCGGGTCGATACCATCGACAGGCCCGTCGATGGTATCGACTTCACTGAGACAAATTCATCTGTAAATCTTCAGGGATCTCGCGAGTATCGACACCCCTGTCGATACTATCGACCCCGATCTGGCGATTTCCTCAACATTACTGATGGTAGGTCGATACCATCGATGAGGCCGTCGATGGTATCGACTCAGAAAAATTTCTACAGTCGCCTAACTGTACCCATGTTGCTACCATCGACACAAAGGTCGATGGTATCGACTCTGCCTCAGCCCTGTACACCGAACAAATGATCAAGGTACCTTTTTTACACTAAAAACGAAATTAAACCAAACTAATTTGTAAAAACAAACAAAAATATACGAAACTACCAATGGTTGGGTTGCCTCCCAACAAGCGCCCTCATTTAACGTCTTAGGCTAGACAAAACCAAGCTTATCATGCATCTTTAAGTGCTATGAGTTTGACCTCATGCACTTTCCTCGTGTAATCCTCACCAAAATACAGCTTCAACCTCTGTCCATTAACCAAGAATGTCGTCTCTCCATCATGCACCATGATGGCACCATGTGGCCGTACCTCCTCCATGATGAAAGGTCCACTCCACCGGGATTTTAGTTTCCCGGAATGCAATTTCAACCTCGAGTTGAACAACAACACACGATCTCCCTTCTTGAAAACACGCAGTTGAATGTGTCGATCGTGAATCAGCTTTGTTCTTTCCTTGTAAATCCTCAAACTTTCATAGGCATTCATCCTTAGCTCATCTAGCTCATTTAGCTCCAGCAAGCGTTTCTTCCCTGCCTCATCATAATTCAAGTTCAGCTTCCTTAGCGCCCAATGCGCCTTATGCTCCAACTCGACCGGCAAATGGTAGGCCCACCCATAAGCCAACCTAAAAGGCGTAGTGCCTATAGGTGTCTTATACGCCGTCCTATACACCCATAAAGTGTCCGACAACAAAGTACTCCAGTTCTTTCTTGTCAAAGCCACTGTGCACTCTGGGATTTTCTTAATTTCTCTATTTGAGACTTCAACCTGCCCCTGTGTCTGCGGGTGGTATGGGGTACCAATATTGTGCTTTACCCCATACCTTCTCAACAACGTAGCAAACTTTTGATTTCTGAAATGGGTACCTCCATCACTGATAATCATCCTCGGTACACCAAATATGCAGAAAATGTAGTCTTTTACGAACCTGCACATTACAGTAGCATCATTAGTCCTAGTGGGTATTGCCTCTACCCACTTCGATACATAATCAACAGCCAATAAAATGTACAAATTAGAGTTTGAGGACACAAAGGGTCCCATGAAATCAATACCCCACAGATCAAACACTTCAATTTCTTGAAACACGTTGAGGGGCATCTCCTGTCGCTTTGAAATATTACATGCCCTTTGACAGGAATCGCAGTGTCGCACATAATCATATGCGTCCCGGAACAGTGTAGGCCAATAAAGGCCGCTCTCAAGCACCTTGGCTGCCGTTCTGGAACTAGCATGGTGGCCACCAGTCGGTAGGGTATGGCAATGACGGAGTACACTATCATATTCAACCTCCAGTACGCACCTGCGCAAAACGACATCCCTGCATTGCTTCAACAAAATTGGGTCATCCCAGAAATAATATCTCAAAGAATGGAAAAATTTCCTTTTCTCTTGATATGTCCAATCATCCGAGATAATTTTGCAGGCAATATAATTAACAATATAAGAAAACCGTGGATCTTTAAATTTATAGAAAGAAGTTGTTCATCAGGGAACGTCTCGGTAATGGGTATATGAATGTCCTTCTCATCTACCCGTTCCAACCTAGACAAATGGTCCACAACCACATTCTCTATTCCCGCCTTATCTTTAATTTCGATATCAAATTCTTGTAACAGTAAGATCCACCTAATCAATCTAGGTTTGGCATCTTTCTTTTCCATCAAATACTTTATGGCGGCGTGGTCCGTCCATACCACAACTTTTGACCCTACAAGATATTGCCGAAATTTTTCAAATGCAAAAACGATGGTGAGAAGTTCTTTTTCAGTTGTAGTGTAATTAAGTTGTGCTTCATTTAAAGTTTTGGATGCATAGAAAATCACAGCGGGTTTGTTTTCAACACGTTGTCCTAGAACGACCCCTACTGCGAAATCCGAAGCATCGCACATTAATTCAAATGGCTTTGTCCAATCCAGTGTTTGCACAACCGGTGCAGAAATTAATTTCTCTTTGAGCACATTAAAAGCATGCAAACATTATTCATTAAAATCAAACATCGCATCTTTCTCCAACAGTTCAGATAGTGGTTTAGAAATTTTTGAAAAATCTTTGATAAAGCGGCGATAAAATCCCGCATGATCGAGAAAACTCCTTACCCCTTTTACCGTATTTGGTGGGGGTAATTTGGAAATCACCTCAATCTTTACCGGATCTACCTCCAACCCCTTGCTAGACACTTTATGTCCAAGCACAATCCCTTCACTAACCATCATATGGCATTTTTCCCAATTGAGTACTAAATGCGTATCCTCACATCGTTGTAAAACTTTGTCTAAATTATATAAACATTCATCAAACGACGCACCATAGATGGAAAAATCGTCCATGAAGACCTCCAAACAATGCTCGACCGTATCAGAGAAAATGGCAAGCATGCAACGCTGAAAGGTTGCTGGTGCGTTACACAAACCAAAGGGAATACGGCGGTATGCAAATGTTCCATAAGGACAAGTGAAGGTGGACTTCTCTTAGTCCTTAGGATCAATGGAAATCTGATTATAGCCCGAATAACCATCTAGAAAACAAAAGTGAGATCGACCTGCTAATCGCTCTAAAATCTGATCAATGAACAGAAGAGGGAAATGATCTTTTAGCGTAGAAGAATTCAATCTATGGTAATCGATACACACACGCCACCTGGTTACCAAACGGGTCGTGACCGGCTCATTTAACAAATTGTGAGTAACAGTTATTCCCCCCTTTTTAGGGACTACCTGTGTGGGGCTTACCCACGTCGAATCGGAGATCGCGTAAATGATGCCTGCAGAAAGGAGCTTGATTACCTCCTTCTTGACGACCTCCATCATGCTTGGATTGAGTCTGCGCTGTGGCTGTATTACCGGTTTGGCTCCCTCCTCGAGCCGGATCTTGTGCTGGCAAAGTGTAGGGGAGATCCCCTTGATATCTGCAACTGACCACCCAAATGCACCACGGTGGTTCTTCAGCACGATCATCAATTGATACTCTTCCTCGACACTCAGATATGCCGAGATAATCACTAGTAGCTTTTCACCCTCAGCTAGAAATGCATATTTCAAATGAGGCAGCAATGGCTTCAATTCTAATTCTGGTGGACTGATAAAGGATGACTGAAGCGGTGGTGGGAGTTCCCCAAGATCTTCATAGTACCTAGCATAAAAACACGGCAGCACCTGAAGCATCTTGGCACATTCTTGTAGTGACTTACTTCTCATCCAGTCATGTGTTATATTGAGAAGGCCAGCTTCAAGAGGCAGTTCTGGATATGCATCGAGGACAGAACTTGCTACGGCCTCGTCTTCAGTAGAAGGAGAGATTTCCTCTTCTTTATCATTTGGAAAACCCACAGCCTTGCGAAGAGAAACGACTTTGGTCTGTTCCATAATGTCTACAGCCAGTGTCCCCTTCTCTACCTTTTACATGAGACATATCTAGAAACGGCTTCCCTAGACAAAGAGAAATATTCTGATCAAAGTGTTTCACCATGCGGCACTGCTCCTTTGTTTTTGATGGTGTTGTGCTTGGGGGCATAACCATTTCAAACCGGTCATCAGCGATACCCAATGTCAAACGACCTCTTCCCATCTTGAGTATCATATCTGCAGTAGCTTGGAAGGGTCTTCCAAGGAGTAGCTCATTTCCTTGTTCGTCATGCATTTCCATTACCACAAAGTCTGCTGGAAATACAAACCGGTCAACTTTAACCAAAACATCCTCGCAAATACCGTACGGCTTGACCACATAATTGTCTGCCAACTAAATCATCATATTGCTATGTCTTGATTCTTTCAGTCCCAACTTCTTGAAAGTAGAAAGAGGCATCAAATTTATACTTGCCCCGGAATCACACAATGCTTCACCAAATTTCACTTTACCTATGTAACATGAATATTGAAGCAGCCCGGATCCTGTCTTTTAGGTGGCAATGTGCCCATAATGAAGGCACTCACTTGCTCTTTAAGAACCACGACCTTGGTATCAGGAATCTTCCTCTTCTTTGTGGTTATGTATTTCAGAAACTTGCCGTAAGAGGGTATCTGCTCGATTGCTTCTAAAAGTGGAATGTTTACAGAAAGCTTCCTAAAACTATCTAGGAACTTCTTGAACTGAGCGTCCACTTTCTTGGCTTTCAAACTGTTTGGATAGGGGACTGGGACAGTATGTGCCCTCTGATGTGGCGGCACATATGGTGTCCTCTTCAATGTCTCCTCCTCAACAATGGGTTCTGATGTGACATCCTCTACCACATCTTCTATCGGCTCTGTGATTGGAATCAGAACCTCCTCTGTGGCCTCACTTGTGGTTTCTGGCTGGGGGGTGCTCGGTTCATCGGCCCTGGGGTTTAAAATCTTCTTACCACTCCGTAGCAAGATTGCCTTAGCTTGTTGGTTTCCTCCTAGAATGTTTGTATTTCTCGAAAAACCTTGCTGTGCTGGCTTTTTCAGATTTGATATCTTAGCTGCCATCTGTGCTAATGATGTCTCTATAGTCCTCATCTGAGCCCCATGACTTTGTAAAGTCTGCCCAAATTGATTCATAAATTCTCCTTGTTGCTTAATCTACTGACCAAACGTGCTCATGAGTTCTTGATTCTGCTTGATCACTTGGTTGAGCAACTCATTGCTCTTATCCTCCACCACCGGTTGTGGTTTTGCATCAGGGTCCTGCAAGAAATTGTTCGAGTCTTTCCATGAAAATTTCTTGTCTTTTCTCCAAGAATAGTTGTTGTTTCTGTACCCCTGCTGTTGGCGCATGAATTTCACCTGTGCTTCCTCATCAGATTCTGTATCTTCTTTTGCTAGCAATTTCTTGGATAGAAGGTCCATCTTCTCATTTAGCTCCTTGATGGCCTTTGACTCACCTGCATCTCGAAGCTGCTCTACTGCGTCTCTGTCGCCCCATGATTGCTTTTTTGCCATGTTCTTTAAAATCTCCCAACACCTCGTGCCTGTGTTGTTTAGGAAGAACCCCGAACCTGCTGAATCCAGGTTGCTTCTATCATGCTGAGAAAGAGAAAAATAGAAAATCTTGACTTGTTTCTCCTTGTCCAACCCATGATGTGGGCACCTCCTCAACATTATTTGAAAGCGCTCCCATGTCTCAGAATATGTTTCACATGCTTTCTGACTGAAGTTATAATATTTTCTTATAAGATCATTCGTCTTCTCGGGCGGAAAGAATCTTTTGAAGAACACTTCAACCATGTGGTCTCAAGATTCCACATACTCATCGTCCAGATTATGCAACCATTCTCAAGCATTTCCCGCTAGAGAACTAGGAAATAACTTTAAGTAGAGCATCTCCTGCGGAAACCTTTCTATCTTGATTATGTCACAGTTTTCCACAAACTGGCTTATATGAGTCACTGGGTCTTCATTTTTGAGCCCGTGGAATGCATTGGATTTGACTAAATTGATTAGGCCAGGGTTAATTTTATAATTTGGCATGTTGATAGCCTACCTTTTTATCGGCCCTTTTGATGCAGAAGATGCCTTAATCTTCTCCCAGATTGTATGTTCCTCAGCCATAGCTTCTGGTTCAGAGTCCGAATCTATATCTTCAGGTTGGTCTTGAATGTTCTTCTCCTCGTCGTCTGATCCCAACAATGGAATCTCTAGTGATGGCTGCGTGTAGTCTGTGCTATGCGTCCTCACCATACACTAGTACCTGCAAAGTAATAATTTAGGTTCAGTACAGTGCGAGACGGTTACTAAATAAAAAAAATAGAATCGTTGAATTTCAAAATTATTAATAAAATAAAATGTGGCCTAGAGTGGCCGCTTGCAGCACTCGTAGTGCTGACAATTTTCCGTGTCCCCGGCAACGGCGCCAAAAACTTAACATGATTTTACCGTGCGTATAACGCAAGTTCACACACAATGTAATATAGGCCTTTGTGAGGCCCGAGTCGAACTCAGGGACACTGAAATGTCAGTGGACTACTACTAACTGTTCGCAATTAGCTAGACCAGTTAAAAAGGTTTTAAGGGTTTATTAAAAAGAAAATAAAAATAAAAGAAAACAAAGCAACCGATTAAATGTTGAGTTTAATCAATTTAGATGGGAATCTTTAGGATTGCGGTTTCACCGCAGGTTCTCATTGTATGACTTTCTATATAGTTAAACACGTTCATCTCTCAATCCGGGTAGTGGCCTATAGTCAGAATTTCTTGCTTTCATGATACAATTCACTACCTAAATCTAGGTCGGTTCTACCGTCGTAGTAACCTATACCCTAAACTAGGTGCATTAGAATTGACCTCTGGGTTTCCACCATTAACCGTACATCACCTTGTTCAAGTAATTTATGAGTTAATGTGAGTTTCGTCTCTTTTCAACCGTTAATTCTTCTTTCAAAGCAATTAAAGGCATTGGATTATCATTAGGGTGATCAAGCATAATGATATAATGGAGAAAACGAAATCATACCACAAATTTAAGAGACAAATTATGAATTACTATGATAGAAGCGTCATACAATGATTGCCCGGGCTACTCCCGGTCTTAAAGACAAAGGGGATTAGCCCCACATGTTCATCTCAAAGCAAGACATGATTGAAGAAAGGGGATACGTGGAGAAAAACATGGATAAAGTGATGTAAACCCCTGAATGGAGAAAATCCAAGCGTTCCTCGGCGTAGAATGCACGATCTACAACCTTTCGGCGGTGGAAAACATCTTCTTCAGCTCTTGGAACGATCGAGGCGTGCTTCTGGGCTCCGTTCTCTTCTTCTCCTCCCTCGTGATGTGTGCAACGACTAATGATGTGATAGATGACTCCTGGCCGCCGTCATTAGGTATAAACACCAAGTTAGGTCGCCAAAATATCACCACCGTTGGATTCAGGATGATCTAAAACAAACATTAATCTGACGGCGTCGATACCATCGATGCGGGTCGATGGTATCGACCCCTCGTGATATCGGCAAGCCTTCCTTCTTTTTTGTCATCCCGCATGATGCTGACTTGATACCATCGACGCGGGTCGATGGTATCGACACCCTTAGGCGTCGGTTTATCACCTTTCCGACATTGAAGCTGTGGAGTGTCAATAGTATCGACCATTGTGTTGATAGTATCGAATGGCTGATCACTGGCAACCTGAAGGTATCTCGCTACCATTGACTCTGCGTGGCTCCTTGCGGCTGTCTGCCTATGACTGTGTCGATACCATCGAAGGATGTCGATGGTATCGAAAGCTGTATATATTCATTTTTCCTGAAATTGCAAAACAAATCCAAATCAGCTATAATAAAACTCATTATTATAATCATTTATGATCAAAAAGATAAAATACGGGAGATTCGATACTGAAAAGGATTATAGACTAGAGAAAGTGAATTATGCAATATTAACCACCAAAGTGGCCAATAAACCCATAAAACGCAAGTAAAACAAGTCTATGAAAGTGACTCAAAATCATCGCATCAAACTCCCCTAAGCTTGAACATTGCTTGTCCTCGAGCTACAAAACTCTAGAATAGAATTGCGAGGGTCAACTAAAGAACATATTATCACAATAGACTTTGCCATATAATCCCCGCCATACATTCACATTCTGGCCCTCACTAACCACAAAATGATAATTACCCTCAAGGTGACAATAATCATCCATAAAAGATATCTACCTCAAAATTGATGAACACTATCACATAAAGTAGTTAACATAATAAAATCCTCTGGTCCAGACTCAGTGCATCTTGTGATCTTCTATCTACGTTGCTCGTCCTAACTACCATCTAGATGGAAGCAGCTCTCCTGGTATTAATGAGTGAGGAAAATATCACGGTGGTCTAGCAAAGCAACAGGTGGATAGAATAGGTGGCTGTGGAAGAAATGGAAAAACAATATAGTTTTAACATGAACAAATAACAATAATGACCTAAATGATGCATATGCAAATGAAAAATGCCGTAATGCCTACATTTTGGGTGGAATGATGCATGTTCCTACATTTCCATCTTATATGGGATCGAATGTCTAAAAACTACATTATGTGCTTCACTACATTGTGTGCTTCTTCTTCCTATTACACGGGTGAAACAAGCTCTTTTCTCCCTCTGAAATCAACTTTTTTTTTCTAATTTTTCAAGCCCTTTTTCTCAAATTGCAACATGTACAATATTTTTCGAATTCCTGTTTTTTTTACTTTTTTTTTCTTTCAGGCTTCTTTCACATAACTGTAATACTTAAGGCATTACACTGTATTTTAGAGAGTATAGAATGAGTCACCTACTTCTCTTATTTTTTGGAAGAAATAAGGCACATACTACACTACATGCTCAAAAGTATGTTTAAATGCAACTACATGAGATCAATTATGCATAATGATGACATGCACTCATGAATGTATGCATGCATGATTTATCTACAATTTTTTTTATATTCCATTTTTCATGCACAATCTACCTACAATGCAATCCTACCTAAATGCTATGCAATAAAAAGATGAAAACCGTAATGTGCTTCCAGTTCTTATGGTGGACTATGAAAACAATGGGGTGGATAGATCACAAGATTAATTGGCTGAACCTTTAAAAATATTATGTGTCCCTCTTTACTGACCTGTGTAATAATTAAGAGGTTTCTCTCTCTTATTTTAGATGAAGATCTAATTATCATTTGGTTAGTTTAGGATCAAACAACCAATTCTGTCCACTCTTCGTGAATCAAAGGGATGTACAGTTGTGTTTTCCTATTTTAAAGTTGACAAACCCAATTATTTTCTTAAATATTGTGCTCAAGGTTGAACAACACAAGCTTGCAAAAACACTAAAAATTTCAAATTTACCCTTGATTCCCATGTACAAATGCAGAGATGACACTGGACTTTAGACACCCACAATTACACTAGATAGAGTGTGGATCCTACAGAAAACTAAGAACTAAGAAAAATAAATGACAAAAGACAAAGCAATAAATGATAAAACTAAGAAAAATAAAGGACAGAGAAACTGTTCCAACTCCCCCCCTAAGCTTGAATTTGACTATGGCCTCACAGTAAAAAACAACCTTAAACGGTGGAACAATGATACCGATCATTGGTCCAGTGGAGGCGGGTACTGCGGAGCTGTGGGGTCCCAAGATGGGTACTGGCCCTAGAAACTCGGATCATACTGGGGCATCGACGGAGGTTGAGGATACCCCCCGAAATAGTTCTGGCTCCAGTAGTTGTAATAGAAGGGCTGTTGCTGCATCTCCTTCCTATGCAAACTGTCATGGATGTTCTGTTGGTTGGCAAGGAGGAGGTGCTCATTCTCGTAAATGGTCTGTTGGTTAACATAGATCCGATTGGTAGTCTCCTGAATATCCGCAAATGATGCTGTGTGTCACTGTTGCGTCTGCTGGATATCCTGCAACATTGTATACATGCCCTCCATAGAATAGGCATACTCTCCTTGTTGAGAGGACTGAGGTGGCGGAGGCTGCGAAGAAGATGATGCACCCGGATGCATGCGGGGGTGCTTCCGTGGTGCCACTCGTGCCCGAAGAGGAGTGAAAGCCTCCTCTTCCTCTTCATGCTCGTCGCCTTCATCATTGTTGTCATCATCACCGCCGTCTTCATCGGAGTCGTCAATGGCGATGATAGGCTACCTGAAAAGCTGAGCACCCTCGATGTTGAAGATGGGGTCTGGAAGCGCACATTCTTGATATGCGTGATTGAAATGATAATGTGCATAAGCCAAGCCATCACGGAGCAGAAGGAGGTTGGAGCGGTGTAGATGATGTAGGTTGACCTTGCTCCTGTTGGAAAGCGGAGTAAGTTGGGAAAAATCCAACCCAAGGTAGAGGGCCAACGGTGTGATAAGCCCCCCCAAAGTGGATAAGAGTTTTCCGTGTAATCCTTTTTCACAGCCATCAAACGAGTCAAAAAGAACGCGCCCCCGTTTCACTCCTCGCACTTCAACAATTTATACAGAAAGAATAGATCCGTCTCTTAGAATTTACTAAGAGACAGATCGCCGCGACCAAAAAGCGTCGTACAGAGCATGCGGTACAGATACCGCACAAAAGGATGCTCAAAGTCGGCGACGACAATGTTGTGGTAGCTCACAGACTTGCCGGGAGGCGCAGTCACCAGCTTGGCAAAGATGTCATCATAATCAGTCCGGTTGTCCAGCCTCCGGTGCTGGTAATCGTAATGATACCAGTTATACACAGAATTGAACTGGTCCAGAGTGAGGGTGTAATTGTTGTTGTAGAGTCTGAAGGACACACGCCCTCTCTTCCACTCTCTGTCGGTGGCGATCAAGTCATTGGGCATAACATTGATATCCAATGACGCCATGAACTCCGCCACGAGCTCCTTGTATGTCGGCCACTCACCGAAGAACGATTGGCCGTCAGCATGGTACTCCAACTCATCGGGCCTCCTGGTCTTATGCCTTGCCTGCCCCTTCAGGACGTAGGCAAGATTGGGCTCGAACCCAAGGTAAGAGACAAATTATGAATTACTATGATAGAAGCGTCATACAATGATTGCCCGGGCTACTCCCGGTCCTAAAGACAAAGGGGATTAGCCCCGTATGTTCATCTCAAAGCAAGACATGATTGAAGAAAGGGGAAACATGGAGAAAATTGTGGATAAAGTGATGTAAACCCCTAAATGGAGAAAATCCAAGCGTTCCTCGACGTAGAATGTACGATCTACAACCTTTTGGCGGTGGAAAACGTCTTCTTCGGCTCTCAGAACGGTCGGGGCGTGCTTCTGGGCTCTGTTCTCTTCTTCTCCTCCCTCGTGATGTGTGCAACAGCTAATGACGTGATAGATGACTCCTGGCCTCCGTCATTAGGTATAAACACCAAGTTAGGTCGCCAAAATATCACCACCATTGGATTCGGGCCGATATGAAACAAACATTAATCTTACGTGTCGATACCATCGACGCGGGTTGATGGTATCGACCCCTCGTGATATCGACAAGCCTTCCTTCTTTTCTGTCATCCCGCCTGATGTTGACTCGATACCATCGACGCGGGTCGATGGTATCGACACCCTTAGGCATCGGTTTATCACCTTTCTGACACTAAAGTTGTGGAGCGTCGATAGTATCGACCATTGTGTCGATAGTATCGACTGGATGATCGCTGGCAACCTGAAGGTATCTCGCTACCATCGACTTCCCAGTCGATGGTATCGACTCTGTGTGGCTCCTTGTGGCTGTCTTCCTATGACTGTGTCGATACCATCGATGAATGTCGATGGTATCGATAGCTGTATATATTCGTTTTTCCTGAAATTGCAAAACAAAGCCAAATCAGCTGTAATAAAACTCATTATTATAATCATTTATGATCAAAAAGATAAAATACGGGAGATTCGATACTGAAAAGAATTATAGACTAGAGTAAGTGAAGTATGCAATATTAACCACCAAAGGGACCAATAAACCCATAAAACACAAGTAAAACAAGTCTATAAATGCGACTAAAAATCATCGCATCAGGACCCCGAAGGTTTCTACAACCAGAATGAAGGCACTCACTTGCTCTTTAAGAACCACGACCTTGGTATCAGGAATCTTCCTCTTCTTTGTGGTTATGTCTTTCAGAAACTTACCGTAAGAGGGTATCTGCTCTATTACTTCTAAAAGTGGAATGTTTACAGAAAGCTTCCTAAAACTATCTAGGAACTTCTTGAACTGAGCGTCCACTTTCTTGGCTTTCAAACTGTTTGGATAGGGGACTGGGACAGTCTGTGCCCTCTGATGTGGCGACACATATGGTGTCCTCTTCAATGTCTCCTCCTCAACAATGGGTTCTGATGTGACATCCTCTACCACATCTTCTACCAGCTCTGTGATTGGAATCAGAACCTCCTCTGTGGCCTCACCTGTGGTTTCTGGCTGGGGGGTGCTCGGTTCATCGGCCCTGGGGTTTAAAATCTTCTTACCACTCCGTAGCAAGATTGCCTTAGCTTGTTGGTTTCCTCCTAGAATGTTTGTATTTCTCGAAAAACCTTACTGTGCTGGCTTTTTCAGATTTGATATCTTAGCTGCCATCTGCGCTAATGATGTCTCTATAGTCCTCATCTGAGCCCCATGACTTTGTAAAGTCTGCCCAAATTGATTCATAAATTCTCCTTGTTGCTTAATCTGCTGACCAAACGTGCTCATGAGTTCTTGATTCTGCTTGATCACTTGGTTGAGCAACTCATTGCTCTTATCCTCCGCCACCGGTTATGGTTTTGCATCAGGGTCCTGCAAGAAATTGTTTGGGTCTTTCCATGAAAATTTCTTGTCTTTCCTCCAAGAATAGTTGTTGTTTCTGTACCCCTGCTGTTGGCGCATGAATTTCACCTGTGCTTCCTCATCAGATTCTGTATCTTCTTTTGCTAGCAATTTCTTGGCTAGAAGGTCCATCTTCTCATTTAGCTCCTTGATGGCCTTTGACTCACCTGCATCTCAAAGCTGCTCTACTGCGTCTCTGTCGCCCCATGATTGCTTTTTTGCCATGTTCTTTAAAATCTCCCAACACCTCGTGCATGTGTTGTTTAGGAAGAACCCCGAACCTGCTGAATCCAGGTTGCTTCTATCATGCTGAGAAAGAGCAAAATAGAAAATCTTGACTTGTTTCTCCTTGTCCAGCCCATGATGTAGGCACCTCCTCAACATTATTTGAAAGCGCTCCCATGTCTCTGAATATGTTTCACATGCTTTCTGACCGACGTTATAAATTTTTCTTATAAGATCATTCGTCTTCTCGGGTGGAAAGAATCTTTCGAAGAACACTTCAACCATGTGGTCTCAAGATTCCACATACTCATCGTCCATATTATGCAGCCATTCTCAAGCATTTCCCGCTAGAGAACTAGGAAATAACTTCAAGTAGAGCATCTCCTGCGGAAACCTTTCTATCTTGATCATGTCACAGTTTTCCACAAACCGGCTTATATGAGTCACCGGGTCTTCATTTTTGAGCCCGTGGAATGCATTGGATTTGACTAAATTGATTAGGCCAGGGTTAATTTTATAATTTGGGATGTAGATAGCCTGCCTTTTTATCGGCCCTTTTGATGCAGAAGATGCCTTAATCTTCTCCCAGATTGTCTGTTCCTCAGCCATAGCTTCTGGTTCAGAGTCCGAATCTATATCTTCAGGTTGGTCTTGAATGTTGTTCTCCTCGTCGTCTGATCCCAACAATGGAATCTCTAGTGATGGCTGCGTGTAGTCTGTTCTATGCATCCTCACCATACACTAGTACCTGCAAAGTAATAATTTAGGTTCAGTACAGTGCGAGACAGTTACTAAATAAAAAATATAATCGTTAAATTTCAAAATTATTAATAAAATAAAATGTGGCCTAGAGTGGCTGCTTGCAACACTCGTAGTTCCGACAATTTTCCGTGTCCCCGGCAACGGCGCCAAAAACTTAACACGATTTTACCGTGCGTATAACGCAAGTGCACGCACAATGTAATATAGGCCTTTGTGAGGCCCGAGTCGAACTCAGGGACACTGAACTGTCAGTAGACTACTACTAACTGTTCGCAATTAGCTAGACCAGTTAAAAAGGTTTTAAGGGTTGATTAAAAAGAAAATAAAAATAAATGAAAACAAAGCAACCGATTAAATGTTGAGTTTAATCAATTTAGATGGGAATCTTTAGGATTGCGGTTTCACCGCGGGTTCTCATTGTATGACTTTCTATATAGTTAAACACGTTCATCTCTCAATCCGGGTAGTGGCCTATAGTCATAATTTCTTGCTTTCGTGATACAATTCACTACCTAAATCTAGGTCGGTTCTACCGTCGTAGTAACCTATACCCTAAACTAGGTGCATTAGAATCGACCTCTGGGTTTCCACCATTAACCATACATCACCTTGTTCAAGGAATTTATGAGTTAATGTGAGTTTCGTCTCTTTTCAACCGTTAATTCTTCTTTCAAAGCAATTAAAGGCATTGGATTATCATTAGGGTGATCAGGCATAATGATATAATGGAGAAAATGAAATCATACCACGGATTTAAGAGACAAATTATGAATTACTATGATAGAAGCGTCATACAATGATTGCCCAGGCTACTCCCGGTCTTAAAGACAAAGGGGATTAGCCCCACATGTTCATCTCAAAGCAAGACATGATTGAAGAAAGGGGAAACATGGAGAAAAACATGGATAAAGTGATGTAAACCCCTGAACGGAGAAAATCCAAGCATTCCTCGGCGTAGAATGCACGATCTACAACCTTTTGGCGGTGGAAAACGTCTTCTTTGGCTCTTGGAACGGTCGAGGCATGCTTCTGGGCTCCATTCTCTTCTTCTCCTCCCTCGTGATGTGTGCAACGACTAATGACGTGATAGATGACTCCTGGCCGCCGCCATTAGGTATAAACACCAAATTAGGTCGCCAAAATATCACCACCTTTGGATTCAGGCCGATCTAAAACAAACATTAATCTGACGGTGTCGATACCATCGACGCGGGTCGACGGTATCGACCCCTCGTGATATCAGCAAGCCTTCCTTCTTTTCTGTCATCCCGCCTGATGCTGACTTGATACCATCGACGCGGGTCGATGGTATCGACACCCTTAGGCGTCGGTTTATCACCTTTCCGACATTGAAGCTGTGGAGCGTCGATAGTATCGACCATTGTGTCGATAGTATCGAATGGCTGATCACTGGCAACCTGAAGGTATCTCGCTACCATCGACTCTGCGTGGCTCCTTGTGGCTGTCTGCCTATGACTGTGTCGATACCATCGAAGGATGTTGATGGTATCAAAAGCTGTATATATTCGTTTTTCCTGAAATTGCAAAACAAAGCCAAATCAGCTATAATAAAACTCATTATTATAATCATTTATGATCAAAAAGATAAAATACGGGAGATTCGATACTGAAAAGGATTATAGACTAGAGAAAGTGAATTATGCAATATTAACCACCAAAGTGACCAATAAACCCATAAAACGCAAGTAAAACAAGTCTATGAAAGTGACTTAAAATCATCGCATCAAACTCCCCTAAGCTTGAACATTGCTTGTCCTCGATCTACAAAACTCTAGAATAGAATTGCGAGGGTCAACTAAAGAACATATTATCACAACAGACTTTGCCATATAATCCCCACCATACATTCACATTCTGGCCCTCACTAACCACAAAATGATAATTACCCTCAAGGTGACAATAATCATCCATAAAAGATATATACCTCAAAATTGATGAACACTATCACATAAAGTAGTTAACATAATAAAATCCTCTGGTCCAGACTCGGTGCATCTTGTGATCTTCTATCTACGTTGCTCGTCCTAACTACCATCTAGATGGAAGCAGCTCTCTTGGTATTAATGAGTGAGGAAAATAGCACGGTGGTCTAGCAAAGCAACGGGTGGATAGAATAGGTGGCTGTGGAAGAAATGGAAAAACAATATAGTTTTAACATGAACAAATAACAATAATGACCTAAATGATGTATATGCAAATGAAAAATGCCCTAATGCCTACATTTTGGGTGGAATGATGCATGTTCCTACATTTCCATCTTATATGGGATTGAATGTCTAAAAAATACATTATGTGCTTCACTACATTGTGTGCTTCTTCTTCCTATTACACGGGTGAAACAAGCTCTTTTCTCCCTCTGAAATCAACTTTTTTTTTCTATTTTTCAAGCCCTTTTTCTCAAATTGCAACATGTACAATATTTTTCGAATTCCTATTTTTTTTTCTTTTTTTTTTCTTTCAGGCTTCTTTCACATAACTGTAATACTTAAGGCATTACACTGTATTTCAGAGAGTATAGAATGAGTCACCTACTTCTCTTATTTTTCGGAAGAAATAAGGCACATACTATACTACATGCTCAAAAGTATGTTCAAATACAACTACATGAGATCAATTATGCACAATGATGACATGCACTCATGAATGTATGCATGCATGATTTATCTACAATTTTTTTTATATTCCATTTTTCATGCACAATCTACCTACAATGCAATCCTACCTAAATGCTATGCAATCAAAAGATGAAAACTGTAATGTGCTTCCAGTTCTTATGGTGGACTATGAAAACAATGGGGTGGATAGATCACAAGATTAATTGGCTGAACCTTTAAAAAATATTATGTGTCCCTCTTTACTGACCTGTGTAATAATTAAGAGGTTTCTCTCTCTTATTTTAGATTAAGATCTCATTATCATTTGGTTAGTTTAGGATCAAACAACCAATTCTATCCACTCTTCGTGAATCAAAGGGATGTACAGTTGTATTTTCCTATTTTAAAGTTGACAAACCCAATTATTTTCTTAAATATTGTGCTCAAGGTTGAACAACACAAGCTTGCAAAAACACTAAAAATTTCAAATTTACCCTTGATTCCCATGTACAAATGCATAGTTGACACCGGACTTTAGACACCCACAATTACACTAGATATAGTGTGGATCCTACAGAAAACTAAGAACTAAGAAAAATAAATGACAAAAGACAAAGCAATAAATGATAAAACTAAGAAAAATAAAGGATAGAGAAACTGTTCCAACTCCCCCCCTAAGCTTGAATTTGACTATGGCCTCATAGTAAAAAACAATCTTAAACGGTGGAACAATGATACCAATCATTGGTCCGGTGGAGGTGGGTACTGCGGAGCTGTGGGGTCCCAAGATGGGTACTGGCCCTGGAAACTCGGATCATACTGGGGCATCGACGGAGGTTGAGGATACCCCCCGAAATAGTTCTGGCTCCAGTAGTTGTCATAGAAGGGCTGTTGTTGCATCTCCTTCCTATGCAAACTGTCATGGATGTTCTGTTGGTTGGCAAGGAGGAGGTGCTGATTCTCGTAAATGGTCTGCTGGTTAACATAGATCCGATTGGTAGTCTCCTGAATATCCACAAATGATGCTGTGTGTCACTGTTGCATCTGGTGGATATCCTGCAACATTGTATACATGCCCTGCATAGAATAGGCATACTCTCCCTGTTGAGAGGACTGAGGTGGCGGAGGCTACGAAGAAGATGATGCGCCCGGATGCATGCGGGGGTGCTTCCGTGGTGCCACTCGTGCCCGAAGAGGAGTGAAAGCCTCCTCTTCCTCTTCATGCTCGTCGCCTTCATCATTGTTGTCATCATCACCGCCGTCTTCATCGGAGTCTTCGATGGCGATGATAGGCTACCTAAAAAGCTGAGCACCCTCGATGTTGAAGATGGGGTCTGGAAGCGCACATTCTTGATATGCGTGATGGAAATGGCAATGTGCATAAGCCAAGCCATCACGGAGCAGAAGGAGGTTGGAGCGGTGTAGATGATGTAGGTTGACCTTGCTCCTGTTGGAAAGCGGAGTAAGTTTGGAAAAATCCAACCCAAGGTAGAGGGCCAACGGTGTGATAAGCCCCCAAAGTGGATAAGAGTTTTCCGTGTACTCCTTTTCACAGCCAACAAACGAGTCAAAAAGAACGCGCCCCAGTTTCACTCCTCGCACTTCAACAATTTATACAGAAAGAATAAATCCGTCTCTTAGAATTTACTAAGAGACAGATCGCCGCGACCAAAAAGCATCGTACAGAGCATGCGGTATAGAACCCGCACAAAAGGATGCTCAAAGTCGGCGACGACAGCGTTGTGGTAGCTCACAGACTTGCCGGGAGGCGCAGTCACCAGCTTGGCAAAGATTTCGTCATAATCAGTCCGGTTGTCTGGCCTCCGGTGCTGGTAATCGTAATGATACCAGTTATACACAGAATTGAACTGGTCGAGAGTGAGGGTGTAATTATTGTTGTAGAGTCTGAAGGACACACGCCCTCTCTTCCACTCTCTGTCGGTGGCGATCAAGTCATTGGGCACAACATTGATATCCAATGATGCCATGAACTCTGCCATGAGCTCCTTGTATGTCGGCCACTCACCGAAGAACGATTGGCCGTCAGCATGGTACTCCAACTCGTCGGGCCTCCTGGTCTTATGCCTTGCCTGCCCCTTCAGGACGTAGGAAAGATTGGGCTCGAACCCAAGGTAAGAGACAAATTATGAATTACTATGATAGAAGCGTCATACAATGATTGCCCGGGCTACTCCCGGTCCTAAAGACAAAGGGGATTAGCCCCGTATGTTCATCTCAAAGCAAGACATGATTGAAGAAAGGGGAAACATGGAGAAAATTGTGGATAAAGTGATGTAAACCCCTAAATGGAGAAAATCCAAGCGTTCCTCGACGTAGAATGTACGATCTACAACCTTTCGGCGGTGGAAAACATCTTCTTCGGCTCTTGGAACGGTCGGGGCGTGCTTCTGGGATCCGTTCTCTTCTTCTCCTCCCTCGTGATGTGTGCAACAACTAATGACGTGATAGATGACTCCTGGCCTCCATCATTAGGTATAAACACCAAGTTAGGTCGCCAAAATATCACCACCATTGGATTCGGGCCGATCTGAAACAAACATTAATCTTACGGTGTCGATACCATCGACGCGGGTTGATGGTATCGACCCCTCGTGATATCGACAAGACTTCCTTCTTTTCTGTCATCCCGCCTGATGCTGACTCGATACCATCGACGCGGGTCGATGGTATCGACACCCTTAGGCATCAGTTTATCACCTTTCCGACACTGAAGTTGTGGAGCGTCGATAGTATCGACCATTGTGTCGATAGTATCGACTGGCTGATCGCTGGCAACCTGAAGGTATCTCGCTACCATCGACTTCCTAGTCGATGGTATCGACTCTGTGTGGCTCCTTGCGGCTATCTACCTATGACTGTGTCGATACCATCGACGAATGTCGATGGTATCGATAGCTGTATATATTCGTTTTTCCTGAAATTGCAAAACAAAGCCAAATCAGCTGTAATAAAACTCATTATTATAATCATTTATGATAAAAAATATAAAATACGGGAGATTCGATACTGAAAAGGATTATAGACTAGAGTAAGTGAATTATGCAATATTAAACACCAAAGGGACCAATAAACCCATAAAACGCAAGTAAAACAAGTCTATAAATGCGACTCAAAATCATCGCATCAGGACCCCGAAGGTTTCTACAACCAGAATGAGATCATTCATCCTGATATCCATTACTATCTGAAGAAACCTGATGTTCCTTATAAGAAGAAGAGCAACCTACCCTCCTCCTCCCTTGATCTCAGGAAGTGTATATTAGCCCTAGTCGTAAACTGCAACATCCAACCAAAGAAAAATCAAACAGATATTGCAAAGAACATTGCAATCATAATGTACTGCATTCTAGAGAATGTTAGAGTCAAGTGATCTAGATATATTCTCCACCATATTACCTATTTTGATTATGGCAAGAACACTCGCGACACCCATCCTCCTTATCCAGCCCTGATATGTGGTCTATTTCAGTTCACCACTGAGAAATCACTCTTCTCTAACTTCCACTACAAACCTGCCAGGAAGGGATTGTGCATCAGTGAGACCACAATTCAGAAATTTGTGCCTATCCTTTCCTCTACCACACCCGGTGTTTCACCCTCAGCCTCTGCCTTAGCTGCCCATGCCTCTACCTCTACCCGAGCTCCACCTCCTCAGCCACCCCGACCTAGCCGAGCCTCGTTTCATATGTCCAATGAAACCCTCATGGGCTACATGATGCACCAACATGCATACAACCTCTAGGTCTAGGAGCATCTACACCAGGATTTATGTTCAATCATGTCAAACATGAACTTATCCTGTACACACCCATACCCCACCTACCATCCCTACCCCAGTAGTGATTATGTGTCCTATGCCTACCATCACTACTACCCTACCCCTGAGCCTTCCGCTGCTGCTCCTACACCCTCTGCTATTGGTGGTCTTGCTCTTGTCTTCCTGCCATTGCCTTCTGACCCCTTGGCCACTCTACTTGCCATTCTGGGTGACTCTACTCCCTCCTTCCCTTAGGCCAATGAGCTCTATGCTCTTTGTGGCATCCAACTCTTAAAATCATAATTAACTAATGCGGAAGCGTTCACTGAGCAGCGGATTACCAAAAATCACTAAAAATTAAAACCTTTTTAATCAAAAGATCCATTAAAGGAAAACCTTCTCACATAGAACCAAAGTAACATATTTACATTTTGTTCAAAGGTACATATTCTGTATCATTTCCTTCAGAGAATTACAAGCATTAACTGTCCTCCTAAGCTAAACACAGGCAGTATAAAATCTCGAGGCACTGGGCTAAAATCTCGAAAGCACTGACTACTACTCCGAGGACCTGAGAGTACAGAGTTGACACATAGGACTCTATTAACAACTATACAAGGCATAACAGCCAATGTCTCCTCCTGAGACTTTACTACTGTCCCGGCTACTGCTGTTGCTACCCTTCACCTACTGAAGGATTTCTGCCTCCTCGTCCGCATCCACCTAAAAACTATAGGGGTGAGACAATTCTAAATTGTCCCAGTGAGAGATATAACTCTCCGCCAGAAACATTATTATTGCAGCTTAAGAAGATAAATATGCACATAGGAATCATATTTGATTGACAACAACTAATTCAATGTCTAACAAATTAGAATATTATTCTTATCTAAAACATTGCAACTATAACTTGAAAGAGCCTCATGTCACTTATTCACTAAGGAATATGAAGAACATGTATAACATTTATTCACTTCAGAATCATTACCACAACATTAACTCTCTTCAGGTTTAGGTCATATATCTAAAGCTTGACATTGTCATTGGGGAGTCATGGCCTATAGCCATACTCTTTTCACAAGGTGTTGGGATCTTAGTCCCTCAACTCATCAAGTACATTTCCACTTCTTAATAAGTTCATTATCATGATTATAGAATCTGGGTATTTGAACCCATAACTCATCATGGAACACTTGTTACCACTTATTGGGTAACTTCATACCTTCATATCATCTGACCTAGGGACATTATAATTCTTGCTACACAAAGCATTGCACATAGTTCACATGCTCATAAACAATCTAAGATAATTAGCACATCATGTGACACACAAGACTTATTAATTGTAGGTTATCTCTCACTAAGCAACAAAGCATATGAAGGCTGATAAGGCCTATAGAACATTTTTAGTATACATAACATCATATCTCATACATGGCTATGCTCATCATCTCAACATATCTGCATAATTAGTAATCATGATACCCTTACATATCAGTATTATGCAATATAAGGGTAATCTTATTACATTCATAACCCATTAGTCTGTATTTGAGCTTCACATAGAATTACTCCGTGTTAGAACTTCACATAGCATCACTTTGTATTAGGGTTTCACATAGCAGTACCCCGTATTAGGTTTTCACATAGCATTACCCTATATTAGGGTTTCACATAGCATTACCCTATATTAGGGTTCACATAGCAAGGAATCAATATGGATAACATAAGTATTCAATCATACTTATTTATTCTCATCATTCATCATTAAATGTATTATCAACACAAAGTATGAGTTTCTCCCTTATCTTTTCCAGAGTATGATTACATCATAGTTTATAGGTTTGGATTAACCTTTTTGTAAGGCATGTTAGCTTACATTCAACAGGGTGCATTACATCTCAATGTAACCATTGACATGACACATCTCATGTGTCATTTATCCAATTATCCTAGACTTATAACACATCAAGGTATACTAGTTTTGGGGTGTTGGATGTGATATCTATCATATCTTGATGTATCACTTCCCTCAACACTTTTATCTTACTTGAGTTCATACACTTAGCTTGTATTAGGGTATTCCCCATCCTAATACTTTATGCACCAGTTCATCACATTTATCATGTAAAGTAGTGGTCATTAGTCACTCACTTAGAATATACAACCATTTCCAATACTATGGACTCATCCTTGAGTTAGGAACTATTAATATAAGGATATCCATTATCAACCTCTCTAGGTGTCACATTTTTTGTAACATTATTCACTATTCCATTATTAGGAATATTATTCTCCATATCTATAATTTGAGGATTCACATAGAATATTCCATACATTTATGGATTTCACATAGTATTACTCTTCAATAGAGTTTCAAATAATCATCCTTCTATATCAGGGTTTCACCTAGTAATATGTGAAATTAGGACTTCACAACACATCACCCAGTTATAGGACTTCACATAGAATTAGTAGCAAAACCCTATATTAGGGATTAAGGTTTACCATTCACATCCAAGTAAGATTTCTCTTACCTCATACCCAAAGTAGGGTTAGGATGTACAATTCCCATTAAATTAGGGTTTCCTTCATTGTTACACTAAGTTAGGGTTACATCATCCCCCTAGATTTATGACAACACTCAGCTTTTCCCTAGATTAGGGTTTCACACATAGCTTTGTTCTAATTAGGGTTTCACACATAGCATTGCTCTAATTAGGGTTAGGGCTCATTGATTAGGGTTTCATGATCTCATTATAATGGATCAACCCTTATCACATAGTTTACTCATAATGAGAGAATTAGGGCTTAATTATATAAGCGTTCATATCTCTCATTCTCTCTCTCATCCTCTTTAGGATGTTAACTACTCCAAGATTAATCTAGGTCAACTCTTCACTTGAGTACACATAGCTAGGGTTAACCTTCACAATCATCATGGGTCTACATCTTTAATAATAACATAGCTGATTGACCTTTGATCATATTAGATGTCTAAATGGTCTAATCAATTAAACCATCAATTATATAAGGAATTCAAAAGAATTGACCAATTAAACTTTCAATTCCACAAAGTGATCAATTGGGTTAACCATTGAAATCTTCAATTGCATTAAGTATCTAAATAGGTTCACCATATTGGACCTTCAATTACATGAGATATTCAAATGGATTAATCATGTTGATCTTCAAAAAGTTAATTACTTAGACCCTCAATGATCTTGGTTCTCATACATCAATCGGTTGAAAACCAATTGAACAAGTTATACTTGAAACCAATTGGACAAATTAGTATTGAAACCATTTGCACTTTGGGTCTCCAAACGGTTTGAGACCGTTCAGTCCAAACCTTCTGAAAACCGCATGGACCAAAAAGGTACTTCAACACTCAATCGATTCAATGTTTCAATCCATGGACCAATTATAAAATGAATCACTAAAGCATTCATCAATTGGACCACTGAATCACCATTCAATTAGACCTTCAATTTAGGGTTTTGAACAAAATTGAACTAGGTTTGATAATCAAGAAACCATCACTTAGGGTTTGAAATCAAGGATCCATTAATGGTTGACATTGTGGAATCAAATCAATTGAAATCAATGAACTATCATCATCACATGATATGACCTGACCTCAAACGGTCTTGGATGACCACCAAACGGTCTTGAGACTGTTTGGTTGATCTCCAAACGGTCTTGAGACCATTTGCCCATTCCATCATCAAAATCCAAGACATCAAATTAGGGTTTTGGACCATTGGATTGATTATCAAATCAACACTTAGTTGCAATTCAATTTGGTACCTTTGGACCTTCAAACACTTAGCCATACTTAACCCTAGACTACCAAATGGTCTTGGGTGACCCCCAAATGGTCTTGCGACCGTTTGGGTGATCCCCAAATGGTTTTGAAACCGTTTCGGTCAATCAACCCAAAACATTATCTCAATCAATTGGAAATTCAGCACTTAGTCGATTAGGGTTTGCAATTAAGGAATCGTACACAATTTAAACCTTCAAGATCAAACCAATTGAAACCATTGGATCAAGATCCAAGCACCACATCATATATCTTTAAACGGTCAACCATTCCAAATGGTTTGGTGAAACCGTTTGGTCTCAACATTGAAACCGTTTGCCCTAGATATTTGGGGAGGTGTGTGCTTATGATGATGTCATCATCATCAAGCTCCAAACTTACGAAATCTGCTGTGATTTCCATGGACATTGCATCAATCAACCAAACTTAATTTTGAAAATGTAGAAATGATCACCAATTGATAAGGAATTGATTGCAATAATAAAATTAAGGGTTCAAGTTATAAAACCCGCCTCCAATTGAGCTCCAAAGCTCCAATCTCACGGAACAAATGGTGGAAGAAGCTCTTGCAAATCCCCCTAGGCTAGTCCTCAAGCTTTTGTTTGAAAAGTTTGGCTAGGGTTGAAGAGGAGATCGAAATAAGAAGAAATCAACGACTTATTTTCAATTTCCACCATGGAATCAAGGAGAACGAAGGTCAAGGGCTTACCAACAGGTTGGGGGTCGTCCTCCTGATCCTCCACAGCTCCTTGGTCATTTTCCAAGCAAGGGGAAAGAAATAAATCCGAAAAAGCCTTTGTTTTGGCTTAGAAAGGGTACTTTTATAAGAAAATTGATGAGAGAGAAAATCTCTTATAAAAGTCTATTAATTCCAAAATTTTTTCCACCACTTCCCCCTGGGTTTCTTGCATGCAAGGGCATCTCTATCCCCACCGAGATCCCTTCCATTATCCATGAATTAAGGGAAAAGAAATTAAGCACCTTAACCCTTATAATAAGAATATCCATATTTGAGTGGAAAATTCTTTTTCTAATAATAATGGTGAGTGGAATTTCACCTCCTTAGGATATGCTCGTGCCTTTGCAAGGATTTAAGATCACCCACACATATATGAATCCAACTATTTTAATTTTGGTTGAAGGCCCTTTAATTAATACATTCATTTTTGCCCTAAATTGAATTAGGGTTTCACTTAGGATTAAATCTTGATTATTTTAATATCAAGATTCTCTCTCCTCCAACTTATTTCAAATGAAGCGCCCCTCTCATTTTATTTGATATAGATGATGCCAAGAAACATTAGGGACCTTATTGAAGTGGTAATTTTCATATTGAACCCTAGGTTTTGGATAAATTACACATTACACCAAAACTAGGTTTTAATGCACAAGGATTGCTTTACAAGCTTAATCTTGGTGCCCAAGCTTGTGAAAACCATACCACTACATCATATTCATTCTTATGATGTCTCAACATCAGAGGAACATTTTATCATGCAAAATTTGCAATTTAACCCCTCAACTTGGGTAATTTGCACTTTAGTCCAAAATAAGCAAACATTGCTTCAACATTGTTCAAACAAGACCAAAATTGAAACATAAGTTTCTAATGGGCCCTAATTACTTTTCCCAAGATTTGATTAAGTATCTACTCAACCTTATTAGGCAAAACATCTATGGTTAATACATAACCCAGGTCAGGGATGTTACAAATTATAAACCCATAACAAGGATTTCGTCCCCGAAATCCCAGTAAAAGGAGGGACAGATTATTCAATTGTCATACCCTCAAATCTCCACATAATATCTTAATATCATGGAGTTATCATGGATTCTGTGATCCACACAAAGTTCCTTTCATTAATTCAACCTTATCAATGTTTAGGTTTATGCAAAACATAAACCCGTAACATATGATGACCATATTATTGAAAGGAAGAAGCATAAAAGAACATACTTCAATCATCACTCAAGAATATTTACCAAAAGAGAAACATATATATATCTAACAGAGACAATTCACTCAGTAATCCTTTATTCATAAAGTTCACTTAGCAAACTCTATGTAATTGGGAATGTTCACTTAGCTTTTCCTTTTTGTTGGGAATGTTCACATAGCTTTTCCATTTAGTTGGGAATTTTCACATAACTCTTCCTTTTAGTTGGGAATGTTCACATAGCTCTTCCTTTTTAATTGGGAATGTTCACATAGCTTTTCCTTTTAGTAAGGAATGTTCACATAGCTCTTCCTTTTAGTTGGGAATGTTCACATAGCTTTTCCTTTTAGTTGAGAATGTTCACATAACTCTTCTTTTTAGTTGGGAATGTTCACATAGCTTTTCCTTTTAGTTGAGAATGTTCACATAGCTATTCTTTTTAGTTGGGAATGTTCACATAGATTTTCCTTTTAGTTGAGAATGTTCTCATAGCTCTTTGTTTTAGTTGGGAATGTTCACATAGCTTTTCCTTTTTAATTGGCAATGTTCACATAGCTTTTCCTTTTAGTTGGGAATGTTCACATAGCTCTTAATTTTAGTTGGGAATGTTCACATAGCTTTTCCTTTTAGTTGAGAATGTTCACATAGCTCTTCTTTTTAGTTGGGAATGTTCACATAGCTTTTCCTTTTAGTTGAGAATGTTCACATAGCTCTTCTTTTTAGTTGCGAATGTTCACATAGCTTTTCCTTTTAGTTGAGAATGTTCACATAGCTCTTCTTTTTAGTTGGGAATGTTCACATAGCTTTTCCTTTTAGTTGAGAATGTTCACATAGCTCTTATTCTTAGTTGGGAATGTTCACATAGTTTTTCCTTTTTAATTGGGAATGTTCACATAGCTTTTCTTTTTAGTTGAGAATGTTCACATAGCTCTTCTTTTTGGTTGGGAATGTTCACATAGCTTTTCCTTTTAGTTGAGAATGTTCACATAGCTCTTCTTTTTAGTTGGGAATGTTCACATAGCTTTTCCTTTTAGTTGAGAATGTTCACATAGCTCTTCTTTTTAGTTGGTAATGTTCACATAGCTTTTCCTTTTTAATTGGGAATGTTCACATAGCTTTTCCTTTTAGTTGGCAATGTTCATATCGCTCTTCCTTTTAGTTGGGAATGTTCACATAGCTTTTCCTTTTAGTTGAGAATGTTCACATAGCTCTTATTTTTAGTTGGGAATGTTCACATAGCTTTTCCTTTTTAATTACATTATACTCTCTAGATTGTTTCAGAATGACTACTTGATCAGAGTAATAAAAAAGATAACAATCTAAGAGTTTCATACTTGCCTTATCTTCAATAATCATATACCTGGCCAGGGTATATAAGTATGGAGATTAGGTAGTATGCACTTTATTTGCTATCATATTCCTCACTTTTCATATTATTATACACACAAGGTTTTCCATTCCAAGATTTTCTCCAGGCATCACTTCTATATTTCATCTTATGTCACAAAGATAAGAGAAATCATAAAACATTTTAAAGAGCATTGAGTAAAATGTAAATTCTCATCTTCCTTGTGTCCTTATAGGACTAGTCAAAGGAAGTTAAAAAACAACTACTTTCATATCTTTAACACATAGAATCATGAAATGAAGTATCATGATGAATATATTTCATTTGACTATTACCCCTCATGGTTATCTACCACTTTAGGTTGACTCAACACATAGTGTCTAGTTCTTTCATGTTACTTCTTTTGCCTTTACTTAGTGGCTACTGTCCTAGTGCACTAGGCATTTATTGCACTGGTAACACCAAAAACTTTGGATTTTCAGAATATCTAGGCAAATGTCCCTAGAATTATAGAGACCTTACCTTAATTCATAGCTTATGGCCCCTCCTTGGGCACTACCATCACAGATGTACTGTTTGTCCAGACTTATGGAAGAGTCTACTTTCTTGCCATTTATTAATCTTTCCCACATTTCCACTGTTCTAACATGAGCATGTCACTCAAGAATCCTTTCAAAGCCCAAAGTTTATGCATTAAGGACTGGTAACTTAGGTTGTAATACTAGTATCCAGTCTTCTATATGCATTATTGTTGTCCTATCCTGCCCTTCTAGCATAACATATGATTCTCTATCCTAATTAGATCAAGGTGGGAATTCTCAGGCACTTGTTCGCCTCTTGCCTATCCCAATGCACCCTCTTCTGGTGCAACAACATTGCCCTTAGCAATGTGTTCCTCATGTTCTCCAGTCATTTTCAAGTTCTTCTTCTCCTATGTGAGCAAAAGATACTATCAGATAAATTAGAAGACACTTAGAACAGACTCTACAACCTTAGTCCTATGTCTCTGTAGACTCAGCGAACCTAGAGCTCTGATACCACTTAATTGTGGCATCCAACTCTCAAAAACATAATTAACTAATGCGGAAGCATTCACTGAGCAGCAGATTACCAAAAATCACTAAAAATTAAAACCTTTTTATCAAAAGATCCATTAAAGGAAAACCTTCTCACATAGAACCAAAGTAACATATTTACATTCTTGTTCAAAGGTACATATTCTGTATCAATCCCTTCAGAGAATTACAAGCATTAACTGTCCTGCTAAGCTAAACACATGCAGTATAAAATCTCGAGGCACTGATCCAAAACCTCGAAAGCACTAACTACTACTCTGAGGACCTGAGAGTACAGAGACAAAACATAGGACTCTATTAAAAACTATACAAGGCATAACAACCAATGTCTCCTCCTGAGACTTTACTGCTATCCCTGCTGCTACTGTTGCTGCCCTTCACCTACTTAAGGATTTTTGCCTCCTTGTCCGCGTCCACCCAAAAATGTGATTCCCACGGGGGTGAGACAATTGTAAATTGTCCCAGCGAGAGATATAACTCTCCACCAGAAATATTATTATTGCAGCTTAAGAAGATAAATATGCACATAGGAATCATATTTGATTGACAACAGCTAATTCAATGTCTAACAAATTCGAATATTATTCTTATCTAAAACATTGCAGCTATAACTTGAAAGATCCTCATGTCACTTATTCACTAAGGAATATGAAGAACATGTATAACATTTATTCACTTCAGAATCATTACCACAACATTAACTCTCTTCAGGTTTAGGTCATATATCTAAAGCCTGGCATTGTCATTGGGGAGTCATGGCCTATAGCCATACTCTTTTTACAAGGTGTTGGGATCTTAGTCCCTCAACTCATCAAGTACATTTCCACTTCTTAATAAGTTCATTATCATGATTATAGAATCTGGGTATTTGAACCCATAACTCATCATGGAACACTTGTTACCACTTATTGGGTAACTTCATATCTTCATATCATCTGACCTAGGGACATTATAATTCCTGCTCCACAAAGCATTGCACATAGTTCACAAGCTCATAAACAATCTAAGATAATTAGCACATCATGTGACACACAAGACTTAGTAATTGTAGGTTACCTCTCACTAAGCAACAAAGCATATGAAGGCTGATAAGGCCTATAGAACATTTTCAGTATACATAACACCATAACTCATACCTGGCTATGCTCATCATCTCAACATATATGCATAATTAGTAATCATGATACCCTTACATATCAATATTATGCAATATAAGGGTTATCTTATTACATTCATAACCCATTAGTCTATATTTGAGCTTCACATAGAATTACTCTGTGTTGGAACTTCACATAGCATCACTTTGTATTAGGGTTTCACATAGCAGTACCCCGTATTAGGTTTTCACATAACATTACCCTGTATTAGGGTTTCACATAGCATTACCCTATATTAGGGTTCACATAGCAAGGAATCAATATGGATAACATAAGTATTCAATCATACTTATTTATTCTCATCATTCATCATTAAATGTATTATCAACACAAAGTATGAGTTTCTCTCCCATCTTTGCCGGCATATGATTACATCATAGTTTATAGGTTTGGATTAACCTTTTTGTAAGGCATGTTAGCTTACATTCAACAGGGTGCATTACATCTCAATGTAACCATTGACATGACACATCTCATGTGGCATTTATCCAATTATCCTGGACTTATAACACATCAAGGTATACCAATTTTGGGGTGTTGGATGCGATATCTATCATATCTTGATGTATCACTTCCCTCAATACTTTTATCTTACTTGAGTTCATACACTTAGCTTGTATTAGGGTATTCCCCATCCTAATACTTTATGCACCAGTTCATCACATTTATCATGTAAAGTAGTGGTCATTAGTCACTCACTTAGAATATACAACCATTGCCAATACTATGGACTCATCCTTGAGTTAGGAACTATTCATATAAGGATATCCATTATCAACCTCTCTAGGTGTCACATTTGTCGTAACATTATTCACTATTCCATTATTAGGAATAGTATTCTCCATATTTATAATTTGAGGATTCACATAGAATATTCCATACAATTATGGATTTTACATAGTATTACTCTTCAATAGAGTTTCAGATAATCATCCTTCTATATAAGGGTTTCACCTAGTAATATGTGAAATTAGGACTTCACAACACATCACCCAGTGATAGGACTTCACATAGAATTAGTAGCAAAACCCTATATTAGGGTTTCCTGCACCTTTACCCTATTTTTAGGGATTAAGGTTTACCATTCACATCCAAGTAAGGTTTCTCTTACCTCATACCCAAATTAGGGTTAGGATGTACAATTCCCATTAAATTAGGGTTTCCTTCATTGTTACACTAAGTTAGGGTTACATCATCACCCTGGATTTATGACAACACTCAGCTTTTCCCTAGATTAGGGTTTCACACATAGCTTTGTTCTAATTAGGGTTTCACACATAGCATTGCTCTAATTAGGGTTAGGGATCATTGATTAGGGTTTCATGATCTCATTATTATGGATCGACCCTTATCACATAGTTTACTCATAATGAGAGAATTAGGGCTTAATTATATAAGCGTTCATCTCTCTCATTCTCTCTCTCATCCTCTTTAGGATGTTAAATACTCCAAGATTAATCTAGGTCAACTCTTCACTTGAGTACACATATCTAGGGTTAATCTTCACAATCATCATGGGTCTACATCTTTAATAATCGCATAGCTGATTGACCTTTGATCATATTAGATGTCCAAATGGTCTAATCAATTAAAACATCAATTATATAAGGAATTCAAAAGAATTGACCAATTAAACTTTCAATTCCACAAAGTGATCAATTGGGTTAACCATTGAAATCTTCAATTGCATTAAGTATCTAAATAGGTTCACCATATTGGACCTTCAATTACATGAAATATTAAAATGGATTAATCATGTTGATCTTCACAAAGTTAATTACTTAGTCCCTCAATGATCTTGGTTCTCATACATCAATCGGTTGAAAACCAATTGAACAAGTTATACTTGAAACAAATTGGACAAAGTAGTATTGAAACCGTTTGCACTTTGGGTCTCCAAACGGTTTGAGATCGTTTGGTCCCAAAAGGTCTTGAGACCGTTTGGACCCAAATGGTCTTGAGACTATTTTGTCCAAACCTTCTCTAAACCACATGGACCAAAAAGGTACTTCAACACTCAAACGATTCAATGTTTCAATCCATGGACCAATTATAAATTGAATCACTAAAGAATTCATCAATTGGACCACTGAATCACCATTCAATTAGACCTTCAATTTAGGGTTTTGAACCTAAATGAACTAGGTTTGATAATCAAGAAACCATCACTTAGGGTTTGAAATCGGGGATCCATCAATGGTTGACATTGTGGAATCAAATCAATTGAAATCAATGAACTATCATCATCTCATGATATGACCTAACCTCAAACGGTCTTGGATGACCACCAAACGGTCTTGAGACCGTTTTTTTGATCTCCAAATGGTCTTGAGACCGTTTGCCCATTCCATCATCAAAATCCAAGACATCCAATTAGGGTTTTGGACCATTGGATTGATTATCAAATCAACACTTAGTTGCAATTCAATTTGGTACCTTTAGACCTTCAAACACTTAGCCATACATAACCCTAGACCACCAAACGGTCTTGGGTGACCCCCAAACGGTCTTGAGACCGTTTGGGTGATCCCCAAATAGTTTTGAAACCGTTTGGGTCAATCAACCCAAAACATTATCTCAATCAATTGGAAATTCAGCACTTAGTCGATTAGGGGTTGCAATTAAGAAATCATACACAATTGAAACCTTCAATATCAAACCAATTGAAACCATTGGATCAAGATCCAACCACCACAACATATATCTTCAAATGGTCAACCATCTCAAACGGTCAACCATTCCAAACGATTTGGAACCCAAACCACCAAACGGTTTGGTGAAACTGTTTGGTCTCAACATTGAAACCGTTTGCCCTAGATATTTGGGGAGGTGTGTGCTTATGATTATGTCATCATCATAAAGCTCCAAAATCATGAAATCTTCTGTGATTTCAATGGAGATTGCATCAATCAACCAAACTTAATTTCGAAAATGTAGAAATGATCACCAATTGATAAGGAATTGATTGCAATAATAAAATTAAGGGTTCAAGTTATAAAACCCGCCTCCAATTGAGCTCCAAAGCTCCAAGATCATGGAAAAAATGGTGGATGAATCTCTTTCAACTCCCCCTAGGCTCGTCCTCAAGCTTTTGTTTGAAAAGTTTGGCTAGGGTTGAAGAGGAGATCAAAATAAGAAGAAATCAACGATTTATTTTTGATTTCCACCATGGAATCAAGGAGAACGAAGGTCAAGGGCTTACCAACAGGTTGGGGGTCGTCCTCCTGATCCTCCACAGCTCCTTGGTCGTTTTCCAAGCAAGGGGAAAGAAAGAAATCCAAAAAAGCCTTTGTTTTGGCTTAGAAAGGGTACTTTTATAAGAAAATTGATGAGCGAGAAAATCTCTTATAAAAGTCTATTAATTCCAAAATTGTTGCCACCACTTCCCCCTTGGTTTCTTGCATGCAAGGGCATATCTATCCCCACCGAGCTCCCTTCCATTATCCATGAAATAAGGGAAAAGAAATTAAGCACCTTAACCCTTATAATAAGAATATCCATATTTGAGTGGAAAATTCTTTTTCTTATAATAATGGTGAGTGGAATTTCACCTCCTTAGGATATGCCCGTGCCTTTTCAAGGCTTTAAGCTCAACAAAACACATCTGAATCCAACAATTTTAATTTTGGTTGAAGGCCCTTAAATTAATACATTCATTTTTGCCCTAAATTGAATTAGGGTTTCACTTAGGATTAAATCTTGATTATTTTAATATCAAGATTCGCTCTCCTCCAACTTAATTCAAATGAGGCGCCCCTCTCATTTGCTTTGCTCTACATGATGACAAGAAACAGTAGGGACCTTATTGAAGTGGTAATTTGCATATTGAACCCTAGGTTTTGGATAAATTACACATTACACCAAAACTAGGTTTTAATGCACAAGGATTGCATTACAAGCTTAATATTGGTGCCCAAGCTTGTGAAAACCATACCACTACATCATATTCATTCTTATGATGTCTCAACATCATAGGAACATTTTATCATGCAACATTTGCAATTTAACCCCTCAACTTGGGTAATTTGCACTTTAGTCCAAAATAAGCAAACATTGCTTCAACATTGTTCAAACAGGACCAAAATTGAAACATAAGTTTCTCATGAGCCCTAATTACTTTTCCCAAGATTAGATTAAGTATCTACTCAACCTTATTAGGAAAAACATATAGGGTTAACACTTAACCCAGGTCAGTGATGTTTCACTCTTGGTATGACTTGGGATGAGCAGAATGCTCGTTGGCCTGGACATGGTTTTGGTCTTTCTATGGATGAGGCGATGCCTGACCAGGCTGATGCTGAGACTGCTACTGCTGATGAGGATGATGGTGATGGTGAGGATGCATCTGATGATGGTGATGGCTCTAGTGGCGACTTCGGTGATGAAGGCACTATTGCTGCACCTTGAAATGGAGATGTTGACTACGAGCCTGGTGCTGATGATGATGATGCTGTGGACATAGATATCTTAGATGTCTAGATGTTCTTAGTTTTTAGTCTAGTTTGCTGATCATATATATCTTTCTAGGTTATTTTGTATTAGAAACATCTAGGCACATGTTCTGAGCTATATTATTTTATCTTTAGCTTTCATCATTTCTCACTTGTAGTTGCTTTTATGAGAACATGCTTCATGAGTTGTAATCTATCTTTTATGCACTCTTACTCTTTTATCAGTTATATCTTGTGAGTTGGTTCCATATTTCACCATATTTTGATTATGATTTAGCTTGTGTGTTTCTCTCATCTCTGGTTGATATATGATATGAGATTGCATGTTTGAATATCTGCTCGATTGTTTTTGGAGAAGACCTACTTATATGCTCTTATACCCCCTTACTTTTTGATAATGTCAAAAGGGGGAGAGAACTTCAATGTCTTGAAACTCAATCATATTTCTATCCATTGTCTTATTGCTACTTATTGCTTATGTGATCCTTTTCTTATTCATTACTTACTTTATCATGTGACTTGCTAAAGGATCATATAGTACATGCATGGTATATGGCTTTACATAGAAAAAGAAATTATGCAGGTTAAAGTAAGCATATATTGAGGGGGAGAAATTCACATTGTTTAATTCTTGAATCCCCGTAATTCACAAGGAAAATGTATAATTTCTATACCCTTTTCAATATGTTTGAGGAATGGTTTGTCATTATCAAAAAGGGGGAAAATGTTGACCTAGAGGTTATACATTTTCCATATTTTGATAATGACTTAACCATTCCATTCATATGTATCTAATATGTGTAATAAAGATTGATTTCAGGTGTTAGGTACATGAAAAGGATCAAATTACACAAGCCCTAGCTTGTCAAAGTTCAAGTCAAAAGTAATGCAAGTGTGCTAATAAGGAAATCCATTCAAACGACCTTAGAATATTTTTGTAATCACTTGTATTGATGATATGACTGGTAACTAAGATGAGAAAAATATGTGGGACACTTAGTACCAAGTTTTAATCACTTTTTAATCACTTTAGAAAATCGATCATAGGTTGTTGATCGGTCGAGTTCCAATCTCGACCGATCCCTTGGATCAATTTTTTGGAGAGTGCATTGGTCGAGTTGTGCATTCAAAGAACTCGGCCGATCGGGTTACTGACCAAATGCAATTTTTATTGGTCAGTCGAGTTTCCCCAGGACAAACTCGACCGATAGTTTGAAAATTGGGTTTGTCTTTTAGCCGATCAGTCGAGTTACCTTTATTGAATCTCAACCGAATGTACTGTATGGAATTTGCAGAAAAAGTGATTCTAACTGTTGGTGACTTGTTTGGACGAAAATAGATATGTCGCCTTGATAAAAAATGACTATAATTTGACCCTAAGTGTTCCCCAGCTCAAGGGAGCAACCCCATCTATAAATAGGACCACTTGGAGTTCATTCCAAGGTTGCATATTCACTACATATAGGTCCTTGCTATAGTTGAGTGTGGTAGCACCCCTTGATTCCCTTTCTCTCTCTAGTTTACACTTCATTTTGTGATTTGTGAGTGAGTTAGGATTATTGTAAGAGAGTTCCACCTTTGTGCATGTAAAACTCTCAATCTTCCCTATCCCCCTTCTTTGATGAAGAAAATCTGAAGCAAGCTCCATCGAGTGAAGAAGGAGTTGTAGATGGTCCTCTTCAAGGTTGATGAAGAGGTGGTGATCTTCTCCAGGTGAAGGAGAAGGTAAAGGCAGAAGATCCAAGAGGAGAAGAAAAGTCCTTCAAGGAGGAAGACTTGAGCTTGAATGGGTAAGACCTAGGTGAAAGCTGAAGATTCAAGCTAAGTGGGTAAGTTCCTTGTTAAGGTGGAGATCTCCTTGTGGTTGGATGGGTAAGTCTTTTGGCGGTCTATTACTGTAAATCTCTATGGTGATATAATAGATAAAAGCACTTGCAAAGTCCTAGAGGTTGACCTCTGTAGGTAGGGGACTAACTCACTTCTAGTTTGAAGTGTGGAACAACTCTACATCCCTTTTCCAAGTGCTTGCTATCAATCTCTGTCATCCTTGCTATGGTTGTTAGATAGGACTTCAAATTGCCATTAAGTTATTGCTCGTAATTGATATAATTTGAAGGTCTAATCTATTTTGTGAGAAATTTTGTAGCTCTATTCACCCCCTCTAGAGCCCTTAGATCCAACAGTTAATAGCCTTGTACCTCTCGATTTGCACCATTTGAGTTCCTTTTGGTCTTGAAGGCCCATTTACAACCAACAAATTTAATACCTTTTGGTAAAGGTACAAGGTCCCATACTTGATTCTTATCCATGGATGCTAGTTCCTCATTCATGGCATCAATTCACTTAGATGAATTTTCACTATCCATAGCTTGTGAAAAAGATAAGCGATCAATATCTTCAAAGTCTATATTTGGCTCTTGAAGGTATACAACATAGTCAGATGGGATGGTAGACCTCCTTGTTCTTGTTGATCTTCTTAATTCAATATTGGGTTCTATAATTTTTGTAGGCTCTTTAGGTTGTTCTTCGTCATGAGTATGATCAACTTGATCATTTACAATCAGATTAGGATCATGATCTAATTCTATTGGCTCATCCACTTGACAATTGTTGATGGGAACAATAACTAGATAGCTTATACGAATTTGACTAGATGCAGGTGCTTGAGAACTATCCTACATTTCATCAAATGATATAATCTGAAGTAGGTCATTTCCATTGAGTTGATGATCCTCCAAAAATCTAGCCTTACCCGTCTCAACTATTTTTTGTGGGTGAGATGGACAGTAAAATCTATATCCCTTTGAACTTTTCAGATAATCAATAAAGAAACCACTAGTGGTTCTTGGGTCAAATGCCTTCTCATGTGGATTGTAGATTCTAGCTTCTGCATGACATCCCCATATCTGTATATAGTTCAAGGATGGTTTCCTTCCTGTCCATAATTCATATAGGATTTTCTGGAAAGACTTGCTAGGAACCTTGTTTATTACATGCACTGTCATCTTTAAAGCCTCACTCCACATTGTAGAAGGAAGGGATGAATTACAAAGCATTGCATGAACCATTTCCTTTAATGCTTGATTCCTTCTTTCAACTGCACCATTTTGACTTGGTGTGCCTGGCATTATATATTGAGGTACAATACCCTCTTCTTAAAGGAAATGTGCAACTGGTTCCTTTCTTTGTCCCATCTCAGTGAACCTTCCATAGTATTCACCCCCTCTATTTGACCTGACTATCTTAATCAACTTACCTAATTATTTCTCTACTTCAACCTTAAAGTCTTTAAAGGCTTGAAAAATCTCACTTTTGTCATTCAATAAGTAGAGAAACATATATCATGAATAGTCATCGATAAAAGGTTGCAAAATACTTTTCCTCTGTAAAACAAGGTGGAAAAAGTCCACAAATATCCGTGTGAATTATTTTTAATGTTCCATTACTCCTCTTGGCACCCTTTTTATAAGTGTTGGTTTGCTTAGCTTCTATGCATTCAACACATGACACAAAATCTGTAAAGTCTAAAGGCCCTAAAATTCCCTCCTTTAATCTTTGGATCCTTTCTTTGGAAATGTGTCCCAACCTTCAATGCTAAAGAAGTAATAATTTCTCATCTAACAATGTGCGTTTATTACCAATAATATTATGAAAAGATTGCTCAAAATGAGGGTTTAATTGAACTTGATAAAGATCATTTATTAAAACAAAAGTACCAATTAAATTGGAGTTTTTATACAATGACAATTTTCCACTTTGAAGAGAGAAACCATAGTTTAATTTGTCTAGTCTGGAAGCAGAAACTAAATTTCTACTATAGTTTGGTACATAAAATGTATTTTCTAATTTCAGCAACTTTCCATTTTCAAGGATCAATCTGCATGTGCCAACGACCTTTACACGAGAGTCTAATTTATTTTATGAATAAAGGACTTTTTCACGCTCTGTTGGTTTCCTTTGATTCCGAAATCTCTGCAATGTATTGGAAATATGCACAGTGGCACCAGAGTCGAGCCACCAACTATATAAAGGAACATTTGAAATATGACATTCATATGAAACAAGAGACGTTATACCTTTATTTTCCAACAATTTCTTGTACTTGAAGCACCCCTTTTTAGCTTGTCCTTTCTTATGACAGAAGAAGCATTTCATGTTAGCCTTGCTTCCCTCAGCCTTTCCATCTGGCTTGGACACTCCACCTGAGATAGGAGCAGTTTACTTCATTTTTTCTTTACCCTTGCGGTCACGTTTTTTGTGGGTTCTTAGATGCGCAACATGACTCCTTCATTCTTAAGTCTCTCTTCATTTTGAACACACATGACTAATAAATCATTTATTAACAATTTAAGTGCAATCCTAAGATGGTCTTTGTCTAATTTAAAGCGCGTGAAAGAACAACTTTATCAGACAATACAATTAGACCGATAAAATTCACTAGCATAATATCCATCGTGCATTCTTGACTTATATGAGTCAAAAACAACTCAATAGCATGACCGTAACTTGAATGAATACAACATTTATGCCACGGACAACAAATGCAGTATACACACTATTTAATAATTAACATTGTATGCAAAGTTCATAACATAGATTGTTCAGCTGGACATGGGTGCAAGGGACATACCACTTTTGATCTGAACACAATCAACTATGCAAGAAAGCAATATGCGAGAAAGCAATATGTATGCAAAATGACAAGACTATTGTATTTGGGAATCTATTTATCATTTGTGAATGACGGCTCGGGAGTAAATGCATTGCTATTCAGTAAGTTAATTTAAAAATTAAAATAGTAGGTCCACTCAAATCGAAGAAACCAAACTTACCGCTTGGATATGTGAATGGAAATATATTGTATTCTTTCTGTTAGGAAAAGCATTTGTCAGCATTCGGTAGGAGAGAGGGTAGTGCTACTATTCCTAATGCCGGTGGATCTGTCGTTGGTTAAATGCTCATTTTTAATACTATGGAAGCGTTACATAGCGGCTGTGTTCACCACATCAATATAGTCCACTTAACATGTTTGAGCAAATCGTTATGTCGGTCAACAAAATTGAAAGACCTGATCACCAAACAATTGCTACATGCTAAAAAAGAAATAATAAGTGTGTAGCGACATCAGAAGAGATGATGATGTCGTCATGACAATCATATCCCAGAACACACTAGATGGAAACTGAACTCAAAAACTTCACAGACAAATCACTTGCATCAGTTGCGACAAGACAAAACCATATGGATGGAGGCCGCACTTCTTTGGACAAGTGGAATAATGCTGATAAAATAGGCGATGGAAATAAAACACATAACGCTGATAAAGCACATTGATGCCACACTTCAAACCAGGGAAAATTCGTTCCACTGTAATAGAACTGGTAGCCAAGGAACACAACTGACCCAGAACCAATCGGGCAACACAAGTCGCTAGTTTTATCCCTTGTGAGTCTGAAAATGAAACAACAAATCTGAATCAAAATGACATTGGTATTTTGTCAGAATTGCAAGCATGCTTTGATACCATTGTTAAAGAATCATACTCGTATTTGAGGAAGCCACCATGACCCTAGTCCGATGATGAGGAGATCAATGACTCTAACAGTGATGGACTACGGCAACGACGGCTGCAACAACCCGTCCTTGAGTGAGACACTTGGAGAAGATGTTCGGAACGGGAGGAATACCCAGAGCGGAAGCGTATGACGTTGTAAACTTATCTTATTGAGAAAGGGGGTTCTTTATTTCTCTCTCTTATGGATTCCCAAAAAGATGGATGTTGGTTATAGAATAGCATCCTTGGAGAGAGGACCATAAGTCCTTTATATAATAAATATATTGTCTCTCTTTCCATCATGAAGAGACAAAACAATTATGGGAACTTGTCCAACCAAACAAATGCATCCCTTCAAGAAAATACATAATGATAAATATATACATAATTACTTTGGGCCACACTAAAAAGGATATTTTAACAGAAATCACATTTGATGCCTTCAAAATTTAGTTTTCTATCTAGAACTAGCAGAAGCGAGGACCCGTAGAGATCTATGGATGAGAACCAATATACGGGAAAGGAACTGATGGATATGATGGAAGGATCAAAGATGAGGACATGTGTGGTGTAGAGGCAGAGACAGGTTCGAAGACTTCAGATCCAATAGCTATTGTGCAAGCGAGAGGAGGGAGCTCCACGATAGACAAAATTGGGGACATACATCGGGGGAGCGAGTTTCTTCGTACCATCCAAGTCTTAGGGGGTATGGCGGAACGTTAACTCCTAATAATTAGATTTCTAGTACCGTCCAAATGTAATCCTAATAAAAAAAATAGTCTAATCAAACATTGTATTGTGCTCAACTACATGATTAAAATCCAATCCAGCATGAAGTCCTACAAACCAAACGGAGCTTAAGGGGAACTCAAAATCAAGTGGAAACATAGTTACTGATATAGAATGCAGTTCACATTATAATGTAGTATGTAAGGAAATATGAAAGTCTCACAACACAATTGATCCATAACATTTAGCACGTGGGTTTCATTTTAATAGGAATAGAAGTCTCATTGTAGGAACAATCAACTCTTCAATGGTTCCTATATATCTGCCTAATACACGTAGTTATAGAAAAAAAGTATGAGTAGATTGTGATACATAATTCATACTCATAATTTCTCGAGATACATGAACCAAATGTAAGACGGAATTAGGAAATTTGATTTCCAACACAATGAGGAGGACAATAGGTCGAATGTATTTCAAGTGATATAACTTAATAAAAAGAGAAAGATAGATGGTTAGTCTTCCTCAATGGATAAGAGACAATGATACATCCACACCATAGATAATATGGATCAGCTAGTAGAAAAATAAGAGAAGAAATACAAAATCATGCCAAACATAGAACATATTGTATGAATAATGTGATTAAGAAGGAAAGATGGACTTACAATCTACTAAGGTTGTTGTCGCTTACCCTTTAGCTTACAATTACAATGATATTGATGGAGGAATCCTAGAATGTGAGTCAAATGTAAGATTGAAGTATTTATCAACATCCGCATGTCACCGTGAAGCACAAATCCTTTGAAATGATGTTTGTTACTTGATGGCGCCCCGCTGGGAGAGCTAAGGTTTACAACAGACATCCTGTTTCAAATCTACCGCATGATAGAGCATGTGTTTCCATTATCATAGAAGGTGTTGTTGGGCCCGAGGTTGGCGAAGAATAAGGTGAGCATGTGCATGATGACGAACCAGATCCAGTTGTCATGGGCTCTCAGTGCCTCCAGTGATCGTAGGGGTTGGCAAGTACCAACATGAAGATTGTCAGCACCATGAAGCCAAGGACCTAGATTTTGAACCTGTTTATGTGGTCGACAAGCGTGACCTAACCCCACATAGAGTGATCAGAGCATGTACTCGGGCAATTAATCCCAAACACCTCTGTGGCGTTCACGACCTAGAGATGGCGGATAAGATGTTCATTGTCTGGGATTTTGGAGTCAGATTGATGACAAAACTTTGAGATGAACAATCTAAAATTGTTGGCCCTTATCTCCGACATCAGCACCTCATCCACCTTGCTTTTCTCCTCCTAGATCTCCACTTGTAGGTCCTTGGACATATCAACCACTTCCTGCTTCGCTTTCTTTTCCAGTGTAGTGTACTTGGCCATCTCTGGCATCTTCATCTTCCAGTAGTATGTGAGCGTTGTGGGAAAGGCTTATAACATTAATATGATGCCTCACACATACATAGTTAGACTGGGCATCATGGAGCCAACATGTCGTCAACATAACTGGGCATGTTGTACTTGTTCTTGAACGTTGCGGACACGATGAGGGTCACCATCCCTTGCGAAAAGATCTAATCCTATGGGATATTTATGAGGACGTTCTGAATCTGATCCTGGCCATTCAAAAATGCTACTTTTCAGTGAACATGTGGATTAAATCCAGAGGTATTTCTGGAATGGGGATAGTATCTTCTTGGCACCAGGGATTTGGAAATCTTCTGACAACCCTCTCTCCATACATATGGAAATATTTTCCCTCCTACTCTCGCTCTTGCCCCCACTCTTTCTCCTACTCATGCTCCCTCTCATGTCCTCTCCCTCGTAGTTTTCCTCTTTGATCGAAAGCTAGATCCATCCGCGCTCTCCGATAGTGGCGACGAGATACACCAACACTGATCGTTGGTTGTGTTGGTTATTTTAGAGTTTAGGTCTATCAACAACGAGTTTAGCCTAACCCAACGGTCTTCAAAGCCTCAACTGACGCTTGGGTTTGCTGTTGTTCTGCGCTCTATGATAGGGGTGGCGAGATACACCAACACTGATTGTCGGTGTTGTTGGTTATTTTAGGGTTAGGTCTATCACAATGAGTTCAACCTAACCCAACGACCTTCAAAGTCTCAAGCGATGCTCGAGTTTGTTGTTGTTACATGATTCTCCAAATACCATGATGTTGTTCGATTCTCCCTGTTTAACTTCCTCTTGATCACTTCTCCCTATCTCACTTGTCATAAAAATACAATATTTCTTTTACATTGCATCTACACTAACTGTATTTTTTTGAAAGTTCCCTTTTTTGGTGAAAGAAAGTGCTTTTATTATAATGTTGGTGATATCAAGGTCTTTTATTCATAGTGTATCTAATTACATATTTAAAAGAGTGATTTTTAATATCACGTATATCATTTTTTCCATTTTCGCCAAATAATATACTTTCCATAAGAAATATATCATGGATGTGACTGTGGACGAATAGATGAAGGAGATGGACATATCTTTAAAGAAAATTCAACAAGGTTCAGTTGCTGGTGTGTCATCGTCGGTACCCCAACATACACACCAAGGTTCCGTTGCCGATGTTCCACTGTCACCTCTCCAAGATGATACCGAACAAGGTTTAGCACGCCAAGATATCCAACAAAGATATTTTGTCAGCAATATATATGTGTTGGATGTAGATCTAAATGAGATGGTTTCTCAAGAATAGGGCTTGGAAGGAATATCATAGGAAGTTCCATTGGTTTCTAATGATAGCCATGTTTACTCAGAGAATCCAGAAGAAATTTATTTTGAAGAATAGACATATTTTTTATTTCTCTCAGGGAGATATCTCAGAAATAGACAATGTTTCTGCACATTAGTATTGCATCAACATTCCTGAAACGGAGTCACAAAATGTTGAGAGGACTCAAATAGATATGAGTGACACCTGTGCGTCTTTTGAAAGCTCCAGAGAGGAGATTCATTTCATATATGATCACATAAAATTCTTGGATGGTGATCATACATATGTCTAGGATGGTTAGTCCATAAAATTTTCTTTATTAATAACGTCGTTCCCTTTTTTGCATGCTCTGTGTTCCTTTTCTCCATCTTATTGTTCATGTTCTCCTAATCCTTCTTCCTATCTGTGTCATTGGTCCTTTTCTCATGTCGCCGACTCATTCTTCCTTTTCTCCCTATCCTCATTCCGCTTCTATTTAACAACGTTCTTCCTTCCTCCCTATCCCTGATCATTTTCACCTCCTCCTTACTCCTTTTCTCAAGCTTTGTGTTCCTCATCTCCATTATACCTCATTTTTTTTCTTCTTTTTTCAAGTTTCCCTTTCTTCCATTTCACTCCTTCTTACTAATTTTCACATGCTCCTGTATCATTCTCCCCTTTCTCCATATCCTCGTTCTTCTTTTGTGTAACAACATTCTTCCTTTTATCCCTATCTCTGATCCTTGTCACCTCCTTATTCCTTTTCTCAAGCTCTATGTTCCTCTTCTCCTAACACCTTATTCCTTTTTATTTTTAGGTTTTACTTTCTTCCTTTTTACCTGCTCCTTACTCCTTTTCTCATGCTCATGGCTCGTTCTTCCTTTTCTCCCTATCCTCGTTCCTATTCTCCATAACAACATTCTTCCTTTTCTCCCTATCCTGATCCTTTTCACCTCCTCCTTATTCATTTTCTCAAGCTTTGCATTCCTCTTCTTCGTAATACCTTATTCCTTTTTTTGGGTTTCCCTTTCTTCCTTTTACCTCCTCCTTACTCATATTCACATACTCTTGGCTCATTCTTCCTTTTCTCCCTATCGTTGTTCCTCTTCTACATAACAATGTTCTTCCTTTTCTCTCTATCCCCAATCCTTTTCACCTCATCCTGATTCCATTTCTCAAGATCCGTGTTTCTCTTCTCCATAACACCTTTTTCCTTTTTTTTCAAGTTTTCCTTTCTTCCTTTACACATCGTCCTTAATCCTTTTCACATGCTCCTGGACCGTTCTTCCTTTTCTCCCTATCTTCATTCCTCTTCTGTGTAACAACATTCTTCCTTTTCTTCCTATCCCCGATCCTTTTCACCTCCTCCTTTTTCCTTTTCTCAAGCTCCATGATCCTCTTTACAATAAGACATTGTTCCTTTTTTTAGGTTTTCCTTTCTTCCTTTTCACCCCTCCTTACTCCTTTTCTCATGCTTCCGGCTCATTATTCCTTTTCTCCCTATCCTCGTTCCTCTTCTACGTAACAACTTTCTTCCTTTTCTCCCTATCTACGATCATTTTCTCCTCTTCCTTATTCCTTTTCTCAAGCTTTGTGTTCCTCTTCTCTGTAGCACCTCGTTTTTGTTTTTGGTTTCCCTTTCTTCCTTTTCACCTCCTCCTGATTCCTTTTCTCAAGCTCTGTGTTCCTCTTCTCTGTAATACCCCGTTCCTTTTTTTGGGGGCTTCCCTTTCTTCCTTTTCACATCATCCTTACTCCTTTTCACATGCTCCCAGGTCGTTCTTCCTTTTCTCCCTATACTCATTCCTCTTCTGTGTAACAACGTTCTTCCTTTTCTCCCTATCCCGATGCTTTTCACCTCCTCCTTATTCCTTTTCTAAATCTCTGTGTTCCTCTTCTCCGTAACACCTTATTCCTTTTTTTATATTTTCGGGTTTCTCTTCTTTCCTTTTCATCTCCTCCTTATTCCTTTACTCAACCTCTGTGTTCCTTTTCTCCATAACACCTCATTCCCTTTCTTCCTTTTCATCATCTCCTCATTTACTCCATTTCCATTGATCTTTTTGCCTTTCATTGTCTCAGATGAACTTGATAAGGAGGATTACTAGAAAAAACTTGAATTTAGCTCTCAATAGGAAGCTAGTCAGTTTTATAACAACTATGGTCATCTGAAAGGGTTTGCAACCAGGATCAAGTGGGAGAATAAGTGTAAAGGCAAGAACCTAGATCATAGAAAGATTCAATATTCGTGATACACATGTAATGAACAAGGATATTGTAAGGGAAGTTTACTGAACCGCACTGGTTCTGAAATAATAGAAGAATTAGTAGATTGTTGAACTGGAATAGGAAGGGTACGTAGAGAAGAAAGGACCGGGTGCAAAGAGCACAATAATCTAATTTTTGATTGTCAGCTTAATCTCTTCAAGATAATTCACTAGATTGTTAATCATAACCATGCACTTCACCCGCAGGAATTTTCTAACCTTCTCAGATCCAACTAAAATGTTTCAAACAGGCAAGAATCTGTAGCACAGACCAACGAAGATGCTGGAACTCAATTAAGAAATTCTTCTGATGCAATGTATTTGGTAGCCGGTGGATGTGAGAGTATTGTGTTTCTTCGACTAGATTTAAAGAGCCATTTGAGGCGTAGGAGATAGAAGACAATGATATCTGGTGAGGCCATTGCTTTGCAAGAGTACTTCCGTAATGAAGCATACAACAACCCATCATTTTACTATGAGATTGATGTTGATTATGAAGATAGAATTGTAAACATCTTCTGGGCTGATGGGAGGATGAAGCTTGATTATAGGTTATTTGGTGATGTCATTTCTTTTGATACAACATTTCAGACAAATAAGAACTATCAACCATTAGGTATTTAATAGAATCCAATGTTCCAATATTTGATACATTTTGTTCCATTACTCGACACTTGTGTTTTAATATTCAATATATTTTGTTCCATTACTCGATAGAATCCTTTCTTCCAACATTTGATATCTTATGTTCCAGAATTTGACATATTATGTTCCATTACTCGACACTTGCATTTCAGTATTTGATATATTCTATTCCATTAATCGATAGAAACTTTGTTCCAATGTTTGATATCTCACATACTAGTATTCGACATATTCTGTTCCATTAGTCGACACTTGTGTTTTAGTATTGAACTATATGTGTTCCAATTCTGAATGTGTTCTAGTACTAAACCATTTTTTGCCATTATTCTGAACTAACATGTTAATTTTTGTATGCTCCATTATTTGTTTGTTTTAACCACCACCATTAGGGTGTCATATTTGGTGCAACCCTCCTCTGTGATGAAACTATTGAGTCCTTTGAATGGTTATCCCGAACATTTCTTAAATGCATTTTAGAAAAAGAACCTTCAACTATTTTCACAGATCAAGATGCTACAATGGCTTTGGCTATAAGAAAAGTTTTCCCTAATATGTTCCACACACTATGTACATGGCATATATTACAAAATTCTCAGAAGAACCTCACTCAGTTGTTCACTCCTATTTTGCACAACCATGTTACTCTCCTCATGCACGATGTTGAAACCGAACATGAATTTTGTTTTTCTTAGACAAAGATGATTGAAGAATGCTTCCCTAATGGACATCATTATTGGAACTACATAATATACGGTTTTTGAAAACAATGGTCCTCGACATGGGTAAAACAATATTTTACTGCTAGAATGAAAACTACCCAGATCAATGAATCATGCAATGTTGTTATGAGGCTCTTGTTCTCCTCTTGCCTGTCCCATGCACCCTCTTCTGGTACAACAACATTGCCCTTAGCAATGTGTTCCTCATGTTCTCCAGTCATTTTCAAGTTCTTCTTCTCCTATGTGAACAGAAGATACTATCAGATAAATTAGAAGACACTTAGAACAAACTCTACAACCTTAGTAGCGGAAGCGTTCACTGAGTAGCGGATTACCAAAAATCACTAAAAATTAAAACCTTTTTATCAAAAGATCCATTAAAGGAAAACCTTCTCACATAGAACCAAAGTAACATATTTACATTCTTGTTCAAAGGTACATATTCTGTATCATTTCCTTTAGAGAATTACAAGCATTAACTGTCCTGCTAAGATAAACATAGGCAGTATAAAATCTCAAGGCACTGAGCCAAAATCTCGAAAGCACTGACTACTACTCTGAGGACCTGAGAGTACAGATACGACACATAGGACTCTATTAACAACTATACAAGGCATAACAGCCAGTGTCTCCTCCTGAGACTTTACTGCTATCCCCACTGCTGGTGTTGCTGCCCTTCACCTACTGAAGGATTTCTGCCTCCTTGTCCGCGTCCACCTAAAAACCATGGGGGTGAGACAATTGTAAATTGTCCCAATGAGATATATAACTCTCCTCCAGAAACATTATCATTGCAGCTTAAGAAGATAAATATGCACATAGGAATCATATTTGATTGACAACAACTAATTCAATGTCTAACAAATTAGAATATTATTCTTATCTAAAACATTGCAGCTATAACTTGAAAGAGCCTCATGTCACTTATTCACCAAGGAATATGAAGAACACGTATAACATTTATTCACTTCAGAATCATTACCAAAACATTAACTCTCTTCAGGTTTAGGTCATATATCTAAAGCCTGGCATTGTCATTGGGGAGTCATGGCCTATAGCCATACTCTTTTCACAAGGTGTTGGGATCTTAGTCCCTCAACTCATCAAGTACATTTCCACTTCTTAATAAGTTCATTTTCATGATTATAGAATCTGGGTATTTGAACCCATAACTCATCATGGAACACTTGTTACCACTTATTGAGTAACTTCATACCTTCATATCATCTGACCTAGGGACATTATAATTCTCTCTACACAAAGCATTGCACATAGTTCACAGGCTCATAAACAATCTAAGATAATTAGCACATCATGTTACACACAAGACTTACTAATTGTATGTTACCTCTCACTAAGCAACAAAGCATATGAAGGCTGATAAGGCCTATAGAACATTTTCAGTATACAGAACATCATAGCTCATACCTGGCTATGCTCATCATCTCAACATATCTGCATAATTAGTAATCATGATGCCCTTACATATCAGTATTATGCAATATAAGGGTTATCTTATTACATTCATAACCCATTAGTCTGTATTTGAGATTTACATAGAATTACTCTGTGTTAGAACTTCACATAGCATCACTTTGTATTAGGGTTTCACATAGCAGTACCCCGTATTAGGTTTTCACATAGCATTACCCTGTATTAGGGTTTCACATAGCATTACCCTATATTAGGGTTCACATAGAAAGGAATCAATATGGATAACATAAGTATTCAATCATACTTATTTATTCTCATCATTCATCATTAAATGTATTATCAACAAAAAGTATGAGTTTCTCTCCCATCTTTGCCAGAGTATGATTACACCATAGTTTATAGGTTTGGATTAACCTTTTTGTAAGGCATGTTAGCTTACATTCAACAGGGTGTATTACATCTCAATGTAACCATTGACATGACACATCTCATGTGTCATTTATCCAATTATCCTGGACTTATAACACATCATGGTATACCAATTTTGGGGTGTTGGATGTGATATCTATCATATCTTGATGTATCACTTCCCTCAACACTTTTATCTTACTTGAGTTCATACACTTAGCTTGTATTAGGGTATTCCCCATCCTAATACTTTATGCACCAGTTCATCACATTTATCATGTAAAGTAGTGGTCATTAGTCACTCACTTAGAATATACAACCATTGCCAATACTATGGAATCATCCTTGAGTTAGGAACTATTAATATAAGGATATCCATTATCAACCTCTCTAGGTGTCACATTTGTCGTAACATTATTCACTATTCCATTATTAGGAATAGTATTCTCCATATTTATAATTTGAGGATTCACATAGAATATTCCATACATTTATGGATTTCACATAGTATTACACTTCAAAAGAGTTTCAGATAATCATCCTTCTATATCAGGGTTTCACCTAGTAATATGTGAAATTAGGACTTCACAACACATCACCCAGTGATAGGACTTCACATAGAATTAGTAGAAAAACCCTATATTAGGGTTTCCTGCACCTTTACCCTATTTTTAGGGATTAAGGTTTACCATTCACATCCAAGTAAGGTTTCTCTTACCTCATACCCAAATTAGGGTTAGGATGTATAATTCCCATTAAATTAGGGTTTCCTTCATTGTTACACTAAGTTAGGGTTACATCATCACCCTGGATTTATGACAACACTCAGCTTTGCCCTAGATTAGGGTTTCACACATAGCTTTGTTCTAATTAGGGTTTCACACATAGCATTGCTCTAATTAGGGTTAGGGCTCATTGATTAGGGTTTCATGATCTCATTATTATGGATCAACCCTTATCACATAGTTTACTCATAATGAGAGAATTAGGGCTTAATTATATAAGCGTTCATCTCTCTCATTCTCTCTCTCATCCTCTTTAGGATGTTAACTACACCAAGATTAATCTAGGTCAACTCTTCACTTGAGTACACATAGCTAGGGTTAACCTTCACAATCATCATGGGTCTACATCTTTAATAATCACATAGCTGATTGACCTTTGATCATATTAGATGTCCAAATGGTCTAATCAATTAAACCATCAATTATATAAGAAATTCAAAAGAATTGACCAATTAAACTTTCAATTCCACAAAGTGATCAATTGGGTTAACCATTGAAATCTTCAATTGCATTAAGTATCTAAATAGGTTCACCATATTGGACCTTCAATTACATGAGATATTCAAATGGATTAATCATGTTGATCTTCACAAAGTTAATTACTTAGACCCTCAATGATCTTGGTTCTCATACATCAATCGGTTGAAAACCAATTGAACAAGTTATACTTGAAACCAATTGGACAAAGTAGTATTGAAACCGTTTGCACTGTGGGTCTCCAAACGGTCTTGAGACCGTTTGGTCCCAAACGGTCTTGATACCATTTGGACTCAAATGGTTTTCAGACCGTTTGGACCCAAACGACCTCTGTCCAAACCTTCTCAAAACCGCATGAACCAAAAAGGTACTTCAACACTCAATCGATTCAATGTTTCAATCCATGGACCAATTATAAATTGAATCACTAAAGCATTCATCAATTGGACCACTGAATCACCATTCAATTAGACCTTCAATTTAGGGTTTTGAACCTAATTGAGCTAGGTTTGATAATCAAGAAACCATCACTTAGGGTTTGAAATCGAGGATCCATCAATGGTTGACATTGCGGAATCAAATCAATTGAAATCAATGAACTATCATCATCACATGATATGACCTGACCTCAAACGGTCTTGGATGACCACCAAATGGTCTTGTGACCGTTTGGTTGATCTCCAAACGGTCTTGAGACCATGTTCCCATTCCATCATCAAAATCTAAGACATCCAATTAGGGTTTTGGACCATTGGATTGATTATCAAATCAACACTTAGTTGCAATTCAATTTGGTACCTTTGGCCCTTCAAACACTTAGCCATACTTAACCCTAGACCACCAAACGGTCTTGGGTGACCCCCAAATGGTCTTGAGACCATTTGGGTGATCCCCAAACGGTTTTGAAACCGTTTGGGTCAATCAACCCAAAACATTATCTCAATCAATTGGAAATTCAGCACTTAGTCGATTAGGGTTTGCAATTAAGGAATCATACACAATTGAAACCTTCAAGATCAAACCAACTGAAACCATTGGATCAAGATCCAAGCACCACAACATATATCTTCAAACGGTCAACCATTCCAAATGGTTTGGAACCCAAACCACCAAACGGTTTGGTGAAACCGTTTGGTCTCAACATTGAAACCGTTTGCCCTAGATATTTGGGGATGTGTGTGCTTATGATGATGTCATCATCATCAAGCTCCAAACTCACGAAATCAGATGTGATTTCCATGGAGATTACATCAATCAACCAAACTTAATTTTGGAAATGTAGAAATGATCACCAATTGATAAGGAATTGATTGCAATAATAAAATTAAGGGTTCAAGTTATAAAACCCACCTCCAATTGAGCTCCAAAGCTCCAAGCTCACAGCAAAAATGGTGGATGAAGCTCTTGCAAATCCCCCTAGGCTAGTCCTCAAGCTTTTGTTTGAAAAGTTTGGCTAGGGTTGAAGAGGAGATTGAAATAAGAAGAAATCAACGATTTATTTTCGATTTCCACCATGGAATCAAGGAGAACGAAGGTCAAGGGATTACCAACAGGTTGGGGGTCGTCCTCCTGATCCTCGATAGCTCCTTGGTCATTTTCCAAGCAAGGGGAAAGAAAGAAATCCGAAAAAGCCTTTGTTTTGGCTTAGAAAGGGTACTTTTATAAGAAAATTGATGAGAGAGAAAATGTCTTATAAAAGTCTATTAATTCCAAAATTATTGCCACCAATTCCCCCTTGGTTTCTTGAATGCAAGGGCATCTCTATCCCCATCGAGCTCCCTTCCATTATCCATGAATTGAATTAAGGGAAAAGAAATTAAGCACCTTAACCCTTATAATAAGAATATCCATATTTGAGTGGAAAATTCTTTTTCTTATAATAATGGTGAGTGGAATTTCACCTCCTTAGGATATGCTCGTGCCTTTGCAAGGATTTAAGCTCACACACACATATGAATCCAACCATTTTAATTTTGGTTGAAGGCCCTTTAATTAATACATTCATTTTTGCCCTAAATTGAATTAGGGTTTCACTTAGGATTAAATCTTGATTATTTTAATATCAAGATTCTCTCTCCTCCAACTTAATTCAAATGAGGCGCCCCTCTCATTTTCTTTGCTCTACATGATGCCAAAAAACATTAGGGACCTTATTGAAGTGGTAATTTTCATATTGAACCCTAGGTTTTGGATAAATTACACATTACACCAAAACTAGGTTTTAATGCACAAGGATTGCTTTACAAGCTGAATCTTGGTGCCCAAGCTTGTGAAAACCATACCACTACATCATATTAATTATTATTATTTATCAAAATCAGAGGAACATTTTATCATGCAAAATTTGCAATTTAACCCCTCAACTTGGGTAATTTGTACTTTAGTCCAAAATAAGCAAACTTTGCTTCAACATTGTTCAAACAAGACCAAAATTGACACATAAGTTTCTCATGAGCCCTAATTACTTTTCCCAAGATTAGATTAAGTATCTACTCAACCTTATTAGGCAAAACATCTAGGGTTAACACATAACCCAGGTCAGGGATGTTACAAATTATAAACCCCTAACAAGGATTTCGTCACCGAAATCCCAGTAAAAGGAGGGACAGATTATTCAATTGTCATACCCTCAAATCTCCAAATAATATCTTAATATCATGGAGATATCATGGATTCTGTGATCCACACAAAGTTCCTTTCATTAATTCAACCTTATCAATGTTTATGTTTATGCAAAACATAAACCCCTAATATATGATGTCCATATTATTGAAAGGAAGAAGCATAAAAGAACAAACTTCAATCATCACTCAAGAATATTTACCAAAAGAGAAACATATATATCTAACAGAGATAATTTACTCAGTAATCCTTTATTCATAAAGTTCACTTAGCAAACTCTATGTAATTGGGAATGTTCACTTAGATTTTCCTTTTTGTTGGGAATGTTCACATAGGTTTTCCTTTTAGTTGGGAATGTTCACACAGCTCTTCCTTTTAGTTGGGAATGTTCACATAGCTCTTCCTTTTTAATTGGGAATGTTCACATAGCTTTTCCTTTTAGTTGGGAATGTTCACATAGCTCTTCCTTTTAGTTGGGAATGTTCACATAACTTTTCCTTTTAGTTGAGAATGTTCACATAGCTCTTCTTTTTAGTTGGGAATGTTCACATAGCTTTTCCTTTTAGTTGAGAATGTTCACATAGATCCTCTTTTTAGTTGGGAATGTTCACATAGCTTCTCCTTTTAGTTGAGAATGTTCACATAGCTCTTCTTTTTAGTTGGTAATGTTTGCATAGCTTTTCCTTTTTAATTGGGAATGTTCACATGGCTTTTCCTTTTAGTTGGGAATGTTCACATAGCTCTTCCTTTTAGTTGAGAATGTTCACATAGCTTTTCCTTTTAGTTGAGAATGTTCAAATAGCTCTTCTTTTCAGTTGGGAATGTTCACATAGCTTTTCCTTTTTAATTACATTATACTCTCTAGATTGTTTCAGAATGACTACTTGATCAGAGTAATAAAAAAGATAACAATCTAAGAGTTTCATACTTGCCTTATCTTCAATAATCATATACCTGGCCAGGGTATATAAGTATGGAGATTAGGTAGTATGCACTTTATTTGCTATCATATTCCTCACTTTTCATGTTATTATACACACATGGTTTTCCATTCCTAGATTTTCTCCAGGCATGACTTCTATATTTCATCTTATGTCACAAAGATAAGAGAAATCATAAAACATTTTAAAGAGCAGTGAGTAAAATGTAAATTCTCATATTCCTTGTGTCCTTATAGGACTAGTCAAAGGAAGTTCAAAAACAACTACTTTCATATATTTAACACATAGAATCATGAAATCAAGTATCATGATGAATACATTTCATTTGACTATTACCACTCATGGTTATCTACCACTTTAGGTTGACTCAACACATAGTGTCTAGTTCTTTCATGTTGCTGCTTTTGCCTTTACTTAGTGGCTATTGCCCTGGTACACTAGGCATTTATTGCACTGGTAACACCAAAAACTTTGGCTTTTTAGAATATCTAGGCAAATGTCCCTAGAATTATAGAGACCTTACCTTAATTCATAGCTTATGGCCCCTTCTTGGGCACTACCATCACAGATGTACTGTTTGTCCAGACTTATGGAAGAGTCTACTTTCTTGCCATTTATTAATCTTTCCCACATTCCCACTATTCTAACATGAGCATGTCACTCAGGAATCCTTTCAAAGCCCAAAGTTTATGCATTAAGGACTGGTAACTTAGGTTGTAATACTAGTATCCAGTCTTCTATATGCATTACTGTTGTCCTATCCTGCCCTTCAAGAGCATAACATAGGATTGTCTATCCTGATTACATCAAGGTGGGAATTCTCAGGCACTTGTTCTCCTCTTTCCTGTCCCATGCACCCTCTTCTAGTGCAACAACATTGCCCTTAGCAATGTGTTCCTCATGTTCTCTAGTCATTTTCAAGTTCTTCTTCTCCTATGTGAGTAGAAGATACTATCAGATAAACTGGAAGACACTTAGAACAGACTCTACAACCTTAGTCCTATGTCTCTGTAGACTCAGTGACCTAGAGTTCTGATACCACTTAATTGTGACATCCAACTCTCAAAAACATAATTAACTAATGCAGAAGCGTTCACTGAGCAGCGGATTACCAAAAATCACTAAAAATTAAAACATTTTTATCAAAAGATCCATTAAAGGAAAACCTTCTCACATAGAACCAAAGTAACATATTTACATTCTTGTTCAAAGGTACATATTCTGTATCATTTCCTTCAGAGAATTACAAGCATTAACTGTCCTGCTAAGCTAAACACATGTAGTATAAAATCTCGAGGCACTGAGCCAAAATCTCGAAAGCACTGACTACTACTCTGAGGACCTGAGAGTACAGAAACGACACATAGGACTCTATTAACAACCATACAAGGCATAACAGCCAGTGTCTCCTCCTGAGACTTTACTGCTGTCCCTGCTGCTGCTGTTGCTGCCCTTCACCTACTGAAGGATTTCTGCCTCCTCATCCGCGTCTACCTAAAAATGTGATTCCCACGGGGGTGAGACAATTGTAAATTGTCCCAGCGAGAGATCTAACTCTCTGCCAGAAACATTATAATTGTAGCTTAAGAAGATAAATATGTACATAGGAAGCATATTTGATTGACAACAACTAATTCAATGTCTAACAAATTAGAATATTATTCTTATCTAAAACATTGCAGCTATAACTTGAAAGAGCCTCATGTCACTTATTCACTAAGGAATATGAAGAACATGTAAAACATTTATTCACTTTAGAATCATTACCACAACATTAACTCTCTTCAGGTTTAGGTCATATATCTAAAGCCCGACATTGTCATTGGGGAGTCATGGCCTATAGCCATACTCTTTTCACAAGGTGTTGATCTTAGTCCCTCAACTCATCAAGTACATTTCCACTTCTTAATAAGTTCATTATCATGATTATAGAATCTGGGTATTTGAACCCATAACTCATCATGGAACACTTGTTACCACTTATTGGGTAACTTCATACCTTCATATCGTCTGACCTAGGGACATTATAATTCTCGCTACACAAAGCATTGCACATAGTTCACATGCTCATAAACAATCTAAGATAATTAGCACATCATGTGACACACAAGACTTACTAATTGTAGGTTACCTCTCACTAAGCAACAAAGCATATGAAGGATGATAAGGCCTATAGAACATTTTCAGTATATAGAACATCATAGCTCATACATGGCTATGCTCATCATCTCAACATATCTGCATAATTAGTAATCATGATACCCTTACATATCAGTATTATGCAATACAAGGGTTATCTTATTACATTCATAACCCATTAGTCTATATTTGAGCTTCACATAGAATTACTCCGTGTTAGAACTTCACATAGCATCACTTTGTATTAGGGTTTCACATAGCAGTACCCCGTATTAGGTTTTCACATAGCATTACCCTGTACTAGGGTTTCACATAGCATTACCCTATATTAGGGTCCACATATCAAGGAACCAATATGGATAACATAAGTATTCAATCATACTTATTTATTCTCATCATTCATCTTTGAATGTATTATCAACACAAAGTATGAGTTTCTCTCCCATCTTTGCCAGAGTATGATTACATCATAGTTTATAGGTTTGGATTAACCTTTTTGTAAGGCATGTTAGCTTACATTCAATAGGGTGCATTACATCTCAATGTAACCATTGACATGACACATCTCATGTGTCATTTATCCAATTATCCTAGACTTATAACACATCAAGGTATACCAGTTTTGGGGTGTTGGATGTGATATCTATCATATCTTGATGTATCACTTCCCTCTACACTTTTATCTTACTTGAGTTCATACACTTAGCTTGTATTAGGGTATTCCCATCCTAATACTTTATGCACCAATTCATCACATTTATCATGTAAAGTAGTGGTCATTAGTCACTCACTTAGAATATACAACCATTGCCAATACTATGGACTCATCCTTGAGTTAGGAACTATTAATATAAGGATATCCATTATCAACCTCTCTAGGTGTCACATTTGTCGTAACATTATTCCCTATTCCATTATTAGGAATAGTATTCTCCATATTTATAATTTGAGGATTCACATAGAATATTCCATACATTTATGGATTTCACATAGTATTACTCTTCAATAGAGTTTCAGATAATAATCCTTCTATATCAGGGTTTCACCTAGTAAAATGTGAAATTAGTACTTCACAACACATCACCCAATGATAGGACTTCACATAGAATTAGTAGCAAAACCCTATATTAGGGTTTCTTGCACATTTAACCTATTTTTAGGGATTAAGGTTTACCATTCACATCCAAGTAAGGTTTCTCTTACCTCATACCCAAATTAGGGTTAGGATGTACAATTCCCATTAAATTAGGGTTTCCTTCATTGTTACACTAAGTTAGGGTTACATCATCACCCTGGATTTATGACAACACTCAACGTTTCCCTAGATTAGGGTTTCACACATAGCTTTGTTCTAATTAGGGTTTCACACATAGCATTGCTCTAATTAGGGTTAGGGCTCATTGATTAGGGTTTCATGATCTCATTATTTTGGATCGACCCTTATCACATAGTTTACTCATAATGAGAGAATTACAGCTTAATTATATAAGCGTTCATCTCTCTCATTCTCTCTCTCATCCTCTTTAGGATGTTAACTATTCCAAGATTAATATAGGTCAACTCTTCACTTGAGTACACATAGCTAGGGTTAACCTTCACAATCATCATGGGTCTACATCTTTAATAATCACATAGCTGATTGACCTTTGATCATATTAGATGTCCAAATGGTATAATCAATTCAACCATAAATTATATAAGGAATTCAAAAGAATTGACCAATTAAACTTTCAATTCCACAAAGTGATCAATTGGGTTAACCATTGAAATCTTCAATTGCATTAAGTATCTAAATAGGTTCACCATATTGGACCTTCAATTACATGAAATATCAAATGGATTAATCATGTTGATCTTCACAAAGTTAATTACTTAGACCCTCAATGATCTTGGTTCTCATACATCAATCGGTTGAAAACCAATTGAACAAGTTATACTTGAAACCAATTGGACAAAGTAGTATTGAAACCGTTTGCACTTTGGGTCTCCAAATGGTTTGAGATCATTTGGTCCCAAATGGTATTGAGACCGTTTGGACCCAAAAGGTCTTGAGACCATTTGGACCCAAACGGTCTTTAGACCGTTTGGTCCAAACCTTCTCAAAACCGCATGGACCAAAAAGGTACTTCAACACTCAATCGATTCAAAGTTTCAATCCATGGACCAATTATAAACTGAATCACTAAAGCATTCATCAATTGGACCACTGAATCACCATTAAATTAGACCTTCAATTTAGGGTTTTGAACCTAATAGAACTAAGTTTGATAATCAAGAAACCATCACTTAGGGTTTGAAATCAAGGATCCATCAATGGTTGACATTGTGGAATCAAATCAATTGAAATCAATGAACTATCATCATCACATGATATGACCTGACCTCAAACGGTCTTGCATGACCACGAAACAGTCTTGAGACCGTTTGGTTGATCTCCAAACGGTCTTGAGACCGTTTTCCCATTCCATCATCAAAATCAAAGACATCTAATTAGGGTTTTGGACCATTAGATTGATTATCAAATCAGCACTTAGTTGCAATTCAATTTGGTACCTTTGGACCTTCAAAAACTTATCCATACTTAACCCTAAACCACCAAACGGTCTTGGGTGACCCCCAAACGGTCTTGAGACCGTTTGGGTGTTCCCCAAATGGTTTTGAAACCGTTTGGGTCAATCAACCAAAAACATTATCTCAATCAATTGGAAATTCAACACTTAGTCGATTAGGGTTTGCAATTAAGGAATCATACACAATTGAAACCTTCAATATCAAACCAATTGAAACCATTGGATCAAGATCCAAGCACCACAACATATATCTTCAAATGGTCAACCATCTCAAATGGTCAACCATTCCAAACGGTTTGGAACCCAAACCACCAAACGGTTTGGTGAAACCGTTTGGTCTCAACATTGAAACCGTTTGCCCTAGATAATTGGGGAGGTGTGTGCTTATGATGATGTCATCATCATAAAGCTCCAAACTCACAAAATCTGCTGTGATTTCTATGGAGATTGCATCAATCAACCAAACTTAATTTCGGAAATGTAGAAATGATCACCAATTGATAAGGAATTGATTACAATAATAAAATTAAGGGTTGAAGTTATAAAACCCACCTCCAATTGAGCTCCAAAGCTCCAAGCTCATGGAAAAAATTCTGGATGAAGCTCTTGCAACTCCCCCTAGGCTCGTTCTCAAGCTTTTGTTTGAAAAGTTTGGCTAGGGTTGAAGAGGAGATCGAAATAAGAAGAAATCAACGATTTATTTTTGATTTCCACCATGGAATCAAGGAGAACGAAGGTCAAGGGCTTACCAACAGGTTGGGGGTCGTCCTACTGATCCTCCACAGCTCCTTGGTCGTTTTCCAAGCAAGGTAAAAGAAAGAAATATGAAAAAGCCTTTGTTTTGGCTTAGAAAGGGTACTTTTATAAGAAAATTGATGAGAGAGAAAATCTCTTATAAAAGTCTATTAATTCGAAAATTGTTACCACAAATCCCCCCTTGGTTTCTTGCATGCAAGGGAATCTCTATCCCCACAGAGCTCCCTTCCATTATCCATGAATTAAGGGAAAAGAAATTAAGCACCTTAACCCTTATAATAAGAATATCCATATTTGAGTGGAAAATTCTTTTTCTTATAATAATGGTGAGTGGAATTTCACCTCCTTAGGATATGATCGTGCCTTTGCAAGGATTTAAGTTCAACCACACACATATGAATCCAACCATTTTAATTTTGGTTGAAGGCCCTTTAATTAATACATTCATTTTTGCCCTAAATTGAATTAGGGTTTCACTTAGGATTAAATCTTGATTATTTTAATATCAAGATTCTCTCTCCTCCAACTTAATTCAAATGAGGCGCCCCTCTCATTTTATTTGCTCTACATGATGCCAAGAAACATTAGGGACCTTATTGAAGTGGTAATTTGCATATTGAACCCTAGGTTTTGGATAAATTACACATTACACCAAAACTAGGTTTTAATGCACTAGGATTGCTTTACAAGCTTAATCTTGGTGCCCAAGCTTGTGAAAACCATACCACTACACCATATTCATTCTTATGATGTCTCAACATCAGAGGAATATTTTATCATGCAACATTTGTAATTTAACCCCTCAACTTGGGTAATTTTCACTTTAGTCCAAAATAAGCAAACATTGCTTCAACATTGTTCAAACATGACCAAAATTGAAACATACATTTCTCATGAGCCCTAATTACTTTTCCCAAGATTAGATTAAGTATCTACTCAACCTTAGTAGGCAAAACATCTAGGGTTAACACATAACCCAGGTCAGGGATGTTACACTCTTGGTATGACTTGGGATGAGCAGAATGCTCATTGGCCCGATCATGGTTTTGGTCATTCTATGGACAAGGAGATGCCTGACCAGGCTGATGCTGAGACTGCTGCTGCTGCTGATGAGGATGATGGTGATGGTGAGGATGCATCTGATGATGGTGATGGCTCTAGTGGTGACTCCGGTGATGAAGGCACTACTGCTGCACCTTCAAATGGAGACGTTGACTACGAGCCTGGTGTTGATGATGATGATGCTGTGGACATAGATATCTTAGATGTCTAGATGTTCTTAGTTTTTAGTCTAGTTTGCTGATCATATATATCTTTCTAGGCTATTTTGTATTAGAAACATCTAGGCACATGTTCTGAGCTATATTATTTTATCTTTAGCTTTCATCATTTCTCACTTGTATTTGCTTTTATGAGAACATGCTTCATGAGTTGTAATCTATCTTTTGTGCACTCTTACTCTTTGATCAGTTATATCTTATGAGTTGGTTCCATATTTCACCATATTTTGATTATGATTTAGCTTGTGTGTTTCTCTCATCTCTGGTTGATATATGATATGAGATTGCATGTTTGAATATCTGCTCGATTGTTTTTAGAGAAGACCTGCTTATGCTCTTCTACCCCCCTTACTTTTTGATAATGTCAAAAGGGGTAGAGAACTTCAATGTCTTGAAACTCAATCATATTGCTATCCATTGTCTTATTGCTACTTATTGCTTATGTGATCCTTTTCTTGTTCATTACTTACTTTATCATGTGACTTGCTAAAAGATCATATAGTACATGCATGGTATATGGATTTACATAGAAAAAGAAATTATGCAGGTTAAAGTAAGCATATATTGAGGGGGAGCAATTCACATTGTTTAATTTTCGAATCCCCCTAATTCACAAGGCAAATGTATGATTTATATACCCTTTTCAATATGTTTGAGGAATGGTTTGTCATTGTTAAAAAGGGGGAGAATGTTGACCTAGAGGTTATACATTTTCCATATTTTGATAATGACTTAACCATTCCATTCATATGTATCTAATATGTGTATTCAAGATTGATTTCAGGTGTTAGGTACATGAAAAGGATCAAATTACACAAGCCCTAGCTTGTCAAAGTTCAAGTCAAAAGCAATGCAAGTGTGCTAATAAGGAAATCCATTCAAACGACCTTAGAATATTTTTGTAATCACTTGTATTGATGATATGACTGGTAACTAAGATGAGAAAAATATGTGGGAAACTTAGTACCAAGTTTTAATCACTTTTTTAATCACTTTAGAAAATCGATCATAGGCTGTTGATCGGTCGAGTTCCAATCTCGACCGATCCCTTGGATCAATTTTTTGGAGAGTGCATCGGTCGAGTTATGCATTCACAGAACTCGACCGATCGGGTTACTGACCAAATGCAATTTTTATTGGTCAGTCGAGTTTCCCCAGGACAAACTCGACCGATAGTTTGAAAATTGGGTTTGTCTTTTAGTCGATCAGTCGAGTTACCTTTATTGAATCTCAACCGAATGTACTGTACGGAATTTGCAGAAAAAGTGATTCTAACTGTTGGTGACTTGTTTGGATAAAAATAGATCTGTCGCCTTGAGCAAAAATGACTATAATTTGACCCTAAGTGTTCCCCAGCTCAAGGGAGCAACCCCATCTATAAATAGGACCACTTGGAGTTCATTCCAAGGTTGCATATTCACTACATATAGGTCCTTGCTATAGTTGAGTGTGCTACCACCCCTTGAACCCCTTTCTCTCTCCAGTTTACACTTCATTTTGTGATTTGTGAGTGAGTTAGGATTATTGTAAGAGAGTTCCACCTTTGTGCATGTAAAACTCTCAATCTTCCCTATCCCCCTTTTTTTGATGAAGAAAATCTGAATCAAGCTCCATCGAGTGAAGAAGGAGCAATAGATGGTCCTCTTCAAGGTTGACGGAGAGGTGGTAATCTTCTCCAGGTGAAGGAGAAGGCAAAGGCGGAAGATCCAAGAGGAGAATAAAAGTCCTTCAAGGAGGAAGACTTGAGCTTGAATGGGTAAGACCTAGGTGAAGGATGAAGATTCAAGCTAAGTGGGTAAGTTCCTTGTTAAGGTGGAGATCTCCTTGTGGTTGGATGAGAAGTCTTTTGGTGGTCTATTGTTGTAAATCTTTGTGGTGATATAATAGATAAAAGAACTTGCAAAGTCCTAGAGGTTGACCTCTCTAGGTAGTGGACTGACTCACTTCTAGTTTGAAGTGTCCAACCACTCTACATCCCTTTTTCAAGTGCTTGCTATCAATCTCTATCATCCTTGCTATGGTTGTTAGATAGGGCTTCAAATTGCCATTAAGTTATTGCTCCTAATTGATATAATTTGAAGGTCTAATCTATTTTGTGAGAAATTTTGTAGCTCTATTCACCCCCCTCTAGAGCCCTTAGATCCAATAGTTAATACCTTCCTTTTGTGTGAAAACTTTCGCAACTAATCTAGCCTTGGACCTCTCAATTTTCACCATTTGAGTTCCTTTTGGTCTTTGAAGGCCCATTTACAACCAACAAATTTAATAGCTTTTGGAAAAGGTACAAGGTCCCATACTTGATTCTTATCCATGGATGCTAGTTCCTCATTCATGGCATCGATCCACTTAGAGGAATTTTCACTATCCATAGCTTGTGAAAAAGATAAGCGATCAATATCTTCAAAGTCTATATTTGGCTCTTGAAGGTATAAAACATAGTCAGATGGGATAGTAGACCTCCTTGTTCTTGTTGATCTTCTTAATTCAATATTGGGTTCTATAATTTTTGTAGGCTCTTTAGGTTGTTCTTCATTGTGAGTATGATCAACTTGATCATTTACAATCAGATTAGGATCATGATCTAATTCTATTGGCTCATCCACTTGACAATTGTTGATGGGAACAATAACTAGATAGCTTATACAACTTTGACTAGATGCAGGTGATTGAGAACTATCCTGCATTTCATCAAACGATATAATCTGAAGTAGGTCATTTCCATTGAGTTGATGATCCTCCAAAAATCTAGCCTTACCCGTCTCAACTATTTTTTGTGGGTGAGATGGACAGTAAAATCTATATAGCTTCTGCACGACATCCCCATATCTGCATATAGTTCAAGGATGGTTTCCTTTCTGTCCATAATTCATATAGGATTTTCTGGAAAGACTTTCTAGGAACCTTGTTTAATACATGCACTATCATCTTTAAAGCCTCACTCCACATTGTAGAAGGAAGGGATGAATTACAAAGCATTGCATGAACCATTTCCTTTAATGTTTGATTCCTTCTTTCAACTGCACCATTTTGACTTGGTGTGCCTGGCATTATATATTGAGGTACAATACCCTCTTCTTAAAGGAAATGTGCAACTGGTCCCTTTCTTTGTCCCATCTCAGTGAACCTTCCATAGTATTCACCCCCTCTATTTGACCTGACTATCTTAATCACCTTACCTAATTATTTCTCTACTTCAACCTTAAAGTCTTTAAAGGCTTGAAAAATCTCACTTTTGTCATTCAATAAGTAGAGAAACATATATCATGAATAGTCATCGATAAAAGGTTGCAAAATACTTTTCCCCTGTAAAACAAGGTGGAAAAAGTCCACAACTATCCGTGTGAATTATTTCTAATGTTCCATTACTCCTCTTGGCACCCTTTTTATAAGTGTTGGTTTGCTTAGCTTCTATGCATTCAACACATGACACAAAATCTGTAAAGTCTAAAGGCCCTAAAATTCCCTCCTTTAATCTTTGGATCCTTTCTTTGGAAATGTGTCCCAACCTTCAATGCTAAAGAAGTAATAATTTCTCATCTAACAATGTGCGTTTATTACCAATAATATTATGAAAAGATTGCTCAAAATGAGGGCTTAATTGAACTTGATAAAGATCATTTATTAAAACAAAAGTACCAATTAAATTGGAGTTTTTATACAATGACAATTTTCCACTTTGAAGAGAGAAACCATAGTTTAATTTGTCTAGTCTGGAAGAAGAAACTAAATTTCTACTATAGTTTGGTACATAAAATGTATTTTCTAATTTAAACAACTTTCCATTTTCAAGGATCAATCTGCATGTGCCAACGACCTTTACACGAGAGTCTAATTTATTTTATGAATAAAGGACTTTTTCACGCTCTGTTGGTTTCCTTTGATTCAGAAATCTCTGCAATGTATTGGAAATATGCACAGTGGCACTAGAGTCGAGCCACCAACTATATAAAGGAACATTTGAAATATGACATTCATATGAAACAAGAGACGTCATACCTTTCTTTTCCAACAATTTCTTGTACTTGAAGCGCCCCTTTTTAGCATGTCCTTTCTTATGACAGAAGAAGCATTTCATGTTAGCCTTGCTTCCCTCAACCTTTCCATCTGGCTTGGACACTCCACCTGAGATAGGAGCAGTTTACTTCATTTTTTCTTTACCCTTGCGGTCACATTTTTTGTGGGTTCTTAGATGCGCAACATGGTCTCCTTCATTCTTAAGTCTCTCTTCTTTTTGAACACACATGACTAATAAATCATTTATTGACAATTTTTTCTTTTATGTGTTGTAAGAGACCTTGAATGATCCATACTGACTAGGCAAAGAAGATAAAATGAAATGAACAAGAAATGCATCAGAGATGGATAACTCCATCTCATTAAGTTATGTGGTAATATCTCTCATCTCCATGATGTATTCACAGATCCTACAAGAACCATTGTACTTCATAGAGCACATCTTAGCCATTAAGGTGCTACATCTAGACTTACTAAAAGAAACATATTGTTTCTCTACTGATTTTAGAAATTCTTATACCAATTCAAAAGTAGGAAAGACCGCATAATATGCTTTCCCACACATGCTTACATAAACAACAAACTAAGCCTATTAGAATGTTCCCACTTATCATAATTGGGTTTTTCAGCAGTGCTACTTTCCTCTGTCAGTGCTGTGATTTTTTCACTCAGAAAGCTAAGTCTAAGTCCATGCACCCTAATGTAAACATGACCTTTTCTTTCCATTCATTAAAATTTAAACCATTGAGATTTGGAATGTTGTTATCACCACATAATGATGAAAAATTACCGCAAATAACAAAAAAAAATTCTACATTAAAATCAGAACTGAAATATAAAAGTAAATATGTAATACACTTTAATTTACTTTTATCGACTAACTCCATATAGTCATCACATTTATATTTGGATAACATGCACCACTTAATGTGATTAGTCACTTATTTGAATAAAATAATTTCACCTTTGGGAAAATACATTTTATCTAGTCTAAAGACATGTTTAATTTATAAAATCATGCTTATCACCAACTAAAATGATACAACTTTGGGTAACATCAATGTTTACCTAATTTAAGCATGATTCAATAACATAATTCTTATGTGAATACTCTTTAAGACCATTTAAGTGCAATCGTGAGATGGTCTGTGTCTAATTTAATGCGCGTGAAAGAACAACTTTATCATACAATACAATTAGACCGATAAAATTCACTAGCATAATATCCATCGTGCATTCTTGACTTATATGAGTCAAAAACAACTCAATAGCATGACCGTAACTTGAATGAATACAACATTTATGCCACGAACAACAAATGCAGTATATACACTATTTAATAATTAAGATTGTATGCAAAGTTCATAACATAGATTGTTCAGCTGGACATGGGTGCAAGGGACATACCACTTCTGATCTGAACACAATCAACTATGCAAGAAAGCAATATGCGAAAAAGCAATATGTATGCAAAATGACAAGACTATTGTATTTGGGAATCTATTTATCATTTGTGAACGACGGCTTGGGAGTAAATGCATTGCTATTCAGTAAGTTAATTTAAAAATTAAAACAATAGGTCCACTCAAATCGAAGAAACCAAACTTACCGCTTGGAAATGTGAATGGAAACATATTGTATTCCTTCTGTTAGGAAAAGCATTTGTCAGCGTTCGGTAGGAGAGAGGGTAGTGCTATTGTTCCTAATGCCGGTGGATCTGTCATTGGTTAAATGCTCATTTTTAATACTATGGAAGCGTTACATAGCGGCTGTGTTCACCACATCAATATAGTCCACTTAACATGTTTGAGCAAATCGTTATGTCAGTCAACAAAATTAAAAGACCTGATCACCAAACAATTGCTACATGCTAAAAAAGAAATAATAAGTGTGTAGCAACATCAGAAGAGATGATGATGTCGTCGTGACAATCATATCCCAGAACACACTAGACGGAAACTAAACTCAACCACTTGCATCAGTTGCGACAAGACAAAACCATATGGATGGAGGCCACACTTCTTTGGACAAGCAGAATAATGATGATAAAATAGGCGACGGAAATATAACACATAACGCTGATAAAGCACATTGATGCCACACTTCAAACCAGGGAAAATTCGTTCCACTGTAATAGATCTGGTAGCCAAGGAACGCAACTGACCCAGAACCAATCGGGCAACACAAGTCGCTAGTTTTATCCCTCGTCAGTCTGAAAATGAAACAACAAATCTGAATCAAAATGACAATGGTATTTTGTCAGAATTGCAACCATGCTTTGATACCATTGTTAAAGAATCATACTCGTATTTGAGAAAGCCATCATGACCCTAGTCCGATGATGAGGAGATCAACGACTCTAACAGTGATGGACTACGGCAATGACGGCTGCAACAACCCGTCCTTGAGTGAGACACTTGGAGAAGATGTTCGGAGCGGGATGAATACCCAGAGCGGAAGCGTATGACATTGTAAACTTATCTTATTGAGAAAGGGGATTCTCTATTTCTCTCTGTTATTGATTCCCAAATAGATGAATGTTGGTTATAGAATATCATCCTTGGAGAGAGGACCGTAAGCCCTTTATATAATAAATATATTGTCTCTCTTTCCATCATGAAGAGATAAAATAATTATGGGAACTTGTCCAACCCAGCAGATGCATCCCTTCAAGAAAATACATAATGATAAATATATACATAATTATTTTGGGCCACACTAAAAAGGATATTTTAACAGAATTCACATTTGATGCCTTCAAAATTTAGTTTTCTGTCTAGAACCAGCAGAAGGGAGGACCCATAGAGATCTATGGATGAGAACCAATATACGAGAAAGGAACTAATGGATATGATGGAAGGATCAAAGATGAGGACATGTGTGGTGCAGAGGCAGAGACAGGTTTGAAGACTTCAGATACAATAGCTATTGTGCAAGCGAGAGGAGGGAGCTCCATGTCAGACAAAATTGGGGACATGCATCGGGGGAGTGAGTTTCTTCGTACCATCCAAGTCTCAGGGGGTATGGAGGAACATTAACTCCTAATAATTAGATTTCTAGTACCGTCCAAATGTAATCCTAATAAAAAAATAGTCTAATCAAACATGGTATTGTGCTCAACTACATGATTAAAATCCAATCCTGCATGAAGTCCTACAAACCAAACGGAGCTTAAGGGGAACTCAAAATCAAGTGGAAACATAGTTACTGATATAGAATGCAGTTACACATTATAATGTAGTATGTAAGGAAATATGAAAGTCTCACAACACAATTGATCCATAACATTTAGCACGTGGGTTTCATTTTAACTGGAACAAAAGTCTCATTGTAGGAACAATCAACTCTTCAATGGTTCCTATATATCTGCCTAATACACATAGTTATAGAAAAAAGTATGAGTAAATTGTGATACATAATTCATACTCATAATTTCTCGAGATACATGAACCAAATGGTAGACAAAATTAGGAAATTTGATTTCCAACACAAAGAGGAGGACAATAGGTCGAATGTATTTCAAGTGATATAACTTAATAAAAAGAGAAATATAGATGGTTAGTCTTCCTCAATGGATAAGAGACAATGATACATCCACACCATATATAATATGGATCAGCTAGTAGAAAAATAAGAGAAGAAATACAAAATCATGCCAAACATAGAACATATTGTATGAATAATGTGATTAAGAAGGAAAGATGGACTTACAATCTACTAAGGTTGTTGTCGCTTTCCCTTTAGCTTACAATTACAATGGTATTGATGGAGGAATCCTAGAATGTGAGTCAAATGTAAGATTGAAGTATTTATCAACGTCCGCATGTCACCGTGAAGCACAAATCCTTTGAAATGATGTTTGTTACTTGATGGCGCCCCACTGGGAGAGAAGGTTTACAACATATATCCTGTTTCAAATCTACCACATGATAGAGCATGTGTTTCCGTTATCATAGAAGGTGTTGTTGGGCCCGAGGTTGGCAAAGAATAAGGTGAGCATGTGCATGATGATGAACCAGATCCAGTTGTCATGGGCTCTCGGTGCCTCCAGTGATCGTAGGGGTTGGCAAGTACCAACATGAAGATTGTCAACACCAGGAAGCCGAGGACCTGGATTTTGAACCTATTTATGTGGTCAACAAGCGTGACCTAACCCCACATAGAGTGATCAGAGTATGTACTCGAGAAATTAATCCCAAACACCTCCGTGGCGTTCACGACCTAGGGATGGCAGAGAAGATATTCATTGTCTGGGATTTTAGAGTCAGATTGATGACAAAACTTTGAGGTGAACAGTCCAAAATTGTTGTCCCTTATCTCAAACATCAGCACCTCATCCACCTTGCTTTGCTCCTCCTAGATCTCCACCTGTAGGTCCTTGGACATATCAACCACTTCCTGCTTTGCTTTCTTTTCCAGTGTAGTGTACTTGGCCATCTCTGGCATCTTCATCTTCCAGTAGTATGTGAGCGTTGCGGGAAAGGCTTTTAACATTAATATGATGTCTCACACATACATAGTTAGACTAGGCATCATGGAGCCAACATGTCGTCAACATAACTGGGCATGTCATACTTGTTCTTGAACGTTGCAGACACGATGAGGGTCACCATCCCTTGCGAAAAGATCTAATCCTACAGGATATTTGTGAGGACGTTCTGAATCTGATCCTGGCCGTTCAAAAATGCTACTTTTCAGTGAACATGTGGATTAAATCCAGAGGTATTTCTGGAATGGGGATAGTATCTTCTTGGCACCTGGGATTTGGATATCTTCTGACAACCCTCTCTCCATACATATGGAAATATTTTCCCTCCTACTGTCACTCCTGCCCCCACTCTTGCTCCTTCTCATGCTCCCTCTCATGTCCTCTCCCTCTTAGTTTTCCTCTCTGGTCGAAAGCTAGATCCATCCACGCTCTCTGATAGTGGCGGCGAGATACACCAACACGGATCGTTGGTGTTGTTGGTTATTTCAGAGTTTAGGTCTATCAACAACGAGTTTAGCCTAACCCAACAGTCTTCAAAGCCTCAAGTGACGCTTGGGTTTGCTGTTATTCCACGCTCTATGACAGGGGTGGCGAGATACACCAACACTGATTGTCGGTGTTGTTGGTTATTTTAGGGTTAGGTCTATCACAATGAGTTCAACCTAACCCAACGACCTTCAAAGTCTCAAGAGATGCTCGAGTTTGTTGTTGTTACATGATTCTCCAAATACCATGATGTTGTTCGATTCTCCCTGTTTAACTTCCTCTTGATCACTTATCCCTATCTCACTTGTCATAAAAATACAATATTTCTTTTACATTGCATCTACACTAACTGTATTTTTTTGAAAGTTCCCTTTTTTGGTGAAAGGAAGCACTTTTATTATAATGTTGGTGATGTCAAGGTCTTTTATTCATAGTGTATCTAGTTACATCTGTAAAAGAGTGATTTTTAATATCACGTATATCATTTTTTCCCTTTTTCGCCAAATAATATAGTTTCTAGAAGAAATATATCATGGATGCGACTGTGGATGAATAGATGAAGGAGATGGACATATCTTTAAAGAAAATTCAACAAGGTTCAGTTTCTGGTGTGTCATCGTCGGTACCCCAACATACACACCAAGGTTCCGTTGCTGATGTTCCACCGTCACCTCACCAAGATGATACCAAACAAGGTTTAGCACGCCAAGATATCCAACAGAGACATTTTGTTAGCAATATATATGTGTTTGGATGTAGATCTAAATAAGATGGTTTCTCAAGAATAGGGCTTGGAAGGAATATCACAGGAAGTTCCATTGGTTTCTAATGATATCCATGCTTACTCAGAGAATCCAAAAGAAATTTATTTTGAAGAACAGACATATTTTTTATTTCTCTCAGGGAGATTTCTTAGAAATAGACAATGTTTCTGCACATTAGTATCGCATCAACATTCCTGAAACGGAGTCACAAAATGTTGAGAGGGCTCAAATAGATCTGAGCGACACGTGTGCATCTTTTGAAAGCTCCAGAGAGGAGATTCATTTCATTTATGATCACATAAAATTCTTGGATGGCGATCATATATATGTATAGGATGGTTAGTCCATAAAATTTTCTTTATTAATAACGTCGTTCCCTTTTTTGCATGCTCTGTGTTCCTTTTCTCCATCTCATTGTTCATGTTCTCCTAATCCTTCCTCCTATCTGTGTCATTGGTCCTTTTCTCATGTCGCCGACTCATTCTTCCTTTTCTCCCTATCCTCATTCCGCTTCTATTTAACAACGTTCTTCCTTCCTCCCTATCCCCGATCATTTTCACCTCCTCCTTACTCCTTTTCTCAAGCTTTGTGTTCCTCATCTCCATAATACCTCATTTTTTTCTTCATTTTTCAAGTTTCCCTTTCTTCCATTTCACTCCTTCTTATTAATTTTCACATGCTCCTGTATCATTCTCCCCTTTCTCCATATCCTCGTTATTCTTTTGTGTAACAACATTCTTCCTTTTATCCCTATCTCTGATCCTTTTCACCTCCTTATTCCTTTTCTCAAGCTCTGTGTTCCTCTTCTCCTAACACCTTATTCCTTTTTATTTTTAGGTTTTCCTTTCTTCCTTTTTACCTGCTCCTTACTCCTTTTCTCATGCTCATGGATCGTTCTTCCTTTTCTCCCTATCCTCATTCCTATTCTCCATAACAACATTCTTCCTTTTCTCCCTATCCCGATCCTTCTCACCTCCTCCTTATTCATTTTCTCAAGCTTTACGTTCCTCTTTTTCGTAATACCTTATTCCTTTTTTTGGGTTTCCCTTTCTTCCTTTTCCCTCCTCCTTACTCATATTCACATACTCTCGACTCATTCTTCCTTTTCTCCCTATCCTTGTTCCTCTTCTACGTAACAATGTTCTTCCTTTTCTCTCTATCCCCAATCCTTTTCACCTCATCCTTATTCCGTTTCTCAAGATCCGTGTTTCTCTTCTCCATAACACCTTTTTCCTTTTTTTTTTCTTCAGGTTTTCCTTTCTTCCTTTACACATCCTCCTTACTCCTTTTCACATGCTCCTGGACCGTTCTTCCTTTTCTCCCTATCCTCATTCCTCTTCTGTGTAACAACGTTCTTCCTTTTCTTCCTATCCCTGATCCTTTTCACCTCCTCCTTATTCCTTTTCTCAAGCTCCGTGATCCTCTTTACCGTAAGACATTGTTCCTTTTTTTTAGGTTTTCCTTTCTTCCTTTTCACCCCTCCTTACTCCTTTTCTCATGCTTCCGACTCATTCTTCCTTTTCTCCCTATCTTCATTCCTCCTCTACGTAACAACTTTCTTCCTTTTCTCCCTATCTGTGATCATTTTCACCTCTTCCTTATTCCTTTTCTCAAGCTCTGTGTTCCTCTTCTCTGCAACACCTCGTTTCTTTTTTTTGGGTTTCCCTTTCTTCCTTTTCACCTCCTCCTTATTCCTTTTCTCAAGCTCCATGTTCCTCTTCTCTGTAATACCCCGTTCCTTTTTTTGGGGGCTTCCCTTTCTTCCTTTTCACATCTTCCTTACTCATTTTCACATGCTCCCAACTCGTTCTTCCTTTTCTCCCTATACATGTTCCTCTTCTGTGTAACAACGTTCTTCCTTTTCTCCCTATCCCGATGCTTTTCACCTCCTCTTTATTCCTTTTCTCAATCTCTGTGTTCCTCTTCTCCATAACACCTTATTCCTTTTCTTTATTTTTAGGTTTCTCTTCTTTCCTTTTCATGTCCTCCTTATTCCTTTTCTCAACCTCTGTGTTCCTCTTCTCCATAACACCTCATTCCCTTTCTTCCTTTTCATCATCTCCTCATTTACTCCACTTCCATTGATCTTGTTGCCTTTCATTGTCTCAGATGAACTTGATAAGGAGGATTACTAGAAAAATTTGAATTTAGCTCTCAATAGGAAGCTAGTCAGTTTTATAACAACTATGGTCATCCGAAAGGGTTTGCAACCAGGATCAAGTGGGAGAAAAAGTGTAAAGGAAAGAACCTAGATCATAGAAAGATTCAATATTCGTGATACACCTATAATGAACAAGGATATTGTAAGGGAAGTTTACTGAACCACACTGGTTATGAAATAATAGAAGAATTAGTAGATAGTTGAACTGGAATAGGAAGGGTACGTAGAGAAGAAAGGACCGGGTGTAAAGTGCACATTAATCTAATTTTTGATTGTCAGCTTAATCTCTTCAAGATAAATCACTGGATTGTTAATCATAACCATGCACTTCACCCACAGGAATTTTCTAACCTTCTCAGATCCAACTAAAATGTTTCAAACATGCAAGAATCTATAGCACAGACCAACGAAGATGCTGGAACTCAATTAAGAAATTCTTCTGATGCAATGCATTTGGTAGTCGGTGGATGTGAGAGTATTGTGTTTCTTCGACTAGATTTAAAGAGCCATTTGAGGCATAGGAGATAGAAGACAATGATATCTGGTGAGGCCATTGCTTTGCAAGAGTACTTCCGTAATTAAGCATACAACAACCCATCATTATACTATGAGATTGAGGTTGATTACAAAGATAGAATTGCAAACATCATCTGGGCTGATGGGAGGATGAAGCTTGATTATAGGTTATTTGGTGATGTCATTTCTTTTGATACAACATTTCAGACAAATAAGAACTATCAACCATTAGGTATTTAATAGAATCCAATGTTCCAGTATTCGATACATTTTGTTCCATTACTCGACACTTGTGTTTTAATATTCAATATATTTTGTTCCATTATTCGATAGAATCCTTTCTTCCAGCATTTGATATCTTATGTTCCAGAATTTGACATATTATGTTCCATTACTCGACACTTGCATTTCAGTATTTGATATATTATATTCCATTAATCGATAGAATACTTTGTTCCAATGTTTGATATCTCACATTCTAGTATTCGACATATTCTGTTCCATTAGTCGACACTTGTGTTCTAGTATTGAACTATATGTGTTCCAATTCTGAATGTGTTATAATACTGAACCATTTTTTGCCATTATTCTGAACTGGCATGTTAATTTTTGTATGCTCCGTTATTTGTTTGTTTTAACCACCACCATTAGGGTGTCATATTTGGTGCAACCCTCCTCTGTGATGAAACTATTGAGTTCTTTGAATGGTTATTCCGAACATTTCTTAAATGCATGTTAGAAAAAGCACCTTCAACTATTTTCACAGATCAAGATGCTACAATGGCTTTGGCTATAAGAACAGTTTTCCCTGATGCGTTCCACACACTCTGTACATGGCATATATTACAAAATGCTCAAAAGAACCTCACTCAGTTGTTCACTCCTATTTTGCACAACCATCTTACTCTCCTCATGCACGATGTTGAAACCGAACATGAATTTTGTTTTTCTTGGACAAAGATGATTGAAGAATGCTTCCCTAATGGATATCATTATTGGATCGACATAATATACGGTTTTTGAAAACAATGGTCCTCGACATGGGTAAAACAACATTTTACTGCTGGAATGAAAACTACCCAGATCAATGAATCATGCAATGTTGTTATGAGGCTCTTTCTCCAACCAAATTACATATTGGTTTAGTTCTTCACACACTTTAGTAGAATGCTTTTAATCAGGACTAGTAATGAAAAAGAATAAGAGTTTCAAGCTACTAATAAATTCACAAACAATACCTTTTCCTACATACCTATTTCAATAAGGGTCGCCGAAGTTTATATGCCTAATATGTTTGCAATCTTTGAATCAGAGTTCAAAAAATGATGGAGTGTGTAATCAAGTTTACACCAGAAAATAACATTGTATGTAAGCTTGCATATATTGTTTTCAAAAGTGATAATGACAACAGAGTAGATGAGAGGACTATGTTAGTCCAAACAGGTGATATGAAGTTCGAATGCTCCTGACATATGTATGAAAGCATGGAAATGCTATGTAGACACATTCTAAAAGTTATGGATGTTTTAGGCTCTATTGGAGAACAAAATTTGAGAACAATTCCCCCCACTACATAGCCTGTCGTTGGAAAAAATATGCTAAGAGTGGGAGCAGTATACTTGACTTTAGTTTCAGTGTGAATAAGCCATCCAAATATGGGGAATGTTGGATAAATTGGATATTATGATAAATCCCTTTGTTTTGATTATGACAAACATTTCATTCCTATTTATCTGACGAGCTACTTGAGTGTGCAGGATGACAAAACTATAAGGGAAATTCAACAAGAAGTATTTATATTTTCATGCAAATGTAATCATTGTAAAAACTTGTACAGAAATATAATGTACAAGTACTTAGAATCGCATGTAAATCAAGCATTGGATTTTCCCTAGCTAAAACACCTTAGTCATCCATTCAATAGGATCACCTATGCACACTCACACACATAATTAATGCCTAACTTGAAATCTTAAAACAGGATCTATCTCGGTCGACCAACTCCTCGACCGAGACACTCTCGGTCGACAAACTCCTCGACGGAGAAAGATCCAATGTAGCCGTTAGACACAACTGACAAGTTAGTTGGCAGTTGCAAATGAACGTTAATCCAGAGAGCCTATCGGTCGACAAAACTTCGACCGAGTAGGTGTCTCGGTCGACCATTCCTCGACCGAGACGATCTCTGACAGAAACTGCAGAGTAAAGTAATTAGCCGTTGTTAAAGCAACAACTTTGTACCTAACGGCTAGTTAAGCACTTAGAAACCCCTAGAAGTTGTCTAGAACGTCCTTAAGCATACTTAGGCCATTCCTATAAATAGGACAAGCCATAGGACACTAGAATTCACTTCTTACACTTGATATACTTGAGAAAATACTTGAGCCCTCTTGTGCAATCTGTGTGAACTGAGCTTTGTGATCAATTGGCCATTTTCCCTTTAGCTCAAGCTCGTCCTATAGGCTAGATTTTCCTAACCCTAGCAATCACAAGTCCATCATATTGGCTAGGAAAATCCAAACGCTTGATCTAGGGAAATCAAGCCTTGAGCTACAAGGATAAGTTGTATTTTCTTTTTCCTTTCTTGTTCCTTGTATTACTTGTACTCTCCTTGCTACTCCAGGTAGGAGGCTGCGGATTGGAGAGGGTGAAGCTCTTCGTGGTGAAGAGGAAGACTTTGGACTACTTCAGAAGGCTGTCTTGACGGGAAGCTACTTCGGGAGGAAGGCTACTTCAAGGGGGAGCTTGAAGTTACTTCAAGGAAGGCTGCTTCGAGGTTGGCAAGACTACTTCAAGGTGAAGGCTGTCCAAAGGGTGTTTAGAAAGTATTGTAAATTTTATGTAACATCCTTGAGAGGTAATAAAATTTAGTACTTTCAAAATCCCGGTTGGGTAAGCAACCGGGTAGTGGACTGACTCCTTAGTATTTGCTAAGGTGGAACCACTCTAAACACCTGTGTTCCTCTTCTAGATCTTTACTTTGGTTGTTTGAGTTTAAATTACTATAAAATCATTATAAAACTCTATTCACCCCCCCTCTAGAGGTTTTCAGTTGGTATCAGAGCAGGCTTCAAGGAACCCTAACAAGGTCTTGAAGAGATAAAGGGAGGAGGTGACTACAACCACAAGAAAAAGAGCATGGACCAATGTGCGACAAGTTGCAATTGGTGCTTAGGAACAAAGCACTCTACTTCTAGATGTCCATGGAGGTCAAAGAAAGAAGATACACATAAAGAATGTTTCGTTGCTACAATAAGTGAGGAAGAAGAAGAAGAGGTAAGCTTGCTTGATTTACCTAAAGAAGAGTTAGTTACTATTATTGAAGAAACACATAACAAATATGTTGAATACAAAAAGAAATTAAAGAAATCAAATAAAGAAAATGATGATCTAAATGCTAGACTTCTTGAGCTTACATCCGAAAATGACGATTTATATGCTAAATTGAATACTCTTGGTTTTGAAAAAGATAGCATTATGTCTGACAATCGTACTTTGAAATCATCTCTAAGTAATAGTGAAGTGAAAATTTTCACTCTAGAGACTAACTATGATCTTCTATGTCAAGAAAAGACTGAATTGCTTGCAAAGTTAAATGATATTCAAAAACAACCTATATTGTGCACCCATGTAGATTATGACAATATAGTGAAAGAAAGAAATATGTTATCATCCAATCTAGATCAAGCAAAATTAGATATCAAGAAAAGAATGGATGAGATCGTTAAGTTGCAACAAGAAGTTAGTAAGTTAAGCAACAATGGAATCCTTGATAAAATATTAGAAAATTCCTATCATCAAATAGGGAGAAGAGGACTAGGTTATAAGCCTAAGGAGAAATCCTATCAACAACCTAGTTGGAGAAGGACACAAGCAAGTCAATCCATGAATGTACATAGAGGCAAATATACTTTTGTACCAAAGAACAACCTAGACCAAAATCATAGAAAGAGATATGAGGTTGATTCTATATGTTGCCACTATTGTTCACGTCTTGGACATTACTCCTTCTCATGCCCATACAAGAAAAAGAATGATGAGATGGTATGGGTTCCAAAATCCCCAAATTGATTCGATTAGACTAAGTTGAGATATGTCCAAAGTCTCAAAATTTGCACATCTTTTTGTCTATCTCAACTTAACATGTAGGGATAACAAATTTATAATAAATTTGATTATGATATCACTCTGATATCCATATGTTTTTATCTCAAACCGATCTTCGAAAGAATTGAATTAAATACAACCTTTATTGCATAGATTTCTGAAACAGTTTCCAGAAACACGGTCGGTCGAGCAGTTGTCGACCGAGAAAATGTCGGTCGAGCAATTGTAGACCGAGCATATCACTGCTTTTGTTTGAGCTGATGAAAATTTTTTTTTGTATGAAAATTAATCTTGAAAGATTATATGGATCATACTTAGATTAAAGAAAAATCCTATTTAATCATACTCTTATTGCAAATTTATCTCTTAGAAATACTTGCAATGATTAAAATGTTTCAAATCGACTTTTGAAAATACTCATTGTGCTAAACATCACTTAATATGCTTCATCATATTTGAATTAGTCTATCCAAATAGATATTATTCTTGAATATGCTTCATCATATTTGATGCCCTTACTAAGTTCTCATAATTTGTACACTTTAATGAGCCTCATATTGATATTCGTAAGCTATCTGCAGAACTTATTCTCCACGTATGAATATTTTTTTTGGAAACCTGCAGAATATGCCTCTTGGTTAAAATAAAATTTGACCAAGGGGCGCCATGGTCGTAATCAAGGGCGACCTAAAATAAACTTTGATAAAAATTGTTTATTTGGACATTATTTTATTGAACTTAATCTTAGCATATTTTTAAATCAAAACTTAAATCATTTGTAGCAATTAGAAGCCTTAAATATTATTACTCCCTTGGAATTTACATATATGTGCTCTACAAAAATGTTCTATGATTTGCATTAAAATACAGTCAAAAATTGAACTCAGTAAGTCTGTCGGTCGACGACTTCGTCGACCGAGAACCACTCGGTCAGCCCATCTCACTCGACCGAAAAATTCTAAACAGACTCAGTATCGGACGAACTATCGGTCGACGAGTGCTCGACCGAGACAATGTCGGTCGACAAGCGCTCGACCGAGAAATAGCCGTTGGATATGACCGTTGCAACCCGACCGTTATGACCGTTTTCTTTACCGTTGGAGGACCAAGTGGCGCGTCTGCAACTCGACCGTTGCGGACGCTCGGTCGACGAGTCGTCGACCGACCCGGTCGCTGGAATTCTATAAATAAGTGCAAAAACGAGCCACTTACTCACACTTGCATTTCCTTGCCACCATAGTCCATCTCTAGTGCAATTTCGTGCAATCCTTCAGCATTCTTACCCTCAAATCTTCCTTGCTTCTTCTCCAAACACAATGGCCTCATCATCAGCCGTCCGTGGGAAGAAGAAAGTTGCTGGAAGAAAAAGAAGAGAAGATCGGGAAGCCACTCCACCACTGACGATCATCAATGACATCGCCTTCGTCGACGGAGATGCTGGAGATAGATACTTTCAGCTTTCCTCTAAAGCTCCTCTTCCCCGACGCCCGGTCGAAGTGATGGATTTCATCAACATAGTCGACCTGGAGCATCTCCTTGGAGTACAAAAGCTGAAGGACTTCATCAATCCATCCTTTCCCTCCTATTCCATTAAGGTAGTCAATGAATTCTATGCCAATCTCTTATCCCACACCGAAAATGAAACCACATTCTTCTACACCATGGTCAATGGGCATAGTTTTAAATTTTCCGAAGGGGATATTCTTGATATGCTAGAAATTGATATAGATGAATATCAAGATTTCCTTGACCTTACCACCGGCAATCCAATAAATTTATTTTCCAATGATGACCACTCCACTAGCCTTAGTGATATAAAAAGAGCCATATTTCAAGCCAATACCACTTGTCATGAAGATAGGGGAACCTATTATGCAATAAACCTAAAACCTGCATGTAGAATAGTAAACCTCATTGTTTCCACCAACATACATCCACGAGCCAATAAATCCGAGGTTCCTATTTTCCGTATGTGTCTAATTTATGCTATCATAAAAGAAATTCCCATCAACTTCATTCGCATAATACTTAAAAATATGCTTGAGTTTTCTGGCAATCCACCATATGCCGATTTTGTATGCCAGATTACTCAACATTGTCTTAAGTTAAACATTGAAGATATGGGATACATATGGGAGCGTAGACCACCAAAGATAAGTAAGAACACTGTAGAGAAGATGGGGATTGACTTTGGTCATAAAAGGGCTAGAGTAGAAGGAGAATCATCACATCAAGATATACCACCACCCCCTCCTCCTACTAACCTTTCTATTGATCCCATCCAAAATACTCTCACTTATCTTGTTGGCTCCCAATATCATCTCAGTAACCAACTCAACTATACCCATCATGCCATGACATACTTAAATCAAAGAATGCAAAATCTTTCTCCTGCTGAAACCGATGAATATCCGCATTCTTTAAATCCTGGCATGCTCCACCCATTTAACCCTTCATACAACTACTATCAACCTCCACCTCCACCATCAATGGATCTTGCACATACTCAATTTTCCTCCATACAATTGCAAGATATAGCTGCTCACTTCCGATTTGACCGAGTTCCCACATTTCTGGAAGCATATGCTTTAGCTATGACAGGTGCTTTAGATTGGCAAACTCTGGTCAAATATTATGGAGCCGAGCCATTCCTTGGGAAAGATCCGGACATCGATGTAATTCTTAAATCTTTCCTGTGAAGTGTTGGAGTTGTACTAGTTGTAATGATTAGTCAAATTCTATATGATTGTAATCTTCTTCATGCTATTGAATGAAATTTGCCAGTTTTTATTTTGATTCACATGGTTATTTTTTTGGCATATGAGACATCTTCAAAATATGGATCATAAGTTCATTATTGTAAGAGCATAACAAATGAAGGGAATAATAATTACAACAAGAAACTATTACAATTGTAATTGAAGTTCCAAATGCAAAACAGTTCTCCAGATACATTCTCGGTCGAGCAACTAGTCGACCGAGAACATTGTCGGTCGAGCAACTGTCGACCGACTGGGTTTCTGTTTTTCCAGATTGACATAAATTGCATACATCTTTGTTAAATCTTGGACATTTTATATATTTGCTTAGTATTCAAACTTTCATTTGAGATATCTATCTAAGGGGGAACAAAGCATAAGAAAAAGGGGGAGATTATCAAAACTTTGACCATTTGATTGAAAAAGCTTCCAAAAATATTGTAATCACTATGTGTAGCTGAAAATTTTCAAGAAATTTATGAATTTATTGAAAATGGTATCTTGTATTTACAGGAATTCTCTACCCAAAATAGGGCTTTTGGATGGAGACATTTTTATGTAATCTAAGCTTAGAGGATTCTCATTTAATCTAGGGCTTAACATCCTTTGATTCATGAGAAATCAATATACATTCATCATATGCTTAAAGGAATCTCATATCATTTCAAGGCTTAACATCCTTTGCAAATGATTGAGAAACAAATTGAGGATAAATTAGATAAAAATCCATGTTTCTAATAGGATCTCTAATTAAGGGGGAGCATTATATTAAGGGGGAGAAGAAAAATAAAACATTCAACTTGGATATCTTTTTGAAATGACAAAGGGGGAGAAAGAATATAAAAATCAAAAATATAAATGAGTTTCATCACATCTTGGCCAACACTCACTTGCAAAATATAAATGGCTACAAAAGGTAAATTTTCAGGTATGAAACTCACATGCTTTATATTTCCTTATTTCATAGTTAGGAAATGTTTGTCATCTTCAAAAAGGGGGAGATTGTTGGATAAATTGGATATTATGATAAATCCCTTTGTTTTGATTATGACAAACATTTCATTCCTATTTATCTGATGAGCTACTTGAGTGTGCAGGATGACAAAACTATAAGGGAAATTCAACAAGAAGTATTTATATTTTCATGCAAATGTAATCATTGTAAAAACTTGTACAGAAATATAATGTACAAGTACTTAGAATCGCATGTAAATCAAGCATTGGATTTTCCCTAGCTAAAACACCTTAGTCATCCATTCAATAGGATCACCTATGCACACTCACACACATAATTAATGCCTAACTTGAAATCTTAAAACAGGATCTATCTCGGTCGACCAACTCCTCGACCGAGACACTCTCGGTCGACAAACTCCTCGACGGAGAAAGATCCAATGTAGCCGTTAGACACAACTGACAAGTTAGTTGGCAGTTGCAAATGAACGTTAATCTAGAGAGCCTGTCGGTCGACAAAACTTCGACCGAGTAGGTGTCTCGGTCGACCATTCCTCGACCGAGACGATCTCTGACAGAAACTGCAGAGTAAAGTAATTAGCCGTTGTTAAAGCAACAACTTTGTACCTAACGGCTAGTTAAGCACTTAGAAACCCCTAGAAGTTGTCTAGAACGTCCTTAAGCATACTTAGGCCATTCCTATAAATAGGACAAGCCATAGGACACTAGAATTCACTTCTTACACTTGATATACTTGAGAAAATACTTGAGCCCTCTTGTGCAATCTGTGTGAACTGAGCTTTGTGATCAATTGGCCATTTTCCCTTTAGCTCAAGCTCGTCCTATAGGCTAGATTTTCCTAACCCTAGCAATCACAAGTCCATCATATTGGCTAGGAAAATCCAAACGCTTGATCTAGGGAAATCAAGCCTTGAGCTACAAGGATAAGTTGTATTTTCTTTTTCCTTTCTTGTTCCTTGTATTACTTGTACTCTCCTTGCTACTCCAGGTAGGAGGCTGCGGATTGGAGAGGGTGAAGCTCTTCGTGGTGAAGAGGAAGACTTTGGACTACTTCAGAAGGCTGTCTTGACGGGAAGCTACTTCGGGAGGAAGGCTACTTCAAGGGGGAGCTTGAAGTTACTTCAAGGAAGGCTGCTTCGAGGTTGGCAAGACTACTTCAAGGTGAAGGCTGTCCAAAGGGTGTTTAGAAAGTATTGTAAATTTTATGTAACATCCTTGAGAGGTAATAAAATTTAGTACTTTCAAAATCCCGGTTGGGTAAGCAACCGGGTAGTGGACTGACTCCTTAGTATTTGCTAAGGTGGAACCACTCTAAACACCTGTGTTCCTCTTCTAGATCTTTACTTTGGTTGTTTGAGTTTAAATTACTATAAAATCATTATAAAACTCTATTCACCCCCCCTCTAGAGGTTTTCAGGGAACGCTATCAACATCTATGTCACATAATGGTTCAACTGGCCACATCAATTTGCATGGATGATGATGTGTACCAAATGGTAGACAACGAGATTGATTTGTTATGCTCTAAGGCTGAATTTCTTTGGGCCATCCATAATGAAAATTGTGATCCAGTTCCTATTTCACATTGCACTCCAGTTGAAGTAGTAACGACTCCTCTAGGTTTGTTTAAAGGCAAGTAGGTTAAGATTTGTGAAAATCCAAACAAGTCAAGAAAAAGGTTGGTAAATTTTGTGGAGACTAGGAGACAAAATGCATGGGTGAAGATATGTCGACAACAAGAAAGAGAGAGTAGGATACCTAATTTTAACTTGGGATTTGGCTAATGTAAAAATACTCCAACATTCATATTGATGTATCATGTATTATTCACCATCATATTAATTATAACTTGGGATTTTAATTTGTACAATTTTGAATCATATGTGTTCTCAATCTATGCGTTCATCTTCTCCCTAACCTCGTTCTTTTAGTCTAGCTCATTCTTCCTCCTCACCCTAAATAAACAATGAGTAAGAGAAATCATGTAATGAGTGTGACAAACAAAACAATTAGTGATAATACAGAAATAGATTATACAGAAACATATACATATACATCAAAAGCTACGACAGTGGGTAAGAGGAAGGGAACAAGGACAATGACTACAACAACTATAATTGGGAGGAAAGGAGCATGGAGGGGTAGAAAAGGAACAACCCAACTTTTGTTACTGTAGTCATCACTTGTTCCTTTACTCAATTCAAATCAGTTACAATACAACACAAAAAACGATAACAACAGTTGTAGTCTATTGCGACATAGCTAGCCGACGCATGGCGTACACCCAACCTCTAGACACCAGGCTTGGACACCATGCTCACCAACTTCTGCGTTACAACAACATCACCCTCTGTTGACAGTATCGGCTGGCGGCCGACGACCTACTTGGATCCCAAAATCTATATCCTCCCCATTAAGTTAGGAAGGATTAGAAAGGATTTGGATTCCAAAGAAGTATTGTTTCCCATTAGATCCGGAAGGATTGGAAAAGATTGGAGTTACAATATCAATGATCCAACCGAACAATGTTGTTGTTGTGATAAAGAGCTTTCTATACTTCACCATTTCGTGAAAACATATTCAGTGGCGGAGAAGGAGGAGAGTTGGTTGTGGCAGTAGGTGGTGTTTCCCTTCTCTAAAATGGTATTGTTCTATATTTATAGCCCATCGTCAATTGTGAGGGATGAAAGACCTTCAAAATAAATATCTATTATTGAGGGACCCATCCTAACTAACAAGACTTTGTCCCTCAACCATGTCCTTAATAGAATGCCAAATTCCTTATAACCCCTTTTCCTGCACAAATAAATTATAAATTACAATACTCCCTCACAAAAAAAATAACATGCTTCCCTCCTTTATTTCCCTCCAAAATCTAATTTATACATTAAATTAATATGTGTGCCTGCCACTTTAGCGCTCCCCAACTGAAACCCTATTCTACCCGCCGCAAAGCACACTATTGCTTCTTTGCGCCACTGAGTCTGTCTCCCCCGCGAATCTGCTCTCTACGAATAGCGCTGGCGCTGATGTCAGTGTCTTCTGCTGGTATTTATCTATTATTGCGTTCTTGTATGCGGTCTTGTATGCACTACTGAATTACTCTCGCGTACACGTCAACACAGCTATTGTTGCTGCGTTCTGTCCGGCGTGTCTGCGATCTGCAGTCCGTCTCCAAGATATTACCTTGTGCAGCTTCATCTGATTCCATCTCACGGCACGACAAACACGGCAGAATTTGTTTCTGCGGCACGGTACTGCGGTAGTGACATCTTTGCTACCCGTGATCAAGGCAACAATATTTTTTCACAACTGTAAGACCATATTGGAAATTAAGCTACCTGCAAAAGATCCAGGTAATAGATTTATTCATTGGTGGCACCATGTCTCTCTTCGTATAGCAAATCTACCATAATATTTGTATTCATGTAACCATATTAGTGACCAAGGCAACTAGTGGGCAGTATAGCAGTACAATAGATAGCATAAAGATGAGTCCGATAGCATAGACCTCGCCCAAATTTTAGATATAAATAGGATATCGAGGCCGTAAGCCTATATGCAGGTTTCCAGTACCAATTGGTACATAATTGGGTTGAACTATTTGGGAGATAAATGGCTGGTTAGTCTGCCTTTTGCCCTAGACTTTTTGCATCACGCTCGTAGCATGCGTTCTTGGCTGGTGACTTCTAGCCGCCGTACGTAATAGGTAGCGAGAAGAATGACTGGGGTGTTGGGTTTCTTTAGCTAATCATGTGCGGCGTGCAAACGTGCCTGGGTGGCGGCTTTGTGAGTGAGGCAACAAGGCAAGGAGCAGGTGTCACTGTCATAATTTTGGCTTCCAAAGTTTTCATGGCTCTCAATATATTGCAATTTTATGTTACTACCAGACATCATTATACTATTGCCGATTTCCTATTCAATTTTTTATACCAAACAAACATCTATGAGATATATCTTCTATCAAATGTACTGCTTTCATATTAATAGTTGCTCTTTTTGACTGGCTTCAGGAGACACTGGCTTAGTTACGACTTTTTCATTATCGGTTTTTTCATTCTTTCCAAAGAAAATGGAAGTGTTAAAATCTTTATTTGTGTTTCGATTTTTTGTGTTAAACAAGAATGATAGGGTCACGATAAAAGTTGTTGCTGTCTTTTGAAAAAATGGGATATCTAGATTTGTAAGGTGCGTAATGTGACTTACAGTTGTAGGTTTGTTTGAGTGTTCTTTACTGCTATGTCACTCTTCATAACACCAAAGTAAAAAAGCCTCCATAATTCATCCAATTTTCAAACTTGAATCTTTGACTATCTTTTACATGTATTCATCTGCTATTCTTTTTGTATTTTACTGCTTGATCTACCTTATTCTAGACTTGATATCTATATTACTATGAATAAAAATATATGGAAATATTTCCATTTAATAAAATTTCTACATAGAACCATTGGTTGTTGAAGAAGAAAGTGAACATCATAATTTGATTTCAACAAATTTCTGAAGTGAAGTCTCAAAGCTGAAACAATAGGATTAAGTTTAGGATATGATTTTAGATCTCAGATTCCACACTATCACCCTAGCTTTGTTATGCTATTAAAAACCTACTTAACTAGATGTCCTTGTAGGCCAACTCGCAATGATTTTCATAAAAAACTTTTAGTCTAAAGGACATCGATCTAAGAAGTTGGTTTGATGAACATTTTAAATGTTCATATATTCTATTACCATATATATAACATTTACGTGACAATAAATGCAAAACATTATCTGTTGAATAAGTGGGGGAGTTTTATGTACAATAACAAATACTAACATATAACGTGACATGAATTGTACAATGTAAAGATTCCAAAATATGTAACCATGATGGTTATCCACTTCTTGATTATGTCTGCAAATTTGTACATCTGTTATCTTATTTCATAAATTGACCAATATTTTGTTGTAAAAGATAATTTATATATGGGTGTGCCTCACTCACTTCAAAAACCTGACTCTGCCACTGAGTATTATGGTCTGTTACAGTCATGGGGTGTTTATTTCTTTTTTATTGACTTACATAAAACTAATCACATGGAAGTCATTTTCTAAAAAAACTCTAAGTTAAACCAATCACCTGAACATGTTGACAGAACAAATTGAGAGTTGAGGTAATGTTTATCTAGGATTTATGATGAGCAGGAAGCCTTTGGTTGGTCTACATTTTAATGAATCAGATTGAAGTATATTTGTTAGTATTCATATGACCTCTTTTCCAGATATGGACATGTTTCAATGCATTAGTAGACATAAAAAGGCTAGTAGAAGACTTGACATATGGCACCAAATAGAAGTCATAGTGCATTATTGCTGAACAAATCATCACTCTTAATTTGTTGTTAGATTGATATTTAGTTAGATTTTTGTTTCAATAAAGTGATGTTTTTGAATTTTTTTATTGTAATGCATAATGATTGCTTGTCGCTGCTTTATGATTTAAGTCAATGAAACTCTGGTTGTAGCTATATTGATTGTTCTCTTAAAGTGCAGAATCATACAATTTGTATTTTTCATTTTAAAATATGTGTTGCATTCTGTTACAGTTGTACTGGATCTCTACAAACCAACACCAAGCACGATAGGGGGAGGTTGTAGAGGTCATAGCAACTAGAAGGTCTTACTTCCCATTCAAACATTGACCAGGTTTGCTCATCAAACTCTCATTAAATTTTGTACTCCTACTTTTTGTATATATATTTTCCTTTAAATAATATCAATTGGCAATCAATCAGCCGAAAAGAAGTGGTCTATAAAACATTTGTTTTTGAAGTACATGTGTTAAACCAATCGACATCTATTCTACTGACTAGCAGTTGTGTTGACTACATCATTAGTCCTCTAATACATATGGTTTACCATTCTATTTCTATTTTATACATACACTTGCAATACTATAAATCTTATATTTCTATTTTGTCGGATTGGGTGTTTTGTCTAACATGTTAGTTCATGACATTGCTATAACTTAGATATGAGCAACATTATGCATTTTTATTTAGTGTAAAGTTGGCTTGGATATTACATGAACATGATTTAATTGTCATAATAGTCAACACAAAATAATGTGCATTTTTCTTAGTTCACATTTTTGTATCTTGTATAATTATTTAAAACTACTTTCATAGAATTCGTCTTCTAGAAAACTCAAATTTGGAACCAATCATCTAAACTCATTTTAAGAAAAACACATCATTAGCACATTGCTACAAGAAAATGATGCTAAAATGGCTTGAATATCAACGTAATAGAATGCAAATTGCACATCATTGATGACTACTGGAAAAGTAATGGGACTTTTAAATTATCCCTTTTCATTTAAGTCACATCCTTCGTCGCATTGTGACTAATAGTGATTTTGACAAGGGAACAATATCACATGCAAGGCATTCATATAATATCCTCTTACTATGATTATTCATCCAGATCAATCACTAAGATTAATATATAGTGATAAAATACTAGACCATCCAAAAAATTGAAGCATATAACATGATCTATAATTATTTGGTCAAAACTAAAGTCACAAAGAATTATTTTTTAAACTCATATTAAGCACATTTTGACTTTATTGTCTTCATCCACCTCTTGAATTCTATATTGCACTATTATTTACATGTAGGTTGTACAAATTATTGTATTACGTAGTGAAGTAACAACAAATTAACTTAGACTTCTATAGTTGGCACAACATACAAAACCATTTTCTTATTAGCATGCATTAGTATTATATATATGTTTGTAATTATTCATAACTCTTTTATAATTTTATTTTATTAACTATGATGAATGCAAGTTTCTTTTTAATAACACTGAATAACCTTTGATTCGATGAACTATTTATATTTTATATCAAAATTCTTAGCTTGGGTGGTACACAATGATATTGCTTTCAATATTGATATCAAAGTACAAATATGTTTGCATATGAAGAAAAAAAGATTTGAACCAGTTCTATTGAAAGTAGGATGTTGTAAGGCACATTAATATGTTAGATTACCAGTAAATTTACAATACCACTAATCCATAATAGAGAGTGATTGACTTACATTATACTTCAAATTACACATAAATCATTTTTTCTGATTAGTTAGTTTGCCTAATTGTATCTTCATCATGCAAAAATTATATTTCACACTCCATTGGAAAATAAAAAATTTCAAATATAAAATCTCAGTTATGATAAAGAGAAAACATTCCTCTACTTAGTGGGAAAACACTTTTATTAATCTACATCGTCCTTTTATAAATTTTCTTAAGTTGTAAGCTGCAACAATGTAATAAATTTATACTATTGGTAAAGTATCACATTACAATTCAACATACTAATTTCAAATCTCTTCATTGCAACAATGGGGATACATGTTTACCAAACATTAATACTCCAACTACATGTTGTCATATTTTTTCTTTATAAATTATATTCATAATTCTTGATGATTTATAAACATAATTAGTTAAGGACACAATAAAATTTCAATATCATGCAATAGCAATGCTTTCCTTACCTCTTTCTATATTGAAGTCTATATAATTTTTATTATGAATCTCATGGGGAAATATTCATATGAATTTTTGATTCTTGTTTCAGCCATTGAACTCATCTTGTATTTTGTTTAAACTAATTATTTAATAATATGGAGTTTATCTTCCAATTGAAGTTAGCTGGATACATTTTTTCTATCGTTCTGGGATAAATCATAGGAAAAACATAGAAGCATATAGATATTGTCTGATCATTAATTTAGATACTCATTCTATAATTACAAAATTATATCTGATACTTTCTATTTAATATTATTTTACAAGAAACTATAGATAATCCTAATAAAAAAGGAGTATCCAGGAGATAAGGATGTGTTTCGAGTTTTATTTTTCTCTTTGGAGCTTGGAAACATAACTTTAACCCTAAAATATATAAAACAACCATATGCATTCTACAATATAAGAACAAATCTATTATTAGACTGTGAGACTGATAATGATGTCATACGGTTTGCTGAGCACGGGGTATAAACGAGAGCCAATGTCAAGATATGAATTATGTAGTTTAGTGGTTTTGTAAGGACCCTGACCTTCATTTTGGGCTTACCCTGTTTATTTTGCCTAAACCTTGTGCTTGGATGCTTGCTAATCACCATTAGTGGTGATTAGGGTTTGCTTGTGTTTTGTTGTGAGTTGGAGGTGCTACTTGCAAAATAACCTAAGATAGGGTTGGAGAGCAAGTTTGTCACCTTAAGAGACATCATTCTCTCTCTTTGCTTCCTCTAGGGTTGAAAGGAAGGTTTGGGTTCATGCCTTGAGTTGCCTTGGGCTTGTTTGAGCTCTTTTGGGCCTTGTTTTCCCTTGTTTGGGCCTTGCCTTGCCTTGAGGAGCCCTGTATCGGGCAAGGATGCCTTGTGTCGTCCATGGGTTATCGTCCATGGGTGTGTCGGCCAAGGTGGTGGTGGTGTGTCGAACTTTGACCTTTGTTGACCTTCTTGCTTTGGTTGTGTCGCCCTAGCTTGGACATGTGGCCGAACCTTGGTTGAGTGGTGGCATGGCATGTGCATGAGGTTTGCAAGGTGGTAAAACGTGTGGACAAGTGTCCCTTGGTAAGGTGACACCTTGCCTTGGTTCAACCTTGACCCTCATCTATATATGCCTTGCCTTTCTCTTCCTTGGGAACCCTTTAGCTCTTTTGTTGCTCTTCCCTCCTTGTGTGCACGACACACCTTCCTTGGAGAGCTTGGTGGACGACCCTTTTCCCTTGGTGGAGATCTCTTCTTCTTCCTCTTGCTCGGTGGCCGAACCCTAGGTGGGTCTTGTTCTTTGGTAAGCATCTTCTCTCTCTCTCCTTAGCATCTTCTTCTCCATCTTTCCTACCCTTCGGCCATGGTGGTTATGGTTCTTGTTCCTTTTCTTGAGGTGGCTGAAAGTGGTGTAGTTGGATCTAGGAGCTAGAAGCTTGGAGCTTTGGAGCTTGAGGAGTTTTGCTTAAGGCGGGTTACATAACTTCTAACCCTAGCTATATTACCTTCTTTATGTTGCATGATTCATGTATGTGGATGATCGGCCTTTGCATGTTATGTGTTCTTACTCTAGTACTTGTTGTTGATCTTATGGATTTAGTGAGCATGATGTTGTTGATGGTTTACATACCTTTGGATCTAGTTGGCCGAACCATAGTTTAGGGTTTCTTTTGGGGCAATACCCCTTTCTCTCCTTGGTTTCTGAGAAGTGAGTTTGAGCTCTAGTGATGTGGGCAATACCCCTCTCTCATTTAAGTTGAGAGGTGAGCCTATATTCTAGTTTCTTGGGCAACACCCTCCTCTCACCATGGATTTGAGAGGTGATCTTTTGGATAGGTGATGACCTAAGTTGAGGATGGTCCTTGTGGTTGCCTGATTTGTGATAGAAGTTGTGCAAAACCCCTCTCTCTTGGTTGTTGAGAGGTGAGCCAATCTTCTTGATCAATTAGGGTTTGGTGCCCTTGTGCTTGAGGTTGAAGATGACCATGTTGGGTTGTGCTGACCGATAGCCTTGTCTTGGGTTGTACCTTTGGCCGATATGCCTAGTTGAGCCTGGCCGTTACCCCCTTTTTAGGAGTTGGATGCTTGGGCGATACACCTTGATGTGTGCTCTACTCGACACCCCTTGTGATAGGTCTTGGCGATATGAGGTATCTTGTGATGCCCGAGATGATGGTGGTTTTGAGAACCCTAGTTGGTGCCTTAGTGGTGGCCGATATGAGTAGCTTGACCTAGATGGATGATAGGTCTGTGTCGGGCATGGGGTTGTGTTGTCTGACACACCCCTAGTGGAGTTGGTAGATATGCTACTTGAGTAGCCAGCTGATCCATGCATGATATGGCACCTTGGGCGATAGGGTGCCCTGGTCGATATGAAGGACTCTTGGACGGTATGGAGAAGGTTGGACGATGGGGTGCCTTGGGCGTTATACCCTTTGGCCGATATGGTCTATGTTGAGGGTTAGCCGATAGGGAAACCCTAATCCTGATCCTTGTGCACGATAGGCCTTTGGCCGATAGCATCTGCTGATGCACGATACACCTTGCCCGACATCATGTGAGTTGGTGAGTCCTTGTTGCACGATAGTTGATGTTGGGGTTGGCAGTAATGGTGGTGAGCTGCTTAGGGTTGGGAAACCCTAGCCGATACATCCTTTGGTGAGGGTATGACCATACCCAATATATCTTTTAGGTAAGGGTTCTGATAACTCGGAACGTATATGGCTAATAATGATAACACAAGTGATATGATGTAATCACCTTGAATCATGTATATATGATAACGGGTTAAGATGATAGGTTGTGAACCAAGAAGCTTGGAAGCATATGATGTTGCTTCACATGATGATGTGGCTCATGATTATGATCACAAGTATGGGGCATGATATATGCTTATGATTGATAATAGAATGATGATTTTACAGCTTATGTGTAATATACTCATGGATGTTGCTTTATACTTGGTAGCATGATAATCTTGTTGATCCATGATGGCTTCAGTTATCTCTATGAATGTGTATACTAACCATGCAGGTATTTCATGTGGATTTATATCCTGGTAAGAGCTATGAGATGTATGTGCTTGAATAGCACCATGTGGTAATGAGATAACAAGTTGATAGGTCTAAGGACCTGATATCAGGCCGAGTGCCTAGTTGAGGTTTTATCCTCTGATGATGAGATAAGAGATGCATTCCCATCATGCTGTGCATGATGATGATGCCATGAGAGGTAGTGGTTGATATCATGAGGGATTGAGGTCCCATGACAATATGATGATGGCAATAATGATGTAATTCTATAAGGCTGTGTTATACTTTGGTTGCTTCAACAATTGACTCAAAATATACAAATAAATTATAGAAGAACATATCATGTAGTTTGCCCTAGCCATAGATCCATCATCGTTAGTATTTGGTGATGGTGCAATAGGTTTATCCTGCGAGATTACCTGGAGCGCATATTGTTGAATATGCGAGGTTTCCCCTAGCCTAAAATAGGAGGGTTTGAGTGCAATTTTGGTTGCAGACTCAGGATATATGGAGCATGGTGAACAAACCCATGGCTCAGGATATGTGATGATGAGCATGATGCGTTCATGGCTCGGATGTATATATGGGTATCTTGCAGATCTGACCTAGAGGCTGAGGCCCTATAAGCGTAAGACTGTGGTCTTGCTTGATGATTTGTGTACTGACCACAGGAAGGTGATGTCATGGATTCCAGATCTCCTTAGACCTTGTATGGCACCGGATTGGGCTTCGTAGCCAATGGTTGGATTTGAGAAGGGAAGGCTCACTTCCTCAGGGAATAATAAAATGTAATCCATCCAAATAAGTATATCTTGCTTAGAGCAAAATACAGAACATTGTTTGAGGCCTTGCTTATATAGCTAATATAGTTGTACTATACAGTTGTGTGTACGATCCTTATATCTTGTGATAAGTTATTATAAAGCTTATCTTGTCAATCATGTTCCATAAAGAAATACTTGGTAATATGCCTCCCAGATATCTCGGTAAGATTGATGGTAATTATAGCCTTGCTCGGTATGCTGCTCTTGTTATATGCTTTATCAGTTATCTATTGTTATTTGCCTTAACTTTCGGAGGTTTTTTAGTTTCAGCGGGGAGTTATGTTTCTTGCTGGGACTGTGTGTCTCACCCCACTGGTTTACTCCCTTTTTAGGTGATCACTCTAGATGTGGTGGTGGTCGTGAGGGTGTGGCCGAGCAGCAAGAAGAGCAGTAGGAGGAAAGAGATGGACATGCTGCTATTTTGGTGGTTTTGTAGTAGCGTCCTAGAGTCATCCCTGTACACTCAGGTCCTCGGAGGTGTTTGACGATGTTTCACGATGACTAGCTGTTGTAATTTTTGTATATCCTGCTGCTGGCCATACGTGGCCGTTATGTATGCATAAATAGGTGAGGAACTCTGGTGCTGACAGTACAGTTGGTTCCGATAAGCTGTGGACTTATAACAAGGCTTGTCATGTTTTTATAACATGTTTCTCTGCAGGATCTGGATGTAAAAGTTCTCTTATGTATGCTTTCTACAATTTGGTTTTAATTAACCCGTGTTTTCGGTAATATGCTGGTTCCGCACATTTTCGCGTGTCATCTCGTTGTCTGTGTGATGGCAGGGTGTCACATGTTTACTATTCTCAAACATTCTAATATCAGAGAAATGTTTTGATTCTTGGTCTGGAAGTTATACAAGATCATACATTCTTTTTGGAAAGAGTAAAATAAGTTAGGATATGCATTATTATTGTCTTGTTAGTAATCTACTATATTTATTTTGATAAGAAATATTTGAACATGTCCACATTTTTGTGTCCCAAAATTTTTTCTAAGCTTAATTACAACTCATACAAGGATTACAAGTGATTACAAAAATTGTTCTAGGTCATTTGGGCCTATTTCCCAAATTGGTCACTTGTATGACTTTGACTTGTCTTTTCTCCAACTTAGGATGCGCAAGTTAGGGCATTTGGAGCGTGTCCTACAAAGTGTTAGGTTTTAGGCTGGTAGCACAGCTGTGCTGAGCAGAACAGCCGTGCTTAGCAACACGGCCATGGTGGTGGCTAGGTAGCATGACCGTGGTGGAGGAGAACGGTCGTTCGGGTGAAGTGTAAAATCACAGGTTGGATGGGTGAAAATGAAGGCTGTTAGCACGACCGTGCTGATCAAGGAATATAAATACCTAGATATACTGAAAGGAATATAATCAAGACACTATTTGAATTTCATATATATATATATATTTCTTGTAATGTGTGCTTAACTTAATATATATTTTCCTTCATGTAGATGGATTTTCTAATAGATCGGAGTTGGATGTATATTGGGAACAGAGTCCAAAGTGATGTATTCAAGGCAGGGTTATGGAAGTTCATTGAGTTTGCTCTTATCCATCAGAGACCAACTAGACAGGGGAAATTAATATGTCCTTGCAAGGTATGTTTGAACTGATACCTTAAAACAGAGGAGGAGGTATTGTCACATATATTAAAAAAAGGATTTGTGCATAGATATGATGCTTGGACATTTCATGGGGAGGTGATTGGTAGGAGCAATCCTGTTGTGGCATCAAACATGCCTAGCACCGACAATATGCATCAAATGCTGGGGGATTTGTTTGTTATGGGTGAAACAACAAATGATGACTCTGCTGAAGCTACAGAGGAACCTACAAATGTGGATGCACAAAGATTTTACAAGCTACTAAAAGAGGCTGATCAACCACTCTATAGAGGTTGCACAAGTCATTCTAAGCTATGGTATTTGGTTGCCATGCTATTTCTGAAGGAGGAATCTGGATGGTCCAACGATTCTTTCACAAAGTTGTTATAGTTGATTATTTTAAGATTTCCAGAAGAAAATTGTCTATTCCCGGAGATGTACTATGAAGCAAATGCGATTGTGAAGGCTTTACGACTTGATCATTCTACTATAGATGTATGTACAAATAATTGCATGCTTTTTCGCAAAGATGCAGCTTTAAAAGAAAATTGTGATACTTGTGGTGCTTCAAGATGGAATGAAAAGCAATACAAAACAAAGGGAAAGAAGGTAGATGCTAAGTTCATGTATCACTTCCCTTTGATACCTCGATTAGAGAGGCTCTATATGTCTTCATCTGTTGCTAAAGATATGATTTGGCCATCTGAAGGAAAAGGCAAGGATGGTCGTATTCATCATCCTTCAGACACACCGGAATGGTTGTCTATTGATGCAAGGTATCCAAACTTTGCTACTGAACCACACAATATTAGACTGGCATTAGCAACATATGGTTTTAATGCATTTGGCAATATGAGTGCATCACATAGCATCTGGCCTGTGTTGGTCACACCTCTCAATCTTCCGCCTTGGCTTCTTATGAAAGAACAATTTATTATGATTTTCCTATTAATCCCAGGTCCACATATGGTTGGCAATGACCTTGATGTATACTTGGAGCCATTAATTGAGGAGCCTCAACTACTTTGGGAGCTTGGAGTCAAAGTTTATGATGCATATAGCAAAAGGAATTTCACTATGCGGGCAATGATTTTACGAACCATTAACGATTTTCTAGCATATGGTGACTTATCTGGTTGGAGCACTAAAGGTAAGAAAGATTTGGGATGTCCTTGTTGTAATGTGGAGACTGTATCGAAATGGTTAAAGTTTTGGAAAAAGCAATGCTATGGTTTCCATTGACGTTTTCATCCAATGAATCATCCATATAGATGTGATAGAAAAAATTTTGATGGAGAAAAAGATTTTCGACTTCCACCTAAGCCACTATTGGGAGAAGATATACTGAGGCAATTTGATGGATATGAAAATATCACATTTGGAAAAATAAATAAGCGCAAGAGGCATGGAGATCAAATTCAACCATTACCTTCTGGTTGGAATAAGATAAGCATCTTTTTTCAGCTACCTTATTGGACGTATTTATCTGTTAGACACAATTTGGATGTGATGCACATAGAAAAGAATGTGTGCAAGAATATTTTAAACACATTATTGGTTGATTCTAAGAAAAGTATAGACAACTTACAAGCTCGTCAAGATATGAAGAAAATGCACATTCAAAGAGATTTATGGCCAGTAGATGTTGATGACCGCTATTACTTACCTCCAACATCATACACCATGACTAATGCACAGAAAGATAAGTTCCTATATGTGTTAGAAAAGCTGAAAGTTCCTAATGGCTATTCTTCGAACATATCTAGGTGTGTTAGCAAATCTGATAGAAAACTTGTTGGGCTGAAAAGTCATGATTTCCATGTTCTTATGCATCAACTTCTACCCGTTGCCTTGAGACATTACATAAGCTTAGATGTGTACAAGCCTATTGCTAATTTGTGCTCATTTTTCAACAAGCTTTGCTCTAACATTATTGATGTTGAGGAATTCAAAGAATTGGAACAAGAAATTGATGTCACTCTTTTCCAGTTGGAGATAATCTTCCCTCCTTCTTTCTTCACCATCATGATGCATTTGCCCATTCATTTATCTTATGAAGCCATGCAAGCTGGATCTGTCCGAACTAGGTGGATGTACCCAATAGAGAGATACTTGAAGAAATTGAAGAAGTATGTCAGAAACAAAGCTAAATCGGTTGGTTGTATTGCTAGTGGCTATTTAGCTGAAGAAAGTTTGACATTTTGTGCTAGGTACTTGCATAATTTTGAGACAAAACTCAACCACACTCCTCATAATGTTGATGGATCTCCAATTAGAGTTGGAGTGTCAAGGAATTTCGACATCCACACTTTGGAACAAGCCCATCGTTATGTCCTTTTCAATAAAGAGGAATTGGATGTTTACAGAAGGTAAGATTTAATTGCGTCCTAAAATTCTTGCTGATATTTGTATATTTTTTGTACATTAATTTAGACACTTCTTATAAAGTAGTGAACACATGTTTATTCTTCAAGATATGGAACCCAACATTGCCCCACGGACTCTAGAAACAAAACATGCAAAAGAGTTTTCTAAGTGGTTGAAAGAGCATGTAAGTCTCAAACATAAATATTGTTGTCACTCTTAATGTTCAAGTTAGTGTAGATTACAGTAATGTTTTAATTTTTTTATGAAGGTAATGCAAATGCGAGAGATGAGGCCGAACAATATTAGCGAGGAGTTGAGATGGTTATCCCAAGGCCCTTGTTCTGAGGGAATGTCTTATGAAGGGTTTTCGGTCAATGGATATCGTTTCCATTCAAAGAACATTGAAAGTACATGTACTACACAAAATAGTGGAGTGTACTTGTGTGCAGACACTTCATGTTATTCAAGTGGTAGAGATAGAAATCCTATAAATGCTCAAGTCACGTACTATGGCTACTTAGAGGAGGTTATTGAGCTAACTTATGGTCCAGGAATCAAAGTTTCATTGTTTAGATGTTCTTGGTATGATGAAAGCACTTCTAACGGTTTGCAAATTGATGAATATGGGTTCACACAAATCAACACTTCAAGGATAAAAAGAAAAGAGGAACCCTTTATCCTGGCTTCTCAAGCATTGCAATGCTTTTATGTGAAGGATCCTAATGCTGATGATTGGTGCGCAGTGTTGAAGCATTCTCCTAAAGATTATTCTGAAGTACCTCTTATTGAGAATTGTTTGACTCATTTACAAGTTGAAGCTAATGATGGTGATGTGACTAATGATGTGTCTTGGACGAGGAGTGAAACGAAGGGATCTTTTGTTGATAGAACTAAAAAAAAGCATGATGTGCTAATGTTTAGTTCATTAATCTGTCCGCTTTCATCAAATAATTTTGTTTGCAAGTCCGGGATAATTATGTTTCTTAGAAACCCAAACATTTGTCTAAGCTTAATTACAAGTCATACAATCATTACAAGTGATTACAAAAATTGTTCTAGGTCATTTGGGCCTATTTCTCAAATTGGTCTAATACTTGGAATATTATTTGCAATTTATTTAGTCTTTTTTCATATACCAGCAAGTAGGACATCATTATAACTCATCATTGTTCTTTGTTTTTCAAATGCTGAATATTCATATGTTGGCGTCTCATATTCTTTGCAATTTATTTGTTTTTCAAATGCAACTACTACTTTTGTTACTAATAATCTAATTACTTTTCTTGTCAGTTGAATGATGGCAGGAAGAAGAATCACTAGATCTAGTTGTAACATTACACCCGTTGAAACTTCTATTGTCCCTCCCTCCAAAGTTGTAGAAAATTGTAAGGAAGAACCTACTCTACTTGAAACTTCTGCTGTCCCTCCCTCTATTGAAAATGATGTAACAATTGAAGAAAATGTTGAGGATGAACATGATAATAAGAAGTATGGACGTGGGCCTGCAAGTGAGCAAATTCTACTTCCTAAGCAAAGGGAGCCATGTCACAAGGTCCAATGGGATCCCGAAGGAAATGCTATTGGGGAGAATGGTGCCAAATTGAATCGTTATTGTCATATGCTAGCAAGGAAACCACACATATGGCATCTAGACTTGAAGTGGAATGAACAACCACAACAAGCTTTTGTAGATAGAAAATCATTTATTGAGGTAATCTTTTTCATAAAAAGACCAACAAATTGTATGATTGTTATATCCAAAGTAATATTTTCTATGTTTTTAGAAATATTTCGATTTATGCAGTCATCTGAATGCATGTAATCATATTTACAAACATATTAGCAAAGGGATATCAGTGTGGAGGGCACGTGTAAAGAAAGATTACTATGAAAAGTACAAGATTGAACCGGAATTGATGATGAAGAAAGTTGAGAAAAATGCTTCCATAGATATGGACCAATTTAAAAATCTTGTTAAAGAATGGGGAACCGAGAAGTCCAAGGTACAACGGTTTTGTATAACTTGCATCTATAGCTATCTCCTTTTTCTAATTATTTGTTTCTTATGGTTTAGAAAATTTTTGAGATCAACAAGGCAAATAGAGCAAAAAAAGTGATGGATCATACCACATGATCAAAGCCATGGAGTTGCTACCGGGCAGAAATGGTATTAATAATGGACATTTGTCTTTTTAGTAAGAGTTGAAAATATTACATGGACAGTGATTATGTTATCTATCATGTGTAGGTCAGTGAAGAACAACCCGTTGTGCCTCTTAACAAATTTTTGGATTTACGACAAAAGCCCACAAGTGGTTAGAAAATAAACATTTTCTTTCCTATCATGTCTACAAAGCTACATATGCTTAGATATCTCAATTTAAGATTTCCTTTTATGATGCTTTATAATTACAGCTTGAAATCTCTGATATTGTGGAAAACCAAGTAGCAGACCAAGAAGATTTAGATCCTAGATGTGTTGAAAATCTAACACGTGAAGCTTATTTGCAAGTTTTAAATCCTTCCAAAAAGGCTAGGATCCGAGGTCTTAGAATTGGGCACAAAGAGACAGGACATAGGGGAAAATCTTCCTGTATAAGATGTGAAATGCTTCTTGAGGAAAGAAAAGCAAAGGATGTATGTTGGATTAAAACTAAACTTGAACTATTACTTATAACTGTTCTATTACATCAATGTTTGTAATTTGTTTTCTATTTCAGGATAAACTCAAGGAACTTGAAGAAACAATAAATGGATTGAAGAACTATGTCTCCCAAATAATGACTTGGTATAATCAATCACATGTAACTTAGAGTCAGTTGCCTATGTGTACATTAATATATAATTTTTTTTGGCATTTTTGATCTATTTGTGCTAGGATGGCGGTATTACTGTTGATTGTGTAGCTGAATACCCCAATCGGACTACTGCAAGTGTCTTACACATGCAAAGTGGCACAAATATGTCAGGTGTCAGTTATTTTCACATACAAGACAATACAAGTGGCGCTGCAGATGTAGGCATGTATCCCAGGCAGAATAATTCAAACGGGGATGGCTTAGGCAGACTTTCTAGACAAGGCAATTCAAGGGAGACTGGAGTAGGTAGGCTTTCCACACAAGGAAATTCAAGGGAGAATGGAGTAGGTAGGCTTTCCACATAAGGAAATTCAAGGGAGAATGGATTAGGAAGTCTTTCCACACAAGGGGTCGAAAGGGAGAATGGAGTAGGCATGCTTTCCACACAAAGGGTTGAAAGTAATTCTTTTGGAGTCATGGCTCCCATGCAGAGTGCTAGCAATGGACATCCACTACTCTTTCAGCCACATGTACCTCATAACAGCTAAAGATTATTTTCAATATTCATACACATGAGAGTATTAAAGTCTACACTTTATCAAAGGCTGTAGTTTAAAGTTGGTTCCCTACATTTGGTAATAATCCACAAAGTCGTCCTCAAATGCAGAACACCCAAAGCACATCGTCATCGGTGTCTTTCACACCAAGAAATCATCGTTTAAATGAGGTGAACCTTATCAGCAAATTTCTACATCAGTGTCTTTAACTACTTCAAAAATCCACATGATACCTTTGATTGCATCTTCATATTGAACTTTTGTTGATAAAACTAAAAAAAGCATGATGGGATAATGTTTAGTTCATTAATCTATCTGTTTTCATCAAATAATTTTGTTTGCAAGTCCAGGATAATTATGTTTCTTAGAAACTCGACCTATCAGTCCATTTTAGGTTTGAACAAACACTCGATCGGTCAAGTTCTGGGAAGTGGCAACTCGATCGATCGGTCCATTTTAGGTTTGAATAAACACTCGATCGGTCGAGTTATGTGAAGTGGCAACTCGACCGATCGAGTGTCTGTTGGGAATTTTGGCAAATTGGATTTGGATGGTTAAACCATGTATTTTTGTGTCCTGAACATTTTTCTAAGCTTAATTACAAGTCATACATTCATTACAAGTGATTACAAAAATTGTTCTACGTCATTTGGGCCTTGAGTCAACAATATGGTATATTCTACTTCACACTCACTCTGATTCCTTTTTGTATTTATATTGATAGGGTAGAATTGCTTTTAATGATGGATTTTGACCGACAATGTACTTTGGAGTAGAACAGAACCGAAATATAAGGGTAAGTTGTTTGTTGTACTATGATTTATGCATAAACTTTAAATTCTATTAATATAATGATTTGTCATTTTTAGGAGAAGAATACTCAAATATCCAATCGTATGAGGCCTGGCATTGATGAAGAGCACCACACCATTTGAATGAATATGGAGACATTACATATCTTAAGAGTTTCTAGCATGATATGTTGATTGTCATCAATCTCAAATTTTAGAACCATATGTATTCATTATTTATATCAACGTTGAGCACGCAATGTATGGATAATATTTTGCTTCATTAACAAAATTTGGTTTGAGGTGATTTAACATTTTAATGTGTCATTTTGGTGTTGAAACTTCTTATGATGTCATGTCACTCTTATAAAAATATTGCTTGAGGTTATATATACAAGGTTTTCATTTCAAATTAATTAACATTCAACAAATCATTCAATAAATCAATAACCAAATCATTTACAATAATCCCTCAAAAATATATTAATGAAGGTCTTTAGTCCCTAAAAAATGAGATCCAGATTGGCCATCACAATTGCATTGATGATGACCACATAGCCCCTCAAAAATAATATTAATGAAGGCATTAGCCCTTCAAAAATATATTCTCCAGGACCATCAAGTCCCTCAAAAATGTATTTATGATGAACATGCCCTCAAAAATGTATTTATGAAGGCTAAATAGTCCCTCAATATAACATTCTTAAGGGTCAGTTGGTCCTTGACAATTGTATTCGTGAGGGCCACTGGTATTTGTCACGTGAGTTCTCTTCACAGATCATTTGTGAGGGCCAGACTCACAACCATCCCTATTTGTGAAGGCCTGTAGAGAGGGGTTTGTGACATGACTCACTCGTGAATAATGGCCCAATTTTTACTAGTTCTTCTTACCACTATTCCTTTACTCCCCATTCTTGTTCTTTCTCCATGGTATGGTCACATCCTTCACCAGTGGCTAGACACACTTACTCATGGGCGCATTTACTACTACGAATCGCATGCAGGTGCTGAAAGGTAAACCAATACCTTATGACCACTGCTGCTCAAGGGAAGGTGAGCTTGCAAAACCCTACATTGCACAATGCATGAAGGTTAGCTTACAAAACCCTACCTTCAAGGGAATCGTTGGCTGGATGTAAATATACGCCATTGGTGGTACCAATACCAACTCAAAGCAGGGAATACCCACCTACCATTCAACCACAACAACCTCTCCTCCTATAGTGGTCGATTTGAGATCATTAGGTATGGAAGATTTCATCTGTGCCTCATCGTAATTAAGATCTTTTCCAATCCTTCCAAACCTAATGGGGAATTGTACGAGTGATGGAAGCTAGGCCCTTGCTTCTCTGTTGGGGTTTGGAATACAATCCTTCCTAATGATCAACCATGGTATTATATGACACTTCCAAGCATTTAGATATAAATGCTTGCTCTACCAAAACATGATAAACTCTTACCCTATCATGGTATGAAGATGATGATTACTTGCTCCTTGAGGCTGGTTTAGCCAATGTAGAAGCTTCTCCTCCAAGCCAGAGAAGGAGTGTTACATGGTGATCCATGCTATCACGCTCCTCCTCCATTGTTTACATGATAAATTTACCCTTTGAAGCTTCAAATGGTTGGTCAGTTCCACCAATCTAACCTAGAGGGTGTACTGCTTATGTACGAACTAGAGTTTGTGAGGGACCATGTATTAACCAAGACCGAGAATCTAGTTCCAGTAGAGATGGCCTTGTAGTTCCCCTTGAAAAGAAGGGATGACCACTACATTGTCAGGTAGGTCCCCTTCAACAAGAACGAACTGAGTTCCATTATTCCCCCTATTTGATCCTTTTCTCTAACAATTTGTTCCTTTACAAACCATTCTTGTTCCTGTTATAAGAATGGGGAATCGTAACTCCATCCATGTAGTTCCCCTTAAAAAGAGGGATGGCGACTACTTACCGGGGACGTCCCCTTCAACAAGAACGACTGAGATCAGTTACTCCCCCTATTTGATCCTTTTCTCCAATAGTTTGTTCCTTTACTAAACATTCTTGCTCCTATTATAAAAATGGGGAATCATAACTCCATTCTTGTTCTTGTTGTAGAAATGGTTCATGTTGTAGAAATGTACTTTTTGAAATTACTATGAAACTTCTGTTGTCTTCAAAATTATGTGGCTTACATGTTAGTGTATAATTAGCTATCTTACTGGACAATGATAAGGAATAGGATTTTTACTAATACAAATTTGTTTTATTAATAAAATATTTTGTAATCCTATTCTCATAGTTATTGTTCCTGTAGTCATCAACATTGTTCCTCTGCTTGCAGTACTCGTTCCTTGATCCAATTTGTTATTTATGTACTCATCGTCATTGTTCATTTTCTCCCTGTCACATTCCTTAACTCCCCAATGTTGTTCTTTTTATCACAGTCCCTGTTCCTTTACTCCCCAATGTTGTTCTTGTCGTCGTAATTGTTTTCCCTTGATCTTATTCCTTTAGTCATATCTAGTGTTCCTTTTCAAATTAACTATGACACTTTTGTTGGATTCAAATTATGTTGCTTAAGTGTCAATGTATAATTTTAACTATAATACAAGATAATGATAAAGAGAAGGAGTTGGTTGATACAAATTCATTTCATTAATCAATAATGTTTGTTACATTGGACCCACTAGGGGACAAGGAGATTTGCCTTGTCGGTCTACTTGTATTACCCAATAGCATACTTGATCACGTCATTTGTGACTTTGTTATCGATGGTTAGAAGGAGTGTTGCTGCAAAAGTCCTTTGAAGCATTGACAAGTAAGTGGAGGTCCAACGATCATAGTTCTCTTTTGGGATTTCTCCTTTCCAATGCTGCATGAATAGAATATAAAAGATTCAACAATTGACATGATCTGGTTGCTCTGGAACTGATGCTTGCTGCAATTCCCATATTTCCATGCTTGGTAATGATCTTGTAACTTCCAGGAAGGGAGCTACTACTTCCATCAAGTGTTTTTCTAGTGGTTTTCTATCCACTTCAAAAGAAGCTTCACTTGGCAGGCTATCTGGTACCAAACACTCAATCTGTGTCGATAGCGATCACGTAGAAATGACCCTCAGATCCAACCGAGAAGAAATACCGCACACAAATAAGTTAGATTTACAACTACTACAAATTAACACGAGCATGGTGAGATAAGGAACAAGGAGGACAAATAAAGGAACAAGAATGACATAAAAAGGAACAACAACATTGAGTAATGGAACAATGATATACAATTACTCACGTAATAACATTTAGAATGGTCGACGTCCCCATCCTTGAAATAATCATACTCAAAGACATCTTCCATTATTGTGAATTTCATTTCATACTTATGGTTTTGTTCATAATTAGGGTTTCTCAAGTCTGCTTGACAACTTTTATGTAAATAGAAAAAAGAGGAAGCAATGTTTAAGAAGACCGGTGCATAGTTTTATGTAACGTGGGATAAGGAGTAACTTACACTAATGTTGAATGGGAGGCAAACTCACTTTATTATCTTCACTTCTTGTCTGTTGATCCGTTTATTTATGCTTTAATTATATTGTCTACCAACCATTCTCTTGGTCTGAGAGTATATAGATCCTTGCCATATAGTTTGATCATTCCATCATCGAATAGGAGTACAGATAAGTTCACCTTTATGCTCAGTGCAAAATTGCATACTATCTTTTCAACCTCTGTGACAGATTGTTCTGGACGGGGCTAGGATCTTTGCTTATTGAGAATAGTGTCCTTGGCTTCTGACATGGTTTTTTTACTGCACTAACAAATTCAGCTAGGGATGAAATCCCTAAGTTTTTACTAAAACCTTATGCAATAATACCACCCACAAGTGGACGGGTCTTATCATAGTATAGTTAAGGATCGAATCCTAAAGGACAATGTTTTTAAGAATCTAGCTAGTCAAATATAGATCAACTAAGACTGATATTTAGAACAAGAGTTGATTTGGATTTAGTTAAACTAATTGCAAGGAAAGTAAAAGAGTGGGATTAAAATTGAGTTTAGATTAATGATGGGAATCACATGGGTGGAATCGGGCTTCACCAACACTACACATGCAAACACATTCAAAACACATCCAAGAAAGATACAACTATCCAAATGGAGTAGCAAACCATCTGTTAGGAAGTAGAGTTTGTGTAAGCATCTCTATGGACTCGATGTCTCATTATCCACAAATCACACACTTATTGCTCCAGAGATATCCATTTGGAAGTTCTCGTCTAGGAATCAACCATATTAATCAATATTCAAATCCTAAGTATTGAAGTTCTCAAAACAAAGGAATATAATAGATCATGCAAGGCAGGTGATCAATCCACAAAGCACACATTAAACAATTAACAATGAAATAGAAAGTTATATACAAGTAATGGAATGTTATAAAATGGACATGTAAGCACGGGTAGCGGGGCTAGTCCCCACACCCCAGCAAAATAGACTACTCACTCCTCATGGTAGAAACAAAGAAAATAAGAGAGATGGAAGATTCTGCCATGGTCATGGTGAAGAAGATGGTTGCGGCTCTATGGAGAAGCGGTCTTCTACACGCTGGCAGGGTAAATCTGGATGAGGAGGGGAAGAACACCAAGGCAGACGAGGCTAATCTTCTCTCTCCTTCTCCCTTCTCTTCTCATACTCTTGTTCGCAGGAGATGAAGCAGTAGATGGCTAATGGCGGAGGGTGTTACAGATCTGAAATCCCACCACTTTTGTGGATAGGAAATAGACCTGGATGAAGTAGGATGGCATAGTAGCAAGGAAACCACATAGGTAGTCTTTGGTGGTGGAGATCGCCTTCCTGAGGTTGGGTGCAGAGCGCAACCTCTCAACGTCATGAGCGGAAGAAACCTACTCAAATGAATGATGAGGTCATCTATTTATAGGTGCAGATCAGTGACTTAGTTTCGCGGTCAAAGTATGCACTGACTTAACTCTGCGGTCGAGGTCGAGGTCGCAGTCGAGACACTGACCCGGTCGCGGTCGGGGTGGCATGGGCCTTGGTCGAGGTCGAGAAGGTGTGGACCTCGGTCGAGGTGTCTTCTAGCATCGTGGTCACGATTGAGAAGGTGTGGGTCTTGGTCGTGGCTTCTTCTTAGCAACGGTCACGACCCTCATGGATCACCCATCCCCCCACAATATAGGGGGGCTATTGCTATGGGTCCATTGGCCTATGTCGATGAATCCTCTGACCGATGAGGATGCTTTCTGATGAAGGAACTGGGTACCAAAAAAGGGTACAAAATATCAAATGTTTCTTGGGCCTGCTAGTCGGTTAGCGAGACCACTGTCCCCTACACCTCCCACACTAGTGCACATAATGCGATGCTTAATCCTGCAAGGGAGACTGATGGATTTGATCATAACTCTAAATAATAATCTCAAACGGAGCAAAATTGTATATGAGAAGATTAGGGGGTATATGAGAGCTTTCAGTGCAAAACTGGGCCAAGAATGGTGACTAAAACTAGGATGAATATGCATTCATCAACTTCTTAGGAACATAGGTAATTATTTCATCAATATCAGTACATGACTTTCTCTTATAGGGTGCATCGACATATGTCCTAGATTAGTGCTGATCTTTGACCCTCACACTTTGATGGATTTCTAGCTTCTCTATTCTCAGTGTTTTTATCTTCTTATGTAAGAACGACATACCATTTTAGAAATCAGATAACCAATTACTTGTAATAAAGACACAACATGAGATACCACTTTGATAACCTTGATCGTCGTAGTTCTTCGACAGATGATAAGCGACTTATCATCATGATAAATATTCTCTTCTACCTTCTTCTTCTATGTAGAAACCTTTTCCTCTTCTCCTTCTCCACATCTACCATATTCCACCTCTCATCCTTTTCAATCATTTTCTCCCTTTCCTTGCTCCTTTACTTCTCCTTCTCCTTCATTTTCTCATTTGTGATCCCTTTCTCCCTCTCTATGATGCTATCCTCCTTGATCTTGTCTTCCTCATTCTCCTTCCTGTTCTTATCTTTCTTGGTCCCTGTCTCCCCCTCCTTGCTCATTTTCTCTTCTTTGTTTCCCCTATTCTCATCCTTCTGGATCCATTTCCCCCCTTTTTTGCTTGTATCCTCCTCCTCCTCCCCCTCTTCTCCTCCTCTGCAGATGCCTTGTTGTTGTCTTTCTCCTCCTCTGTAGATGCCTTGCTACTATCTTCCCTGTCCTCCTTCCTATTCTCATCTTTCTTGATCGTTTTCTCCCCCACCTTGCTCATTTTCTCCTCTTCATTATCCCTCTTCTCGTCCTCTTGGATCCATTTTCCCCCCTCCTTGGTCGTGTCCTCCTCCTCATTCTCCCTCTTCTCCTCCTCTATAGATTCCTTGATGCTAGCCTTCTCCTCTTCATTGTCCCTCTTCTCTTCCTCCTAGATCCCTCCCCCTGGTCATGTCCTACTCCTTCTTCTCCCTCTTCTCCTCCTCTATAGATATCTTGCTACTGACTTTCTCATCCTCATTCATTTTATCATCCTTCTAGATACCTTTCTCCCCCTCCTTGCTTATTTTCTCCTCTTCATTATACCTCTTCTCATCCTCTTGGATCCCTCTTTTCCCCTTCTTAGTCGTGTTCTCCTCCTTTTCCCTCTTCTCCTCCTCTATAGATGCACTGTTGCTGTCCTTCTCCTCTTTACTATCCCTCTTCTCATCCTCGTGGATCCCTTTTCCCCCTCCTTGGTTGTAACCTCCTCCTCCTTCTCCCTCTTCTCCTCCTATGTATATGCCTTATTGTTGTCTTTCTCCTCCTCTACATATGCCTTACTACTATCTTCCTCGTCCATGATCCTATTCTCATCCTTCTCAATCCCTTTCTCCCCCTTCTTGCTCGTTTTCTCCTCTTCATTGTACATCTTCTCCTCCTCCTGTATCCCTTTTCCCCCATCCTTGGTCACCTCCTCCTCCTCCTTCTCCCTCTTCTCCTCCTATGTAGATGCCTTGCTGTTGTCCTTCTCCTCTTCATTGTCCCTCTTCTCATCCTTCTAGATCCCTTTTTCCCCTTCTTAGTCGTGTCCTCCTCCTTCTCCCTCTTCTCCTCCAATGTAGATGTCTTTCTACTGTCCTTCTCCTCCTTGCAGATGCCTTGCTACTATCTTCCTCATCCTCATTCTTGTTCTCATCCTTCTCGATCCCTTTCTCCCCCTTCATGCTCATTTTCTCCTCTTCATGTACATCTTTTACTCTCCCTGGATCCCTTTCCCCCTCATTGGTCATGTCCTCCTCCTTCTCCCTCTTCTCCTCCTCATTCTTTTTCTTCTCCTCCACTACTTCTGAAGTTTTTTTTCTTCTCAACCGCTGACTTTTCATTCTTATGAAATGACTAACCAAATTCTCATTGATTTTATGTACGTCAACAATACGGGCACAACAAAAATACATTTTAACAACAAAGGTTTTTGACTTACAGAACTAGTTCTTGTGCCGACTTCCATGTTCATCTTCTCAACTTTCTTTGTCCTCGCTACCCCTGTTGACACAGTCGCCCTCATTCTTTTCTCCCTATTTCATATTAGAAAAGCCTTCTTGCCGTCTTCTCTTGTTGATTCCACAACATTTAACGTTACCTCCTTTACAATTTCAAGGACATTTTTCATACTTACTTCAAAGGGTACATCATTATGTTGGTGTTCTTCAAATGTTTTCAGAGCGCGTATGGGTGCTTTGGACATTTTTTGGGACATTTTCCTCTTCTTCCCGCTTGTTTTCAGGGTCTAGAATGCCCCAAAAACTAGAATTTCATACTCAACAACTGAACCCATCACTTGTCGTTAAAGTGCTTTCTTATATCTTTGCAGTTTACATTCAGTGGGGTTCTTCTTAATCAATAATTGATGAGTAGTGATTTCATATATCTTTATTTCTGCACACAACTATTGTTTACAAATATTAGAAGGTAACACATACTATGAATCTAGAAATTGCGAGTGGCGTATTAATTACCTCACAAATTCTTTCCTCTAATGATTTACAACCAGCACCATCTTTCACATCTTCTACGTCTTTCATGCCTTCATCATCTTTTACATCTTCTATTTGGGCAAGCAGGTGGTCATCGACATCCTTATGTTTGTGAAGAGTAGGTTGCTTTCCACTCAACATTTCATTAGAATTTAGTATAAAACTCCAAATTTGGCATGTAGGTTCCAAGCGTGATTGTCCTCCTGAACGACAGATCTAAGTAATGCACATAAAAGAAATAAAAGAAGAGTCTTATTGAGTAGAATAAGAAGTATTAAAGTGTATTGAAGTATGTTCAAATAATCCTTAAGTACTATCAGAAGGTGCAAATCTCCACTCGACCTTCCATAGTTTTTGTTCTCTTTTAAAGTAAGAAAATGACTCTTTAAATATGTCAGTATGTTACCTTCCCAGTTCAGGTTCCACATCCTACTAAATAGTTCCATATATTTGAGGTAGTAAACATGAATGGGTCCCGTTGAGAAGACAAATAAAATATATAGTCAGGTTATATCTTCAAGATTGTTTAACTCAAATATCCTCCGTTCCACATCGTCAGAATGAATACAATATTGCATGTTAGGTGATAGATCCATCCTTCTAGCCATTTCTAGAACTCTTCCATTGGACACCTGATCTCTAGGTTCCATATCGACTGTGATGGAACCTGAGGGGATGTTGTAAACGCGACGGATGTTATATTCCATCAACTTCAATCGCTCACCACTAGGTCGGTCGGTTCATATTCTCTAGATCAAAACTGGTACACAAGAAGTGGAGAACTTGTGGAGAGAGAGACTTCAACTTCAATTGTAGGAGCCCAGAAAAACAAGATATTTTCAGATGCTTCTTACTTCTCCAATTCTGGCCAGCTTATTCATTTTGTTGTTCAGCTTCACAACCAAAGATGTCCTCATCATGTTCTAGAATCAGCTTTCCATCTAAAGCGAAGAGGGAAAAAAGCAAAGAATGAGAAGATTTTTCAAATAAATCAAACCTGGTTATTTACTACCGTCGAAACTCCTATTTTGTATATTTGGGAATTCTATAGAAAATCGTGCTTGGAGGAGGATAGAAAATATTAGGACAACAACAACAAGTTCATGCTTGGAGATTGCAAAAAAAGATCAGGACGACAAGTTCTTCCTTGGAGACGGCGTGAAAAGATCAAGTGGAAAGGACACGAATAACTAATGTTGCTACCGAGCTTATAGCAATCATTCTATTAGTTTGTGCTACGTCATGTAACTATTTACAAGTAACTGTTGGAGTGGAGGAATCGACATAAAAACATAATGATACAAAACCGTCTTTTATGTTTTATATAGAAATGGCTGAGTACATAATCAACATAGACACATATAAATGACAAAATAGATTTTCTCCTCCCATTTTCCCTTGGTCCACCTCCTTGATCCTGTTCTCCTTTCTACATATGCTTTTCTCATTTCCTAGTAGTTCATTTTCTCATGGCCTATTCCTTTTTCCCTATCTCACATCCATCGTTCATGTTCTCCACTTACAAGCTCTCGGGCTCAGTTTTGATTTTACTATTCTCCTACTTGTTCTCGTCCCCCCCTCCTTGATCCTATTCTCCTCATCATCGTTCTCTTTCTCATCTTGAATCCCTTTGTCTTCCTCCTTCAACCCAGATCATTATTTCCTTCTCTTATTACAAAATATGACATACTTACAGATCACAAATGTCATTTCAACATAATAAAACTTGCACAAAATACACGTTGAGCATGGCGACACACTTTTAATCCTATTCTCACCCTACCTTTTCCCGTTCTCCCCCTCCTTAATCTTGTTCTCCTCAACATTGTTCTCTTTCTCATCCCGTTCTCCCTTTGTCTTCCTCCTTCAACCCAATCATTATTTCCCTCTCTTATTACAAAATATGACATACATACATATCACAAACGCCACTTCAACATAATAAAACTTGCACAATAATCACGTTGAGCATGGACACACAATTTTGTTCCTATTCTCACCCTACTTATTCCCATTTTCCCCATCCTTGATCCTATTCTTCTCAACATCGTTCTCTTTCTCATCATGTTCTCCCTTTGTCTTCCTCCTTCAACCTGGACCATTCTTTCCTTCTCTTATTGCAAAATGACATACATACATATCACAAATGCCACTTCAACATAATAAAACTTGCACAAAATACACTTTGAGCATGATGACACACTTTCATTCCTGTTCTCACCCTACTTGTTCCCATTTCCCCCCTCCTTGATCCTGTTCTTCTCAACATCATTCTCTTTCTCATCCTAAATCCCTTTTGTCTTCCTCCTTCAACCCAGATCATTATTTCCTTCTCTTATCTAAAATATGACATACATAAATATCACAAACATCATTTCAACATAATAAAATTTGCACAAAATACATGTTGAGCATGGTGACACACTTTTATTCCTGTTCTCACCCTATTTGTTCCTATTCTCCCCCTCCTTGATCTTGTTCTCCTCAACATTGTTCTCTTTCTCATCATGTTCTCCCTTTGTCTTCCTCCTTCAACCCAAATCATTCTTTCCTTCTCTTATTACCAAATATGACATACATACAGATCACAAATGCCACTTCAACATAATAAAACTTGCATAAAATACACGTTGAGCATGGGGACATACATTCATTCTTATTCTCACCCTACTTGTTCCCATTCTCCTCCTCCTTGATCCTGTACTTCTCAACATCATTCTCTTTCTCATCCCATTCTCCCTTTATCTTCCACCTTCAACCCAGATCATTCTTTCCTTCTCTTATTACAAAATATGACATACATACAGATCACAAACGCCACTTCAACATTATAAAACTTGCACAAAATACACGTTGAGCATGATGACACACTTTCATTCATGTTCTGACCCTACTTCTTCCCATTCTCCCCCTCCTTGATCTTATTCTCCTGAACATCATCCTCTTTCTCATACCGTTCTCCCTTTGCCTTCCTCCTTCAACCCGGATCATTCTCTCCTTCTCTTATTACAAAATATGACATACATACATTTCACAAATGTCACTTCAACATCATAAAACTTACACAAAATAGACGTTGAGCTTGGCGACACTTTCATTTCAAAAAATTAACATAGCTATATTACAAAAGTGGGCATAATAACTAGTATATGACATTAGTAGCCCATGTCTCAGGATTTGATTGCACACTCTTGTATAAAATTGAAAAGTACATTTCTACGACTATAGACTATCTTTGTAGCCATCTTCATATGCAGTTGTGAAATATATTACAGATTTTTCCATTGAGTGAATTTATTCAACTCAATTAAGCCATTTAAATGTTTCTTGGATAGCATGGTAAAGACCCCAAAACTATATATGCCCCCTTGTTAAGGAACAACTGGAATATCCCATTTTTATGTGCTCCATTCTGCAACCCATCTAGTGATAGTGAGAAAGGTATTAAAATACTTCACCACCTCCTCGCAAATTGGTCCATACAGAGTCCTTTTTGAGGTCTGAGTGTCCACGCTGTTCACCAAGACAAATTGCTCGGTAGGGAAGTCAAAGCATTCAATAAAGGAATGTTTGTGGTGATAGACATGAATCTTGTACTGCATTTTAAATTCAAAAATTAGAGTAAAAGTGTGAATGGCCCCCAAATTATTGAGATGTTATATAGATGTAGAAATTACACACATAATCACAATTACTATGATCTATGTTGTTTTCGTTATTCAACTGGAACATGTCCCAGATAATGTTGTATTCACACACCTCGTTAATTGGCTCGGACGAGCGAAGGTTGAACATAGTTTTTTTTGTAAAATTAAGCAACATAGACAAAAAACAAGAGGCACTTATAAAATCAAAACAAGGGAATAATAACTAAAATAGTAGTAAGGGAAAATTGGAGAAAAAGTGAGGAGAACATGAAGAAGGAAAGGGAATAAAGGAACTGGGAGTACGATTAAAGGAAGAAGGAGAAGGAGGGGTAGGACGGAACATGTAGTGGGAGTAAAGGAACACGAGAACAAGAACAACAAGCACAATGAGGTGGAGAAACAAAATAAGGAACAAAGAACAAGAACAAAGAGCAAAATGAAAGGAACATGGACGGCAAGAAAAGGAACAAGGATGGGGAAAAAGGAACTAAGAAGGGGTGAAAAGCAACAATGAAAGGGAGAAAAAGTGTAAGTATGACGAGAAAGGGAACAAGGAGGAGAAAAATTTACGAACACATAGAAGCATCGGAATATTAAATCCCTTCACCCCTCCATTTTTCTGCTCTATATTTTTTCTGTTCATTGCATGAACGTGTGCGTCAGTGATGTCGTCAGTGATGTTGCACCCTTCCATGCAAGAGAGGATTTCTTCCACCATCAAGGTTATTATACAGTCATCCTCCTAATAGCAAACATAATCATTGCAAAACATCTATAAGTATACTTAGTGATTTGTAAGAAGAAAGGTAAGTTAAGACCAAAGATGCATGGCCTAAACTTTGAAATCTTGTTGTGCCATATCCAGTTCAACATTTCAATGTGCATCGGCTGGATAAAAGGTAACTTAGAGTGTGTGGCTTTACATAAACATCATGCGGATCGCCACTTCATGACCGAACCCTAGGATTTCTGACGGCGGGGTTCAGTATATAACTAGTACGGCTTCAACTTTGGTTGACTGTGCATTTGGCTAAGATCCTCCTCATAGCTGGAGACAATAAAAGATAGTTTTCGCCTAGGGCGCCTACCACTGCCCTCGATTTCAAGCTGCTCCCCCTCTTCATCGCTGGACCATGGTGGATTGCTTACACTCAGGCGTGCCTCTGACCTTGGTGACCATCATTTCAAGCCAATTCTCGGCATCATGTGCGGGCCTGGAGAAATCTCTTTGCCTCTCACTAGGATCCTCATCTTCGCTTGAAATGAATATCAAATGGTGGATTTTTTCTCTGAACATCCTCACGGTGGTTGATGTTGTTGTTGCGATTACATATTCTTGTTAGGTCGTCGTCGCTGCTGTTGCTCGGGTGAGAGAATAGGTGGTAGGACTGGGGCAAAGAGAACTGCAACCCTTCTGAAAAATAGAGACATATTATCTTCCACTATCTAGTCGAGCATCTAGTGAGACGTCCCTAGCAGCCGAAGGGGCTTTGCGATGTGGGCATGGCATTTTGATGGGGGTAGCCAAAGACTAAGTTATCCCCGTAGAAATCATACATCTACGCTGGAGAGAAGAGGAGCCTAAACTTGAAATTCCAATCGTGTGGCCAAAATGATGTTCAGGCAATCCCGAGGAAATGGACTTTCAGGACCGAATCCGAAATGACTTCCCTCATCCAAAGATCTCGAACCCTTTCATGGCGAGAATGACATCAATGAACGCCCCTCATGTCATGTTGTTGGCATACTCGAACATGTTAGTGGCTGATAGGGGATAGTCCCCACTAATGCCAAACTCAAGCCAGTATCTGAAGAAGCAAAGTGTAACTATGAAAGGCTTTGTCGTATGGTTGAAACTGAGACTGCAGGTGATGGAACAGATCACCATCAGCCTGACCATCATGCCACCCACCTTCTTTTTCCCCATCTTCTCACCCAACCACCTGAAAAAGAGATGGCCGGAAATTCTACCATTGAACGTGACATCATTGACGACCGTGATGACATTAATTGGATGGGAATATTATCGGGACCTTCTAGCCAGGGAGGTAGTAGTATATCCATCCCAATAGCTTGATCACCAGTGATATGCATAACAAGTTGTCAGCATTAGTGAAGAAACCCGTATTAGAGATGATGACTGTAGTTAAGTGGTGTAGCCTAGTTGCTTCTATGCGGACCTGCGCTCGTAGCCTCGCTGGTACTACTACTGATGTTGTGATACCTACCAATCGTTTGGGGTAGACACTGGGTTCGGGATTGGAGTTTGTTTATTCCTAGTATCGCTTGTTGGATTAGGTGATGATACTAGAAGAGCAAAGTAGGAGAGATGTGTTGATAGAGGTAGGAGAAACGTGTTGTTAGTGGGGGATTTCAAAACCAATTTTTTTTAGATGTATGAAAAAAATGTGAAAAATGGAGCAAAAAGAGAGGGTTAACGACATAGCAACAATTTGAAACGGAGAGATGCATTTGGTCAAAATTTATTAAACCAAAAGATAATGGAATAACTGTAATTTGTGAGAAAACTCCCTCTTTTTATAGTATTATAGATATGACCACCTTTTGAAATGTCCCCCTTTTCATTATTATACTTTACCTCAACTAGAAAAATCAAGTTGCAAGCGGATACCCCTAAGAAGTTCTTTCTAGTGTGTCTAACTAATCATCGAGTGCCTTCACTAAGTTATGATCCTATATTAAAATTGTGATCAATTGTAATATGTATATCCATCAAAATGTTGGTGTAAAACCTTACACTACATTGTTGGTACGCCGATGCAAATCAATGCAGGTTTACTTCTAATAGGATGCATCCCTCTTTGTGGCGTCTCATTTCCTAACATATATGAGTGGGTTACTCTCTTACCCTAGATAATGTGAACATTTACCTAAGTGCATATATGACATAGTCCTATTTTTAGGGCTTCATTTTGTGTTTTTTGCACTTCAATCACATGTAAACTTATTATATTACATGTCATTTCCCTTAATATTCATATCCCTACCTAATGAAATTATGGCATTCTTTGCATGTCATTTTATGTACTTGGACCACACTTGCATGGACAATAGAGAAGGAGGACGATCTTAGGTGTCCTTTATTATTGGAGGATTCCAAAGAAGGTCCAAGAGCTCCTCCAATCTACCCTTAGTGACTAAGACTCAAGTAAAGAAAAGAAGTCCATGGAATCCCAAAGTTCAAGCTCAAAGTGCTTTTGAAAACCGAAGCACAATTATGGTGCCAAGGAACAATCATGTTATCAAAGTCAAATCATAGCAGACAACAGAGTTGGAGCATTAAAAATCAAACTCAACACAGATGTGCTAGACTGCACGGTTGTTCCAAGGAGGACCCAACACGACTGTGTGGCCCAACACAATCGTGATGCCAAGACTCAACATTCTTGTGGCGAGCAGAATGTCCTGTGCTTCCTCCTCCCAGAATAGATGTGTTTCCTTGCTCAACCGTGGAATTACCTTCCCACCACAGTCATCGTGATCACTATTGCCATTCCACCAAGCTTCCCAACTCTAAATTTCCACCTCAGCCATTCCATCCCATCAATGTTATGCATTCTTTCCACCACGACCATGGTGCATGCTGACTTGGCTTTTACAACACCAAAAAATTCTCCAGGGGTGAATCCCTAGAGTTTATAAACAAGTACAATAATCACCCTACAAGTGGATGAATCTTATTGTAAAATAGTTCAGGATCGAACCCACAAGACAATGTGATGCCCATCGCCACACAAAATGAGATTACTCAGAACAAAGTGCAAAATTATCACTAATCAACCACATTACCACAAAACATGCTAAATTGAATTCAATTCCATATAACCACAAAAGCAGAAACATATTACATCTAAGTCCTCAATTCGTGCCACCTACATCATATACATGCCAAAGATATACATATCACTATTCAGTGGTCATGCTGCCATGACCTGTTACACATGATCACCTGTTCACTTATACAAGCCATATGTCTACAACCATGGCATACATTCAAAACCTCGTATCGATGTACAACATCTACAAAACACCCCCAAGGACCTGAGAGTATAGGGATGACACATAAGACTCTACTACAAAACACTAGCAACATATCCAACCTTCAAAGAGGTACCACTCTTCTTGCTGCTCAACCTCAACCACATGATCTCTCCCTCTACGTGCACACCCACCTAAAAGATGTGGAAAGCCATGGGGTGAGACCAAAATCCCAGAAAGAGATATAACTCTCTGCCAACAACTAGTATAAGAACAATGAAACTAAAGCAGGAAGATAACATTATTATTAGGATGAGCAGATTTAGCTAAATGATTTAACAAAAGCAGTTAACACTGTTTAAGCAATTTAGAGCAACTACAACTGATCAGGAGAACATCATATACTTTTAGAAGGAAAATGAAGAACATGTATAACTATTACCAAATAAACAGTATAAGAGCAAGGCAAAGGGTCATCTAATGTGATTTGTATTTGACCCTAAGAAAATATACTACTAGGATGGATTATATCTTTTATTACACCCTAAGGAATTGAGGCGTACCACTCAAATATAACCGACCACTGTGAAGTCAAAATCGGTACCATACAAGATCTATGAAAGAGTCAGACTCCATGATCTCACCAATACCTCCTGAATAGTACGAGAGAAACATCACAGATACATAACAGTCAACTGTAAACAACGACATATAGTCAAACTAAAAAACACCTAGCCCACCTTGGTACATGGCACAGAGCTAGAGAGCATGCTCACACATTTCCATTATAAAAGAGGCATAAATATAATTATACTTCTGCCTACCATGCATCACAATATCACGATATCTGAGGCATGACTGCAACCATCCTCTATAAACCACAATTATGGACGCAAGCAAATACCTCGACTTGCACCCCCGCATATTCAACAATATGCGCTCCAAGTTTCTCATAGGAATGACTCGTTTCACCATCCAAAAAAATACTAACACTGATGATGGATCTATGGTACATGGAAACTACATGATTAGGGGTTCACTTTATTAGTTATGCTAGTTGGGTGAATTAAGGCTGCATCATACAAGTGGAAATACAAAACCTAATTCTTTCTAGCAAGCATAACTGTGAAACAACTCCTAAAGATATAAAATGTTTGAAGTATAAACTTGCCACATCTTCTCATGACATCACTGCCATTCAAGGCCATCACCACCGTCACATTCTCATGGGATAACCATCCCTCATCATATCACTAGAGGATATCACCTCACATCAAGCATTAAGTCTCTTCCATGTCATAAGACCCAAAACACATCATTATTATCTCAGCATGCCTCATAAAGGATCATAATCATCACCATGTGCCATATCACATACACCATAGCAACACTATCTCTGCTATTCATTTCACCTGCAAGGTTAGAGTTATACAAGTAGGAGAGAGAAAACATCAACTCATGTTATTCATTCAAGCAAGCTCAAGAAGTACATCATACACTTGAAATTAGGATTAGGGTTTTGATAACACCCAAATTTACGTATTGATGATAAGGATTTATCTATGGTTTTGGGTCACTATATCCTTAATATGCCCAAAATATCCCATGTTTCTTATATTTTAGTAATCTATATCTTTTCATAGATAAAGTTGCTCAAACTAGCCAATTTTGGGACTTGTAGGCACCGAACCTAAAAAGACATCTATTCCCCATGATTTCTCCCCAACACATGGTTTTTGCAGCAGCTAGAATTCCATCCGTCGCGACTGCTATAGACTAAGCATCACGCTATGTGCACCAACTTAGGAGATAGTGGTCCCACTAACCGACTAGCAGGCCCAAGAAACTCATGATATCTTGGAGCCTATTTCCAACGGCCAGTCCTTTATCAGGATGTATCCTCGCCAATCAAAAGGTTCATTGAGATGGGCCCATCGACCACCAGTAATAGCCCCTAGTGGGGGTGGGTTTGGTCCATGATATCGTGACCCGCTCTATGTCCTCTAAGACCGCGACTGCGATGCTGGAAGATAGACCGCAGTCTCAACCACGACCTCGACCGCGACCTCGATGATGGAAGATAGACCGTGACCTAGACCACGACCTCGACCGCAACCATGACCTCAACCTTGACCTCGACTGTGATCACAATGACGATTGCGACTGCGGAGTTAAGTCGGTGCACACCTCGACCGCGATACTAATTTGGTGATCTATGCCTATAAATACACACCCCCGTGACCTGGAGAGGGGTTTTGATCTGGGGAGTTCCCACCTTGTGGTTCCAACCCCTCTTGGTTCCCAGTGCCCTGTGGGAGAGTTTGAAGGACCTAGAAAGGCATGTGCGCTCGTCCTACGCTCATCTTTTCAGTTAGCTTATGTAAGACCCCTAAACTTGCTTAATGAGTTGAATAAGCTTAAATACCATAATTGAATGCCTATAACCCTAATATAACCTTTTGATATATTTTGAAATGATAAGACAAGTTTAAGTTTCAAATTTGGTCCAATTTGGACACTGTTTGAGCAAGTTATGCAATCATCTGTACATTTTGGACTTTTCTACAATTTACCCAATTGAAGGACTTTCTTTGCAATTTTTCACATACATTATGTTCCTTAGATTTTATATTATCATTCTTGAGTATTTTGACCCATGGGGCTCCTAGTTGAGCCATGTTTTGAAGGTGTTTTCATCAAGGGTATTTTAGGGTTTACCCATTCATGGATGAGCTACTTTTAGTAGCTATCAACTAAGGAATTATGTGATTGGCTGGGAAATTCGACAAAGGAAAGCTAAGCAGGTCTATACAGATATTGGGAGAGCTTCTTGTGTGTGTTCTTGTATATTCTTAATAATTTAAGGCCATGGACACTTGGATAGATACTAGAACTTCAACTTTTTCTTTTTCTTTATCTTAAAGTGTCATATACTTATCCCCAAGCACCATAACGAGCCATTTTCTCTCCACCACTTCCCTCCTTCTCTGAACTTCGTTCTCCCTCATTCTTCTGTGAATTTTTCTGTCCAAGGAAGAAGAAAGTGGGGATCTTCTTGGAAACAATTCTAGGGTTGCAATTGATTTCCTTTTTGGGTCTAAAAAGATTCCTCCTAGTGATCTTGACCTAAAAGTATAAGTATTACCTTATTTCCTCCATTTATTTCTTTACACTTCTTCCTCCTATATCTCTCCAGGTCGGAACCCTGCTGTTCCATGGTGAAAGTGGCCCTAGAACTCAAAAATCTATCCTTCTTGTTTCTTTTTCTAGGGTTTTGCTTCTTTGTGGAGAGAAGTGCCTATTTGGCCAAGTTCAGATCTGAATCTAGGGATTTCTTGCCTTATTTGCTCAAGATTCTTGATTTTTGGGATCTGACCTACTCTAGACATGAGTTATATAACATTCTTCACTTACATTGTTTACTAGAAGCTTGTTAGTTCATGTTTATGCTATAATGTGATGATCTAAGCATAAAGAAACCATGCTTGTTTAGAATTACGAAATTTTGTGGTGTTCCCTATTTTTTTCCAGTTATATATGAACTTGTAAACATGTTTATGACATTTCTAATGTGTAATATGACCTGGGACAGGTTGATAGCATCAGCCTATGGTGCTAAGCACAAAATAGTTGATGGTTCAAATTAGGATTTTCAAGCTATTTCCTTCCCTATCACACCACTGATGGTCATACCATTCAATAGCCAATGGTGTTACCATCTTGGCAACTGATGTTCGTGATAAAGGGTGTCAAATTTATGGCGACAACCTATGGTCACCCCCTTAGGTCAGGTTTTGTCTCAATTACATGTTTAATTATCATCTACTAAGTATTCTAATGATGTTATCAATCGATGATGACATTAGCTTAATATTTGATGGTGTTAACTGAATGTATTACTGATCTAACAACCAATGGTGACATAATGATCACAATTAATGGTGGATCAGGTAATCATCATATATGATGAGTTAAGAATGTAATTGTAGATTTGACTAAACCTCAAACTAATGGTTCCTTGGTTCAATTGATCTAATGGTTAGACCTATACTTCAATTGATAACCTTAAACAATGAACCTGATCCAATGAATAATATTGAATGCTTCCACATACAAAAGATTAGAATAAATCACATGGTATTATATGTGGGTCCTAATGATGATAATTCGATGGTCCAATGCCATTAATGTTTAGTCTTACCTTTGCCATCATATAGTTATATTTGATAAATCACTATAATAAGTGGATGCATAACTCCCATGTGATCTAGCTTGTTATACCTAACCATAATGTAATTATATGATGTTGATTGGTTATAATCAAACCTCTTGAATGATTAATGTGATAATGAATTACACTCTTCTTATGTTGAAACCACAATGTAGTACTATTTGATTATCATATTGCCTTACCATGTTAATATCTATGGACACATATGTGCTAATGATCTTTTGAGCCTTGTTTAAGGCATGGAATGATGATGATAACCTTACTATGAATAATGTGATGGTCTTAACGACCTTTGGGCTTGTTTGAAGCCATGATTGAGGTGAAATCCTCTTCATGTTCCAATAAGGGTTAAAACCCTGGAACTTGTGATAAGATATTGGTATCTTGTAAAAGTATGATGATAAGTGTGGTCCATTAATTTGCAATGAATGATAGCATGTAGTAATGCGTTTAAGATTTATATCTCAAATGTTTTATATCTTTTGAATTTGTTATACATATACTCTTGTTAGAAAAGAATTAGGGTTTGAATGTCCATTTGTATGATTTAGATTTAATTCACCCAATTGGCATAACTAATTAAGTGAAACTCTAATCATGTAGTGTCCTGTGCCATAGATCTATCTGAGTGTCAGAACTTGCCAGATAGTGAAACGAGTATTCCTAAGGGATAATCAGAGAACATACTGATGAGTATGCAGGGTGCATGTCATCCTAAATTCAAGTGTTAGGGAGGATGATAGTGGTCATACCTAGCCCCCAGTTTGAGAATGGCTACGGTCGTGTCTCAGTGATTATATATGTATATATATCTGATGAGATTGGAGGACAATTGTGGTTGTACCTCGGATGGTAGGGTATGCGTACCCAGCTCCTTTTAATAGTGTCATGACCTATACCAAGGTCAGACTAGGCCGTTAGCAGCTTGACCTTATGTGTCACTGTGGCGGACCCGTACTGACCGGGAGTGGAGAAGATATTAGGAGTCCGGCTCTTCCTAGATCTTGTATGTCACTGATTTTGACTTAGTAGTGGTCAGTTGGGATTTTAGTGGTATTTCTCAAATCCCTCAGGGTAGTGTAATAAAAGAAGTGATACCAGCAGTGTAGTATAATTGCTAGGGCTTAATACGTATCACATTGGTTGATTAACCCTTATCTTGTCTTTACACTACATAGTTCTTACATGATGCAAACTTATGAAAATTGTGCAATTCTACTTGATGTTACAAATTATTTTCTTAACTTCTTAGTAAGCTTAAACTATTCAATCTATTCATATTTTTTATTCAATACCTTAACTTCTCAATGTATTTACTGTTAATTAATATGTTATAATCAATATATGTTGGAGAGAGTTATATCTCTCACTGGGACTGGGTCTCACCCGTGGGTCACCACATTTTTTTAGGTGGTTGCGGGAAATTAGGTCAAGGTCGTGTTGTGGAAGAGAACCAACTTAGTGATCAATAGATTTAGAAGGTTGGTTAGTTGTAGATGTTAGTAGTAGAGTCCTAGTGTCATCCTTGTAGTCTCAAGTCTGGGTATGGGATGTGTTTTCTAGATGATATATATACTCGTATCGACACGATTTTTTGGTAGTGTGCCAATGTTTGTAAATATATGGCATGTACATGTGAAATATCTTTTGTATGCAAGATGTGACTAAGGTATTTGGACCCATATGTAAATACTTGTTACAGTATATGAGAATGGAATGATGGTCCTTTTGTAAATGTTCTAGAGTTTTTTTACATTGTTGGAATTGGTCTTAATTATCCCATATTTTTGACGATGTGATTAATTAGTAGTTGATCATTTTTTGTGTTTTGAGTAATCTCGTTTAGCATGACGAGGTGTCACAGTTAAGTTGGAATCAAAGCTCTAGGTTTATTGAGTCTACATGGACATCACATTTAGATTTGAGTCTGTTCTTATGTATCCAACATATCTGATCATAGTTTATGCTTATGCAGATATGCCTAGAGGACATGAAGAACATGTTGAGAGTAGCTATGTAGCACCATGAGGAGGTGCTGGGAGGCAGGCACGCAATGAGAGAGTCCCAGAAGCAGGGCTAGAGCAGCCCGCAATGCCTTATCTAGACCCAACAATGATGGCCAATCCTGAGTTTCAGTCTATGTTTAGACAGATGATGACCACAATTACACATATCGCTAACAGAGTGCCACCACCTCATGCTAGGGAAGCCGCCTCTAATGTGGAGTCCCAAGGTGTCAGGAAGACATTTGAATGTCTTATACGTGTTGGGGTGATTGAATATGCATGTACTTCTGATCCAACAGACGCTGACATGTGGTCGATTGAGCTGGAAAAGGCGTTCAAAATCCTAAACATCACTGAAGAAGACATAGTTAAGCATGTAGTATACTTGTTGAAGGGTAGTGCCGGCCACTGGCGGGCCATAGAAGAGGAGAAAAGGCCAGGAGTTGTGATAGGATGGGAGGAGTTTCAGAGGGAATTTGTTAGCTGATATTTTCTAGAGACCTACCTATATGAGAAAATATCTCAGTTCAAAAAGATTCGTCAGGTAGCTATGACTATCAATGAGTATGAATCAAAGTTTATGGAACTTCTGAGGTTCTGCCCACACATGGCAACAATAGACAAGGAAAGGATCTGGAATGGTGTTACAGTGAATGTATAATTCCTTTGTCACTGATATCCCGAATGAACTTGAGGCATGGAACAGTCATCCTGTCAATGTTCATTCACTTTCTTGATCTCAGAGTAGATTGGAAGAGATATGCATGATATCAATATCACATACTGATTCACACATGTGTGCATGCCTTTCTCAATCCTACTCAACAAGTGGCCATGGATATCAAACTCCCTGAGGAGGGACAAATACCATATCTATCACTCACCCCTCAAAAGCCCCATGTGTCAAAGCCACCCAATCATCACCTTTATAACAACCCATGTTCTAGGACTGCGTTTGATGATGTCAAAGTGTGCCCAACGACATGTGTTGAGTGTAGTGATTTTAGGTCAAAGAATCACACTCACCACCATCACTGGGAGTACTGACTGTGACTACCATGTCATGGTTCCATGTGTCAAACTCACGGTGGGTCTGTCCGGTACACTTGTTCTCTAACAAGTACATATGTTTTTGGTTTGATATCTCTATATCATGACTAATGAGATTCTTTCATCAACCAACACCACAATCTAGTCTTGTCTGTCATTGCTGTCTATCTACCTTCCACAATGGCATTCGACTAGGGACATAACAAGAATGTACAAACTCTTAGCATCCATATGATCTCATCGTCCAGGTCCTCAACCTGAAAGCATACGTCATTGAGTACTATCATTCTCTAGACATTCAATCTATTCTATCACTATCTCAAATGACTGAACCAGAAAGAGTTGGAAGCTTGCCTTTGATGTTTATCAAATCAATCTTAATGTATCCCACCAATCATCCCATGATTGGCTCTCAGGGCATACATACCAACATTTGCCTTGTTCTTATATTATTTATTTGGTAACAATTGTACATGTTATTCATATTTCTTCTAAAAGTATATGATGTTCTCCTAATCAGTTGTAATTGCTCTAAGTTGCTTAAACAGCGCTTACTACTTTGCTTATATCATTTAATTGAATCTTCTCATCCTAATAATAATGTTATCTTCCTACTTTAGCTTACCTGTGCTTATAATAGATGTTGGATGAGAGTTATATCTCTTGCTGGGATGTTGGTCTCACCCCTTGGGTTTCCACATCTTTTAGGTGGTCATGCATGTAGAAGGTTGGATATGATGCTAGTGTCGTTTAGTAGATTCCTATGTGTCTCCATTGTACTCTTAGTTCCTTGGGGGTGTTTTGTATTTGTTGTACATCGATACAAGGTTTTGGATATATGTCATTGTTTTATAGGTATTGCTTATATATGTGAATAGGTTATCATATGTAACAGGTCATGACAGCATGGCCACCAAATAGTGATATGTATATCTTTGGCATCTACATAATGTAGGTGACCTTGTTTGAGGACTCAGGTGTAATATGTTTCCACTTTTTTGGTTATATTGATTGTTTTTAATCTACCTTTTTTGTGTTAATGTGGTTAATTAGTGATAATTCCACACTTTGTTTTGAGTAATCTCATTTTGTGTGGTGATGGGCGTCACATTTTTTGGTATCAGAGCTCTAGCTTCACTGAGTCTACAAGAAATAGGACTAGGGTTGTGTATGTCCTAGTGTATCCAGTATACCTGATTATAGCTTCTTCTTATGCAGAAGAAGAAGTCTAAAGGACACGAAGAACATGCAGCAGTGTTGTTGCACCAGGAGGTGGTGTTAGGAGGCTAGAGAGGGTTGATGGTATAACGCAGGTGCCTCAGATCAACCTAGAAGCCTTAGCCAATCTTGCTTCCCATTCCATGTTTGGACAGTTCATGGCTACGATGACACCTATGGTGGATAGAATGTCTGTGACCCAACCTAGGGAAACTGTCCCTGATGCTGAATCTCAAGATTATACGAAAACTTTTGAGAGGCTTTGACATGTTGGAGCGTTGGAGTGTGTCAATACAACTAATCCTATAGATGTTGACATGTAGTTGAACAAGTTTTAGAAAACCTTCTAGATCCTCAATGTCCTAGAGGAGGAGAAGGTGAAGCATGTTGTGTACCTATTGAAAGGGAGTGCTGGCCGTTGGTGGGCCATTGAGGAGGAGAAAAGGCCTGGAGTGGTCATTAGTTGGTAAGTGTTTCGGTAGGAGTTTGTAAGCTGATACTTCCCAAAGACCTATCTGGATGAGAAGATTGCACAGTTTGAGAAGATCTGATAGGGATCTATGGCAATCAATGAATATGAAGCTAAGTTTATGGAGATTTTAAGGGTTTTGCTCGCACATGGTTGTGACAGACAAGGAGAGGATAAGATGGTTCAAGAAAGTTTGAATACAAAGTTGACAACACAGATATAGATTTAGAGAACTGTGAGTGGTTTTCCACATTTGTGGAGTCGGCCAAGAGGGTATAGCGGTTAGTTGTGGAGAAACATGAGATGAAGGCCAAGAAGAGGCATGCACAATACTGAGGATAGTCTTTTAGAGGCTTCAAGAATCCTAGGTTCTGAACACCTCAGACTCAACAGAGGTCATGTGTACAACCACAGTGGTCACCAAGAAGAGGCAGTGGTTGTAGATTCTGCCTGCAAGAGCCCACAGTGTAGCAAGAGCATCATCTACACTAGGTGTTGACCTTATTGAGATGTCGTCAGTTGTATGTTAAGCTCAGCAATTGCAAGTTCCAGTTGAAGGAGGTGTCTTTCCTTGGGCACCTGATATCTGTTAGAGGAGTCTGTGTAGACTCGAAGAAGGTGGAGTCAGTTCTTGAGTGGGAATAACCAAAGACACCCACGGAAGTTCTTAGTTGGTAGGCTACTATAGGAGGTTTATCAAGAACTTTAGTGCAATGGTGTTATCCCTAATGAAGTTGAAAAGGAAAGGTGTGCCATTTGTCTAGGATGACAAGTGTCAGTGTTCTTTCCCACCTTTGAAAGAGAAGTCAACCAATGCACCAATCTGAGTGTTTCCTAAGAAAGGGAAAGTTTATATATTCTTCTATGATGTGTCAAAGAATGGTTTGGGTTGTGTGCTGATGCAAAATAAGAACATGATTTCTTTTTCTTTGTGAGAACTTAAGAAACACATGGAGAACTACTTGACATATGATATAGAGCTTGAAGATGTGGTCTATGCTCTGAAGATATGGAGACACTACCTTTATGGTGATAAGTGTCAGATCTTCACCGACCACAAGTACCTTTGGTACATCTTCTCGAAGCAGGAGTTGAACATGCGGTAGCGACACTATATGGAGTTAATCAAGGACTATGATTGCACTATAGATTACCATCCAATGAAGGCAAACATGGTTGCAGATGCTTTGAGTAGAAATTCTTCTATGTCATCATCGATGGATAAGGCATAGTTTTGTTCCTTGGTGTGCCATAACATAGACATGTTGGTATCCTTGTGTCACATGAACGTACAGTTGGAGGTATCCTTGTTAGAAGGTTAGTAGGCATGATAACAGGTGAAGCCTACATTGAGTCAGCAGATCAGAGATGCATAATGGAATGATATTGTGATACAACAGATCCTAGCAGAGTTTGGCAGCGAGAAGTGTGATGGTTTCCATAAGTCAAAAGATGGGACAATGTGTTATCATGGAAGGGAGGTTGTGCCAGATGTTGATAATCTGAGGACGGTGGTTCTGGAAGCGACTCACTCTTCTATGTACACTATGCATACAGGTAGCACTAAGATGTACCATAATCTGAAAAATTTGTGTTGGTGGCCAAGCTTGAAGTGCGACATAGTTGAATTTGTGGCTAAGTGTGCAATGTGTCAGTAGGTTAAGGCAGAGCATCAGAAACATGCAGGGACTTTGCAACTATTACCTATATCATAGTGGAAATGGGATCATATCATGATGGACTTTGTGGTTGGTCTTCCTAGGACAGCCAAAGGTCATTATATCATCTGGTTGATCATCGACAGGTTGACTAAGTCAGCACACTTCCTTGCTGTGAAGGCAAGGTATACATTTGAGAAGCTTGCATAGGTATATGTTGATGAGATAGTCCGTTTTCATGGTATTCCAGTGATAATAGTATCTAACAGAGGTCCTCACTTTACTAGTCATTTTTGTGAGTGTTTTCATGAAGCTATGGTTGCGCAGTTAAGGTTTAGCACAATGTTTCACCCATAGAAAAATAGATAGTCAGAGAGGATAATATAGACTTTGGAAGATATGTTGAGAGTTGGTGTCTTATAGTTCATGGGCAGTTGGGATATCCATCTTAGTTTGATAGAGTTTTCTTACAATAATATATATCATAGGAGTATTGATATGGCACCTTACGAGGCTTTGTATGGGAGATATTGTAGATCTTCGTTGTGTTGGTATGAAATGGGTGCACATCATCTTTTGGTTCATGAGCTTGTATTGCAGATGATACAGAAGATCAGAGTGATTCAACAGCAGTTGAAGGCAGCACAAAATAGACAAAATTCTTATGTGGATAATCTTCATAGGCCATTGGAGTTATGTGTGGGAGACAAGGTGTACCTCAAGGTCTCTCCATGGAAAGGTGTTCTGAGGTTTGGGAAGAAGGGTAAGTTGGATCCCGGTTATATGGGACCTTACCCTGTGGTGGTACGTGTTGGGAAAGTAACTTATAAGTTGGAGTTTCCACCTAAGTTGCACAAGTTGCATCCAGTGTTTTATGTTTCCATGTTGAATAAGTGTCCCTGATACAGAGTTGGTGTTGCATCCAGTGGAGGTTGAGCTGGATGAAGATGTGTCTTTCTGTGGAGGGTACTATTTTGATCATTGATAGAAGGTTGATGAAGATGAAGAAGAAGGATATCATATTAGTTAAGGTTTTGTGGTATCATTGTGGTGTTGATGAAGCCATGTGGGAGATTGAGGAAGAGATGCCTAGGAAGTACCCATCTCTTTTCGTGTAGGATTTTGGGGGCGCAATCATTGTTAGGTGTTTATGGTTGTAAGACTCATGACCCATCTTAGTGCTTGTTTGTCCTTGCCTTGCATAATAAGATTCTTAAACATTAATATAATCTCTTGAGATGCCTTTATAACATGTGGCAAGTTTATGTTTTCAATTTGGTCATGTTTGGTTGATGTTTGATCTAGTTATACTTGTTTTGGACCAAGTTGTAATTTACCCATGTTGAGAGTTAATCTTGCAATTTATCACATGTAGGTTATGACCTTTGTGCCTTATCATCATGAGAGAGAGTATGAAGCTTTGGGGTGCCTTGTTGGACCTTGGTAGATGAGGTGGCATCATGAGATGGTATTAGAGTTTTCATGGCTTTGCATGGATGCTTGAGTTTGATCGATGTATCGACCTTGTGCGTTGGTTTTGAGGTGTTGTGGCTGAAACACTCTCTTGGTTGATGTTTGTTGCGACCTTGATGCCCCATCCTTGGTTTTGGTTGCTAGGGTTTGTGCTCTCGTGAGGTGTTGCGACCTATTTTGTTGAGAGATATCTTATAGCGGTTTCTACATGGTGTTCCCTTAGATTTATTGTGACCTAGGGGTGTAGTGGGAATAAGTGGTCTCTACACTACCTTGTTTTTATCACCCTTTTTTTCATGCAAGTCAAAAGTGCTTGCATGGCCGTGGTTTTGTGGGCATGTGTCCTTTTGGTTCTCTTATGTCTTGACACCTCATGATCTTTACTTCCCTCCTACCCATGAGTATATATGCTCTCTCTTTCACAAGAAAGCAATCCTTTTAGCTCTTTCTTCTTCCTCTCTCTTACTTGTGTCGAACTTGGGGATTGGTGATACTAGAGAAGGACTAATCTTAGAGCTTTTGGTGGATGATCACCTTTGCATGTGGTGATCTTGAGCTAGATCATTTTCCTTGTGGTGGTCCTTGGTGATCTTCTTCCTTTATAAGTTGTTATCTTTCCTTGATCTCATTTTCTCTTGAGCTCTATCTCCTTCTCTCTTCTCTTTAGGTCGAGATCCATGGTCCTTCATGGTGTCACCTATGTGATATGGAGCTTTCTTATTTCTTCTTTCTTCTTTCTTTCGACCTTGGGTTTTCACCCTATTTTATTTGAGCTCCTTTGACCTTGGTATATTTTCTTCTTTTGAAGTGATATTGTTCTAAAAGTTTAAGTTCTAGTATCTATCCAAGTGTCCATGACCTTAAATTATTAAGAATATACAAGAACACACACAATTATCTCTCCCAATATCTTTATAGACCTTCTTAGCTTTCCTTTGTCGAATTTCCCAGCCAATCACATAATTCATTAGTTGATAGCTACTAAAAGTAGCTCAACCATGAAGGGGTAAACCCTAAAATACCCTTGATGAAAACACCTTCAAACCATGGCTCAACTAGGAGCCCCATGGGTCAAAATACTCAATAATGATAATATAACATCTAAGGAACATAATGTATGTGACAAATTGCAAAGAAAACTCTTCAATTGGATACATTGTAGAAAAGTCCAAAATGTACAGAAAATTGCATAACTTGCTCAAACAGTGTCCAAATTGGACCAAATTTGAAACTTAAGCTTGTCGTATGATTTAAAAACATATTAAAAGGTTATATTAGGGTTATAGGCATTAAATTATGGTAATTAAGCTTATTCAACTCATTAAGAAAGTTCAGGGGCCTTACAGCTATAAACCCCTAACAAGGATTTTTCCCCGAAATCCTACGCAAAAAGAGATGGGTATTTTATATGCATCTCATTCTCTAGTTCCCATGTGGCTTCCTCTATGTCATAGTGATGCCACAAAACTTTCACTAGTATTACATCTTTTCTCTTCAGCATTTTCACCCTTCTATCCAGGATCAACACAAGACCCTCAACATAGGAGATATCCTCATCTAACTCAACCTCTACTGGTTGGATTGTATGGTCAGTATCTGGATGGCATTTCCTAAACATAGAGATGTGAAAGACATTATGGAATCTATGTAGCTCTGGTGGTAGATCCAACTTATATGCTACCTTTCCAACATGAGCTAGGATAGGATATGGTCCCATAAATCTAGGAGCCAACTTATCCTTCTTTCCAAACCTCAGCACACCTTTCCAAGGATAAACCTTAAGATATACTCTATCTCCCACTTAGAAATCAAGTGGTCTGTGTCGGTTATCTGCATAAGATTTCTGCCTGTCCTGGGCTGCTTTCAACTATTGTTGTATCACTTTAATCTTTTGTGTTGCCTATTGTACTAGCTCATGACCCAAAAGTTGATATTCACCTATCTCATACCAGCAAAGAGGAGACCTACATCGTCTCCCATATAGAGCCCCATAAGGAGCCATATCTATGCTTCTTTGATAGATATTGTTGTATGCAAACTCTATCAAATTTATATGTATATCCCAACTACCAAGAAATTGCAGCACACATGCCCTCAAGATATCCTCTAAAGTCTGAATAGTCCTTTCAGACTGGCCATCGGTTTGCGGATGTAAAGTTGTGCGAAATCTCAGTTGTGTTCCCATTGTTGAATGTAGACGCGCCCAAAAATGACTTGTAAATTGTGGACCTCTATCAGAAGTTATAGTCACTGGAATGTCATGCAGACGGACTATCTCATCAACATATATTTGTGCCAATTTCTCTACTGTAAACGTCGTCTTAACTAGTAGAAAATGAGCTGACTTAGTCAATCTGTCTACTATCACCCATATTGAATCATGACCCTTGGCTGTCCTAGGAAGACCAACCACAAAGCCCATAGTATATGATCCCATTTCCACGGTGGTATTGGCAAGGGTTGTATTGTCCCTATAGGCTTCTGGTGCTCAGCCTTTACCTACTAACAAACTGGACATTTGACAATGAACTCTGCCACATCACGCTTTAGACCTAGCCACCAATACATGTCTTTCAAGTTTTAGTACATCTTGGTGTTTCCAGGATGCATTGCATACATGGAGGAGTGAGCCTCCTCAAGTACCATCTTCCTCAACCCATCAACATCAGGAACTATTGACGTATTGTTGTAACAAATTGTACCACTATCTGCCTCATGAAAGCCATCATACTTTTCATTGCCAATCCCTGATCAGATATTCTGTATCACAATATCATTCTGTTGTGCATCATGAATCTACTGTCTTAAGGTAGGTTTCACTTGTAATTGTGCCAATAATCCTGCCAGTAAGGAAACTTCTAGTTGTACATTCATCTGGCAAAGAGACACTAGCATATCTCTCTTATGGCACATCAAGGAATTTAATTGTGCATTATCTATCATTGATAATGAAGATGACTTTCTACTCAATGCACCAGCCACTACATTTGCTTTCCCTATATGGTAGTCTATTGTGCAATCATAATCCTTAATCATCTCCATCCATCTCCTCTGCCTCATATTCAGTTCCTATTTTGAGAATATATATTGTAGATTCTTGTGGTCAGTGAAGATCTGACATTTTCTCCATAAAGATAGTGTCTCCAGATCTTTTTAAGGCATGGACCACCACTGCAAGCTCCAGATCATGTGTTGGGTACTCATGTTTCTTAAGTTGTCACGAAGCAAAAGAAATCACATTTTTATCTTGTATCAACACACATCCCAACCCATTCTTTGAAGCATCACAAAAGACAATATAGCCTTTTCCTTGCTCTGACAGTACTAAGACTAGTGCACTAGTCAACTTTTCTTTCAAAAGCTGAAAAGAACGTTGACACTTGTCATTCCAAGCAAAAGGAGCATCCCTCCTGGTTAACCTAGTTTGGGGTAACGCTATAGAACTGAAGTCTTTGATGAACCTCCTGTAGTAACATGCCAGTCCTAGGAAACTACATATCTCTGTCGATGTCTTTGGTTGTTCCCATTCTAGTATAGATTCCACTTTCTTGGGATCAACACAAATGCCTTTTGCAGATATAACATGGCCCAGAAAAGACACTTCAGATAACCAGAATTCACACTTGCTGAACTTAGCATTTAGTTGATGCTGCCTCAACAAAGCCAATGTCTGGCGAAGGTGTTGCTCATGTTGTTGACTATCCTTGGAGTATATCAGGATATCATCTATGAACATGACCACAAATTGATCAATATAAGGTCTAAACACCCTATTCATTAGATCCATAAAAGTTGCAGGTGCATTGGTTAGCCCAAATGGCATAACCACAAACTCATAATGACCATACCTAGTCTTAAAAGATGACTTAGGTATGTCATCAGCCTTAATTCTCAACTGATGGTAACCTGACCTTAGGTCTATCTTTGAAAACATAGTGGCACCTCTCAACTAATCAAAAAGATCATCAATCCTCAGCAAAGGATACTTATTCCTTATTGTCACCTTGTTCAACTGTCTGTAGTCTATACCCAGCCTCATTGAACCATCCTTCTTTTTAACAAACAATACGGGAGTACCCCAGGGGGAAGTGCTCGGCCTAATAAAACCCTTATCTAACAGTTCTTGTAACTGTTTCTTTAACTCTTGCATCTCTGTTGGTGCCATTTTGTATGTTGATTGTGCTATGGGTTGTGTTCCAGTAACAAGATTGATCTCAAACTCAATCTCTCTAGGAGGGGGAATGCTAGGAAATTCCTCAAGAAAGACATCCTCAAATTCTCACACCACTAGTACCTCCTGGATACTAGGACCTCCCACCTTGGTATCCACAACATGAGCTAATAAAGCCTCACATCCTTGTCACATCAACTGCTCAGTTGACATAGGTAACATCAACCATGTAGGAAGAATCTTCCTATCACCCTGGAAAATCCACTATACATCTCCATCATGGAATGTTTCCACCTTAGTACTATAGTCCAAGACTACCTTGTATTTTTCCATGGTATCCATTCCTAGTATTACATCAAAACCATGCATATCAAGTGGCAAAAGATCCACTTGAATGTTCTGTCCAGAAAAAGGAAGAACACAAGAAGGGCACACTTCCCGCAACTCAGTGGAATCAACCAAAGGAGTCTCTGGTTGCAGGCTATTAGATCTAAGACTAATAGGTAGATAACAGCTACTTATCACCTCTCTGGTGATAAAAGAGTTCATCACACCTCGATCTACTAACATAGATATGAAACAAGAGGTACACAAATCAGAATGAAATAATTCCATATGACCTGTCACGACTCGTGGATTGACCACTGATTTTGGCTGGGTCATGGCATAGAACCTTGTTGTTGCCTACTGTCGTCCATGTCCTCTGCTCACATTTCCTGAGGATCCTGCATGAGATGCCTAACCACATCCTCTTCCACTACCAGTATCAAACTGTTATTGTTGTAATCCCTGTTGATTCTGCCTTGGCTGCTGAGTCACCTCCTCAACCTTCATAGGGAAATTCTATCTAATATGCCTTGTCTGTCCACATTGATGACACCCTCAGTTATCACTTTGTGGTCTAAAGGGCCCTATAACTGAGACTGATGATGAACTGTGAGCTCATGTTGGTGGAAGCTATGACCTCTACCCCTACTCGGGGTCCACTATGACGGTGCATGTGATCTTGGTTCAATGAAGGTTGACCTTGGTTGCACCGGCGGTGGGAAAAACCATGGCTTCTTAAAGCCTCTAGATGATTGCCCTTGAAACTGCATAGGTTACTTCTTAGCATTAGCTTCACATTTCTCTATGGCAGACCTCTCAATCCTCTTGAAAGATCCCACAAAGGTGGAAAACCTTTCCCTGCTCTCCAAGGTTGAGCTATAGTAGTCAACTCAGTACTCAGACCCTCACTTTCTTAGTGGTCTAACTATTACTAACAGACTATCCATCAATGTAGATTTTGATATCAAGGAGGAAACGACAAACAATATAAGGTCATAAATAACTCAAGAATTGTATCCAGCAACAACTTCAACAATTATAAACATAAGATAGAAAAGTAACCAAATAATGAAATCTCATTACTTCCATTAATTTAGGGGACTAAGACATAAATAAGTATAGGAAAATGGAAATTTGATCATGGGCATTACAACTGAGTCGACATTTTAGTTGCAACCAGCAAAGCTAAGATCATGCAACAAGTGATAGGTGAGTCTATATCTATTCCAGAGTCTATATTTGGCATTACAGTTTCGTTTTTTCCACCAACAAGAGGCAATCCCAACAGCTTATAATTTAAAGGCACTGTTTTAGTTAGTTAAGGTGAAAGAGTTTAAAATGTTTTATCAAAGATATCAAATAGAGTGTTGTCACCATGGGTTTAGTGATGGGTATCTAATCACCACTTTCTTTAGTGGTCTAACACTTACTAACATGTTGTCTGTCAATGTAGATTTTGATGGCAACTTCTTAGGTCTAGATGTTGAAAACTTGGTTATGATAACTTACAATATGGAATCCCATAAATTTGGATGGGACTAAATAAGAGGAGTGGTTGTAAATAGATCTTCATTACCAACTGCTAATCACAAAACAATGATTGAACTTATTACAATAAAGATAGATATGATAGCCATAGATGTTAGAACTTTGAAGGAACATAGTACCAAGGCTAAGAACCAAATGTAAACTATCACAAGTTGTGTCACATGTTATGAACAAGGTCACACATCAAAGCATTGCATATATACTCATGTTGCCAAGGAATCAGATGAAGATGGTGTCGAGAATGTTTTTTTTTTCTAGTTCAGGCTAGGTCATGTTGGATTCTATTATGGGAACACTATAGTTGTAGAAAGATATCACCTTTTCAGCACACCTCTAAGACATATGAATTTTAATGAGGCCAAGAATCACTAAGATTTATGCATAACAACTTCCAACAAAGTACAAATTAAGATTTTATAATCTTTGGAATGGTTTTTAGACAAGGAACCCTCCCTGATATTAGACCTGGTATGCCATCTTGATTCCCATTTTCTAATTAGAAGCTAATTTTAATGAAGTGTAATTATTCATGGTTTTGGTATATACATGAAATTAGGTTTTATTAGGCTTAGCTATTTTTAGTATACATTGTGATATGTCATTACCCACATCAATTTTCTTCTATGTTTTTAGATTAGTGTATATAAATAGGTTACAAAACAATGCCATTTTATTGTTATATATTTACCTTTAATATAAGTGAGAAATCTAATATGTTCTCAAAAGCACAGAGGCCAAGAATGATTAAGCATCTCATCTTCATCACAGTTAATTTCTATACCAAAATACTTGGGTTGATCCACTTATATAGTAGAAACTATACTTCAAACGAAATTTCTAAAAAGTAGGGGCTTACTGAGCATCACTGACTTCTAAAGGGGGGGGGGCTAGTCTGAAGCTTATACAACTAAGAAATAGAAAAGAAAAATACACCATTTCCCTTTACCATGAATTAGTTACATGTGAGCACAATTATATTTTGTTCATTCTATTCCCCTTGTCAAAAGGGGGGGGTTGCTCCCCTTGTCATGTTCTGTTCATTTTGATTCTGGTCTTTTGGATGCTATGCTACTATTCTTATGCTTGGTCAAGGTTCAGTCCTTTTCTTCCACCTCTTATCAGGCTTTGCTGGTTGAAGCTTCTGTTGGTTTTGATTGGAAGGTCTTCTATGCTATTTTCTTTTGAATCCTTTTTTCTAATGTGGTTTTAAGTGATGTTCTACTTTTTTCTTCTGCTGGTTATCATTGGCTGAAGGATCTGTGATCTGTCCTTGGGTTGGTTTGTCTTTTCCTTGTTTGATTTCATCCAAGGATGGGATTCTATGCTGCCTCTTGCCTATGGAGGTGCTTGAAAATTGTTTTGTATGATTCTCTTTTTTTAAGGGTCTTTTGGGATTCTTTGAAATGATATTCCAATCCCTTGAAAATAGGAGTTTTGGCCGACCAAAAAAGGAATATAGCCATGATTGAGTACCATGTTATGAAGAACATACACCTTGGTGTTTAGCTTCATATTAGGGAGTGTATCTTTGATATTTGTTTGTATAGATTCCTACTTTCTGGTTGTATATGTTCTAAAGGTTTGTAGAAGGTGAGCTTGTACAAGTTGAGGTTGTAGGTTTGGAAACCATGTTGGTGGTTTTGAGGTTTATGAATTCTCCTTTGATACTAGCGGATAGGACCCAGGCTCCTGTTCATTTTCTGATTCAGTTCAAAATGATTAGAATGTTCCTGGGTCCTTATTATAAGTATGTTCTTTTCTCCTTATAATAAGTATTTCAAACATAGTGTCATGTACTCATAAAACTAAATAGGTGGGATTCTATCATATTTACATATACGTTAGAGAATAATAACCTCTCACATAACTCATTTAGAAAATTTACAATTTTTCGATGAATCCTTCTTGTCATAACCTTTGTTGTACTATCAAAATATTGAGAAATAAATATTAAACCAAAACCAAACAATGAAATCAAAGGACGTCTACATACATGATCCCCAACTAAACTAAGGATATGTGGTCCACCATTATAATACGGGGAACACTAATGTGTTCAAATTTTTACTTTCAAAAAAATGAATGATGAAATATAATCATACCATTTTGGAAAATTTTGATGAATTAATATCAGAGATAAATAAAAAAACCCAATAATACCTATATTTTGTTGTTTATCTAATTAAACTAATATTGGTGCCTTTTGGACCATGTCATGTAATGACCAACATGGTAATTCAGTTAACCATTCCCTATACATTTAGGTCTATCTTTTTGATGTATCAATAGTAGGTTGCTTTTTATTAACAAATTATATTGATATGTGTTTAGTTTTGTGTTTTGTACACAGTAGGTTGTTTTTCAAATGATGACATAAATATTACAAAATATTGTACGAATTTGTGTCTATTTTTGTGTTTGGCTTTCCAAATAGTCTAAATTTCTTTTTGCCCATGCAATTGCACCTTGATGTTTAATGTTCTGAAATGCATTGTGATGATTTTTCAGATGGATTTGAACCATCACTAGGTTTGATGCCACATTCTAGGTTGGGCACAAAATATTTTCCTAAGCCAAATTACACAGGATTTCAATAGAGATTTTAACTTAAGATTTACTGATTTTTTCCCACGCTTAGCTTTAGTTGTGTTTTTCTTATATGGATTGGATTGATATGATTTTTTCCATGGATATGAACCACCACTTCGTTTCATGCCACATTTTCCTCAATTTGGGTCATATTATTGTTGTGTAGTTTCATCTCATAATCCTGATATATTTAGGCCTAACCACATTTTGTATGCTTAGTTCATTTTTAGCTAAGTTGTTTTCCAATTTCTGGCCATCAGTAGGATTTAGACCTACCTTTAATAGGGTCTGGTTTCCATTTGAGCCAATGAGCTGAACATGGCTCTTTTTCATGTGTAAATCAAGTTGCATGATATACTTTGCAGTCATTGATACATGTGTTAGGAGTCTGCAACTGGTCTATAAATCATGATGAGGCTTTACTATGGTTGTTAATGTGTGTTGACCTTGGCTTAACCTATTTTCTAAACAAGTATATGTCAATGGTAATTCAGTTAACCAATCCCTATGATTGATCCTAATTCAGTTCAGTATTGTTTTGCATTCATACACAATCGTGCTAAAATTTGCAGTGTGCATTTCTGATTTTAGGTTTGACTATTTTGATGTCACAACTTTACTGTGTGGGGCATGACATTTTTAGTACATCCAATGCAATTAGTTCAGGGCATACCACAATTTGTATTCCTACTTTAGTTTTAGCCAAACTATTTGCCAAATAGTGCTTGTGAGTCAGATTTAGACCTATCCCTAATAGGGTTTGCTTTCCACTTGGGCCAATAAAACTGAACATGTCTCTCTTTCATGTACCAAGCAAGCTGCATGATAGACTTTGCAATCATTAATATGTGCAGTCATTGATACTTTCTGGCTGTATATGTTCTAAAGGTTTGTAGAAGGTGAGCTTGTAGAATCTGAGGTTGTAGGTTTGGAAACCATGTTGGTGGTTTTGAGGTTTACAAATTCTCTTTTGATACTAGCGGATATGACCCATGCTCCTATTCATTTTCTGATTCAGTTCAAAATGATTAGACTATGCCTGGGTCCTTATTATAAGTATGTTCTTTTATCCTTATAAAAAGTATTTCAAACATAGTGTCATGTACTCATAAAACTAAAGAGACAGGAATATATCCCATTTACATATAGGTCAGATAATAATAACCTCACATAACTCATTTAGAAAATTTACAATTTTTAGATGAATCCTTCTTTTCATAAACTTTGTGGTACTATCAAAATAATAAGATGATAAGATATATTGTAGTAGTGTTTTGATAAACACATAAGTACAAGACTATAGTAAAAATTTGGAAAGACACCAGGAACCTCTTTAAATAGGTCTCACACCTACTATGTAGTGCATGGATACTCCAAATTAAATAGGTCTCACACCGGTACAAAATAAGCCAGACACCAGTAACCACTTTGATAATATAAAATATGAGTGTTGATTCCACAAATAGTTAATAAGTGTCACCTCATTGTATGAAATACCAAGCTACATCAAATTATAGAAAATACTAGTTACTTCCTTGAAATTCTCAGAGAAGGATTAGTGAACATGGACCAATTGCAAATATATAGGATGTTACGACCCCACCTCCCGATAACCCCCAATTAAGGGAGATCTAGAGGTCGAATCCGCACACATAATTTCCGGATCAAAGGTTCGACATTTAACTAAGAACAATTATTAAATTTTAACAAACTATACTGGAAAGCTGTAAGAAAATAAACTTTTGCACACCTTTTGAAAATTTGGATCTCGAGACTTCTATCTATATATGAATTTCTACTCTAACTAATCCTCCTTGTATTTCATTTCATGTATTTCTCAATATGACGATTTACTATTGTCCTTTTAGCTTTGTACCTAAAACATCGACAAACAAAATGCTGGTCAGCCGAAGCTGGTATGTGGGGGAAACAATAATCGTGCAACTATGATAACAATGTATTGCAGCCAATTACCATTTAACATACAATTTTACGTTTTAAATATAATTGCGCGATCCATGCATCCCCTATCCTCTGTGCTGTCCCTGTAGTGGACATGGATGCTACTTTCCTTATAGTAGATCCCCATTAAAACCCTCATGGTCTCACCTATAGGTGAACTAGTTTCTAGGGTTGAGTCACATGGCACTACTCGTAAGTAGCCCACTCCGTAACTCATGGCATGCTAAAGGGTCTCATAGCACTACACTTCGTAGCCCAGTTTCTAACCCACGATAACCTAGACCTTACTCTAGGTTACCCCTTTTTAGCCTTTACAAGCCACAGAGGTGGATTCAGATCTAAGCCAGTTATATATATACATTCATAGTGATAATCATAGTCACTTTATAGTTGCATGAAATAAATGGCATCCAACAGTTATTTTCAAGCAACCGATAGAATCGTTCGGGAATCGCCGTGAAACTAAAGTGATTATTCATAGACGTAACCACATACCTGTTTAGTAGATTTCTCAAGCTAATATCAATTCCAACAAAGAAAGCAATCCAAGCAAGTAATTCAACCACATCATCAAGAATCCTGAAAAACATATGTACTCTATTTACTACACACTTTATCAAGATTCTACTTTATTGACTTGAATTCACTTTCTAGGGTTTCTAATCCGAATTAAGGTTTTGTTAGTATTCATTAGGGTTTCTTAGATCAATTTCTCAAACTTTATTACTTTTAGGTCAACAAACCCTAAAATACTCTTTCTGCTCATATAAAGCCTAATTTCTCAAATTATCCATTTTAATGGTCTTTTATACTCAAATTGACTTAGGATCATCATATCTCTATTTATTCATGGATTTGAATAGTTAAAACAATTAAAAGACATATTCACCTAAATTCAGGTTTTCAAGCTTATTAATGCATATCCATGCACATGGAATCCTAAATTAAGCCATTCATATAAAAGATCATCTTTTTAGATCCTATTTTCACTTTTATTAACAACATGTTAGTATTGGCTTGAATTATCCAAAGAACATCATTAAATCCATCTATCATCAAATCTAAGGGTTTTTCATTAATTAAATCATTAAAGATGATAACTTTATGTACTTTTCAAATTTCAATCATATTTATGCACATAATCTCTAAATTAAACTAATTACGTGCAAAGTTCATCCTTTTCAATCTTAATGTACCTTTTTACAATTAACAAGTTAATATCAACTTTAATCACCCATTAAACTCTACTAATTACATTAATCATCTCAAAGTAGCGTTTCTTAATCTTTAATTCATCAAAGTTGATAACTTACACTACTTTTTGAATTGCAAAATGATATGTCTTCTAAAGATATTTTTATTGAATTCCTCTCATTTTTCTGAGCAAAATGCATACATTATTCGTATTCATCCAAGCTACCGATTATTAGATATAATTTTTGCAATAAATCACTTACTTTGGCCAATCAGAGGGCGCCATGTGTCCATTCCCATGCAACGTTGGCGTGTCTTGGTTTGGGAAAAAATTTGAAATGTCCAAATTGCCCTTGTGTAAGTTACAACGTCTTCCGCCCGCGGAGGGGCATATCTGTCCAATGCACCTCCTTGCTTCTTTAACCTTGAGCAACCCGACGGCTGCCGCCCTAGCCACCGAGCGCAGCCCTAGGGGTGACTCTTGCTCCTCGTTTCGGACCCGAAAGCCATGGAGCTTCTTCCCTTACCTCCGTCAGGCCCCCACGCCCCTCTGGGTGCCCGCACCCCTCCTCATTTTGTTTGTCGGCATTTTAGGTACAAAACCAAAAGGACAAACAGTAATTCGTCATATTGTGAAATACATGAATTAAAGTTCAAGGAGGGCTAGTTATATTAGCCCCAGTTCTGGATAGAAGTTTAGAAATCCAAAATTTTCAAAGGTATGCAAAATTTTATTTATTACAGCTTTCTAGTTTAGTCTGTTAAAATTTAATAATTGTTGTTGGTTAATTGCCGAGCCTTTGATCCGAAAATTATGTGTGCGTCTTCAACCTCTCGGTCTCCCTTAATTGGGGGTTACCAGAAGGTGGGGTTGTAACATTTGGTATCAGAGCCAGGTTGATCATCCGGTAGTCTATGCACATCCGAAGTGAACCATCCATTTTCTTTACAAAATGAACTGGTGCTCCCCATGGTGACGTGCTAGGGAGGATAAAACCCTTGTCTAGTAAATCCTGCAATTGCTTTTTAACTCGAGCAACTCAGCATGTGCCATTCTATAATGTTCCCTGGATATAGGGTTTGTCCCAGGGGCTAGCTCTATCAAAAAATCTACCTCTCTCTTGGGAGGAATCCCGGGTAGATCATCTGGGAAAATATCTACATAGCTTCGGACTACCTCTATCTCCTCTAAGGGTTGCACCTTGGGTTGTGGCTCAGTGACTACTGCTAGGAAAGCTTGACACCCTTTACTCATCATCTGCTCTGCCTTCAAGGATGACACATACAGGCTGGTGGTGGCATCTTTACTACCCCTAATGACAAAAGGTGGGTGACCTGGTCTCTTAATGATCACTTTCTTCTCCCTACAGTCAATGTTGGCCCTATAAGTATAAAGCCAATCCATGACAATGATTACATCAAAATCATTCATGTCAAGAAGGATAAAGTCTGTAGGAAATTCATGATCTCGATATTTCACAGGTATCACTAGATTTTTCAAAAGGGAAGTAAAGATCCGACCACTCGAGGTTGTAACATCTAAAACATACCCTAAATCCTTGATATCCAAACAAAGCATAGTTGCAAGATTTCTCGAAATTAAAGTATTAGTAGATCCAGAGTTAAACAAATCTTTCACATTATGTCCCATGACTTCAAGCATGCCTACATTGTTTTTCATCATGCATTAGACCATTACATGCTTAACTTAAAACATAAAAGAAAAATCTAAGGATTATTACCCTTGATCAAATGATTAGCATTAACTTGAGCCTCCTGATTATCAATGGAAAACACCCGAGCTTGCCTCCTCTCTCCAGCAGGTGGGGCTGCAGCTATAGGTGGGGCTGCCACAGGTGGGGCTGCTACTGGTGGAGCTGTCACCTGTCCTAGCCCTCTGGGATCTGGCATAGGACAAACAAATTGCAGATGTCCTTCTTGGTGGCATCAAAAGCATGCCTTCTTCTTGTAGCGGTACTCACCGGTGTGCCCCTTTCCGCAGGTATGGCAAGGAGGTCGGTTGTTCTCTTGACAGGGTTTCCCTTTTCCTCCATGTCTTCCTTTATCTTGATGATGTCCTTGACCCTTCTTGTGGTTGTTTCTCAGGCCTTGGGCTCCTTCAGTGAAACCCAAGTACCCCTTGGGTGGAAACTGGGCATGGCATCACAATCCTTTCCATGTCTAAAGCAGTGTTGTAGGCTTCGACAAAGGTTTTAGGCTTGCTTTCCATCACATGGGGCCTGATGGCAGGGTGAAGATGCTCTATGAAGCGATCAACCCTTCTTTCTTCATCCATCTTGTACCCAAAATGCTCCAAGATCCGGAACTTGAACCCAAAGTCCGCCACAGAATAGTTTCCTTGGGTCATGTTGGTGAACTCCCTTTCCTTTTCCTTCTTAGTTGAGACTGGGATGAATCTGGCGGTGAAGATCGTCTTGAAGTCATCCCATGCCATGGGTTCTTCTATCAAATCTTGGCCGGTGATGTGGGTCCCCCACCATATCTTGGTTGCTCCTTCCAGGAGGTGAGCAGCAAAGAGGACCTTCTTGCTCAGTTGTACCTCAAGCATGTAAAATCCATTCTCGACTGCAAGCAACCAAGCTTTCTCCTTGTCGACTACCTCGATCTTATCTTCTCCCCAGAACTTCTTGATGTTCCGCTTGACAAAGTCTAGGATGGTGGCTCCCAGTCGAGGACGAACAGGAAGCGGCTCGGCTTTTTCACCTCTAGCTAAGTCTCGGAGGACCAAGGCACTAATGGCCTCTGTCAGCTTCTTTTGTTGTTCCATCCACAAGGCATCAGGGGTGTGGATCATCATGGTCGGTTCTGGTCCTCCAGCTTGGTCTTCTTCCATCTGGTCTACTTCCTCGTACACATGTCGCTCCTCATACCCTTGGTCTTGTTCTTGATCAAGGTTTCCGAAGGGTATCGGGTCAGGTTTAGGGCCTTCATGAGTGGTCTCTTCGGGCCTCTTTCTCTTCTTAGAGGATTCACCATCATGGTTCTTCTTCCTCTTCTCTGAAGACCCCTTTCCTTTGCGGGGAGGCCAAGCACTCCTAGTTGGGTTCCCAGTTCCCTTTGGAATGGAAATAGTCTTGGTATGAGCCATCTATATAAGCATAACAAACAGACCTTTAGTTTATCATTAAACTAATTATACTTATGTCGATGATGTCTCATTACGTATCTTTTATTAATTTTATTGAGGATTCCTTAATCCTTAACTTACTTGCCCATACCACATGAGGGTGAGGAAGAGAGAGAAAACCCTAACTCTTAAAATTCTTAATAGAATATGTGATGAGAAGGGATGAACAAGATGAGAGAGTCCTAAAGGTATCTTATTTCGATTCATACCCTAAGACTTTGGCCAGGCAGTCACACGGATCCAGGAGTCCTCGTATTCCGATTAGTAGTGTGGAGGAAAATATTGCCAGCCCCCGGTCGTGATCCTTTTCTAGACACCTCTGTCTTTCGGATAATCCTCTAATAACTCCCTTGGGTTCTATGGAGTTTGTAAAAATTTAATAATTACTAATGGTTAAGTGAGGAACCTAGGAGACTATGGAGTTCTTAGTGGCGGGCTCCCAGAAAAGGAGGTGCACCTTGGTGATATGGGTAGTCCAATCATTCCTTTTAAGATCATGTTATCTGAGGCCTCAAATCATGGGATGTTACAATCTCCCCCACTCTTGAAATCCTCGTCAAGGGTCAACTATATGGCCTCATAATCTAACCCCATTTCAGTGTAGACCCACAATGGCCCATGGACACCCAACTCCCGATCACGGAATACCAGCATAGGGGTGGCTACGTCAACCATGGACAACCCTTTCCTACCTTCCTGGACCGCACGACTCAAGACTGACATGCCACATGCCCATGTGGGCTCCACCTACAGGAGGGGTTATGGCTCTGATACCAATTGTTACGAACCAACCTCCCGATAACCCCCAATTAAGGGAGATCGAGAGGTCGAAGCCGCACACATAATTTTTGGATCAAAGGTTCAGCATTTAACCAAGAACAATTATTAAATTTTAACAGACTATACTGGAAAGCCATAAGAAAATAAACTTTTTCATACCTTTTGAAAATTTGGATCTCTAGACTTCTATCCATATATGAATTTCTACTCTAACTAATCCTCCTTGTATTTCAATTCATGTATTTCTCAATATGACGATTTACTATTTGTCCTTTTGGCTTTGTACCTAAAATGTCGACAAACAAAACATCGGTCAGCCGAAGCTGGTATGTGGGGGAAACAATAATCGTGCAACTATGATAACAATGTATTACATCCAATTACCATTTAACAAACAATTTTATGTTTTAAATATACCTGCGCGATCCATGCATCCCCTATCCTCTGCACTGTCCCTGCAGTGGACTTGGATGCTACTTTCCTTATAGTAGATCCCCATTAAACCCCTCATGGTCCCACCTATAGGTGAACCAATTTCTAGGGTTGAGTCACATGGCACTACCCATAAGTAGCCCACTCCTTAACTCATGGCATGCTAAAGGGTCTCATGGAACTACATTTGGTAGCCCCGTTTCTAACCCACGATAACCTAGACCTCACTCTAGGTTACCCCTTTTTAGCCTTTACAAGCCATAGAGGAGGATTCAGATCTAAGCCAGTTATATATATATACATTCATAGTGATAATCATAGTCACTTTATAGTTGCATGAAATAAAAGGCATCCAACAGTTATTTTCAAGCAACCGATAGAATCGTTCAGGAATCACCGTGAAACTAAAGCGATTATTCATAGACGTAACCACATACTTGTTCAGTAGATTTCTCAGGCTAATATCAATTCCAACCAAGAAAACAGTCCAAGCAAGTAATTCAACCACATCATCAAGAATCCTGAAAAACACATGTACTCTATTTACTACACACTTTATCAAGATTCTACTTTATTGACTTGGATTCACTTTCTAGGGTTTCTAATCCGAATTAAGGTTTCATTAGTATTCATTAGGGTTTCTTAGATCAATTTCTCAAACTTTATTCCTTTTAGGTCGACAAACCCTAAAATACTCTTTCTACTCATATAAACCCTAATTGCTCAAATTATCCATTTTAATGGTCTTTTATACTCAAATTGACTTAGGATCATCATATCTCTATTTATTCATGGATTTGAACAGTTAAAACAATTAAAAGACATATTCACCTAAATTAGGGTTTTCAAGCTCATTAATGCATATCCATGCACATGGAACCCTAAATTAAGCCATTCATATAAAAAGATCATCTTTTTAGATCCTATTTTCACTTTTATTAACAATGGGTTAATATTAGCTTGAATTATCCAAGGAACATCATTAAATCCATCTATCATCAAATCTAAGGGTTTTTCATTAATTAAATCTTTAAAGATGATAACTTTATGTACTTCTCAAATTTAAGCATATTTATGCACATAATCTCTAAATTAAACTAATTACGTGCAAAGTTCATCCTTTTCGACCTTAATGTACCTTTTTACAATTAACATGTTAATATCAACTTTAATCACCCATTAAACTCTACTAATTACATTAATCATCTCAAAGTAGAGTTTCTTAATCTTTAATTCATCAAAGTTGATAACTTACACTACTTTTTGAATTGAAAAAGGAATTGGCTTCTAAACATATTTTTATTGAATTCCTCTTGTTTTTCTGAGCAAAATGCATATATTATTCGTTTTCATCTGAGCTACCGATTATTAGATATAATTTTTTCCATAAATCACTTACTTTGGCCAATCAGAGGGCACCATGTGTCCATTCCCATGCAACGTTGGTGTGGCTTGGTTTGGGAAACATTTCAAAATGTCTGAATTGCCCTTGGGTAAGTTACATCGTCTTCAGCCCTCGGAGGGGCATATCTGTCCAATGCACCTCCTTGCTTCTTCAACCTTGAGCAACCTGACGGCTGCCGCCCTAGCCGCCGAGCACAGACCTAGGGGCGACTCTTTCTCCTCGTTTCCGACCCGAAAGACATGGAGGCTTCTTCCCTTACCTCCGTCAGGCCCCCGCGCCCCTCTGGGTGCCCTCAGCCCGCAACCACGACGGCTGGTTCAGGCTGGGCAGCCTGCACCGTGCGACCGTCCAAAGCTGCCGTGTTGCTGCTGCTGCGTTCAAGCTATGGTGGAGGAACATCCCTCGAGCTCCTCTTTAGTGTCGCGATAGTGGCACACTTCCACCATAACTCCTCCACGGCCATGCATTGCTCTAGGATTCGAACTAGCCTCTTGCTAGGGTTTATACGTACGAAAGAAGAAGAAGGGAGAGAGAGGTGTGTGGGATCTCTCTGGACTTGGCCCTGGGTCTTACCCCTTATATAGGGGAGGTTATCTACACCCAAATATGCTCATCCAAGAGGAAACAAGACCTCCCCCATTAGGAATCCTATTCCTTTAATGAGAAGAAATCTTCTCTCTCTTCTTTATTTTTTTGATATTCTTTATTTACTTGAATATTTAGGAATATGAAAATTCTTTCCCTTATTCTCTTTAGTCTTGGATTTTAATTCATTGATCACGAAATTATGTTGTCCTTTAGTAGAAAATACCACTTCTTTAACAATACCTCATAATTCATTAATTATGTATTCACATTATCTTCTTATTTCCTATTATTGGTATTTTCTCTTTCTTTTTCTCCATTGGGGTTCCTTAGACCCCAAGAAACTCCAATATTTTGAAATTACTTTTTAAGGATACTCTTTATCCTTCTAGAGGCATCTGTATTCATTATTTCTCATTGTCTTGGTTATTTCTTATTAAAATAACTCTTTTTGGGTTTTCTCTTTATTTTCCTCATTGGCATTCTATTTAACATTAGGAATCCTTTGGATACGAAAATCCATCAAGGATAACTCAATTATACCTCTTTTCACTTATTTTCCACATTTTATCACTATTTTCAATTTCTTTCTTAATAAAGAAATATTTAATTGATCTTTTCTTTTCTTAATTCTTTCTTTATGCAACTTTGGACTCCTTGAAACCCAAGGAACCCAAGAGGCACGAAATCCCTATTTGGATTTTCCTTCTAGAGGTTTCCACATATTTCTTTCCTCTATTTTCTTATTTACTTAATAATAGAGTTTCTTTTGTCCTTTCTTTGTTATTGGTCCCAACAGCCAATAAAGCCCACAAAACAATCATCAAGGCTATTGTAAACGAAATCCAAATTATACCTTTGTTTGTTCAATTATCTTTAATATGAGAAATTACATTTTTCAGCAAATGGACCCAAAAATTGGGGTTGTAACATAGGACATGATCTCGTCTCTTAGATTTCTTTTCAAGCTATCATGTCCACCACAATAAAGTTGGTTATGACAAGCAAAAAAAGGTTAACTGGTGTTATACTACTTTTTCTAAAAATATATAACATCGTTATATGTACTTACAATTGTTAGTACTAATATTTTGCAGTCTCTGTCCACCCACAACAGTCACTATGAACTGCGCCCCTATGCCAATGTTATTGTTCCCTGATAAAGAACAATTGGACATCATCCGAGATGATCGTTCTTTAAACCAACTAACCATACCCGAACATTGGCTTTTTCTAAACGGAAGACAATACAGGCATGGTGAAGTGACCCTAAATTTTGACAATTCTTCACATGTTATCGAGGTTGAGGATGATTTAGAGGGAAATCTTGTATCAAAATCTGGTTGGCGTGATTGGATTAGAGAGATGCTAGTGGGCCGTAGAGACAAGCTTTTTCTCCATCCAGTTAACCATAATACCATCAAAGTTTGGATAATCAACGTCAACAACGAGACCCCCAATCATCTATGGCGGTATGAGCGCACGATGGAGCAAACCAGCTCGAACGAATTTGATGACGAGGCCCCTGTCAGTTCAGATTCATCTAAATACAGTGAGGAGCTCCGCGACATAGCACAATCATAAAAAAGACCATGGTATGTCCAATTCACAAATATAATTGTCCTGTCTTGTTATGTGTTTACACTTTTTGCCTTAAAGTATTCTAAACTTCAGGACAAGATCGCCACAATGAAAAGGCCTCAAAGTTACTGATGTGGGACCATGTTGGTGTAGTATTTAGTTGTCTATCTATCTAGACTTATCTGTATTAGTAGTTATTTTAATTATGAGCATGTTTAGGGGTACACCAACCCCTTTGTTTAATTATTGTTTAGGGGTGCACCCCTGTGTGTGGATGTAAAAAGAGATTAATGAATGGAACTAGTATTTTCTCATATTGTATAGTCTTTTTTTATATGACATACTTACTCATATATGTTATATGTTTTACTATTTTTATAGAATGGATAAGTCTTGGATAGTAGAGGATGACCGAGAAAGTAGTAAATACTTATGCAGAGTATCAAAAATTTTGGATTTCACTTTTGAACATTCATCGATTGGAGACAAGATTGTATGCCTGTGTAGAAAGTGTGCTAATGTATACCATGTCACCAGAAAGACTGCATTGAGCCATCTATTGTGGCATGGCTTCTTACCAAGCTATATTTCTTGGGCTTTTCATTGTGAAGATGTTGATGTTCAAATGGATGCTCCTATTGATCCAGGAGATTTCATGAATGATGAAAATTTACAAGATATGTTGCATGATACTTTTCTGAGTTTTAGTGAAGACGGAAATACGGAAGGAGTGGAGCCATCTAGTGATCAACATTTCAATGCTGACAAATTTTATATGTTATTAAAGGATTCTGAGATAGAATTATGTCCAGGGTGTAAGAAATATAGCAAACTTGCTTGCATCCTAGAATTCTATCACCTGGTTTGTCTTAATGGCTTGAGTAAGAAAGCATCATCTATGTTTCTTACGTTCTTTAAGAAGATGCTACCAGAAGGAGAACAGTTACCTAATTCATTTTATGAGCCTAAAAAGATGATTGCGTGGTTGGGCTTAGATTATGTGAAGATTCATATTTGTCCAAATGGTTGCATATTGTTTTGGAAGGATTCTGCTGATAAAGACATCTGCGATACATGTGGAGCATCAAGATGGAAAACAATTACAATCCCAGATGATGATGACGAGCTTGCAAACAAACCCAAGAGAATACCTGTCAAAGTGCTCAGACACTTTTCACTTATACCACGCCTAATGCGGTTGTTCACGTCATCAAAAACCTCTTCCTTAATGAGGTGGTATGTAGAAGAATATGAAAAAGATGACAAGTTAAGACACCTGGTAGATTCACCTGCATGGAAAACATTTGATGTGATGCATCTAGAATTTGTTGTAGATGCTAGAAACATTCGGTTGGGACTTGCAGCTAACGGATTTAATCCTTTTGGGACAATGAGTACTTCTTACAGTACATGGCATGTTGTGATTATTCCATATAATTTACCTCCTTGGTTGTGCATGAAGCATCCATATTTTATGTTGTCCCTACTCATTCCTGGACCAACTTCACCTGAAAATATAGATGTGTACTTGCGTCCATTGATTGATGAGTTCAAAGAACTATGGGATACTGGTGTACATACATATGATGCTGGAACTAAGGAATTGTTTCTGATGCGTGCCTCTTTATTATGGACTATTAGTGATTTTCCAAGATATGCACATCTATCTGGTTGGAGTACTAAAGGCTACAAAGCATGTCCTTATTGTAATAAAGATAATGTCTCACATTGGTTGCCACATAGTCGTAAAGTTTGCTACAGAGGACACCGTAGGTTTTTTCCAACTAGCCACAGATTCCGAAAAGAAGCAAAGGCATTTAACGGTGAGCAAGAATTTAGGTGTCCACCTAAACCTCCTTATGGAGCTCAAATCTTATCACAATTGGAGGACAGAAGAACTATAATTGGTAAGAAAAGGCCAAGACGTAAAGATTCAACACACAATTGGGATAGGAAAAGCTTATTTTTTGAGCTACCATATTGGAAATCTAACATTGTAAGGCACAATCTCGATGCCATGTACATTGAGAAGAATATATGTGAGAGTATTGTTAGAACATTGCTAGGTTTGAAGGATAAAATTAAGGACAACTTGAATGCAAGGAAGGATTTGGAGAATATGGGAATCAAATTTCTGCTTCATCCAAAAACTATTGGTAAATATACCATCATACCTCTAGTTATCTATAAAATGAGAAAAGATGAAAAAAAATTATTTTGCAACCTCCTAAAATCTGTCAAAGTTCCAAATGGTTATGCATCTAATATATATAGATGTCCACAGTCGAAGGATCAAAAGATGCTACCAATGAAAAGTCACGATTATCACGTGATGATGCAACAACTTCTGCCATTCTCTGTCACTGTGTCTTTGCCCAGTAAGAATGCTAAGTCATGTATTATTAATCTTTGTCACTATTTTCAAAGGTTGTGCACTAAAGTCATATATCCAAATGATTTTGCTACATTGGAAAATGCAATAGTTGTGACACTTTGTGAGTTGGAGAAGATATTCCATCCATGTTTTTTTGACATAATGGTGCATCTATCAGTCCATCTCACTTATGAAGCTAAGATAGCTGGCCATGTTCAGTATCGTTGGATGTATCGTGATGACTTTACCTATTGGTATGTAAGTTGTCATAATATTTTCCTCAACTTTGTTATCAGGTATCTGATGACCCTAAAAGGATTTGTTCGTAATAAAAGATATCTAGAATGATTAATAGCAGAAGGATATATAGCCGAAGAGTGTCTAATTTTTCGTTCAAGATACTTGGATGGAGTTGAAACAAAATTAAATCGGCCAAATTGAAATGATACCGATGAAGCAAATTTGGAAAATGAGCCAAAAAATGACAGTGATGATTGGTATATTTTCTTGACAGTAGGTCGGGGTGTTGGTAAAATGGTAACATGTGTATTGGACGAACATACATTGCAACAAGTCCATAAGCATGTACTATTTAATTGTGAAGCAATTGAACCCTACATTAAGTAAGTTAGTGACAATTGTCTTCTATTAATAAAATTCTATAACATATTCCAATGACATATTGCACACATTTTGTATTCAGGAAGCACTATGATATCATTAGGCAAAAACATCCTCATAAGTCCTTAAAGGAGGTTCAAGGAATACATAGTAACTCATTTGATGGATGGTTTAAGGAACATGTAAGTTTAGTTGTGGTAATTAAATTTTTTATGCTTAATGAATAAAGTCTAACAAACTTTTCTTTTGTTAGATTGTGACACCCCTAAGAACAGAGATGGTGGATGATACAATCAAGTTTCTTTGTTGAGGTCCACATCAATTGGCCATTAAGTACAAGGGCTATATTGTCAACGGTCACCTAGTCCTCTCCTTCCAATTTGATAGGATTTTCCTTTAGGCTTGTAACCTAGTCCTCTCCTTCCAATTTGACCATGAGAATCATTTAAGATCTTATCAAGAACATCATTGTTTCTTAAGCTACTAACTTCTTGTTGTAACTTAGCAATCTCATCCATTCTCTTTTTGATATCTAACTTTGCTTGATATAGATTAGATAAAAAAGAATCTCTTTCTTTCACAATAGTATCATAATCTAGATGAGTGCATAGGATAGGTTGAGTTTGAAAATCCTTTAACTTTGCAAGCAGTCCAACCTTTTCTTGAGAAAGAACATCATAATTTGTTTCTAGAGTAAAAATATTCACCTTACAATCACTTAGAGATGATTTCAAAGTACTATTTTCAGAAATAATACTATCCTTTTCAAATCCAAGATCATTTAATTTAGCATACATATTTTCATTTTCAGATGTGAGAGAAAGAAGTTTAGCATGTAACTCATCATTTTCTTTATTTGATTTCTTTAATTTCTTCATGCACTCAATATACTTATCATGTGTCTCTTGAAGGCTAGCAATTAACTCTTCTTTAGATAAATAAAAAAGGCTTACCTCTTCTTCTTCTTCACTTGTTGTAGCAATAAGGCATTCTTTATGCACATCTTCCTTCTTTAACCTCCATGGACAGATAGGTATTGTGTGTCTTATTCCTAAGCACCAATTACATCTTGTTGAAGATTGGTCCAAGCTTCTCCTTTGTTTGCAGTTTTAGACACCACCACCCTCCATTCTTCAAGACTCCATTAGAGCTCCTTGAAGCCTGCTCTGATACCAAATGAAAAACCACTAGAGGAGGGTGAATAGGGTTTTATAGATATTTAAAAAGAATTCAACTCAAACAAGCAACTACAAAAAGATTTGAGAAGGAGACGCGACGTTGAGAGTGGTTCCACCCTAGCAAATACTAATGGAGTCAGTCCACTACCCGGTTTCTTCCCAACTGGGATTTTGAAAGTATTTAAATTTTATTACCTTGCAAGAATGTTACATAAAATTACAAATACTTTCACCACACTTTGGAGAGCCTTCACCTAGAAGTAGTCCCACCAACCTTGAAGCAGCCTTCCTTGAAGTAACTCCAAGCTTCCCCTTGAAGTAGCCTTCCTCTTGAAGTAGCTTCCCATTGAGACAACCTTCTTGAAGTAGTCCAAAGTCTGCCGAGCTACCTTCTGCCTGAAGAAGCTCACACAACCTCCTTTCCGCAGCCTCCAACCTAGGAGTAGCAAAGGAGAACCAAAACAATAAGAAGGAACAAGAAAGGAAGAAGGAAATTACAATTACCGTTTTAGCACAAGGCTTGAATCCTATATCAAGCATTTTGATCTCCTAACGAATGTGTATGAACGTGGAAGTGCAGTGGGTAGGAGATGCAAGCCTATAGTACATGAAATTGGAGCAATGGAAATGAATAGCAAATGTTGGAGTTTCTCAATTCCTCATAAGAATGGATTGCCAATTGCAAGTATGTATGCTCAAGTATTGCACAAGTGTATTTTGGGTGTCCTAAGGCATGTACGATTTATAGGAATGGCCTATGAATGCTTAAGGACGTTCTAGACACTTTCTAGAGGGTTCTAAGTTCTCAACTAGCCATTAGGTATCAACTAATTGCTTTAGCAACAACTAGTTTATTAATTCTGAAAAGTGCAGACAGAGACAATCTCAGTCGAGAAGTTTATCGACCGAGAGTCCATCGATCAAAGGTTTTGTCGATCAAGGGACAGTCTGGAGCAAGTGTATATAATGTTCGAATCCAACTCCCAACTACCTTGTCTGCTGTGTCTAACGGCTATAGAACCTATCAGAGGAAATAACTCGGGCGACTCTCAGTCGAGAAGTTGTTCGACTGAGATTGTCTCAGTCGACAAAGAGTTCGACCGCGAGTGTCTCTGTTTTGGTGGTTCTAGATGAATACTAAGTGTGTGTATGAGTGTGCAGTTGTGACACTATTATAGGGGATGACCTATCTAAGTGTTGTGAATGTCTAGGGAAGATCTAAACACTTGATTTACATGATATCTAAGTACTTGTACATTATATACTTGTACAAGTTTTTACATTTGATTACAATCATGAAATTAAAGCATTTTGAGCATATAGATCTTCCAGAGGTTTGTCATCCACCTTGTTCCTGCAACACTCAAGTAGCACATTAGATCCACAAGAATGAAATGTTTATTATTTTCAAAACAAAGGGATTTTGATGATGTCCATTTAGCCAACAATCTCCCCCTTTTTGAAGATGACAAACATTTCCTAAATATAAAATAAGGAAATATAAATCATATGAGTTGCATACCTGAAGTTTACCATTGCAAGTGTGTGTTGGCCGAGAGATTATGAAACTCACATTATAATTTTGATTTTATATTATTTCCCCCCTGTCATTTCAAAAAGATAACCAAGATAATCACTAAGTATGACTATTATTATTCCCCCTTAAGAAGATATTCAATGTTAAAAGCAAGGGATTAATATAAATGCAAACCACGTGTTGTCAAATTTAGCCACAATTTATTTCTCAATCATTTGCAAAGGATGTTAAGCCTTGAAATGATATGAGATCGTTTTAGATTCATGGCGTATGTGTTTTGATTTCTCATCCATTTTCAAGGGATGTTAAGCCCTGAAGATGATATGAGATCCATTTAAGCTCATGATGGATACATATATTAATTTCTCATCCATTGTACAAGGAATGTTAGGCCCTGAAAATGACATGAGAATCCTTTAAGCTTATAGTAGAATTCATGAATGTATCTCTAACCAAATACACGGGATGTTCAACCCTAATTTGTTTAGAGAATTCCATTCTATTCATAAATATTGTAGGCTCCAAGATTACTTTAAAGACACTAATGTCATACCCAGTTTCAAATTTTCTTTATGATGTTTACAAAGTTTTGGGAGATCCCCCTTAATCTTATAATCAAGATAATTTAAGGATCATGCGGTCACAATAAGCATTAGATCATAATAAGTTAGCCTTTTATGAGAGTTATGCACTAAAGTCTTATTTTCAATATACTAAGATTGATTGCAAGAAAATGATTTACAAATAAGCATTTGGTCAAGCTTATTTTAGGTCGACCTTGACTTCGATTTGGGCGCCCCTTGGTCAAACTTGATTTCAACCAAGAGGCAATTTTTGTAGATTTCCAATTTGAGCACTCTCATTGAGTTACACATTAATATGTGAAACATAAAGTCTTTATGTAATATGATCAAATGTATATCAATTTGAAGCACTTTGAGTGATACCTTTTTTGAAGAAGTTTTATCAATTGAAAACTTAATATAGGAATCACAATGAAGTCTTTGTTCTTAATTTTCTTATAGCAAGTTATATTCTAAGCAAATTTTCAGAATGTATGTTCTTCATTTTGATATCCACAGTGATTGTTCTTCAATTGAACTACATCTACAATATGTTAAATCATAGAAAGAATGTAGCTTTCAATCATTTATTTATAAGAAAGATTATTTGCATCAATAGAAATTTCCATAAGTCATGCTATCACCATGATGGAAAATTATATCCTAAGAGCAATCCTGTGTAGAATTTTAAGCAACATATGAATTTAGTACCTTGATCTTGATTTGGTTATAATAGATTTTAAATGTAACATTGAAATATCTCTTTATTCTAAACAAGTCTCTTATTTTAAACTTATTTTTAGATTAACTCTTTAGAATCAGTCATCCTTGAGTATAAACAAAGAACAAGTTTTATATCTGATAGAACTCAAGTACTTAGAATCAAGATTTTGCTTTTGATTACATAGAACAAACAACTAGATAAGACATTAATATTCTTGTTCTAAGAAACAAACTATTTAGCTTGCCATAGTGTCATCTAGAAAATATCATTCATTTATTGCTCAGGATGATATAAGCCATGCACACGATAATCATTATCTATCATGTCAAGATGCATTTGTGCCATAGAGTTTTACTGTTATGAAAAATGGCATTTTTAATGATAACATCATCTTTATATGTAATGAGCTGAATCACAATGATCATTTTGAAAACAATATCCATTCATGGTTTGTATATATAGATCAAAGATTATTTTAGGCAAACCAAGTAAAAGATGGAACACAATGATCATGATAAAACAGTAAAGGCATATCCATAACACAATGATCATGATATAACAATAGAAGCATATCCATAATTCATGAAATACAATGGTTATGATCATTTAAAAGCAAATTTCAAGACACATAGTTTTTATATAGTTAGACCAAGGAATACTTAGGAAAAACCATGTGGATTATAATAAAATAGTAATTTCCTTGATTAAATTAACATGGTTTATAATTTTCAATTTTAAGTCAAACCATGTACATGCTTAATCATTTCAGTAGCAATTTAGGGCTTTACATATGTGCATTGATTTTAAGAGAGCATTTCCGGTTTCTATTTGCATATATTTTTGATCATATAATTCATAAATTTATAGCATGATAAAGATATCATATAGATCATGATGCAAATTATCAATATGTGATTTGATATTTGTCTCTAAGATATATGACTTATTTTTGCAATAGAGCATGTCTACTTGCAGTAAAGGTATAGATCAACATCATTTTTCTTTGCAAGCAACGTTTTAGCAGCAATTTCAGTAAAACCAATATTTTTCTCTTGTATATTTGATAGATACAATTTAATCATGAAAGTATTAAGTTTTGATGCTCATATATTCTTGCTTTTGATTAGGATCATTCAAATATTTAAAACACAAGAATATGTAAAGTTCATTACATACTTAAGTTGATTACAATTTGAAGTGTCTTGTTTTTATTAAACAGTTCTTTTAGAGTTTCACTCGGTCGACAAAGTTCGCGACTGACTCGGTCGACAACTTTCTTGACTGAGAATGTTACTATTTCTCTAGAAAAAAATACAGATTTAAGGAAGAAATCCTATTGGTCGACCAATTTCTTGACCGACATTGTCTCAGTCGAAGATTTTGTCGACTGAGATTGTTTCTGTACTATTTTCAATAGTTATTTCCAAGTAAAACATAGATCACTTCCAATTCAATTATGCAATTTAAAACTCAGTTTAGTTGAGATGAAACATTTATGTATCAAAGTAACATTTAAGTCAAATCTCAACTAATCATATTCAAATCTCTAGGTTTTAGGAACCCAAACTAAAACAAGTTATTAAAGATGTGTCTCTGCAGGTTTATTTAAAAATGTGTATTTTCAAGTTAGAAATTTTAATTACTTGAATCAATTTGTTATCTCATTATGTTGAGTTGAGATAGACATAAAGATATACAATTTAGAGTCTTTGGTCATATCTCAACTTAATTTAATTTATTTAGTTTGGTAGTTTTGGAATCCATACCAACTCAACATCCTTTTTCTTGTAAGGACATGAGAAGGAATAATGTCCAAGACGCAAACAATAATGTCAACATATAGAATCAATCTCATTTCTCTTTTTATGAGTTTGATCTAGATTGTTCTTGGGTATATATGTATACTTGCCTTTAGATACATACATTGATTGAGTCGTTGGCACTTGTATCCTTCCCCCACTAGATTTTTGATAGGATTTTCCTTTAGGCTTGTAACCTAGTCCTCTCCTTCCAATTTGACCATGAGAATCATTTAAGATCTTATCAAGAGCATCATTGTTTCTTAATATACTAACTTCTTGTTGTAACTTAGCAATCTCATCCATTCTCTTTTTGATATCGAACTTTGCTTGATCTAGATTAGATAATAAAGAATCTCTTTCTTTCACAATAGTATCATAATCTAGATGAGTGCATAGGATAGGTTGAGTTTGAAAATATTTTAACTTTGCAAACAATCCAACCTTTTCGTGAGAAAGAATATCATAATTTGTTTCTAGAGTAAAAATTTTCACCTTACAATCACTTAGAGATGATTTCAAAGTACTATTTTCAGAAATAATACTATCTTTTTCAAATCCAAGATCATTTAATTCAGCATACAGATTTTCATTTTCAGATGTGAGAGGAAGAAGTTTAGCATGTAACTCATCATTTGCTTTATTAGATTTCTTTAATTTCTTCTTGCACTCAATATACTTATCATGTGTCTCTTGAAGGCTAGCAATTAACTCTTCTTTATATAAATCAAAAAGGTTTACCTCTTCTTCTTCTTCACTTGTTCTAGCAATAAGGCATTCTTTATGCACATCTTCCTTCTTTAACCTCCATGGACAGCTAGGTGTTGTGTGTCTTGTTCCTAAGCACCAATTACAACTTGTTGAAGATTTGGTGTTGTTGACACCACCACCCTCCATTCTTCAAGACTTGATTAGAGCTCCTTGAAGCCTGCTCTGATACCAAATGGAAAACCACTAGAGGGGGGTGAATATGGTTTTATAGATATTTAAAAAGAATTCAACTCAAACAAGCAACCACAAAAAGATTTGAGAAGGAGACACGGCGTTTAGAGTGGTTCCACCCTTAGCAAATACTAAGGGAGTCAGTCCACTACCCGGTTGCTTCCCAACTGGGATTTTGAAAGGATTTAAATTTTATTACCTCGCAAGGATGTTACATAAAATTACAAATACTTTCACCACCCTTTGGATAGCCTTCACCTATAAGTAGTCCCAACAACCTTGAAGCAACCTTCCTCAAATAACTCCAAGCTTCCCCTTGAAGTAGCCTTCCTGTTGAAGTAGCTTCCCATTGAGACAGCCTTCTTGAAGTAGTCCAAAGTCCGCCGAGCTACCTTCCACCTGAAGAAGCTCACACAACCTCCTTTCTGCAGCCTCCAACCTAGGAGTAGCAAAGGAGAACCAAAATGATAAGAAGGAACAAGAAAGTAAGAAGGAAATTGCAATTACCGTTGTAGCACAAGGCTTGAATCCTATATCAAGTGTTTTGATCTCCTAACCAATGTTTATGAACGTGGAAGTGCAGTGGGTAGGAGATGCTAGCCTATAGGACACAAAATTGGATCAATGGAAATGAATAGCTTGGAGTTGCTCAATTGCTCAAAAGAATGGATTGCCAATTGCAAGTATGTATGCTCAAGTATTGCACAAGTGTATTTTGGGTGTCCTAAGGCATGTCTTATTTAAAGGAATGGCCTATGAATGCTTAAGGACGTTCTAGACACTTTCTATGGGGTTATAAGTGCTCAAATAGCCGTTAGGTATCCAGTAATTACTTTAGCAACAACTAGTTTATTAATTCTGAAAAGTGCAGACAGAGACAATGTCGGTCGAGAATTTTGTCGACTGAGAGTCTGTCAGTCAAAGTTTTTGTCGACCGAGGGATAGTCTGGAGCAAGTATATATAACGTTCGATTCCAACTCCCAACTACCTTGTCTACTATGTCTAATGTCTATACAACCTATCGGAAGAAATAACCCGAGAGACTCTCGGTCGAGAAGTTGTTCGACCGAGCTTGTCTCGGTCAACAAAGAGTTCAACCGAGGGTGTCTCCGTTTTGGTGGTTCTAGATGAATACTAAGTGTGTGTATAAGTGTGCAGTTGTGACACTATTATAGGGGATGACCTATCTAAGTGTTGTGAATGGCTAGGAAAGATCTAAAAGCTTTATTTACATGATATCCAAGTACTTGTACAAGTTTTTTACATTTGATTACAATCATGAAATTAAAGCATTTTGAGCATACAGATCTTCCAAAGGTTTGTCATCCACCTTGTTCCTGCAACACTCAAGTAGCACGTTAGATCCACCAGAATGAAATGTTTGTTATTTTCAAAACAAAGGGATTTTGATGATGTCCATTTAGCCAACAACCTCCCAATTTTTGAAGATGACAAACATTTCCAAAATATAAAATAAGGAAATATAAATCATATGAGTTTTATACTTGAAGTTTACCTTTGGTAGCCATTCTCTTGTTTGCAAGTGTGTGTTGGCTGAGAGATTATGAAACTCAAATTATATTTTTGATTTTATATTATTTCTCCCCCTTTGTCATTTAAAAAAGATAACCAAGATAATCATTAAGTATGACTATTATTATTCCCCCTTAATTTTATTACTATGCTCCCCCTTAAGAAGATATTCAGTGTTAAAAGCAAGGGATTAATATGAATGCAAACCACGTGTTGTCAAATTTAGCCACAATTTCTTTCTCAATCATTTGCAAAGGATTTTAAGCCTTGAACTGATATGAGATCATTTTAGATTCATGGCGTATGTGTTTTGATTTCTCATCCATTTTTAAGGGATGCTAAGCCCTGAAGATGATATGAGATCCATTTAAGCTCATGATGGATACATATATTGATTTCTCATCCATTGTACAAGGGATGTTAAGGCCTAAAAATGACATCAGAATCTTTTAAGCTTATAGTAGAATTCATGAATGTATCTCTAACCAAATACATAGGATTTTAAGCCCTAATTTGTTTACAGAATTCCATTATATTCATAAATATTGTAGGCTCCAAGATTACTTTAAAGATACTAATGTCATACCTAGATTCAAATTTTCTTTATGATGTTTACAAAGTTTTGTGAGCTCCCCCTTAATCTTATAATCAAGATAATTTAAGGATTCTAAGGTCACAGTAAGCATTAGATCATAATAAGTTAACTATTTATGAGAGTTATGCACTAAAGTCTTGTGTTCAATATACTAAGATTGGTTGCAAGAAAATGATTTATAAATAAGCATTTGGTGAAGCGTATTTTAGGTCGACCTTGACTTTGACCTGGGTGCCCCTCGGTCAAACTTGATTTCAACCAAGAGGCAATTTTTGTAGATTTCCAATTTGAGCACTCTCATTGAGTTACATATTAATATGTGAAACATAAAGTATTTATGTAATATGATCAAATGTATATCAATTTGAAGCACTTTGAGTGATACATGTTTTTTGAAGAAGTTTTATCAATTGAAAACTTAATATAGGCATCAAAATGAAGTCTTTGTTCTTAATTTTCTTAGAGCAAGTTATATTCTAAGCAAATTTTTAGAATGTATGTTCTTCATTTTGATATCCACAGTGATTGTTCTTCAATTGAACTACATCTACAATTTGTTCAATCATAGCAAGAATGTAGATTTCAATCATTTATTTATAAGAAAGATTATTTGCATCAATATAAATTTCCATAAGTTAGGTTGTCACCATGATGCAAAATTATATCCTAAGAGCAATCCTGTGTAGAATTTTAAGCAATATATGAATTTAGTACCTTGCTCTTGATTTGGTTATAATAGATTTTAAATGTAACATTGAAATAGCTCTTTATTCTAAACAAGTCACTTATTTTAAACTTATTTTTAGATTAACTCTTTAGAATCATTCATCCTTGAGTATAAATTAAGAACAAGTTTTATATCTCATAGAACTCAAGTTCTTAAAATTAAGATTTCGCTTTTGATTACTTAGAAAAAACAACTAGATAAGACATTAATATTCTTGTTCTAAGAAACAAACTATTGAGGTTGCCATAGTGTCATCTAGCAAAAATCATTCATTTATTACTGGGGATGATACAAGCCATGCACACGATAATCATTATCTATCATGTCAAGATGCATTTGTGCCATAGAGTTTTACTGTTATGCAAAATGGCATTTTTAATGATAACATCATCTTTATATGTAATGAGCTGAATCACAATGATCATTTTGAAAACAATATCCATTCATGGTTTGTATATATAGATGGAACACAATGATCATGATAAAAAAGTAAAGGCATATCCATAACACAATGATCATCATAGAACAATAGAAGCATATCCATAATTTCGTGAAATACAATGATTATGATCATTTAAAAGTAAATTTCAAGACACATGGTTTTTATATAGATAGACCAAGGAATGCTTAGGACAAACCATGTGGATTATAATAAAATAATAATTTCCTTGATTAAATTAACATGGTTCATAATTTTCAGCTTTAAGTCAAACCATGTACATGCTTAATCATTTCAGTAGTAATTTAGGGCTTTACAATGTGTGCATTGATTTTAAGAGAGCATTTCCGGATTCTATTTGCATATAGTTTTAATCATATAATTAGTAAATTTATAGCATGATAAAGATATCATATAGATCATGATGCAAATTATCAATATGTGATTTGAGATTTGCTCCAATATATATGACTTATTTTTGTAATAGAGCATGTCTACTTGCAATAAAGGTATAAATATGAATCATTTTTCTTTGCAAGCAACATTTTAGCAGTAATTTCAGTAAAATCAATCTTTTTCTCTTATATATTTGATAGATACAATCTAATCATGAAAAGTATTAAGTTTTGATGCTCATATATTCTTCCTTTTTATTAGGATCATTCAAATATTTAAAGCACAAGAATATGTAAAGTTCATTACATACTTAAGTTCATTCCAATTTGAAATTTCTAGTTTTTATTAAACAATTCTGTTAGAAATCTGTCAGCTTTATTTTTAAATGGTTAAATGAAGCTTCTAATTGATATCCTTTATGTAGGTAGAGTAAATTCACAATGGATTCAGATCTAAAGGAGTGGACAATGAAGAGACTAGGAAAGAAATGGAAGGACCACAAGTGGGAGTTATAGAGACTATACTTCCTAGAAGATACTCCATACAAACAACAACTTGAATAAGTTGTTCCCCGCATGGACAAGTCTCGTTGGAAATTTATTGTGGATTATTGGAGGAGTAATAAAGGAAAGTTAATATTGTTTTTCTATTCATTGATACTTAAAGTACCTCACAGATAATTACTACACATAATACTACAATGATTTCCATAGAGGAAGTCTATAGCTAGCAAGACAAGTAGAAAATTTCAAAAGGTTAGCCACACAATAGGAACCAAGTCATTTGCATGTCTGAAATATGATGTAAGTTGTAATTTTTGTGATCCATTTAGACAATTTGATGACATCCATTTATTTGATATTTACAATAACCTTGTTTGAATGATAAAGATGGAGAAGGAAACATGCGGAGAAGTGGAAGTGGATCCCATAATGTTTTTTGAGAATACTCATCGTAAAAAAGATGGGAGCATAGTTGATGTTGAATCTTCCAAAATTTTGGTACAACACATCCTATCCTATAGTATTATGTTACATATACTAATTGCAAAGAGGTATATATTTGGTATAAAACTCATCTCCTATGATTTGTTGTATGTAGGAAAATTTTTCTGAGGTAGGAGAAGAGTTGTGAAGAAAACAACCTGATGTTACTTCAGATGAAATTTATAGGCATGTTATGGGAGAAGAGAGACCAGGATATGTTCATGGTTATGAGCTTGGACCATCACCTTCTGATATCTAGGGCAAGAATCGTAAATCCCGAGAAGCCGAAGAAGCGCAAAGGAAGCATTTCTAGGATAAGCTTGAAGAGCAACGGTTGGAATTTGATGCAAAATTTCAAGAACAAAAGGATGAATTCAACCATAAGTTAGAGGATTTACTTGCCTTAACTAGAGCAGGAAACAGTCAAGCACAACATGTTGGCACTGGCCAAGTATGAATACATTTTTTTGCATGATGTGTAATATCAGTTATTTTCCATGCTGACTATTTTGGTCTTATGTCAAAAATAAAATAATTATGCAGACAAACTTTTTAAGGCAAACTCCACTCCAAATAAGACATTCATCATTTAAGAAGGGACACATATGTTTGTATTTGTGTAAATTTCTGTTCATTTTATGTTTATATAAGTTTGTTATGTAAATTATATTTTGTTTCTAGGATGTGTATCTACTGAGTTTCATAGATCCAGATGCTAGAATTGCATTCGTTTGAGTATCTGAGGTTGACCCCATGAAAAGTGTGGGAGGTGCAATATTAGGAACATCATTTTTTGGTTTTTGTAGAGGTTTCTTTGTTGGGCAACGATCCTCTAGTGAGACCTTATGATCAATATCAATCTATTGATGATGTTGTTGGCAACGTCATTGCATGGCCGAAAACACATATATTGCCAAGGTGAGCATAAAGTACTGCTTATAATATTACATAATTGAAAATAAAAGTAGTATCTAAAATCATTTCCATTTGTTGCAGGACATGAAGTTTAAACATAACTACATTCTTGGATATTGTCTAGAGAGATAACATATATAGTTGTTTTTCTTTAATCCATTTTTTTATTAGTAATTGATGATCAAAATAATGTTGTTTCATGTCCATTGTCGTAGACAATATTGATAAATGACTATCCTATTTTGTTTTGACCTACTTTTAATTTTGTTATGGAGAATCTTAGTATTATGGACAATACATTCACTATGAATGGTTTGTGGTTTTTAGAAATGAGCAATGTTTGGGCATCTTGTTTTGAGATTTACATCTGAGCAATGTTTGTGTTTATGGGTTAGGTTTTCAAAAACTAGATCTGTAGTGAAAGTGTGTTATTTCTGTGTTAGATGTTTCAGTTTCATACTTGCATGGCATTGGCAATGTTTCCAAATGACAATCCTATTTTGTTTTGACCTACTTTTAATTTTTTTATGGAGAATCTTAGTATTATGGACAATACATGCACTGTGATTGGTTTGTGGTTTTTAGCTATGAGCAGTGTTTGAGCTTCTTGGTTGTGATATTAACATATGAGCAATGTTTGAGCTTCCAGGTTAGGTTCTCAAAACCTATATCTATAGTGAAAGTGTGTTATTTCTCTGTTATATGCTTTAGTGTGATACTTGCACGGTATGCTAACAACAGTCTTCATAATCTAGATGGTCTAGTTCATAAGCTGGATGGTCTAGTTCATGATTATGGTGTTTCACTCCCTCTTCTTCTCCATTTATTTGCCCACCAACTACATGTTGTCTTATCCCTCTTCAGTCATGATAAAAAATGTTCAGGGATTACAAACTATCAAGGTGACTTTGAAATGACATGAGTGGGCCTTTAGATCTAAAATCACTCTAGATAATGATTGAAAAAGCCTTTACAAACTTCCTGGTGTACTTTGCACTATATGAACAAGTTGATTTATTAATATATTCTATGACTGCAATGTACTTAACATTTTATTATATGGTTAACTTGTTTGTTGCTGAACCATCTATATAAAAACCCATTTAGCCTACATTGTGTTCACCTACTGTTTCAGCTGGAAGGTAGTGAAGGATGTTCTCCTATCTTCCCACAGAATTTGACACCCACAAAGCTTTATGAAGTCAGATACATTCTAGTGGGAATCAGCTACAAGTCATCAAGGTTGAAAATAGACAAGTCATCTGGTTCAATGGGCTAAGGAAGGTATGTGTGGTTGGCAGTGCTTCAACAAAGATATGCTTTCTAATGTTGATGTAATTGTTTTTTGACAGATTAAGTTGATGTTTGTTGTTGTTATTTAGTCGCTTCCTTCTGTTGGATTGTTTGTGGCTCAGTTTGTCAAGCTGATCTTTCTAGCATGCCAATTTGTCAATGTACATAATGAACCAAAGTCTCCATATTACAAATTCTATTTGTTTTTATTGTCATGATCAATCTAAGGTTGGTGGCTATGGGAATGAAAGTTTGGTTGTTTTTGTTGAAAAACTCCCAGCTTATGCAAAATGTATTGTACTATGTGCTTTTTCTCCTCCTAAAGGAGTCAAGAAGGCTATTTCCAATGTTGTTGCTAGTGTTGATAATAACACATGTTGTGTTGTTATTTTCAATAACCAAAACTACTCCATGGTGGCTATGGAAACACACACATTTAAGGGAGATCAACATCCTCATGTAGCGGAGCTCTGTAATCCTTCTATATATATAAATGGCTTAACACCAGGTACCTAATAATTGGATCTAATGCATTCAATACAGTTTAACAATTATACTGATGGGCAGGTAATTTGGTACCTTGATGCAGATTCATTTAGATTCAGTGTGAAACGAAGACATAGCCCCCTATTGCAGAGGAAGGGATACATATGATGGACTTTGTGGTATGTACTTCTCAGAGGAATGGATACATGTAAGATTTCACATGATATTGAGTAGTAGCAGCAAGCTTGAGTTTCTCAGAGGAATGTTGTAGATTGACTAAACTCATAACTTTGTACTACCATCTTTCCATAGAATCCAATAGGCATGGGTCTTATATTGGTTTTAATATGACATGTACTTTTAGTTGAGACATTGGATTTTTATCTAACATGAGATCTGCTTTAGATTCTTTATATCGGTTGTAGTTTTGCCAGACTCTTGTATGCCAACTTACAACTCAAACGACTAATGCAGGGATGATAGTAAACTATCCTTGATAGTGGTCTTATCCATGAAGTTTCTAATAAAATTTGTTTGTATGCCTTCTTTCCAATGGATTTCTTTTGTTGAGTTTTGAAGTTACCCTGAGGGTTTCAGTTTTACGTTCTCTAGTGGCTTGTTAGCAAGTTTTGATGATCTTCAGGTTATTTCTTCAACTGAACCTTTTCTCTACAGAGCTTCAGGCTTCTCTGAGAATGTCTTGATTCCCATCTCTCTGTTGCTCCTTTCTTAGAGAATCTAGTTACCTGGAAATGATGCTCTTATTATGTTATACTTTTCTTTTGGGATCTTTTATGGTTCCTTTTTCTGCTCAGGCTTGAGTAGAGTAGGATTGGCTATACTTGATGCTTGTATCACTGCTGATAGCGATGCTATACTCTATGGAGCTACATGTGTAATAAAGTGCCTAAGACCCAACTCCAAAGTAAGTTTGACTGTGAGGATCAGATAGAGTACTATATTATAATGCTGTAAATTTGAATAGAAATTTCCACATACTTTTCTTGCTATAACTTGTATAGTGGTTGTAGTTGTGGATATGTCATGTCATTGAGACTAGTTTAAAGATTTTGTGGAGATTAGCAGTAACTTTTCTAAGACAAGATGTCCACATGGTCAATACTTATATTCCATTATAAATTAGGTGTCGAGGACAGTAGCTGAGGAGTAGGGGATGTGGAGCACGAGCAAGTTGGTATGGAAGTTATTATAGTGGTTTTAGTTTATTCTTTATCTTTTTTCCAAGACATTAGCATCAGTGATTTCAAATTGTTGTAGGCTGCCTCAACTAGTTGTAGGTTTAGGCTTCCTGTTAGGAGTAACTGATGATGGGCTCGGTAAGTTGAAAATTGTGTTGTTGTAGGGATAACTATGAAAGCCAATGGAGGAATATTGTTGTCAGTTATATGCAGTGCATGTACTGTTGCAGCTGATTCATGAAACCATTTTTTCAAATCTGGTTGGACATTCCCCCTTAGAGCGGTCTACACACTGCAAGGGACAGATTTCCCAACAGTGTTCCAGTTAGCTTGTTAGAAGAAAGTGTAAGTGTTGTTTGACCTTATTGTTTTGCATGGTTGATATTTTCTTTAACACCCTGTGGATATCTAAGCTAGTTGGCATGTTGCTCAACCTCATGATATGATCTTCATTTAGTTTCAATGATTCGATAAGTTTAGATGGGTCTGGTTGATGAATGCTAATTTGGATATTTCTTTAATGTTCTAGATGTGTTGTGATCTGATGAGCTTAATCTGTTGTTGACTCAATAGCTATTCATATTGGGTTTCTGTTATACTTTACTTCATTGTGGACAACAATGTTTAACAAGCTCCATCTTGTAAATGAAAATGCATATGTGAATGTATGTTGAATGTATAGCATTGGTTGTATAGCTTTAACTCACACTAGCTCAGCTTGCAGAACAGAGTACTGTAGTTGGGGAAAATGATGTCTCTTTTCTTTTCAGCATATCATGCTTCCTATTACCATTGAGCTTTCCCCTGACCTGACTATCTTATCTTCAGAATTTGATGCTGCTAGAGGTGATCCTCTTGGTTTCTGTGATGTGACTCCTACAGGCTATGGACTGATGACATCATGTTATCCAGTCTATGAGGTTTTAAATTGCTTGTCATACATGATATCTAGCTTGTAAGGTTGCAAAGTTATCAATATCTCTATTAGCATTGAACTTTCAGCCCGTTGAGGTTGTTTCACACTGATTGTTGTAGGCTTATTGCTATCTCATGAATTAGCTTTCTATTTCATGAATTAGTTGATTGCATCATCACAACATCTGTGTATCACAATAGGAGCATCTAAACTCAACCAGCAAGTAAATGTAAATCATTGTTATTTGATTTGTTGTACCTTTCTTGTGCTCTAATATCCTCTTTTGCTTTTTAGATTTATTTTGCAATCTAATATAATGTATCATCTGATTTTCTATCACAGAATTTGATTATAGAAGGGGGAAACAACTACATATAGGATGGTTGTCTCTCTGATGGTACGGAACTAGCAGTGAAGGTACTCAAACTCTTGTTTGAAATCATGAAATAATTTATATTAGAGATCAAGATCTCCACCACGTCTCATAGATAAACGCATGTGCTCTGGAGGGATTCTTTTTGGAGAATAACAACCTCATTTCAGTCTATGATTGCTTATTAAGGGGTAATCTTAGATAAAACGTTGAATCTTTACCTGTGATCATCTAGATGCATGTTGCTATCTGTTATAAATTTTTATGTACTTATTGCAGTTCATTTTGCAGATGTAGGATCAACCTCGGGTGAACTTAACCACATCTGATAAATAATCTATTTCCTGGTAAAGTCCTTTTATCTAGTATAAATGGAATTTTGATACAACTTATTATCATGCTCATATTCTCCTTTATTTAAGATACTTCTTACATGTGTTATTTATTAGTTATATCCACCTCTGATCGTTTTGTACTCAGTTCTATTCTATTGATTCTAATCTATACTCAGTTTTATTCTCTTCTTCTCAAGCCTAGGGCTTGGCTGCTGGTTTACCATCTTCTTCTCAAGCTATCAGTGAGCAAGAGAAATTGGATTGGGATCCCAATTTCCTGAAGTGTCACCTGAAATGATTAGCATGGCAACTGAGAAGATCAGCAAAATGTTACCAGAAGAGCTACAAAAAATGGCTGAGGTTGCATCTTCTCTAAAACTAACTAATTCTCCTATCTAAAAAGCATCTACAAGCTCCCATGCAAGGGTTGAATCTGATACTCGATCATCTAGCTTTGGAGGACCTTCTACTGAAATGTTTCGAACAAGAAGAAGTCCAAGTAGTTTCAGATGAACTTTCTTGTCGTGATGTTGGCGATTCTGGACCTTGTATTGGTTATGCTTTATGAAGACAAAGTTAATTGTTAAATTCATTCTGATTATCTCACAGGTCTAGTGATCTCATTCCCATTATTCTGCTCTTTTTAGTTGTGCCTACAAAATAATTGCAAAAGTCTCTTTTTTCTTACTATTTTATCTCGAGGACTGATCTTTTTCAGTTCGTCCAATTACAGGTCACCGAAATTGCACCGATTGCAATAGTTGGAACAGTTGTTGAGTAAAGCTCAATGAATTATTTAGCTACAATAGATGTTGAAGTTGGTAATTAGATCGTTGAGAAGGTTGTAAGCTTGATTGTAATGCTTATCCCTAGTGCTGAAGCACTCTCTGAGAAGGTGCTTGCTGAATGGGCTGCTGAAGCTAGTTCCAAAATGGGATCTGAAGTCGGCATGCTTAAAAGTAGATAGTCATATTAGGGAAGAGAGCAATGATGTAGAAGTTATTGTATTGAATAGAAAAGCATTATATATATGAAAGTATATCATTGGTGTTGTATTCAATCTAAGGGGCAAGGTAAAATGTCCTCCCCATGTAATTTTCATTTCATTATAAATAAAAAATATTCATACTTTTGGAAAACTGAGTTCGGATGCAATTGGCATTCAATTTAAAAACCTGATAATAAATTGAAAATTTAATGACTAAAAACCATGAAAATGTAGTAATACAAAACTAGTATGTCATTAGTGGCTTTTTTTATATGCCATTACACTTAATCTGAACCGTTTCATACATCAACATTATAAAAAAAAGTGGCATTTATATAAAAGACAATTGATGGATAGTGGCTTTTTTATAAATACCAAATGATGGTTTAGTGGCCTTTATTTGGCATTTAATGGAAGCAACTAAAGCCAAACGTTTAGTGGTGTTTACAACTTATGCCACTATCTTTCTAGTGGCATTGGTACTAGAGGCATTTTTTTAAGTGTCAACAAATGCCACTAAACATGTTTAGTGGCGTTTATTTTTTTTTAGTGGCATCTCGAAAAGGCCACTAATGGGCATTTTTGTTGTAGTAGAAATTAAGAGAAAAATGAAATAACAAGGTAAGTAAAAAGAACATAAAGGGAAGATAGTGTTGGGTTGCTTCCCAACTAGCGCCTTATTTTAAGTCGGGGCCCGACAAGTGATAGATCAATCTATTGAGATTCTAGGGTAATTTGGGGGTCAGATAAGTTAAGGTCTTCCAAAGATGAATGTTTGTTGGTATCTGAAGCGACAAGGTCCTCAATGGTTATGTATCTTTTAAGTCAATGCCCACTAACTTTAAATTCTCCCAAAACTTTATCCCAGAGAAGAAATGTACCATATGGATAGGCACATTTGACAATGTAGGGGCCATACCATCTTGACTTAAGATTTCTAGGAAAAGCCTTAGTCCAGAATTAAAAACTAGAACATAGTCCCCTTCTCTAATGTCCTTGACCTTGATGTGACCGTCATGCCACATTTTTGTTCGGTCCTTGTAAATTCTAGCATTTGCATAGGCACTCATTCTAAGTTCATCTAGTTCATTTATTTGGAGAAGACATTTTTCTCCAGCAACAGAAAAGTCAAAATTTAAGCTCTTGATGGCCTAGATGGCCTTGCGTTCTAATTATATCAGCAGGTGGCACAACTTGCCATAGATCAGCCTGAATGAAGTGGTGCCTATGGGTGTCATGTAGGCATATATGTATCCCCAAAGAGTGTCATTAATTTTTAACGCCCACTCTTTCCTAGCGACCAACAATCTTTTCTAAGATGGATTTGATTTATTTGTTGGATACTTCAACTTGTCCACTAGTCTGAGGATGATAGGGAGTGACAACTTTGTGGTAGACTCCATATTTTTCCAATAAGACCTCAAAACTTTTCTCTAAAAAATGGGATCCCCTGTCAGAAATGACAGTGTGAGGGACTCTGAAACTAGGGAAAATGATGTCTTTAAAGAGTTTCTTAACAGGCTTGGAATCACAGGTTTTGGCAGGAATAGATTCAACCCACTTAGACACATAATCGACTGCAACTAAAATGTAAGAAAACCCATAGGAAGAAGGAAATGGGCCCATGTAGTCGATTCCCCAGACATCGAAAATCTCTAATTCTTGCCAAGAGGTTAGGGGCATTTGGTCACGTTTGAAAATGTTACCCCTCCTTTGACATTGGTCACATGAGAACACATAATCATATGAGTCCCTGAAGATGGTGGGTCAATAAAATCTGCATTGCATAACTTTTCTAGCTATTTTCTGGGAACTCATGTGTCCACCACAGGGGCCAGAATGACATTGTTCCAGAATGTCAATGCTTTCCTCTTGAGAGACACAAGAACGATACAGACTGTCAGCACAACGTCCAAAAAGATAAGGTTCATCCCAATAATAATTTCTGACATCATGTAAAAATTTAGCTTTAGAGTGTCCCTTATATTCAGGGTGCAATACACCTGTATCTAAATAGTTTCCAAAATTGGCAAACTAGCGGAATTGGGAGTCTACCTTGAGAAATTGGTCATCGGGTAATGTTTCATTAATGGGGGTTTCATGAATAGGGGTATAGATAAGTCGACTTAGGTGGTCAGCCACGATGTTCTCATTCCCCTTTTTGTTTAGGATTTCTAGATCAAATTCCTGTAATAGAAAAATCCATCTTATGAGTCTAGGCTAGGCATCCTTCTGAGTCATGAGATATCAAATAGTTGCATGATCAATGTAAACAATAACTTTGGAGCCAACAAGGTATGAGTGAAATTTATCAAATGCATAGACAATGGCTAGCATCTCCTTTTCAGTGATAGTGCAATTTCGCTGGGCCTCGTCTAAGGTTTTGGATGCATAATATATGACATGGTGTTTCTTATCAATTTTCTATCCTAAGATGGAACCTACAACAAAGTCACTAGCATTGCACATCACTTCAAAGGGTAAGGCCCAATCTGGTGCACGAATGATAGGAGTAGTCGTGAGGGCATGTTTCAAGCATAGAAAGCTATCCATGCATGCTTTGTTGAAATTGAAGGGACCTCCTTTTGAAGAAGGTTGGTGAGAGGTTTGGTGATTTTAGAGAGGTCACAGATAAAATGTCGATAGAAACTAGCATGTCCTAAGAAGGCCCGAACGTCTTTGACTGAGGTTGGAGAGGGAATCTTGGTGATGACCTCAATATTAGCCTTGTCAACTTCAATGCCTTGATTGCTTACCTTGTGGCCCAGAACAATGCCCTCCTTAACCATGAAGTGACACTTTTCCCAATAAAGGACTAAGTGTGACTCAATACATCTATCAAGAACAAGGGTGAGGTTTCTAAGGCAAGAATTAAAACTGTCTCCATAGACGGAGAAGTCGTCCATGAACACTTCCATGACGGTTTCAGTTAATCTTGAAAAAATGCAGACATACATCTTTGGAATGTGGCTGGTGCATTACACAAGCCAAAGGGCATTTGCCTGAAGGCATAGGTACCAAAGGGGCATAGGAAGGTGCTTTTATCTTGATCCTTGGGATGAATAGGAATTTGATAAAATCCTAAGTATCCATCTAGATAACATAAGTATTGTTAATGGGATAAACGTTTAAGAACTTGGTCTAGGAAGGGGAGTGGGAAGTGGTCTTTCCTAGTTTCCTTGTTGAGCTTCCTGTAGTCAATGCACATCCTCCACCCTGTGATGGTGCGGGTGGGAATGAGCTCATTCTTCTCATTTTTAACGACAGTGATCCCACCCTTTTTGGGAATGACTTGGACAAGGCTGACCCATGGAGAGTCAGAGATGGGGTAGATGATACCTACAGTCAAAAGTTTAATCACCTCTAGACAGTAACTTCCTTCATGTTTGGGTTGAGTTTTCTCTGTGGGTCCCGAGAAGGTTTGTTGTCTTCTATCATTGGGATTTTGTGGATGCAGATGGATTGATCTATCCCAACTAAATCTGTCATTTTGTATCCTAAGGCGGTTCTTCTTTTTCAAAGTTCTCCCATAAGCCTATTTTCCTGTTCAATGGTGAGGTCAGAATTTATGATGACAGGACATAATTGTTGTTCATCAAGAAACACATATTTCAGCACTATGGGGAGAGTCTTCATTTCTATATCCTTAGGTGATTTTGGTTTCTCTTCTACTAGAGAGATCATTTTAAGGTCCTCTAATTCAGCATTAGGGATTTCCTCAAAATTATCTAGATGAACCTTGCATTGGTCTAATTGTTCATTACCAAAGTTGCATTCAAGAGGGCCAGTGAGAGTTGTGCGTAGAGGATCATCAATTAACTTCCATTCCTGCCTTAGTTGAGATAGTTTATCAATGCAGTTAAGGGAACAAACCTCTTCTTGGAAACTAGGCCCTCTCATGCTTTTAAAGACTCTAAACTCTAGAGTTTGTCTTCCTAATCTTAATCGAATGGTTTCGGCCTCAACATCAATCAAGGCCCAGGCTGTGGCTAAGAAGGGGTGGCCAAATATGAGTGGATAAAATAAATCTTCCTTGTTGTCCATGATCACAAAGTCACATGGGACATAAGCATCTTTCCTGACCTTAACTGAAATGTCCTCTATAATTCCCATAGGTTTGGTCATGGAGGAATCCACCAATTGGATTGTCATGGTTGTTGGTAGCATGTCATGGAATCCTAATATTTTGCAAAGATTGTAAGGCATGATGGATATACTTACTCCTAAATCATCTAGTTCCTTTCTACAAGCATTGTCACCTAAGTAACATCCTATTCCAAAGGAACTAGGATCTTTCTATTTTTAGGCATTTTACTTTGGATTATGTCTGAGGTGGTCCTAGCAAGTTTAAAAGTTTCACATTCTTTGGTGGCATACTTCCTAGTCCAGAGGGATTTCATGTACTTGGACTAGGCAGGCATGTCTGCTAAGGAATCAAGGAAAGGAATGTCAACATGTAGTTTTTTCATGGCATCCCTGAATTTCATGAAACGAGCGTTGAGCCTTGTTTGTTTAAGGTGGTCTTGGTAGGGAGATCGTGGTTTGTAGATTGGTTCCTCAACTTCTACCGGTGGAGGTTCAGTGATGGTTGGTTTAGGAATGGACTCAGGTTCAATAATTACCAAATCATCATCCTCGAATTCTAGAGGTATGGCTGGAGGTTTTTCTAGATAAGGAGGGGAGTGAACCTTTCCCAAATGAGTAGAGACAACCTTGAGTTATTCGGGATGCTTGGGATTATTTTCAGGATGCCCAGCAAAAGTGCCGGTAGGAGGTTTCTATTGGGAAAATAGGTGAGCAAACTGAGCATTAGTTGCCTTTTGATGAGATTATTGGACTATGATGATTTGTTCTAGGGTGGCTATCCTTTCATCATTTGAGGGAGGAGGGGTAGGAACATTTTTCGGAGGTTGAGGAGGTGGTGTTTGATTTAGATTTTGGGGCGGGAGATTCAAGTTTTAGTAGTTGCTTCTATGATTGCCTTGGTTCCCAAAATTTCTTTGATTGTTGTATGGGAAGCAAGATGGTGGTTGGTTATTGGATTGAGGATAGGGAGGCCTTTTTTGGGACTGGAGTTGGTTGGAATTTTCAAAACCAAAAGCATTCCTGTATTGGAAGACACGATGGTTCCTAGTTTGGTTGGGATTGTAATAGCCTTAGCCTGGTATGGTATGAATCGAGTTGAAGTCCTCTAATTGTTCTCTCAATTTTGGTTGCATGGGGATGTTGTAAAAGTATTGACAGTGGATGGTGGTGTGATCGTCTCTGTGGAAGATGCCACAAAGAGAATCTATAGATTTTATTTGTTGAGGTAGCTCTCTATAGGCTCCTAATGATGACTCAAAATGATATTGTTTTAGAGCAATTAACTTATGGCTTTTTGCTATGCTTTCGATATCAGGATCAACTTCAGCTTTAGCTACCTTAAGGACTCTACCTACTCCCCCTCTAGCCTTTGTTTTAGAAGCACAATTGACAACTTCCCATGCACTAGTTAGGCTTTGGTGCATGAAATTTCCTCCAGATGAGGAATCAATAAAAAACATGGTTTCATTGTCAACACCACGGTAAAAGATTTCAATGAGTTGGGCTTGGGAAATGTCATGATGGGGCATTTTCTAAGCAAGTATTTGAACCTTTCCCAACCTTCACCTAAATATTCACTTGGTGACATAGAGAAATGAGGGATTTTTCCCCTAATTTCATAAGTGAGAGAACAGGGATAGATTTTTTCAAGAAATTTGTTTTGGAGGACTTCCTAGGTTTTAACTTGGTCCTCACTTTCCATGGCGGTTTACCAGCTGCTAGCTTGGATGGTGAGGGAGTATTTGAATAATATAAGAAGGATTGCATCTCCCGAAACACCTATAAGTTTGTTCAAAGAACAAAGGTCAATGAACCTTTGAAGGTGGTCTTGGCAACTTTCTCCATTGTTTCCAGAAAAAGGGTTTGCTTGGATCATGGTGATCCATTGGGTTCAGATTTCGAATTGAGGGGTAAGGATGTCAGGAGGCATGACTGGATGTTGTGCATAGGAAGTTTTGGAATAAAAAAATCTTTTATTTGTTTTTTCCTTTCGACTTCCCTCCTATCGGCCTCTAAGGTTTCTTGTTCATCCATGTAGACTACTCCCAAAGTGGCTTCTCTATCTACTTGCTCAACTTGAATGAGCTCTCTTTGAGCCGCAAGAGCTTGATTGATCCTAAGGGTGACTTATTATTCATCCATTCCAATTTGATTTTGGTGGTTTAGACGATGAAAAGTTTTATATATTTCCAGATCAGACGATTGAAATTCAGTGTTCAAGCATCGCATGTAACAAATAAGTAGTTAATCGTGTGCAGAAAAAATGGACTGCCAGAATGGAAACTCGGCAGAAGGAGGAGTAGCACTTCTGGAATGTTACTTGGAAGGCATAAAAAATGGAAATAAAGTTTTTCAAAAGTTTTTGGGGTTCAAAAAAACAATCCGATGTCCCCGACAATGACACCAAATTGTTAATGTGTCACAGTGCACTTACAATCACGAAGATGATTATCCTAGAGTTTAATCCTTACAATCACTAAGATGATTATCCTAGAGTTTAATCCTTTTTTCTACTTCTGATTAAGGCTAGTATAGAAAGGGTTGATCCCACAGGACAACGTTATTAAGATTATTGGCTCTAATCCCAATTGTTTGAAGAGCTTGCTATTTATTTTTGGTGTTTTCATATTTGGAACAGAGAGTAAAAGTCGAGTTGGGGGTTGATGGTTAAGACTATGAAGAGAATGCAAGAATAACATTTGTACTTCAAAAAATGTAAACTTACCCTGTCACAAGGAAAATTAAGATTGTTGTTATTGTAGGGTTTTAAGGGAGATCAGAGAAGGCAGCGGACACAAAAATTTTCTTCTCCCCCTAACCCAAAACGAAGGAATCACGTCAATGTCTATATAGTAGGAAGGATGGTTTGTAGAGGCGTACCTTGTCCCGAGGCTTGCTCGACGACGTTACCTCGCGGCTTGCGTGCTCTTCACCTCTGGTCTTGGATGGTGTCTGTGCAGCTCCTGGTCTCATCGGGACTGTCGGGATTGACAGTTGTCCTCCAAGCGGCAGAAGTCTCCCACCTCTGAAGTAGTCCACACAGACCACCTAGAACTCCAATCTCCTTCTCCCACAAGGAATCAGAAGGAGTTGCACCCTCCTGTTAGCGTACTAGTCACCAACACACTCTCCTGCCACCAGTCGCTTTCTGCAATTGTCTTTCCCTTGCTATGTCTCCCTTATCGGGTAGCACTTGCTCGGGCTCTCTCTCGGTTACCAAAACCAGAGAGAGATAACTTTACAGAGCAACTGGTGCTTTAAGTTGTTTTTCTGAGAAGCCCCCACTACTCCTATATATATAGGATGGTCATGGGATAGGATTCTCTACCCTGAGCAATGCGGGATTAATGCAGGAGTAGAAGGGTTTGAGATTTTCCACAAAACAACCAACTGCGCCACCTGAACCGATCGTTTCATACATGAAACGATCGGTTGGGTAGTTAGCTGACTAGTTCACACCTCAACCGATCGGTTGGGGCACCTGAGCCGATCGGTTCACTTCTGAGCCGATTGGTTCGTGGTCCTAATCCAACTCAAATTGACTTCCAAATTTGTTTCCGAATAATCAAATATTAATCCTTGTCCAAATCAAATTTGTACAAGTAAAACAAATTGTATTTGCAAAATAGTCTTCTCGCTTTCCAAACGATCTCAGTTAGACCAGTTGAGCAAATCACTTCAACCCTTGAACCGATCGTCTCAGCCTGTCTTGAGCCGATCGGTTCACCAACCTGAGTCGACCGGTTCATCACATGAGCCGATCGGTTGGAAGTGCAGACTGTGCAAAATCAGTCAATTGTAGTTTCAATCAACCTAATACTCTAATCAATCGTCCAACACCTTGAACACTATGATATTGAGATATCAATTGATTGGGTGTTTAATTGAACTGCTAAACTCCTTTAGTAATCAATATAAACATCGTTTGTGGATAAACTCCTCTTCCAGGTTAAATCCTATGTGTGTGACCCTACAGGTCCATTTCACATTGGTAGTGAAAGTCCATAACACTTATGACTTCACAAGCAAAAAGTGGTGCCTAGTCGCACATCAGTGCTACCCAAGTGAAATAGAAAGTTGGAGAACAACTTACAATCCTACAATCTGTGAATGGTGTTACAACAAATGTATAATTCCTTTGTCACTGATATCCCGAATGAACTCAAGGCATGGAACAGTCATCCTATCAACGTTCATTCACTTTCTTGATCTCAGAGTAGATTGGAGGAGATATGTATGACATCAATATCACATACTGATTCACATATATGTGTGCATGCCTATCTCAATCCTACTCATCAAGTGGCCATAGATATCAAACTCCCTCAGGAGGGACAAATCCCATATCTATCACTCACCCCTCAAAAGCCCCATGTGTCAAAGTCACCCAATCATCACCTTTATAACAACCCATGTTTCTAGATTGCGTTTGATGATGTCAAAGTGTACCCAATGACATGTGTTGAGTGTAGTGATTTCATGTCAAAGAATCACACTCACCACCATCACTGTGAGAACTGAATGTGACTACCATGTCATTGTTCCATGTGTCAAACTCATGGTGGGTCTATCCAGTAAACTTGTTCTCTAACAAGTACCTATGTGTTTGGTTTGATATCACCATGTCATGTCTAACGAGATTTTGTCATCAACCAACACCACAATCTAGTCTTGTGTGTCATTGTTGTCTATCTACCTTCCACAATGACATATGACTAGGGACATGATAAGAATGTATAAATTCTTAGCATCTGTATGATCTCATCGTTCAGGTCCTGAACCTAAAAACATACATCATTGAGTACTATCATTCTCTAGACATTCAATATGTTCTATCACTATCTCATATGACTGAACCATAAAGAATTGGAAGCTTGCCTTTGATCTTTATCAAATCAATCTTAATGTATCCCACCAATCATCCCATGATTGGCTCTCAGGGCATACATACCAACAGACTCCCACTTGCACTGCGATCCAATCACCCTTAAATCATATTCATAGTGATCTTCAAAACATGTCCCACATGTTAATGTACTCTAGTGCTAACATAGTGAGTTATGGCAACACCTTGCCAAAGTCAGTATTAACTGCATGTCTGTCGTCTCTTCGTTGTACGTCACACGTATGAGATGGAGTTGTCATAATATGTGATCTAGTATTCCTTTTCTAACATTTAGTCACATTGCTTGACCAAGCACTCCTAACTTGTCATCAATGACCAGAATAACTATAAGTTCATCTCTGTGAACTCCTAGATCCATATAGTATCCACTGTTGTTCTCTAACACACAGATACTCAGTTTTTCCTTTTAAATGACTTTATTGGAGCGTTTCCATTTATTAACAAACATTCACTTTTGTATATTTCATATATATTTTGCAATTATTTTTCTATCCTTTTTGGAAGTTTGCATCAGTGTAACTCTTTACAGTGAACCCTTCCTTATTTCCATAGAACTAGTACTTCTCAAGTACTTATCAAGTTCTTATGGTATTCCAATAACCCTTACTGGAACTAGACAGACATCCACTCGTCATGTCCCACACATGAGTTATCAGGATGAGCACATCATATTGTCATGTCCCACATACAAGATGATAAATGCATTTTGTTCTTGCCATGTCCATGCATGCAAGATGATGGGATGATTACATACATGATAGATCCATATTTATTCTTAGTGTTCCCATTATTCATAAGAATTGGACACTTGGCCTTGGGATACCGACTCCATGTAACATGGACAAGTTTTCTCCCACTGAATCTATGCATATTGAACCCTTCAGTATAGATTGCCAATGTATGCTTTCCATTTTCAGGTCAAGAGTTTTTCGAGAACTATCTCTATAGATCTCTATTCCTATCACATAGGAAACTTATCTTTCTTCCTTAAAGATAATTTCCACTTTGGATTTCCATTCTAGAACATTTCCATTTCACATCAACATGTGGAATGTGAATACGCTCCCACTAAATCACAAATCTCTCCTTATCTTTGACATATTAGTCAAACCCTTTGACTATATTATCAAAGTAAAGATCCAGGTCTGAGTTGCTTCCACTTAATCAATCACATTGATTAGTCCATTGTAACTTATAGACTTCATTTGCATTAATGGATTCATAAACCTTATAGGTTGTGTCACATACACATCCTTGTTTTATTCCTCATAGGAATGCAATTGTAGTATCCATATGCCAAATCTTTCAGTCATTAAGTTGCAATTAACAAGCATCATCCTTCTCAAAATGTCATCCATGTGTCTTAATGCTTAAGACTCATTTGCACTTATGGATTTCATCCCAATGGATGCTACCATCAAGGTCATATCTTATGGTTCACATGGAAGTTATTTAGGATGTAATGGTCATAAACCATAACTCAAAATCCAGTTCCTCATATTTATCTAGATAGTTGACTCATCTCATGACCAACTCATCACATAGATAATTGAGGTGTATCTGTCAAGGATATAAGAACTCACAACTCCTTGTGATTCTTAATGTCCTCTATTAGTGTGGGGTATTCTTTAAAAAGAAAATAGTTATTTGATAATCATTGTCTAACTCCTTAGAGTATGACTCCTCTTGATTTAGACATCATTATGCCTTAATCATGAGTTCACTATGATACACTATTATAATCACTCACAAGGATCTCAAATATTTGGTTCAAGTATTTCATTCATTGATCTCATCAAGAATTAACACTTTACCAAATTCATACTTCATCTATGATATTCTTGAACACTTCAAGATATTCATATTGGTATTTCTCTAAACACCATTTGAAGTATTAGCATTAGCTCCAATAGGTATGTAAATACATCACATGTATTATACCTAATAGGACAATCATTCTACCACTACCATTAGTGAAGATTGATTAATCATGTCTATGAGATTCATGTCTCTTACTGGTTCTCTAACCAAAAGAGTCTAGATTATCCATCATATGGAAACTAGAAATGAACATCTCATTATTTATGCTAATTTGATTGTTTGAGTTATCAATAACTTTTTGGTATCATTTTATCTTATGCACCACAAGATAAACAAGGCATTTCCATAAAGATCATATCTTTTGAGACTGAAACATCAATTTTATTAATTGCTATCATTATCATACAATATGCAAAAATAAAGTGTTTCTATCTATTGGCAAATATGAAATAGCAGTTCATAACTCTATTACATGTCTTCAAGGCTGAAAATAAACTAAAGTACTCCTATCTATGGCGGCAACACTTGACCCATTTATTGAGTTCTTTACACTTTATATCTTGGTATCATATACCTCAAAAGTGTTACAAGTTTATTTCATGACACCTTCAGGTGGAGACATCTGTCGCCACCTTCTTCATTAGTTCGTCCAGGTAGAGTGGACAATTCCTTTTCCAATGTCCTGGCTTTTGACAATGGTGGCAATTGCCTCTCTTGGTCACGCATCCCTTGGCCTTGAGATCTGAAGACGCCTTGGGCTGCTGGCTAGCATCAGAACCCTTCTTAGCTTTTCCCTTGCCCTTGCACTTGGACTTGCCTTTCTTGCTGTTGATCATCATCACAGACTTAGGCTTTTCTTTCTTCATCTGTGTCTCGTCTATCCTCAACATGCCCAACAACTCTGTCAACAGCTTGTCAAAGTTGTTCATGTTGTAGTTCATCACAAACTGACTGTAGGATTCTGGCAAGATTGCAGTATCATGTCAGTAGCCAACTCTTGGCTCAGGGGAAATCCCAGTCTCATCAGGTTCTCCACATACCCAATCATCTTGAGTGTGTGAGGACCAACTGGATCTCCTTCTATCATGAAGCACTTGAACAGTGCCCTTGAGACATCATATATCTCTTGTCATCCTTGATCTTCATACGTGTTATTGAGATGCTGAATCATCTCAAAGACACCCATGTTCTCATGTTGTCTCTGCAACTCGTGGTTCATGGATCACAACATCAAGCACTTTGCATCAATGGCATCATCAGAATGCTGCTTATAAGCATCCCTTTCTGCCTTTGGTGCGGTAGGAGCCGATTCCTCTGGAATTGGAGTATCCAAGACATAGAGCTTTCGCTCTTGAATGAGAACAATTCTCAATGTCCTAAACTAGTCATGGAAGTTAGTCCCATTCAGCTTGTCATTTTCAAGGACCGATTGCAATGAAAAGTGATTGTTTTTTATTGTCATTTGTACTACAAAAGGAAACATACGCAATTTAGTCCAAAACTCAATTTTGACTTATTTGATTGATTTGAAAGATTGACGATATAATTAGGACTTTAATTAATTATCGCTCCCACTATTTTTGTTCAAATTGATAGCCTTCACCATCAATTCGGAAGATTGCAGTGTACAATCTTCTAGTGGGTCAAGATCCTGAATTCCTCAAAGTCATGAACCAGCTAGGGCTGTCACCCACAACTTAGATCTTCCAGGTAGGAAACTTTTGCCAATTGCATCATATGCAACTCTTGAAAGATGTCATGTGCAACTCCTTTCCATGATCATCTCCATGCCTCAAGGTGCTAGATCCTATCTAGGTCACCTTGTTAAGTCCGACCCAAAGCCAACATGATGAATATGCACCCTGCTAGGGCAGACCCACATATCCATCCTTCACACTTCCACGAGATAGACGGTGCACCATGCTATGGCGTGTCCACACTTGGCCGATCAAGCTTTTCATGTGTGTCACATTTGGAAGGCATCTAAAACTTAAATATTTAATGAGGGATTTGGTTTTTATAGGTACATATACATATCCAATCACCACAATACATAGTACGTATCATATACATGCTATATCCCACATAAAACATGTGAAACGATAAAAGTGATGATTATGGCCATCCTAATGTGATTCCTCGAGCCAAGAGGAATCACGGTCATCTAGGTCTACATCACATGCAACCTGTCCATGATGAAGTGCTATAGCCATCCGAGTTGATCAACTCAATACACAAATGACCTACTCGCCTTGGCCAGTCGTCTGGGTGCCACCAGCCAATCGGTTGGCTCCTCCAACCGATCAGTTCGCCTGGTCATCGTGCATCTCTTCATGGACGCCACCCACTCATCTCGCTCCTCGAACCGGTCGTCTGGATTGCCAAACGATCGGTTCACTCCTTCAATCGCTCGTCTCAGTGGTCGTCAGGTTGTCCGTCGTTCTTTGACATAATAGGAAAAAGTTCTATCCTATTTAAATTTAAATTGGGAAACCCCGAGTTACATTCGGGGGGAGTAAAGGTAGGAAAGAAGTCTCGAGTTATCTCGAGTTACATCAGGAATAGGAGATAGGGAATCGGTGCGCCGATCGAGATACAAGAAATCCACATACAACCAAGCATACATACATAGGGTTTATTGGCCATAACCACGCTATACATCCATTACAAAACTCATTTAAGGGCAACACGTATCGAGTGCATTCATATTACATATCATATATGTATATTGGGATTTGTGGATTTAGGATTGGACTGCATAAAGCCAATTTTATTCGCATCGTATGCAATAAATAAAGGCGACAAACCAAAATCGATCATATCGATAATCCTAAAGCATAGAGCAGTTGACGTGGCTTTGATACCCTATAGGGTTTTAAGGGAGATCAGAGAAGGCAGCGGAAACAAAAAATTTCTTCTCCCCATAACCTAAAATGAAGGAATCGCGTCAATGTCTATACACTAGGAAGGATGGTTTGTAGAGGTGTACCTTGTCCCAAGGCTTGCTCGTCGACGTTACCTAGTGGCTTGCGCGGTCTTCACCTCCGGTCTTGGACGGTGTCTGTGCAGCTCCTGGTCTCACCGGGACTGTCGGGATTGACATCTGTCCTCTGAGTGGCAGAAGTCTCCCGCCTCTAAAGTAGTCCACACAGACCACCTAGAACTCTGATCTCCTTGTCCCATAAGGAATCGGAAGGAGTCACACCCTCCTGTCAGTGTACTAGTCACCGACACACTCTCCTGCCACCAGTCGCTTTCTACAATTGTCTTTCCCTTGCTATGCCTCCCTTATCGGGTAGCACTTGCTTGGGCTCTCTCTCGGTTACCAAAACCAGAGAGAAAGAAAACTTTATAGAGCAACTGGTGCACTAAGTTGTTGTTCTGAGAAGCCCCCACTACCCCTATATATATAGGATGGTCATGGGATAGCGTTCTCTACCCTGGGAAATGCGGGATTAATGTAGGAGTAGAAGAGTTTGAGATTTTCCACAAAACAACCAATTGTGCCACCTAAACCGATCGTTTCATACATGAAACGGTCAGTTGGGGAGTTGAGCTGATCGGTTCACACCTCAACTGATCGGTTGCAGCACCAGAGCCGATCGGTTCACTTCTGAGCTGATCGGTTCGTGGTCCTGATCCAACTCAAGTTGATTTCCAAATTTGTTTCTGATTAATCAAATATTAATCCTTGTCTAAATTGAATTTGTACAAGTGAAACAAATTGTATTTGCAAAATAGTCTTCTCACTTTCCAAACGATCTCGGTTAGACCAGTTGAGCCGATCAGTTCAACCCTTGAATCGGTCATCTCAGACTGTCTTGAGCCGATCGGTTCATCATATGAGCTGATCGGTTCACCAACCTGAGCTGATCGATTCATCACATGAGCCGATCGGTTTGAAGTGCAGATTGTGCAAAATCAGTCAATTGCAGTTTCAATCAACCCGATACTCTAATCAATCAACACATGTCGTTGGGTACACTTTGACATCATCAAACGCAGCCCTGAAACATGGGTTGTTATAAAGGTGATGATTGGGTGACTTTGACACATGGGGCTTTTGAGGGCGAGTGATAGATATGGGATTTGTCCCACCTGAAGGAGTTTGATATCCATGGCTACTTGATGAGTAGGATTGAGATAGGCATGCGTATGCATGTGTGAATCAATTTGTGATATTGATGTCATACATATCTTCTCCAATCTACTCTGAGATCAAGAAAGTGAATGAACATTGATAGGATGATTGTTCCATGCCTTGAGTTCATTCAGGATACCAGTGACAAAGGAATTATACATTCACTATAACACCATTCATGAATTGTAGGATTGAAAGTTGTTCTCCAACTTTCTATTTCACTTGGGTAGCACTGATGTGCAACTAGGCACCTCTCTTTGCTTGTGAAGTCATAAGTGTTATGGACTTTCACTGCCAACGTGAAATGGACCTGTAGGGTCACACTCATAGGATTTAACCTAGAACAGGTGTTTATCCACAAACGATGTTTAGATTGATTAATAAATGAGTTTAGTAGTTCAATTAAACACCCAATCAATTGATAGCTCAATATCATAGTGTTCAAGGTGTAGTGATTTCAGGTCAAAGAATCACACACACCACCATTACTATGAGAACTGACTGCGACTACCATGTCATGGTTCCATGTGTCAAATTCACGGTGGGTCTATCCGGTAAACTTGTTCTCTAAGAAGTACCTATGTGTTTGGTTTGATATCTCCATATCATGACTAAAGAGATTTTGTCATCGACCAACACCACAATCTAGTCTTGTGTGTCATTGTTGTCTATCTACCTTCCACAATGAAATCTGACTAGGGACATGATAAGAATGTACAAACTCTTAGCATCTGTATGATCTCATCGTTCAGGTCCTGAACCTGAAAGCATACGTCATTGAGTACTGTCATTCTCTAGACATTCAATCTATTTTATCACTATCTCATATGACTGAACCAGAAAGAATTGGAAGCTTTCCTTTGATCTTTATCAAATCAATCTTAATGTATCCCACCAATCATCCCATGATTGTCTCTCAGGGCATACATACCAATCATTAGCATAAGAAAAACTATTATGAATGGAAGACTAGAATGTAAAGAAAGCAAAACAAGTGGTAATTGAATCAAGCGATGGGAATCAAGGCTTTTAGGGGTTTTCACCACCTTAGACTAGGCAAGAGTATACTAATCCTTAAAAATGACGAGTTCGATGAAGGCATGCGAATTAATTAAAACTCTCAAAAGATGAACTCCACATGAGCCCATTGGTCCTGGTGCTCATGTTTCATAGTTCATCATCCTAAAAGAAGAAGATCTATGGTCGTTTCAAAACTCCTACGTGATTGGTTTTGTTGTTCTAAATCTGAACTTCCACGATCTTATCCATCCAGATTAAGGTTTGATCAAATCAATTAATTACTTTGATAGATCAATTAGTTACCAAAACTGAAATCCATCTAGAAATCATTCTTAAAGAATCAATCGATAAAAGCCATGGCTTAGGGGTTATTCCCCTTGCCTCGATAAAGAACTACTCACTCATGGTGAAGAAGTAAAAGGATACAGAGGAAGGAAGTGTGCTAGCCATAGTCTAGTCTTACAAAGAAATGATCCTTGGCTAGAAACAGTTAAATGGTTGACTCTTCTTTTCTTGCTCAATTTACCTTAGAGAGGGGAGGAAGGAGAGGGAGAAGAATCTAGATCCAGAACAGTAAGTAAATAACGGAATTGAAAATGAACACTTAATTAAAACAAGTAAGAGAACTATTTTATTATTGAAGATAGGTTACAAGAATAAAATTGCTCCAGAATTCCTCATATGAAGTGAGGAGGAAGTGTCCCTCCTTTTATAGGAGAAGGAGGGGGCCTTTTACATTAGAGTTATGAGTGAATGGCGGTTGGCGGTTGGATTTTTGAGCAATCTACGCACTGTCAACGGATCGATTCAGGTGTGAGCCGATCATCTAGAGCTGGGGCAGGCGGGCACGGAAAGAGGCAATCACCAACCCTAATCTTAGGGTGGCGGCGCGGCTTTAACCCACTCAGCTGGGGTGGGAGAACTCCCTCTTTAGGGCTTCATTTTTATAGTTCAAATTTGGGTAGAAATACCGCTCTAAGGATTGGCAGATGTCATCTAGAGTAACTAAGACGACCAACTGAGGACCACGAGATGGTCGTCTAGCAACATGAACCGATTTGCTCATGTTCTGATCCTATAAGGAATGGGAAGATTTTTGTTAGAATCAAGTAAATTTTTGATACAAGGAAGTGGATAAAGGTTTGTTTATTTTTAGTATATTAAATAGAAAATTTCATGTAACAAGACTTAAAATGTTGCAAAAAAGGGAGCTAAAATAGCACACATCAAAGTTGTCGGCGTCGGGGACAATTGGGCATTCCTGCTGTTTCCCTTTCTCACTGGCAACTTGCTCTGTGATTTAGTCAGAGGGAGGCTCCTATGAGGCATTATCATTGTGTTTCACTTGACACTTCTTGGGTTTCCTAGCATGGATGCTCACAATGTATGTTAGGATAGTAGATTATGGTTCTGGTGTGCCATCAATAGCCAAATGAATGACATGCACATAGTTTTCTTCAAGATGGCCTATTTGGACACACTTCATGCAGATGGACGAGATATTCTTATACTCAAGTCTAAAGTGTTCACCATTGACTAGGACGACATGAAGTGATGGTTTGGATGTGTCGACCTTGATAGTTATCCTAGAAAACTTGCCCCGGAGCCCTTTCACTGTAGTGGAATTGATTTTAATCATCAACCTGATTACATTACCAATACTCTCAAGAAGGTTGATTTGAAATAGGTGTAGAGGTATGTTAGGTACCCTAGCCCAAACCACCAAGCATCTTGGAAGATCTCTGGATGGTATGAACTCAGAAACAAGATTTAACTACCACGTAATATCTGAAGATGGTCCACAATCCTTCGTACATGACCTTGACGTAGTCATCGTTGCTTGATAGTTGTACCATATAGTAGCCATGTTCAAGATCAATGATCTTGTAGGGGTTTGTTCATTGCCACAAGATTTGGATCCAGTTTTCCAAATATTTGTAGCCAAGGGTGGTGCCTATGGCTTTCACAATCATGATGAACCGCCATGGGTTCAATAGAGGCGCAAGTGCCGCAAGGTTGATATTAAAGGTCGGTAACTCTCCGCATTAATCAACCCTAATATCCTTGTGCTTCAGGGTATTTGTTGCAGGGATGCTAAGGTTTGCGAGTTCTTGTGATATGTTTTGCCAGCTACATCCATATTGGATGTCTTATTTGTAGCTTGATTCATATGAACTGTAGTGAGAACTCCTTGTCTTTCTTGATCGATGAGGTTGGGAGTTTTTCAATGAGGGGTGTCTGTTGATGGCACCATGGCCATCTCCACCATTGTTGCCTCTGCCAAACCCTAACACCATGACGACACTTAGTGATGATATGTAAGAATTGTAATACACTCATCTTATATATTAAAATTTTCATGAACCTTAATCAGATGTAAGCTGGATAGATTGATCAAAATGTAAGTCTAAGTTGATGTCTGGTAGGCTTGGCAATGGATTGGGTGATGCTACTTAAACAGACGTGACCCGAATTGGATCCAATTTCAAAATATATTTTACTCGAAATTGACCTAGACCAAAATGAACTAACTGGACCCAGATCCACATAGACCCAATCCAAAGTAACCGGACTTGACTTGACCCATAAATTCTAAAATTTTATAATTACAAATTTACAAATAAATATGATAACAACCCCAAATCTCGGCTCAATCCAACTTAAAATAGATAAGACTGACTCGATACTGAACAGACTTGAAAATTTTCAAAATTTTGGGTTTCAGACTGTCCGGGTAGGGTAGGGTAAGCTCTTATCGGGTTTTTCTGCTACCCCTAGAACACTCAGGTTTGGCGGTCTGAAGATCCAGTTAGTCTTTTTCTTAGACTCAAAATTGATTGACAATTAGATATCCTTGCTAATAATGCTAATGTAGTGAAAATATTAATTTAATATGATGTATAAATATGAATAATATGTATCTTAAATTTGTGTAATATCATTCATTTAAGAATAGATGCGTTAAAAGTCTCGCTACATTACAACATAGATGAAAAAAGGCAAACGACCATTTGTTGAAAAGTAACAACATGGGTTTTTCAAGGATCTAGGAATACACATGGGGTTTTTCAGAATTATGGGAGAACGGAGGGGGTTTCTAGAAAAATCTCTATATAATATCAAATACATCTTTAATCTTTATAAAATGATGTGACTGCATAGCCATTCATAGATGAAACTAAAAGATAGATTGGATATATGATGTTTAACTTGGTATAATTGATTGATTTAAGATCACTTGAAATAAGACAGAGTACGTTCATTGTGATTTCTCAAAAATGGGTCAAATTAATTCAAGTGCATGTCCTAGAATATGACAGTTTCATTATTCAAGTCCTACTATTCAGATGGATGATGATGTTTGTCACAATCTCATAATGGGAAGGTTGCAACCCTAGTAGTATGAGAAGATTTTCTCATGTAAAAAAAATATATTATTAAACATGTATTGGTGGATAGATAATGCAATTGATTGTATTGACCTCAAGTTACTTCCTCCCCCCTCTCTGTTTACTTTTATTGCATTAGAACAAAAAATTTCAAAAAAACTAAAAATAGTTTTTGCGGCAAAAAAAGAACATATAATGCCAAATCTATAACACTATTCCCTAGATGTAGAGGGTGATCTAATTATTTTGATTCTATCTCCCAAGGAACATCTTCTACACATGTGCACATCCTATTCAATTTGCTCAATCTTTTAACTGCCACTTTACCTATGGGGTTGGAAGAAAATCCCATAAAAGAAGGAATAGGGGGAAATGTCAGTTAAAGCTTGTATTTGTATACAATAGAGAAGTATGCAACAACAAGAAAAGGAGACAACAATTAACATATCTTAAGGCTCCCAACAAAAGAGAGATATGAAATTGCCCAAATGGATCTCGAAAGGTAATCCATCTAAGGAATATGATAAATAAGGATGATGTTCTGGCCTTATGGATAATTCCACAAAAATTGACAAATAAAGAAAATGATTGTTGATTACAATAAAGACTAGCATAAATAGAAGAACAAAAATAAGGGAGTAACCTATATATTACAAATCAAGGAAAGGACTAAAACCTCACTGTCAATTTAACATATCATGAGAGGAGTGCTAAAACCATAGTATCTGGCCCAAAGAATAAAACATCAGTTCTTAAATATATCACATGTATCATGGGGGATAAAAATCCAGTGTCTGGCAGGGTAAAAAAATCTAGTACCTATAAATATGGTCTATCTACTTCTATATATAGTACTAAAATCACACATAATAAATACAGAAATAAAAATGGTAAGTTTAAACAAATAATATTATGTACCAAGAAGGGATGATAACATCTATGGCATATATCAAGTGAGGCCAAAGGACTCATAAATAGATATCCAACAATTTCAATACTTAGAGAGAGAGAACCAGATTAACGCATGGATTAGGGTTAAATTTCCACAAAATAAACAAACTGTGAAGAAAACATTTTTGTTTTTATTGATTTTGGTTACAAAATATTATATTCTTTGGATATTATTTTTATGATTCTAAACAAGTTTGTCTACATTTGTCTTATTTATGGTCTACTAGTTATAAATTTTACAAGTTCTGACCAATTAGAAAAATCATTAAAAAATCACAATTTTATCATTTAGAATTAGGTTATAGATATGACACCATTAAATGGAATATATCTTCCCAGTCTATATATATATATATATATATATATATATATATATATATATATATTACAACTATTTATAATAATTGATTATGTCACAGGGGTCTAATTCTCTTGACATATTAGTGTTAAATTTACTTCCCTTCTATTTTCCTCCTTTCTCGTATATAGGAAATTCATATCTCATCTATCAATAAAAAACATATCATTAGCCTCCAAAAATTATTTTTCAAATGGTATCAAAGCACCTATCCTAACCTATGAAGAAAAATAGAGAGCCTATGCTTCAGGTGTCCTATATTTGTTCTTGGCTTGGCCATCCTCTAGGCATCATCCTAGACTCCATGGTGCTCTATTATCTTCTACATCCATAAAAGTCTAACATGTTTGTCCCTATGCCGGTTCTCTCCTTCTCACTCAGTATCTATCTCCTCTGAGTCATGTCATCTTTGTAAAATCACTTCCCCGAGTCTTGCAAACCACTGTCCCCCTAAATCAATTGTGAAGTAGTATCTATTGTATCACAACATCTTTAAGCCCTCTATTGGATCCACTCCATTGAGTATTTTTACCTCAGCCACCAACCATAGAGAGAAGCATGTTTAGATGCAATCTCAATCGGATAAGAATGAGTTTGTAATCTAGCAGTGACACTGAGAGAGAAAACGTTCCCTCTTCACTTTTGTTCTCACCCCACTCTTCCATATTCTGAATCCACCTCCATGTTGGGTTTTGCAATCTGTCACGGAAACTGTCTCATCTAGACTTCTCATGCATGCTAGACCCTAAAATTCTACAGGTGGTCAACATGCCTTCATCATTAATATGAAACATACACACATGGACATGTGAGATGATGTGAGCGGGATGTTAGAGGATGCTCTCCCTATCTATGAAGATATGACTACTATCTCAAAGAAAAAGGTGGTTGGTTGGTCCTAATATTTGAAGGACATGAATGTGATCGTGTTTGCAAATGGTATCAACATCCATTAGGGCTTCATCCTGTGATATGGTGATTTCCAATGTGTGTCTTTTACCCAGTAGGAAACACATCGTTGAGTTCCTCCTCCCCCAGGCCTCCATAGCCAACTTCTCTCTCATGCCTCACATGTTCCTATCTTTGTCTCTATTTGGATCATTAATCGGATTTTTTTGTGACCAAATACATTTATTTTTAGGGTTGCACAAATATCTATTTGTTTTTCTATCTAAATCTATCTAGTCAGAGCACAGAGAACAATGGCAAGCATTAGTGGCTACTTCCACAACATATCGTAAAAAAAGCCCCATGTTAGTTTACAAAGCACAAAAAAGGGCCACCGTGCTCATTTTTCTTTTCCTCTCCATTGACAATTTTATTCCTTACTACCACCCTTCATGCGTTCATCTCTTTCCACATGTAGGGAGTATGGTCTCTTTTACACACCAACTACTCATTCACTTCGTATTTGGTATGAGGTGATATAGAGAAGAGAGAGTTTGAGTAGGGAGAGGAAAAATAAATGAAGAGGGGTGATAAGGATAAAGAGAAAGAGAGATAGATGATATGTATCAATCCAAGTTATTTTTATCTCCATGAAGCTTCTTATTATTACACACATTCATCCTCCAATATTTTGTGGTATTCTATTCCCACTATGTAACGTGCTTCCAATGCATCATATATGTATCTATTTCTGCATAACTTTGTAAATGCTTCTTCATAGTTCCAATGCATCATAGATTGTCTATCCACTCTTCACTTATTCCAGTTGGCTACCACTTCCATGCAAATTAAAAGATCTTAGTTAATTCATTGATACAAGAAAGGAGATATCTTTTTGTTCTCATGACAGCCTCTTTTACACTTTGGTGTTAATCTCTAGTAATCCTGCTACATCTAACAAGGTTCATGGTTACTTTTCAAGAAGATCGTTGGTTTCAAACCTACAATACTACACCTGCAAGGTTGATGATTCATCTAGATTTTATTTTCATCGAGCTATTTTGTTCCAGTCTTATCAAAGTTGCATATTCCATTTCTCAAGTGCCAAGATGGTTTTGCTAGAGATATTTGGGCTTCCTTGATGGTGTCTCTCATTCTCATCAAGCCCCTAAGTGTCACATCCAGATGGATCCAGTTTGACAATTAAACTTGGGCTTCCTTGATGGTGTCAAGACCCCAAAAGATACAATCCATATGGACAATCATCATCACCTCATCATATAGGTTCTTTAAGATACCTCTATTGCTACATCATTGGAACTTTTGATTGTTCTTATTCCAATTAAACGTTTTTTCTAGTAGATATGGTGTAATCATGGTGCTTTGATTTTTTTTCTCCATATTGATGGTGATGTTCTACATTCCATATGAACTCCATAAGACCTTCTTCATTAACATGTATTTCTAGCCTATAGTACATAACTTCAAGGGTGGCTTCAATGAATCGTTTCTAAAGAGTTGTGTTTAAAAGCAAGTGAGAAATATTGCCTGGGAGTGACAATCCTTTTTTTCTATCTTCTAACTGAGTTTTGTAAGTCCATGTTGGATATGTGTTTTTCTCATACTCCATCTTTAGGGGTGTGTTAGAATTTTTGTTGTTCAGTTTAATATGTCATATAGGCCTAATAATCTTGGACCATTAGGATGAAGTTTTCTTCCCCTGTACTTGCCTCCTTTCCTATATATAGGAGATGGGTGTGTTGTCTATAAATAAGAAACAACTAAATATCCTTCCATATTATTTCTCAAACTTAATTTAATATCCATTCTGGAGTTACTAATATTTAATAATGAATTTTGGATCATTAAATCATTTACTAGGAAAGTACTCAAAATATTGGGGTAAATGATATGTCTCCTATGGAATCACATGCTAATTGTTAGATGCATGGTAGGGAAAATACATTAATTTTCACCAACTCAAATTGTGCGGACGAGAATGTAAACATGGACGGAAAGACAAAGCCACCCCAAGTCAAGTGAAAAAATGCCAGTAACCAAATATGTAGTATGGTAAATTCTCAATTCCATTGTTTTGTACATCATCAATAGATAAAGAGATAGAAATTATAGGGAGAAGGGTGGAACCCATATCCTACTCCATTACCCAAATCAATAAATGAACGGTTTTCTCTAGAGTCCCCGACCTTGGAAAGCTAGACTGAGAGGTACGAGGGGACTGGATGCTCAGGAAGCACTCCCCACCATAGCATATAGGGGTGAAGCTCTGAGAGCATCAGAGGAAGGAATTACAAACAAAGTTGGACCCTACTCAAAGTTCATCATACCCAAATAGAGATACTACAAAAAACCAAGCTAAATGGTTTACTAGAACACAAGATTCAATCTTAGTCAACAAGCGTGTACATGGATGACAGAAGGGGGCGGAGGTAAACATATAACTACCAGACTTTTGTCCCAATGGCTGATGTGTAAAGTAATGTGGTTGAACCAAAAACAATTCTTGGCCTACTCCAAGCTTCTTTATGGCCAAATTTGATCTCACAAATGAGAGATGATGTTCATAGATACATGAGGCCAATCAAGTGTGATCAGTGTAAAATAGGTGGGAGAAGCATGTGAATCCAAATTTTGAATGTTGTGTTGTTGTGAGGGAGAATACATTTATAGTATTGAGGGTCTATAAGGCCGAGGATGTAGAAAGTATGTTGGGGCCTAACCTATAGATTGGGACAACCAAACCCTAGGATGTTTTGGATCAAAAAGCAAAGAACTGAAAGAGGAAGATATATGCAAAGAAATATCAAAGTAATGTGGATCAAAGAGGGAGAGAATGTTGAGAGAGAAATGATATGCACTGTTTTGAGAAAGATGGAAGACTATTGAAGGTAAGAGATGAATTGATTATCCTCTCATTGCCATGCAACAACTTGCAGTCATGTGTGACTGATTGAAAATTTGACAACTGCAAACCATAGTGTGACGCAACAAATAATACATAGTTCAAATCTTTTAATCGAAATCATCTTCTTATTTTATTTATTATATTCTTCCTTTTTTTTAAGTTAGTTATCCATGAGAACCTATTACACTAAACGATATTACTCAAAACATAAAACACAATCAATCACTAATTAATCACATACCAAAAATATGGGTAAATTAAAACTGATTTCAACATCAACACCCGCTCAAAAACATTTGCATAAGAGCCCAACATCTTTTTGTATCCATACTATGCCAAGAATATGATGCAAAATTGTCTATCACGTTAGCCACAACATATATACATAGGAGAATAATATTTGTATATGTCACACCAACAAGCATTAACATGCTAACCAAATTTTGATTCATTTGAAACACCATATACAAACTTTTCCAGCCCGGAATTGGCAGTATAGGGACAATTCTATGACACACTAGACATATAATCAACTTTCTCAAAGAAATTGTAGCTCCTCTTTGCTGCCACATGTTTGTTTTCCTCATTTTCGATTGCCTAAAAAAAATGTGGTGAACCACAAGGGTGAGACCCATGTTCCGGCAAGAGATATAACCTCCAAACTTGTTTATTGATGCCAACATTTTAAATAGTAGATAACTAAGCAGTTGGAGTATTTAATAATCAATTGAACAGATTGAACATTTCAAGTATGCTAAACAGATTAAGAAATTCATCTTATCAACAAGTATGATCATCAATGTATATATGGGTAACGAATAAATCCATTTCTCTGGATAGATATCTACTCAAATATCATCAAATTGCATTTAATAACAATCATTATCATTAATCTGACTATCATCATATCCTTGCTAACAGTATAAGAAATCTAGTAGCATAAGCATCCCTGACATCATGAATATGTCTAGTAACATAACATGGCTATCAATATTGGCATCTCGAATAAAGTGAATAGATCTATATCATAAGTAGTAATAACATCATAGCACAATTAACTGCATAGTGATGATTTGTAGTTTAAGCATTTATAATTAAATAGGCATGGCTAGCAATATTAAACATAGCTAGCAGCAACATCTTAACCAACAATGTCAGTATATTTGACAACATAAGCATGTTTACAACATGAGCATAACTATATCATAAGCATATCTATTATCTTTTCTTGTATAATGCATGATCTCAGTGAAAAGAAAGTAAAGGGTTTTCATCCAATATGAAGCGTTGTGTATAAACCTAATCTATGCTACACAGCTGTCTTACATCTTTTATTATGCCCTGAGGAAATTGAGGATACCACTCAAAATCCAACTAACCACTGCTAAGTTGAAATCAGTGCCATACAAGATCTAGGAAGAGTCGGACTCCTAATATCTTCTCTGCCCCTAATCAGTACGGGTCCACCACAGTGACACATAAGGTCAAGCTACTAATAGCCTAGTCCGTCCTTGGTTCAGGTCACGACACTAGTGAAAGGAGGTGGTTACGCATACCCTACCATCCGAGGTACAACCATAGTTGTCCTCCAATATCATCACATATATAATCACTGAGACACGGCCACATTCGTTCTCAAACTGAGGGCTAGACATGACCACAGTCATCCTCCCTAAACACTTTAATTCCGGAAGATAGGCACCCCTCATACTCATCAGTATGCGCTCTGAGTTTCCCTTAGGAATACTCGTTTCACCATCTGGCAAGTTCTAACACTCATGTGGATCTATGGCACAAGGCACTACATGATTAGAGTTTCACTTGATTAGTTATGCCAACTGGGTGAATTAAGGCTACATCAAAAAAGTGGACATACAAAACCTAATTCACATCTAATAAGCATATAAATATCATAACTTTTAAAAGATATAAAACGTGTCAAATATAATTTCTTATCTCATCATCACATGGTACTATTCACTTTCCATTCATGAGTCCACACTAGTCATCGTACAATCACAAGATATAAATTCTTTTCACAATATCATAGGGTATCAACCCTTACCAACACAAGAGTATTACACCTCATTCAGGGCTCAACCATGCCCAAATGTCATCAAGGCCATCATACTATTTCCTGCAAGATCATCATTATCATTCCATGCCTTATAGCAAGGCTCCACAACATTACTTATATATAATACACCAGATCAGCACAATATTGCATTAATCTTTTAGGAGACATTCATAAACAATCATATCAGGTTTATATTAACATTAAAACATTCCTTTATTACATCAACATGTAAGGAATCTAGATATGATTAACACTCATCATATTCATAATGCACATGTTTAGCATAAGAAAGTATCAACCATGTGGCTATGAAAACCACCAATTAACACATTAAGGTTATGATCATGTTAAGGAGTTTATTCCACCATCATTCCATCATATAAGAGTGTTAAACATGAATACTCATATTTATCTATTTGCATTAGAGTTAGGTTCAACATGATAAATTATATCAATGCTACTAATTAGCACTTATACCCAAACCCTAACTCAAGGCATCCCCATTGGATCATTGATGCATAAGGTGAATCATCACTATCACATTTCATACTATTCTCAAGTATGAACCCACACATAAGTCAAAGTGTAACCATTAGGTTATAGCATACTAGGGTTTCAACAACAATAAGAGAGTACTCCATGATTGTATTAATCATTCAAGGACTATTCATACCCAATAACCATAATTTAGTTATATTAAAGCTAGGTATAACAAGCGATACCTCATTAGGGTTACATATCAACACAATATGGTTATAATCCCTTCTATTCATATGAGTGAATAGGTAATACTACCTTATTAAGGGTAACCCTTCATTTGTACCATCATCATTCAACCCATATCACCATACCACAATGTCACCCAGAACCATTGGATGTTTAAAAGGTAAGACCATTGGTTGTTTACATAAGTAAACACCTTGGATAAACCACCTATGAAGTCCTTGATTTGTTCTCTACAAAGAGTGACCATATAAACTGAGACATCCCTTGATTAACAACACAAAAAGTTCCATTGAGAGTAGGGTAAAACCCATAATCGATTGTTCATTTAAAACAAGCCATCCATTGTCAACAAGTAAGCTCCTTAAGCTGATCATATAAAGGAAACTATCTAAATCACATTACTAGGTCCAACATATTACATTAGCCATCATTATACTTTATTGGAGGAATAAACATTATATCTTGACCATTGGGTCAAGTTCATGTGTTAAAACCATCAATTACAGAATAGGTCTGATCATTGCATCAAGTGACCCGAGAAACCATTGGTCTAAGGCTTAACTGATGCTACAAATATATCACTAACTCACCATAGGTTTTGGAGACCCGATCCACCATCATTAGTGACCATTAAGTCACCGTAGATTGTTAGATCAACACTATATTAATTAATTAGCATCAAATATTAAGCTAATGTCATCATTGATTGATAACATCCGTAGGGTACTTAATGGTTGATCATTAAACTTCTAATTGATCCAAAACCTAACCTAAGGGAGTGAAAATATGTTGTCACCATCATATGACACATTTGATCTCGACCATAAGTTCTCTTGAAGATAACACCATAGGGTTGTTACAATGGTACCATCATCGGGTCATGGGTTCATAGAAGAAATCAGCTTTAAACCCTGAAATTGACCATTGGTTGATAGGTTCTTAGCGACATAGGTTGTCAAACCAACCTGATAAAAGTCATATTATACATTAGGATTAATGTACACATGATCACAGGTTCGTATAGAACTTAAATCAGATTAGGGAACATTATAAAAATCGAAAATCCAAGTCAAGCATAGCTTTTTAGTGCATGGATCATCATTTTCAGGCAAGAACATGATCTAGAAAGTTTATGGTAAGGAATAAACGTGGAGAAAGTTATAAAACTTGCCTCTAGTGAGAAGATGAAACCCCACACAGAAGAAATCAAGAGCAGGTAGGCTAGAAAATTCAAGCATAAGCTATGAACTCATCCATCTAGCACATTTCTTCATCAAATGAGCAAACCCTAAGAATAAGGAGCAAGAAAGGTGGGGTTTTAGAGATTTAGAGCAAATTCTACCATGGAAAAGCAAGGTTCAAACCTAGAGGAAGGTATAAGAAAGGATAAGAGAAAGAGAAATGGAGAAGGAATAATAAAATAACTAGCCTTGGTGGAAATCCCTAGAAGATGACCTTGCAAACCCTAGGTAGGGCTAAATGGAGCTCTAGGAGACCTTCTTATCCAAAAAGAGGTTGTCTTCTACCTTAGAGCACTTGGTACCACACAAAAACAGAGTGGATTCGTTACTAAAGTTTAGAGGAAAGAGAAAGCAAGAAAATTTTCATACTTGGGCAAGGAGGAGGTAAATATAGCCCATGGATAACGATGGAAGCAAGCATTAGGTGTAACAGTAGCTTCCCCATGTGTCTATGGCCTTAAACTATTAATAATATACAAGCACACACAGAAGAAGCTCCCCCACTGTCCATATAGACCTGATTATCCCTCGTTTCTTTAATTTCCAAGAAAAACAAATAACTCATGAGTTGATAGCTACTAAAGGTAGCTCATCCATGAAGGGATAAACCCTAAAATGCACTTGGAGAAAACACCTTCAAACCAAGGTTTAAATAGGCTCCCCATAGATAAAAAAGCTCAAGAATGATGAGATAATATCCAAGGAACATAATTCAAGTGATAAATTTTAAATCAAACCTCTCAATTGGGTAAATTGTAGAAAAGTCCAAAATGTGCATAAAATTGCATAACTTGCTCAACCAGTGTCCAAATTGGACCTAATTTGAAACTTAAGCTTTTCCTATGTTTTAAAAGCATATCACAAGGTTATATTAGAGTTATAAGAATTAAATTATGATAATTAAGCTTATTCAACTCATTAAGAAAGTTTAGGGGCCTTACAACTATAAACCCCTAATAGGGATCTCGCCCCTAAAATCCAAGGTAAACAAAGATGGGTACTTCCTTTGCACCTCATCCTATTACCTTCACATGGTTACTTACATATCACGGTGATGTCACATCATTCATATATATCTCATCTTGGGTCAACACAAAAAACCCCACCTAAGAAGACATTGTCAATATGAAATGTAGAAACTTGTCGTGTCATATGTACAACTCTAGTAGTAATGTTTAACTTTAAATTTTAGCTATCATCCTAAAATTATATCTATTATATCAACACATTACTCAAAATCCATACTTTCTAGCTTTTTACCAATCATGGGATGTGTCCCATACCATTCCTTGAAGCATAAAAAAAGGTGATGTATCCATCCTTTTTTTTCTAGATACACTAACACTGGAACACATGTCAATTCTTTTTCAAAATCAAAAGAAATGCTAACACTGGCACCCGTCATTCCATACAAGGAAGCATCATTCCTAGTCAACCTTGTTAGGGGTGAAACAACAACACTATCTTCACCTTACTAGGATTTACACAACCTACTTAGAAGACATATCATGATCCCATAAAGACATTTATTCAACCCCATCTCACTCTTGATCAACTTGTCTCACCGGTATTGTTGCTTCGGCAACCCTAAGGTTTTTGAAGAAATATTAATCATATATTTGATAATATTTCAAATACTTTGACATGCAAAGCTTGATATAACTTGTATGACATGACTGGAACACTCTGTTCCTCCTATTCATAAATTCTATTTGTACATTGGTTAGTCTAAAGGACACTAAAATCATCATGGTTATGTGAATTATGTCATCCAATCTAACTCATATGCATTGATATTTGATCATAGTTTTATCTTAAAGGAACATTGTATCACATATCATTCATAAGACATATAATACATGACTAAACAAAGGACTTACCTATCCAATACAAAGAGTCTTCAACCTTACCAAGGACTTACCAACTTTGTAAGAGTCTTCCGCCTTCTTCCAAGGACTTACCTACTCTTGCATAAGTCTTCAGCCTTCAAGTAATTACCCACTCTTCTTGATTCTTCCGCCTTTGACTTCACCTTCACTTGGAGAAGCTTCCACCAAGGACTTACCCACTTGAGCAAGGAGTCTTCTGCCTTCACCAAGGGCTTACCCAATCTTGCTCCAAGTCTTCATCCTTGATCTTCACCAAGGGATGCCTTCCCTTGTTCTTCTTCACCTCTCTTAGCTAAGAGAGAGAACCTTCATCTTCATGATTGAAATGAGAGATGGGGAGGTGGTGGAAGTGAGAGCCTCACAAGATATACATGTAGGACTAGCTCTCTTACAGATTTCCTACTCACTCTAATGGATGTAGCAAGTGATTAAGCTTAGAGAGAGAGAGAGGAGGCTGTAGGAAGCACTCAACTATAGAATAGGAACCTCACATAGAGTTTTGCAATGAATTCTCAACTTTGGAATGAAGCCCAAGGGGTCCTATTTATAGATGGGGATGCCTCTTAGCCTTTGGGAACACTTGAGAATGAAAACTAGCCATTTTGTGGCTTGAAATGGATATATTTTCACTTGTTGCAACTCCACAACGGCTAGAAGCACTTTTTTTCACTTTTTCGTACAGTGCAATCGGCCGAGTTTCTATAAGGGTAACTCGACAGATAGAGTAAAAGACAAAGCTGATATTCAGACCATTAGTCGAGTTTGTCCTGGGGAAACTCAACCGACCAATGAAAATAGAATTGGTCTGGTACTCCATCGGTCGAGTTCTGTATAGTGTAAACTCGACCGATCAAAAGTCATTTTCAATATCCAATCAGGATCGGTCAAGTTTGCACCTCACAGAACTCGACGGATGAACAACCTGATGTGCATTTTGGAAAATGGCTTTTGAGTGCTTAAACATTCGATCTAAGTGCTCTTGATTTTTTTAAGTTTAATTACAAGTCATACAATCATTAGAAGTGATTTACAACATGATTCTAATGGATTTACATCATATTACAAAAATGTGCACTTGTATTGACTTGGACTTGTCTTTTCTCCAATATGAGATGCGCAAGTTAGGGCATTTGGAGTGTGTCTATACCTAATCTGAAATCACTCAAGTAGAGACATTAGACACCAATATGTGGAATGGTTAGTCATCATCAAAACACAGGTTCAGTCAATTTAGACATGAGTCAACATTGACCTAATTGACCTTGAGTCAACACAACATTCACTACTTTTAGAATGTTAAAAGAAAGAATAGGAAAAGACTATGAAAACATAAATACATATATCTCACCTCTAACACCTTCCAGATGAGGTCTTTAGTGGCCTCATATACGTGTCTCCAATCCTGAATACAGAGAGGCACTTTTCTTGGACTAAGGACTCCATAGTAGCTGACAAACACTTTAGTAATTGGCGTTCCTGTTTCATTAATTTCAGCAGTGCCCATCTTCCGTTTATCCCTAGTTGAGGCATTTTTCATCAAAGTTTTTCCTCTCCTATATGTAGATTTAGAAGCATCATCATCACCTACTCAAGAGGCCGAACAAGATCCCCACGCTCAGGAACAATGGGATCCTGGCTAGATGCCATCTATAAAATAAAAGGTAAACATGTGATGACTCCAATTTCAATATACTTTCCTTAGTGACATTCATAGATATGTGTGCACTCATATGTATGGATATCATAAAGGAAAATACAAGAGATTGTGGTAGTCAACTAAAATATAAAAAGGAGCCACTTGTTCACAACATCATTATATAGCCACATAAACAAAATTCATTGATAATAATAAAGCATACATATTTTTCTGGATAAAAGAAGAGAATAGTTCTAAAAAAGGAAATACATAGGATTTATAAAATCATATACATCATCTAGTAGAAAAGCAACTATCTAACTAAAAAAGAGATAAGAATGGAAATCTAGCTAGTCTATCCTCCATGTCCATTTATTTGATGCTTCAGGTACTTTGAGATGCTTTATTTGTTCCTTGTACCTAGAAAATATGAGAAATAAAAATCATCCACAAAAGTTGGTATGTGATTGTAAACAATGTTATACTATGTTGAATGTTAAAACAGTTGAAGAAAAGAAGGAAGAAAAGAAAACATTATTTAATGGTTGAAAATTGGGTAAACCTAAGTTATTAATCATATTTCAATGAACATGCATTGCTATGGTGGACTTAGCACATCATCACATATATTAGTGGGCCCTTCCCCATGTACCATGTACTCTAGGGAGGTCCTTGTATACCATGTACTCAAGGGAGGTGCTAGTCAACATTAATGCTTTTCTTCTCTAATAGGGAGATTAATAAACACCATTAGTAACTACATTTCATTTTCTTCCATTAATGTTCTTTATGTTCCAGGTGGAAGAATTTTAATACATATAAATATACATCCAAGTAAGTTTATAAAATTGAATGCAAGCAAGTATTCATAGATATATCATCCAACAAAACTAGTCTTATAATTAAATCCACATACCTCAAATCTTAGATCTGAATTTCCAAAAGTCTAGATTAAGAAAGTAGATCATCGTTAAAGAGAAACAAGGGCCTAATGTCATTACTGGTACTCATCATCCCATATTAGGGTTTGATATTTATTTGGGGTGACTTTCCTTCCTATGATTAGATCAAGGATTTATCTATTAATCTTTATTTCATTTTTGGAGTAACAAGATTAGATATCAAAATTAGGGTTTCATCAATTTTGTATTACCCATTATATTTAAGAAGGAGACATTCACTATAAGCCTTTCAATGGGGTTTAGGTATTTAAAAGTTTCCCTTTAAGATTCATAAGATGCAAAGGGATCTGAATTGGATCTAGGGTTTTTGGGGTCTTTAATGGACACAAGATATCATTACTTAGTTGGGACTCAACATGTGAATACATGAAATCCTCATGTAGAGAGAGAAAATGGATTTTAGGGTTTTCTATAGCTATTAAATTGAATAACCCTACTTGATTAGAGTTTCAAGCCCTGTGAGGTTCAGGGACTCAAATAGGTTTTAAGATGTCCACATGTCAGATTTCAATCATGGATCACTATTATTACACAATATAATAATAATAAATGATCATTACGGATTTGGGTTATTATTTTTGAAAAAGGACTCATATCTATATCATTATAGTATTTTATATGGATAGATTGAATTTTTTTGATGAAAATGGTATATAGGTTCAATAATATTCGATCATCCTACCAGTTTCTATGATTTTTCTAAGATAAACCATTTTCCATTTATTAAGATAAAAAGGAAAGGAATATTACCTTGATCAACGGTCAGATCTGACTAGATCTATGGCTTAGATTGATCCAAGATCTCACAGTTTTGATCTGGCTTGCTAAGATGGTGCTTGCTGATTGGTCCAATCATTTGAGTGGCCCCTCTTCGGTCTACATTGACCTGTGACTTCCTTGTCTGATGTAGAGACTTGCAAGTGGTCCACACTAGCACTGTGTGGGCCTCTCCTCCTCTGTCTTGTCCCTTCCATTGTTGCTAGCCTGAGTAGCTGATGGATCCTCCACTCGTGTGGAGTTGCGTGCACCACTAAAAATCCTAGAGATAGTAAGTCTCTAAGTTTACCCTTGTGTGTGGTATAATAAGATCTCCACCCACATATGCTAAGATACATGGAAGTCTTATAGTAGTACAGTTGAGGGTCGAATCCACGAGACAACGATCTTGTTAGGGAATAACAAGATGGAAAATGTTACAATTCTACGTATCTACTTATGAGTTGATATTTAGATCGAAGAGTTGATTTGATGATTAAACTAAGATGCAAAGAGAATTAAATGACAGAAAAGTAAAGTTAAGGTTGTAAAAAATATTTGGAAACCACTAGGATGTGACCGAGTTTCACCACCACTATACATGGATCAAAACATACATCATTATAACATGTCTTGCAATAAGAGTCTAAATAGTTAGCATCTTTGTAGACTTAGTTTCCTTTCAGAGAACTAACTATGATAAATGTGGGAGTATTGCAATGCCATCCATCCCTGAACAAATTGTCACTTACTTTGCATCACTCCCTTCACAATGTGTGTTCCTTAACCTATCAAAGTTGTACTTTCATACGCCAACTAATTCCATTTCATAGTATGAAAGTACAATGATGGGAGTGAGTTTACTCCACTCCTTGAAGAATGCTCCTAGATACCGAAACAGATATATGGTGACTACATACATCAAGAACCAACATGCAATCGATATTTGAATCTAAAAGCACAATCATAGACAATTCGTACTAGTAGATAATAGGTAACACAAGTTGGTGATCAAGAAACTAGCATTCATTAAACGATTGATGTTGAACTGAAAAGATAGTATTTCTCTATTGCAAACTCACAAATTACAATGCATGAAATGAAAACATGGGTAGCGGGGATACTCCCCGCACCCTAGTGTATGGAACTACTCGCTCATGGCAAGAACAAAGAAGAAGACATGAGAAGAGAAGGAATACATCATCTCCATGTAGGAAGGAGGAAGGTCGACCCCTTGGAGTAGAGAACAACTATCTTCACACTACATGGTTGCCTTGGTGATGAGTCCATCACTTCCCACCTTCAATGTCGATGAGAGAGAAAGTAAGATTGTGGATGGTGTATGGATCTTAGACTGGCAGGATTGGGGCGAAGGATGGATGATGAAACAACTCTAGAAAAAATGGGGTAGCCTTTGGGTGTCTAAGACTTGATGCCAAGTGAGGACCCCTTTGGTCTATTTATAGGCTTCCAAGGAGTCTTGAACGATCTTGGGACCGTTTGGATCCTTACGGTCTTGGGATCAAATGGTATGTACTCAGTCTTGGGACCGTTAGAGTCCTTGCGATCTTGGAACTGCTAGGATCATGCTCTGTCTTGGGACCGCAAGGGCCTTCATTCGGTCTTAGGACTACTAGGGTCTTCTCGGTCTTAGGACCACTAGGGTTTTTTCGATCTTGGGACCACCAGGGCTTTCTCAGTCTTGGGACCGCTAGGGCTTTCATGGTCTTGGGACCGCTAGGGCTTTCCCAGTCTTGGGACTACTAGGGCCTTCACGGTCTTGGGAGGACCAGTTTGGAACTTTTGTGATTTTTTTGGGTTTTTCTGTAAGAAGAAAAGGAGAAATATCAGTCTATTGGTATATTCACAATAAAGCAGAAAGTTAACTATTCTACCTAATTTATCTAAGAAAGAGTATGGAAATCTAAGAAAAACTAGTAAGATAACATCACAAAATGGGAGGTTATCACCCCCCTAACTTAGAGTCTAGCTTGTCCTCAAGCTGGATAGAGCTTAGGCACGTAGTGGCGAGTAGGTTTTATTTTAGTGAATATTTCCAAACTCTTGCTTTAGTTCTAAACTAGAGATCTCCCAGAGTCTTATCGGGGCTTCTGCTTGCACCAACTCTTTTAGGTATCAGGATTTGCGTGGAGCTCAGGTTTCTTCTGTATCGCGTAACTCACATTGGGACCACCTTTTCCTTGATCGTGTTCTGTGCATGTCTTCGACTCTGAGGAGTTTTATACTTCTTTGGAAAACCTACTGGAAGCTAAGATGGGTACGAGGGTTGGTTGAAGGCTGCTGTGTAACTCCCCCTTTGAAGGGAGGAGGGTTTATCTAAACTTTTAGGGTCTCACTACCAGGCGCGATACATCTGCCTTTGTGAGGACAGCTGAATGTACCGGCCGGGTAAGACCTTTGTTAGCTTTTTCATATATGTGGAGACTGCATGATCTCACTACCAGGCACGACACATTTGCCTATGTGAGGGGAGCTAAATGTACTGGCCGGGAAGACCTTTATTGGCTCTTCATATAGGTCATTATGCATGGCACAACTCTCATGTTTTTATTCAACACTCTAGCTTTTATTCATATGCTCACCGGCTTAGGAATTGGGTATTTAGGGATTTTATTTGAGCTGCCAAGCCTCTTTTTGAAAAGAACAAAATTGTTCCCTAGAGTTTCCAGACATGCACTTGTTTTGGTTTTGTACTTGGTGGCCCACTTGAGAGGTTCCTTGATTTGGATTTCGCCTGGTTCCATCCCGTCCTTGAGAGCGTTTGGCTTGTTTCGGCCACACTGTTAACCTATGGAGAGTCTAATGTAGAATTGAAGCAAAAGTATGAAAATCGAGTGTAGAAGTGATTTATTAATTCACCATTACATGCCTAAATGCTACTTATGTAAGTTCTTCTGAGGAATACTTTGTCTCTAACTTAGCTAGGGCTGTCCTCTTTCCAAAATGAATGTTATCTTATGTACAAAAGCTATTCTATCAAAGAAATTATCAGAAAATCTAAATGTCAAATAATTTGAGCGAAAGAAACAAAGGTAAATAAAAGAGTAGAGAGAAGAAGGTTTGAATATAATACCTCGTCCCTTTCCCAATGTACTCCCCCCAACTTATCACTCACTCTATCCTCAGAGTGTCAAGGTGATAGGTTGAGAAGTACCTGGGCAAGGGTGTTAAAGTTATGTTAAACCCTTGTTGGCTCCACAAGAACGGAGGAGATTTTCTACAAACCTTCCACGTAAAGCGTGATAATCCACGTCCTTCATGTCCTACACATGTTTACCAAGAACAGTAAGGGTATACATCCAGTAAAGGACGTGGAAACCACAATCGTTTGATTCTCTGATTTGCTGGGGACATCTGTGGCAAAAGGCTGGGCGGTTGAAATGTTCTTTGTTGTACGCCTTTGTGTGTTTGCCGAGAAGATCGTGTAGTCATTCGGCACAATCCTTCACCACTTCCTTCATGGGCGTCTTTGCTATAATAGCATACTCTCTTTGGTTTGGATCGAACTAGCTATCAGAACTATTGTAGATGACTATAGTTCCATTATGTAAGTTTGTTACCAGCAACATCCAAAGCTCAGAGTGAAGAAATGGAAACAAGATGAACTTTGGAGTCATATGTTGAAGATATGAGATAAGGGCTTCTGTGGTTCTGAAGTTCTTTGAACTGAGTAAATCATCCTTCATGTATGCTGACACCATATAAACCATAGGCAGGTCCCGTGCTAGAAGAAATTGGTAGGCAGCCATCATGCTCATGGATAATGAACCCTTTATTTGTACAGTTTCATGGAGTGGATTTGCCATTAAGAGAATATTCCCATCGAGGAAAACAAGCTCATCGTTATCTACATATAACTAAGACATGATGAGTCTAAGTTCATTATTTAAAAGACTCTTGCATGCAGCAAGGTCAAAGTTTGGGAATGTTGGTTGTATAGCAGATAGAGGCACCATATATTTAGATGATCTGTTAAGGGTATCTCCTGTTAACAGATATGTGTCCCCCTTATCTTCCGCCAAATCAAAAGTGTAAGGGTCCCATATTTGTTTTTCTGGGACCTTGGCAGTCTGTTGTTGTTGTTTCTCCAACTCCTTCAGAACTTGTCTGAACGGTTTCTTTTGGACATTGGATAATAGAGAATAAGTAACAAGGTACGTCGGCATGCGCCATTGTCGGGTCCTTGAAGAATCTTCTATCGTAGATGAGCTCCATGGCGTAACATCCTCGTAAAGAATGCATATCTTCTGTTTCTAGCTCAGTGAAGGGGATATGTATGTTGAGCACTTCAATGAATCTGATTGTGCAAAGAGTGTAGTCCCCTGAACCTTCTAGCATTTGGAATGCTGGGTTAATGATTTGGAACCAAGGTTGGTTCCAACCATGTGCAAGAGATGGGCAAGAAGCCCATATGACTTTGAGAAGACAGAAAGGAATGCATCGTGCTTCTCCGACTTCTGAACTAGGAAAGTTTATTTGTTCCGCCTTGAGCTCACTAGCGTAGAAATTGTACACTTTGGCATCACGGGCCTTGGTGTCAACAATCATTAGTAGCCAGTGGCCAGAAACTTTAAAAGGCACTGTGATGTAGCATGCCTTTCTTTCAAGACCCGTTTGTAGCCGCTTGATGGACTTTGCTTATAAGTCCTTGTTTAATAAGCATAAGGCCAGAGCGGGTGAAGTGTTGAAAACTGGTTGCAACTTCTTTGGGCTTCAAAATTCCTCTATTGAGTTGGCAAGCAAGACATGGAAAATTTCCATCTTCACTGCTGACTGAGGTCATAGGAGAATATAGAAATCTTCACGTGTCAACTTGCACTTTGTCTTTGTGTTGTTATAGAGTATGTCCCCCCATCCTTGGCATCATCTACAATAGTGTTCGGGATGAAGATCTCCTGAACATCTAATGTAGATATGGCCACCATGTCCAAGTCGTGCATCTTGTGAGGTAGAGGTGATTGTGGGGGAAAGTATTCTAGAGGAGGAAGTGAAGTCTATTCGTTGTTGTCAAAATATTGTGGAAAATCTTCATCTTTGTTAGATTTAGAGTTGAGTCTATCATCGGTGTCGAAACTCACTCTGTCCTCAGAATACTCCTGCTCTGGGGGAATGAGTGCAGCTTGCTCTGGGGCAGAGTGTTGAAAAGTGATGGCTGTTGTGAGTGGGCTAATGCTGGTTTCCATGATGCATTGTTGAAACTCAGCAAAAGTTGTGTGTTTGGCAGCGTACTCCAGAGAGACCATAGCTGAAAAATTGATCCCCATATGACATTGTGACATTATCGTTATTATTGGGAGCATGGTGGTCTTTTCTTCCACCCTCCTTGTAGTCTCCACCATCTCCCCTCTTTGTATTATCTTCCCCTTGGCTGGTGCCCTCCCCAGCATTTCTTGGGTCATCAGGTTGGTCATCTGAGGAGGAGCTATCTGTGTTGGAGTCAGCCGAGGAGTCAAAATCCTCATCATCATCTTCACTGTCATCATCATCGTCATCCGCTGCCTTGTCTTTTGTCTTCTTATGCACTACTTTCTTGCACTGCCGATGGATGGCTTGTAATTCTTCAAGTGCCACTTGCACATGCTCGTGGGTTTTGAGCAGTGCGTCGTTGCTTTCTTTGAGATCTGTATATCTTGCTTCGGCAGAGAGGAGTTGTGTTGCTAGATCGATCACTTGTGCTTGTAGCTGATTGAGTTCTTTGTTTTAGTGCTCCTCTTAGCAGCGAATGAGTTGTGTGAGGTTGCTATGAATGCCATCCATGTGAGTGCTCAGTGCAGCTTGCTGTTGCTGAAGCTCGCGAAGGGTCTCAGGCAAAGGTTGAGTTTGCTTGGAGACCCTGTCGACTTGCTGGATTAACGCTTCTTGCTGGCTTTTCATCCCAAGAATCAACTCTGGCAGGTTTTGTAGGCGGTCATCAATGCAGTTGATTTGCTGGACTGCTGCTTCCTGTCATTGTTGAATGCCTGTGAGAAGGTCTGGTAAAGCGTGAGTCTGCTCATCGAGCTTGAATACCTGTGTAGCAAGTCCATGCACACAAAAAAATGGATTGTAAGATGTTAGAAGAGTCAATGAGGAGGGTTCGGATAGCATCAAATTGATGTCTGAATGCCTCGCTGAATTGTGAAAAAGGGACCCCAGTGGTGGATGGGTGGGATGTCTAGGGTCTAGGTGGAAGGGTGGTGGTGCCTTGTTAGAGAGACACTATTGATGGACCCGCGAATTGTGTAGCGACTGTAGAAGGAGTCACCAGCGGTATCGGGGTGGTGGCAGATGAGAAGGGTGTAGACATTCCGGGTGAAAAAGGGGGAACAGAGAATGATAGGGGGAAGGTGAGATTGGGCATCGAGGTGAAGAATGGGTCGCCCGTGGAGAAAATGAGTGAAGTAGAAGATGTGGATGGAGCTGTGATTGTGGAGAAAGAAATTGTTGTGGGTATTATCATGGAAAATGGGGGAAGAGTGGTGTGGAGTGAAGAGGTGGTGGATGTCGAAAGAGTGGAAGATGGTGGAGTGGTGGAAGATGGGAGTGTGGTGGAGGAATGAGGTCTCGATCATTCTATCCCAAGGGTGGTGGGGGTGGTTGTAGATGTTACAACCCCAATTTTGCATATGTTTTCATGATTAAAATGTAATGATTTTATGAATATGTACTTAATTGAAAAGGTTGTATACTTTTCTTCAAAGGATAGATTTATTTGCAAATATCCCTTTGGATAGTAATTTCATGATTCCTATTATTATGTTAATCCAATAATGGATATAAAAGATAGGAAAAGAAGAAAAGTCCAAGTAATGGAGAAAGATATAAGAAAATGGATATTAAGCAAAATATTTATGAGAAATACATGGAAATCTCTAGAAAGTGGCATTAATGACCACAATTGAGTAAATTTCATTTATATGTGATTTCTAATGAAAGAAATAGGAAAAGAGGAAAAAGAAATAAAAGATAAAGAGAAATCCTAGAAGAGAAATCTTTTAATAAAGAAATAAGTAATATAATGAAAAATAATGGATGTAGATGCATCTAGAAGGATAATAAGTATCCACTAAAAAGGATTTCGAAATCTTAGGATTTCTTGGGGTCCAAGGAGTCCCAATGGAGAAGAAGAAAGAGAAATTACAAATAATACAAAATAAGAAGATAATGTGATACATAATTAATGACTTTTTGATATTATAAAAAAGAGGTATATTTTGCTTTAAGAAAGTAGAATTTCATGGCCAATTGATTAAAACCCAAGAACGAGAAGATAAAAAGAAATAAATTTCGAATTCCTTAATAACCAAGGATCATGGATAATTAAGGAATTATTGTAAAGAGAGATATTATACTTGATTCAGAAAAATAGGTTTCATTTTGGGAAAGGGCCTTGTTTCTTCATGGGCAAGCATGCTAGGGCATGGCTACCCTCCCCTATATAAGGGTTGGACCCTTAGCCTCGAGCCTAGGAGGATCTCATGCATTCTTCTTCTCTGTTTTCATGCAAACCCTAACCAAGAGGGTATAGTACTATCCCTGGAGCAACGAGGGATTGTGATGTGGTCTTGATGGAGGCAGGAAGCTCCCACAACAACCTAAGAAGGATTGTCTACCATACCCATGCTCTCGTCTTCGTACAACTCCTACCGGAGGTTTGAAAACCTACAATGATCACGGGCTTGACTCACTTGGGAACGACCATCTTGGCCATGACCTAGAGGTGCCCTGTGTGCACAAGGGTGCAACGAAGCTAGGGTGGCAGCTAGCGGTGACCCTCGAACCCTAGGGAGGAGGGGGTGGACCCGCGAGTAGCTACAATCTACATCCAAGTAGGGTTTCTGGAGGAAGAAGATGAGCCAGGAGGCTTTTGATGAATTTGCCCCTCCCTGCTATGAAGAGTCGACCACTTAAGTGAGGGTAAAAGAGTAATTCAGTTATATTTTAGTCGTGGCTACGTGATGCATGGAAAGGCTGACGTGGCAGTCTGCCATTGGTCCAAGTAAATAATTCTTGCAAAATCATATCTAATTAATGGTAGCTCGGATGGATGCATACAATATATGAATCTTGCTCAGAAAAATGCGAGGAATCCATTAAAAATATATTTAGATCCGGATACCTCTTGCAATTCAAAAAGTAGTTGAAGTTATCAACTTTAATGCATTAATGATTAAGAAACCCTGATCTATGATGATGAATGATTTGGGAAGAGTTATATGGATGTTTAAAGTTTATATTAACATGTTGATTATAAGAAGGACACATTAGATCCAAAAGAATAATCGTTATGCGTAATTTGATTAATTTAAGGTTCCATGTACATGAATATGCTTTAATGGGCCTTGAAACTCTAATCTCGGTAATTATGACTCTTAATGGATTTAATTGTTCAAATCCATGAGTAATGTTCAGATATGATGAATATACACTATTTAGAGTATAAAAGTTCTAAATTGTGGATAAATACCCTTAATATGGTAATTAGGGTTTTCTAATAGATAAATGTGGAATTAGGGATAAATAGAGTTCATATATGAATTGAATTATAATGAAATATGAGTTGTCAATTTGAAAGAAACCAAAGATGATAATTGGGCCTAATGATCATGTCATGACTTAAAAGGATAAAGATGGTAGTTTTAGTGTAAAAGATGCATAATAGACTTAATTGACATTCAATTGTGTCCATGATGTTGAAATTAGGGTTTGTGAACTAAAAGAGCATTAAAAGTGATAAATGCATAATGAAGGCTAAAACCCTAATAAAACCCTAAAGTTGGCCTAAAAATCCTAAGGTGGAATCCATGTTGATCTTGAGAATGTTTTGAATAAAATGATGACACTTGGATGTTATGCATTAATTTTAGGATATTGTTGATTGCTTGATTGATTGTTCTTGAATATTCTTGCTTGTACATCAAGTTACTCTGGAATAGGTATGTGGTTACACTTATGGTTAATCGCTTTAGTTTCACGATGATTCCCAGATGTTTTATCGATTGCTTGAAAATAACTGCTTGGATGACTTTTATTTCATGCAACTATAAAGTGGCTATGATTATCACCATAAATATGTATACATGACTGGCTCAGATCCTGGTCCTCCTCTGTGGCTTTGCTACTAATGAAAAGGGTAACCTAGTACAGGGTAAGTAGGACCATCAGGTTATCAAGAGTTATGGAATGGGCTACCTATGGGTAGTTCCATGCAAATCTTTGTCATATCTTGAGTTAGGGATTGGGCTACCTATGGGTAGTGCCATGCGACCCATCAGCCCTAGATATTGATCTACCTATTAGGTAGGATCATGCGGAGTTTAAGTGGGATCTACCATATGAGAGGTAGTATCCAGGTCCACTGCAGGGACAACACAGAGGGTAGGGTATTTATGGATTGAGTAGTTATGTTTAAGATGTAAAGTGTGCTTGCTAAAACATAATTGCTTGCAATATGTTGTTATAGTTAATTGCATGATTATTGTTTCCCCCACATAATGGCATATTCATTTATGCTGACCGACATTTTGTTTGTCGGCATTTTAGGTACAACATTGAAAAGGACAAACTATAAAGTGGCATATTGTGAACATCAGAAATAAAGTGAAAGGAGGATTAGTTCGAATAGATCCCATATATGGATAGAAGTTAGATATCCATGTTTTAAAAAGGTATGCAAACTTTTATTTTATGCTATCTTTTCAGTATAGTCTCGATAGAATTTAATAATTATTACTGATTATTTGTCAAACCTTTGATCCGGGAAATTGGGATAATGACTCTGACCTCTTGGTCTCCCTTAATTGGGGGTTACCGGCAGGTGGGGTCATTACATTTGGTATCATAGCATTGGTTCCTCATTTAATCCTTAGTAATTATTAAATTTCACAAACTCCGTAGAATGTGAGGGAGTTATTAGAGGATTTTTTGAAAGATAGAGGTGTCTAGAAAAGGATCACGTCTGGGGATTGGCAAGATTTTCCTCCGTACTGCTAGTCAGAATACGAGGACTCCCAGATCCGTATGACTGCCTGGCCAATGTCTTAGGATCTGACTCAAAATAAGATACCTTTAGGACTCTCTCATCTATTTTTGTCCCTTCTCAACCCTAATACTAAGGTTTAGGGTTTTTCTCTCTCTTCCTCACCATCTTGAGGCCATAGTATGTATAATAAGGTTAAGGAATTCTCCACCAAATTAATGAAAAGCATGTAAACAATATGTCATGGACATAAGCTTAATAGTTAAGAGTAAACTAAAGAATAGTTGCATGCTTGGGTCGTATGACATGTGTTGTCATGCCCTCAGGAGAGACCTGAGGTTAGAACTTCTTGTTAGGAGGATGAGTAGAGAGAGTTAGTCTTGGAGGTAGAGACATCCATTATAGGTTGAGACCTGGCACATCTTATGAGGATGATGCTAACCCTAACCCTAAGTGGTGGTTAGAGAGAGAGATGGCATGATGAGATGGAAGTTTGAATCCCTATGATAGTTTGAGCCATGTGAGGTTGGCTAGCTTAGTACCATTGGTGACCCAACCCTAGGAAGGATCGTGAAAGTTAGGGTGAAGGATAACCCCTTCATTGAAGAGGTTAGTGAAGAACCTATAGAAACCCTATGGGCTTATATGAGCATGGCATAGTATGCACTTGAGTACGTCAGTAGTGCTGGTAGTAGGTTAAAACTCTGGCTAGATAGACATTTTGGATAGCTTATGAGATAAGCATAAAGAGCTATGGATAATCTTGAGCAAACATAGGTTTGATTGATCATGGGTTTCACCCATGTAGATGTTTGTATAAGAGCTTGATCTACCTTCTTAGAGAGAGAACCTCTAGTAGTAAGGATGGTTGTGGGGTTAGCTCTAGAGAGAGAGAGAGCAGGACCCAAGCCAAAAGGTTGGAGGCTTAGACTTTGAGATATAAGAAACCCTAAGAAGTTGGGTATCTTACGACCTAAGTGGATGGTTGTGGTTGCCTCATGCATGGTCCTTGTGGTTTCTTAGTTGCCTTTAGAAGATCTAAACCCTAGAAAAGGATGAGGCTACTAGTACCTATGTGAAGATGATATAGGTGTTTATCTTCTAAGGATAGGAAGAAGAGTTCCTTAGACCCTGAGGAGGTTTAATAACAAGTTGTGAGGCCTTATACCTAGTTGTTTGTCCTTGAGGAGGGATCAATTCTGAGGTGTTGTTCAAGTAGAAGGATAATAGGGAGTACATGCCATACCTTGTACATGCTTGGTTGTTGTTAAAAGGTTGAGCATGCAGTTGGACATCAGAAAAGTGAACCTAGGGTTCCTAAACTTAAGAGGGGAAGTAGTGTACCTGATGCTCATGATGAGATTTGAGTTTCTATAGATCGAGCATGTCACTCCTCATGATTAGAGGAATGGGAATCCCTTGGTTTAAGGTATATGTCTGATGACCCCCCCCCCCAACTTATAGGTTGGTGACGTATGTATGTATGCTGATGGTCCAATGTTGAGGAATAAATAGGTATGACCTACTGTGAAGACCTAGCATGGTTTAGTATATGGTATGTTGGTTAGCTACGTGCCTTAGTAGCTTGACTGGGTTAAGCATGCTCATGTGGATGTAAACCCTAGACATAGGGGCATTTGTGACCTTCGTTTCTATCAAGGGATTGTTTCCTCCCATCTTGGGAAAGGACCCTTTTGTAGGGTATGAATCAACTTTTGGTTGGGTTTAGGGTAACCTAAAGAGGTCTCATAGGATCTCGAGAAGCTAACTGGAGAGTACATAGTATGAGAATGAACCTGTAGACCCAAAGATAACCATCTCTAAGTGTATGTTGATGTGTTACCATGGAGGGCTTGACCAAGGTAGGTAGGTTGCCATGACCCCTATGAAAGGATGTAAGTCAGACCATGATTGCAGAGAGAGATGATGGAGACTTGGGTAAGGTTCTAAGTTGGACATGTACTATGTTAGAATCCTAAGTCTATCCTAGGGTCAGGTAGGGATAAGATTGATGAGAGTAGGAGTTACCTAATTCCCTAGTTGCACATGACCATAGGGTCAGGAGGTAAGAACTATCATTATCTGAGGACCAAGGGTTAGGAGATTGATCACCTTCATGAACTCATGAGACCCAAAGGAAGATGAGGAGGGCACTCTCTGGATGCATAAGGGAAGAGGGATAACCCCAAAAGTGTCGGCACCTTATAGATCTAGAGGAGATGACCAAGGATTGTGTGGTGACTTAAGTGGGTTCGAGACTAGTTTTCCATGGAAGTAACGTTGATATCAAGATGATCATGATGTAGAGACATATGTTGAACGTTTCAACTTAGATTTGAAGGTGCACTGACAATGTGGGATGTACCATCTCTACTCTTAGAACATGAAGAACTTTGTGTTTGGACGGCCGCAAAATGCTTATTTCCTCATGTTATGGGAGTGAGAGATAGGACAGTACACATGCCATACACCAAGGATAAATATGATGTGAGTCAAAACGTTGCTATGAGGTATGGGGATAGAGGTAATAACGTACCCTTGTGGAGTGTACGATATGAGGGTGATTTACTAACATCAAGAGAATTAAGGTAGTCATCTTATGAGGGTGTTTTTATCATAAGCTATGTGGAATATATGAGTGATATAAGGTTGAGTTTGATAACCAAGAGGATGAGCTCAAAGTTTTCTTGATGAAGATAGACTTAGAGTTCAAGATGAGATACTAAGTGGAATACATGGAGGTGTATGTCTTCAACATTACCTAACACATGAGTATGTGAGGTGGTAATGGATGCTCTAGTTGACATGTAGTTGCCTGGTTTAACTACATGCTAGAAAAGGTTGTTAGGTTAGCCCTAAGTTTGGAAAAGGAGATATGTTGGGCTAATACTCAGATGTAACAAGATTTGATGATCAAGTTAGTGGTTGCTTGATTATCCAGCCTAGGGCTTGTTGTGATTGAAGGATGGTTGTAGAACCTCAGATGCACTTCTCTGGAAAAGAAGGTGATGAAACCCTGAGGGTTTCTGAGGAATCAACCTTGAGTAATCATGACATACAGGAGACCATAATTTTATGTTCACCATTCACTGTGGTACTACTAAGATAATAAGTGGTAGTAGTACTTTGGATGCCTAAGAAGTGTACAAAGTTGCATGTGTCTTATCGCCATGTATGTCAGGAGGTGAAGGACAAACACTAGTAACCCAATGAGTTGATATAGAGGATAACGAATCCCTAAGAGGGAATGGGAGTTCATCACTATAGAAGTTGTGGTAAATCTCCCTAGACCAAGGAAGGTCAGGATGCAATATGGGTTATGGTAGATTGCCTTACTTAAATGACATAATCTAAGAGAAAGAGGGGATACTATCAAGAAACATATCCGGTTGAACTATATGTAAGAGAGATGGTTCAACTACACCATGATGCGAGTTCAAAGATTCTTGAGTATGACCTAAACATTCACTTCCATGCAGTGGAAGAAGGTACATGAAGAACTCGATGATAGTACAATTTATCACCCCTAACTAATGGTTAGTATGATCCAGACTAGAGGGTCTGATGAGAGCATGTGTGCTCATTCAGGGTGATACATGGAGACAGTTCTTGTCCTATGTATAATGTGTTGATAACCACCATAGCCAGTATTGAGATGTAAAGAAGCTCTGTAAGAGAGGTTGTGTCAGTCACCACTTCATTAAGCTGATGTTGGTGAAGGGATCTTACAAAGGTCAGAAAAGACCACAGTGTGTGCAGATGAAGTCGCTTTGATTGTGCAATGGCTGGAAAATAGAGCCCAGAGACGACATGAGTCGTGAGCTAAAGTAGACTGACATGCAATTCACTGTGGGAGGATATGTGATATGAAAATCCGACCTCTCTTAGCTATAGCTGCGAAAGCTGAATCCCCGATACATGGATCCATTTGAGATGGATTTGTAGAGATGGTTATGTTTAGCCTTACCCCACATGATAAAATAATGTATGAGGTGTTCCACGAGTCCAATTTAGAGTACTATGTGAGGTATCCGAGCCATGTGCTGAGAAATGAACCTAGTGAGCCCGAAGGGAGCCTAAAATGTCCTGAGTCACCTGTGAGGATTATAGATGCCAAGGTGAAAGAACTCAAAGAAAAGAATATGTGATGATAAAGGTTCTTTGGAATCTCCATGGATAGGGTAAAACCACATAGGGGCCAACGATGGATATGGAAAAGTCTTATCCTGAATTGTTTGTATGCTTTTGGAATTTTAAGGACAAAACTCTTATAAGAGGGGAAGGATGTTACAACCCCAATTTTGCATATGTTTTCATGATTAAAATGTAATGATTTTATGAATATGTACTTAATTGAAAAGGTTGTATGATTTGCTTCAATGGATGGATTTATTTGCAAATATCCCTTTGGATAGGAATTTCGTGATTCGTATTATTATGTTAGTCCAATCATGGATATAAAAGAGAGGAAAAGAAGAAAAGTCCAAATAATGGAGAAAGATACAAGATAATGGATATTAAGCAAAATATTTATGAGAAATACATAGAAATCTCTAGAAAGTGGCATTAGTGGCCAAAATTGAGTAAATTTCATGTATATGTGATTTCTAATGAAAGAAATAAGAGAAGAGGAAAAAGAAATAAAAGATAAAGAGAAATCCTTAAAGAGAAATTTTTTAATAAAGAAATAAGTAAGATAATGAGAAATATGGATGTAGATGCATCTAGAAGGATAATAAGTATCCACTAAAAAGGATTTCGAAATCTTAATATTTCTTGGGGTCCAAGGAGTCCCAATGGAGAAGAAGAAAGAGAAATTAAAAATAATACAAAATAAGAGGATAATGTGATACATAATTAATGACTTTTTGATATTATTAAAAAGAGGTATTATTTACTTTAAGAAAGTAGAATTTCGTGGCCAATAGATTAAAATCCAAGCACATGAACATAAAAAGAAATAAATTTCAAATTCCTTAAAAACCAAGGATCATGGATAATCAAGGAATTATTGAAAAGAGAGATATTATACTTGATTAAGGAAAATAGGTTTCCTTTTAGGAAAGGGCCTTATTTCTTCATGGGCAAGCATGCTAGGGCATGGCTACCCTCCCCTATATAAGGGTTGAACTCTTAGCCTCGAGCCTAGGAGGATCTCATGCATTCTTCTTCTCTGTTTTTATGCAAACCCTAACCATGAGGGTATAGTGCTATCCCTGGAGCAATAAGGGGTTGTGATGTGCTCTTGATGGAGGCATGAAGCTCCCACGACCATCTTGGCCACTTGGGAACGACCATTTTTGTCATGACCTAGAGGTGCCCCGCGTGCACAAGGGTGCAACAGAGCTAGGGTGGCAGCTAGCAGCGACCCTCGAACCCTAGGGAGGAGGGGTTGGACCCGCGAGCAGCTGGAATTAGTGGCCAAGTAGGTTTTCGCGAGGAAGAAGATGAGCTAGGAGGCTTTTGATGAATTTGCCCCTCCCTGCTATGAAGAGTAGGCCGCTTAAGTGAGGGTAAAAGGTAATTCAGTTAGATTTTGGCCGCGGCTACGTGATGCATGGAAAGGCTGACGTGGCATCCTGCCATTGGTCCAAGTAAGTAATTCTTGCAAAAATTTTATCTAATTAATGGTAGCTCAGATAGATGCATATAAGATATGAATCTTGCTTAGAAAAATGTGAGGAATCCATTAAAAATAGATTTAATTCCTGATTCCTCTTGCAATTCAAAAAGCAGTTGAAGTTATCAATTTTAATGAATTAATGATCAAGAAACCCTAATATATGATGATTAATGATTTGGGAAGAGTTATATGGATGTTTAAAGTTGATATTAAACAATGGGTGCCGGAGGAGACAAAGGAGGTGACAGAGGAAGTGGTCTCTTAGATCTAGCAGTGACGATCCCTCCTTGCCAATGGGAAGAGATTTGTAAGAAGAAATCTACTGAAGAGACTGCGTTGGAGAAGACTGACTACCAAATTAAGGAGAAGAAGCTACTCTATCCGTAGGAAGAAGAGTTGAAGAATGCAAAAAAGTGGAAGAAATGTCTCTCCCATTTTGTGGTAGATCTGGATCCAAATGTAGCCATGCTTGAGCAATATCTTAATAGACTGTGGATTCTAAAAGGGAAGGTGGAGGTCATGAGTCACGCCAGAGGTTTCTTCCTTGTGAGATTCTCTGAGAGTTCAGATTTGGACAATGTAGTTAATGGCAGAGCTTACTTTGTTAAAGATCGACCACTGATACTCACTAGATGGAATCCTGGTCAAGTGTTGTACATATACAAGCTTATTGATGTTCTAGTATGGGTTAGAGTACATGATTTACCACTAGATCTCTGGGACCAAAAAATGTTTGCGAGAATTGGATCCTTTCTAGGTACTCCGTTGCAAACTGATTGAGCTACTTTTGATCTGAAATTCTTGGAGTATGCTAGGATTCAGGTGTTAATGGCAGCGGATTCACCTTTTTCGGAATTTGTGGAGCTTACCAATGAGAAGGGTGACATTCATAAAGTTTTGTTTGAATATGAATGGCATCCCAAAGCGTGTCCAGGTTGTAAATGTTTCGGTCACCATGACTGTCGACCCCCAAGAAAGTCTGAAAACGTGAAAGGAAAATAATTATGGGTGGAGAAGACACATAAGCAAACTCATGTTGAGAAAATTTTGGTGGGGAATGCTTCTTGGTCTCAATTTAAAGCTGTCAATATATCAAATTTGAACAATGCAGGTACTATGGATGATTCTTTTAATAAGAATAATTCTAAAGATTCTGGTGCCCCTTTGAGTCTGAATGACAAGCCAAGAGCTCAAGATACTATACAGACTGCAGATAGTGTGAATGGAAGTATTGAATCTGAAGCAAGTCAGATTGAGTTGGTGACCAGGGGAGCTAAGTTGTCTACTGAAATTCCTAGGGAGAAATCCGAGCAAAGGATTCAAGATGATTCTAATAATGTGGAGTTTCATGGAACTAGTGAAGCATTTGCTGAGGAAGGTATTAATGGAAGTATCGAAGAATTTCAGAGTGAGGTTGTTGATTTAATTACTCCGCGAAATTCTACTGAAGGCAATAAATTGCAAGGTAAAGACCATGATGGGTTCTATAAGCCTAAGAAATCAAGGAGGGTTAAAAGTAGTCCTAAGAGCCCAAATTCCACTCTGTGTTCGCATAGCTCTACTATTTTGAGAAATCGATTTGAGAAGCTAGATAGTGAAGATGAAGACTCTGGCAATATTACTAATTGGGAGGAGCTTCAAACCAGTGAAGTACTGGAGGAAAAGAGTCTAAATGGATGCCATCTCGTTGAATATTATCTCCTGGAATGTAAGGGGGCTTAATATAAAAGCCCCTAGAATTCGGGAGGAAGTTAATAGGTATAGACCTGATATTCTTATTTTAGTTGAAACCAATGTTAGCATGAATAATTCTTCATAATTGTTTAATAATTTTTTTCCTGAGTATGATTGGATATCTAATCATGAATCACATGTTCTTGGTTGAGTTGTGATCCTTTGGAAAGCGAATACTTGCTCTATCCTTAAGATTTATAAAACTGATCAATTAGTTGACGTGAGTGTTACTCTTGATGATTCTACTTTCAGTCATACTGCTATTTATGGACACAATTTGGATAAAGGCAGAGTTGGTTTATGGTCTTCTATTGAAGATATAAATGGTAGTAATCGGGGTCCTTGGTTAATTCTGGGAGACTTCAATTCTGTGAGAAGGTATGAAGAGAAGATTGGTAACGAGCTACCATCAAAGAAGTCTATGAAAGACTTCAATGATTGCATGATGAACTGTGGCCTTTTTTATCTTAGCCTTAATGGTCCTGCTTTTTCTTGGGACAACCATCAAGAGGGTGATAGGTTTTCTACGTCTAAATTAGATCGTATTATCTATAATGCTGATTTCATGTCTATCTATTAGAACTTTGTTGGTTTTCTATTAACAAACAATGTGAGTGATCATAAAATTCTAAACATTCAGATAGGGGAAAGAAGGAAGATTAATGTGCCTTTTCAGTTCATAAATGCATGGTCTAATAGATCTGATTTTTTGGATATTGTCAAAGAAGGCTGGTGTATTGATAGAGAAGGACTCCCTATGTTCATTGCCTATGCAAAGCTGAGACATCTTCGTGGTATTCTTTCCAATTGGAACAAGAAGAAAGTGGGAAACTTATCTGATAACGTGGCTATTCTGGAGGCTAATTTGCTTGATAAGTTGTGTATTCTTGACAATGACCCTTCCAATAGAGAAGTAAAACATCTTGTTTGTGAATGGAGAAAGGAAGTTGCCTTGGCTAGACTTTGTGAAGAGTCCTTTTTGAGACAGAAGTCTAGAGTGACTTGGCTGAAGGAAGGTGATTCCAATTCTAGATTCTTCTATTCTTCCATCAAAGTCCATAGGCATGTGAATCATATCAAGGTGTTAAATATTGATGGTACTACTGTCACTAATTGTGATGATATTAGGAACTAGATTGTTTCTTATTATTACAATATTTTTAATAAGGGGCATTCTTCTAACATTTAAGCGCTTGATGCTATTAGTTTTAATATGTTGAATGATGTTTCCAAGATGAGTTTGGATAGAGTTGTTACTCCTACTAAAGTTGAAAATGCTTTTAAGGAGATGGATCTGGATAAATGCCCTGGGCCTGATGGGTACAATCGAAAATTCTTTATTGTTTGCTAGCCTATCATTAAGAGTGACATTACTCGTGCTATTCTTCATTTCTTCAAAATAGGTCGACTTCTGAGAGAAGATAATTGTACCTTCATCACCCTTATTCTAAAATCTAACGATTCTTTGGAGCTCAAGAATTGGAGGTCTATAGCTCTCTGTAATGTTCTCTATAACGCTATTTCTAAGATTCTTTACAAGAGGCTTCAATGGATTCTTCTGAGTATCATTAGTGATAACCAGTGTGCCTTTGTAAAAGGCAGAAGTATCAAAGATGCTATTTTGCTTTCTAATGATTTGATCCATGATTTTAATAGGAATGATGGTAGGCGCAAGATGCGTCTTAAATTTGATATTACTAAAGCTTATGACTCTGTGGCCTGGGAGGCTCTTTTCCATATCATAAAGAAGATGACTTTTCCCCACTGCTGGCTTATTTGGTTGAAGGAGATCTTTTCTACTATGTCATATGAAGTTCTTTTCAATGGAGAGCCTACTTCTTTGTTTAAACCTACTAATGGAGTTAGGCAGGGGGATCCTATTGCTCCCTATCTTTTCATTATTTTGATGCAAGTGTTTACCAATCTTATGGATAAGGCTGTTACTGAGAAGAAGATTAATCCTCTGGCTACTTTAGATGGTTTATTAATTTCTCATCTTATTTTTTCTGATGATCTAATGGTGTTCATTGAAGCGGATGAAGTTAATGCAAGGAATATCATGAAGATCCTTGATGATTTTCATGACATTACTGGTCTCAAAGTTAATCCTGAGAAAAGTTCTGCCATTTTCAATGTGGGTGCTAAGAAGGAAAGGATTTGTGAGATCTTGGGGTTTAAAGATGATAGTCGTCCTCAATCCTATTTGGGTTTGCCTCTTTTTACTGGTATTCTCACTCGCGATCATTGCACTTCTCTAATTGATAAGATTAAGAAAAGGCTTGATAGCTGGAAAGCTTCTCAATTATCTATGGCTAGAAGAACTGAACTTGTTAAATCCACTCTTGATGCCATGAGTCTTTATTGGTCCACCACTTTTCTGCTCCCTTGTTCTGTGATTAAGGACTTGGAAAGACTTAATAGAAATTTCATTTGGGGACATACTGAGAAGAAAGCTACTATCCACTTCGTGAAGTGGGATAACATTACAAGACCCAAGAAGGAGGGTGGTCTTAACTTGAGATCGATAAAGGATATAAAACATGCTGCTATTCTTTGTCATGGGTGGAACATTGTTATTAATAAGGAATCCCTCTGGATAAAATGGGTTCATGAGAAATATCTCAATAGATTGAATTTTTGGGTAATTAAGGAGAATACTCAGACTTCTTGGTTACTCAATAGAATTTTGAGAGAAAGGGAGTTGTTGAAAAAGCATATCTCCTTTGATGTAGGTAATGGTGAGAATATTTTTTCTGGAATGATCCCTGGTTACCAGGAGGAAAATTTATTTTGGATGTTCTTGGTCCTCATGTTGTCACAAAGCTTGGATTTTCTCAGCAAAGTCTAGTTAAGTGCATTATTAAAGACAATGGGTGGATTTTTAGTAATGCTAGACTTCAAAAAGAGTTGTGTTCTCTTCTGAAAGGTTTGGCCCCTCGAACTTCAAGAAGAGATCGTTTGTTGTTTAATGGTGAATCTAATATTAATTTGAAATCTATCTGGGAGGCCATTAGAAGCAAAGGTTCTATTGATGTTTTCTTCTCTTGGATTTGGTCCTTTAAATGTCCTAAAAGGTACCAGTTCAATGCCTGGATAGTTGGTTATAATAAATTACCTACGTCTTCTTATTTGAGAAGAATGGGTATCTGCTTACCCTCTATCTATTTCTTGTGTATGGAGGATGAAGAAACTACTCATCATTGCATGTTTGGTTGCCCCTATGCTAAGTCAATTTGGAAGGAAGCAACTGGAGGTTACATTCCTAGTATACCTATTGATACTATCAGTCTTTTAGGTTTGTTAACAAGAAATCATATCTACCTAGTCTTTGTATCATGTTTTGGATTTGGCATGAAAGGAATAGCAGAGTTCATGATGAGAAATCCATCGATTGGGTCTGCTTATGGAAGATCATAAAAAAAGACATTGATGAGTTATTCTAGTTCTGCTTCTGTTCTATTTTTGGTTGATAAAGGGGTTCACTCTTGGAGGTCTCCTTCGTATATGTCCATGGGAAGCTTTTGTTTTGCTTATTTGTTGTGGTTTTCTCTGAATCTTATGCGATGCACTGCTTCTTTGGTCTTCTGCCATGGTTTTGGATGAGCTGTGTGGTGCTTTCATCTTGAGTGGTGATGAGCTTCATGGCTGCTGTCTGGCTTCGTTGGGGAGGTAGAGGATGAAAGGATTGCCATGTTTCTTTCCTTTTTAGATCTTAAAGTTTCCTTGAAGATTCTCTTACTGCATTGGTAGTGCTTCTTTGATAGTTGCTTCTATTGTACAAATTTTGTTTCTTTGCTCCTTTGTTGTGGTTTTGGTTTTTCATGCTTATAGTTCTCCCATGATGCTCTGGCATTTTATTGCTCCCCTAGCTGTTTCAGTTCTCCTGAGATGAGCGTGATGACTGTCTTTTGTGGGTTCTGTTTGGATCCTGTGATACTGTGTTGTGCAATTGCAAGGGAGTTTTAAGTGCAATTTTGTTCTTCTTTTGCACTCTTTGTATATACTTTGTACAACTTTTTTTCCCTTGATCCTTCTTTGGGACCAAGAAGCATTGTATATACCATCTCAATAGCAATACAAAATGAGCAAGTGGAGTGTGATTCACCAAAAAAAAGTTGATATTAACATGTTGATTATAAGAAGGACACATTAGATCCAAAAGAATAATCTTTGTGCGTAATTTGATTAATTTAAGGTTCCATGTACATGAATATGCTTTAATGGGCTTTGAAACTCTAATCTCAGTAATTATGACTCTTAATGGCTTTAATTGTTCAAATCCATGAGTAAAGATGAGATATGATGAATCTACACTATTTTGAGTATAAAAATTCCTAGTTGTGGATAAATACCCTTAATATGGTAATTAGGGTTTTCTAATGGATAAATGTCGAATTAGGGATAAATAGAGTTCATATATGAATTAAACTATAATGAAATATGAGTTGTCAATTTGAAAGAAACCAAAGATGATAATTGGGCCTAATGATCGTGTCATGACTTAAAAGGATAAAGATGGTAGTTTTAGTGTAAAAGAGGCATAATAGACTTAATTGACATTCAATTGTTCCCATGATGTTGAAATTAGGGTTTGTGAACTAAAAGAGCATTAAAAGTGATAAATGCATAATGAAGGCTAAAACCCTAAAGTTGGCCTAGAAATCCTAAGGTGGAATCCAAGTCGATCTTGAGAATGTTTTGAATAAAATGATGACACTTAGATGTTATGCATTAATTTCAGGATATTGTTGATTGCTTGATTGATTATTCTTGAATATTCTTGCTTGGACATCAAGTTACTCTGGATCAGGAATGTGGTTACGCTTATGGTTAATCTCTTTAGTTTCACGATGATTCTCAAATGTTTTATCGGTTGCTTGAAAATAACTTCTTGGATGAATTTTAATTCATGCAACTATAAAGTGGCTATGATTATCACCATAAATATGTATACATGACTAGCTCAGATCCTGGTCCTCCTCTGTGGCTTTGTTAATAATGAAAATTGTAACCTAGTACAGGGTCTAGTTGTTAAGTAGGACCATCAGGTTATCAAGAGTTAGGGATTGGGTTGCCTATGGGTAGTGCCATGTGACTCTTTGGAATATCATGAGTTAGGGATTGGGATAACTATGGGTAGTGCCATGCGACTCATCAACCCTAGATATTGATCTACCTGTTAGGTAGGATCATGCTGAGTTTAAGTGGGATCTACCATATGAGAGGTAGTGTCTAGGTCAACTGTAGGGACAACGCAGAGGCTAGGGTATGTATGGATTGAGTAGTTATGTTTAAGATGTAAAGTTTGCTTGCTAAAACATAATTTCTTGCAATATGTTGTTATAGTTAATTGCATGATTACTGTTTCCCCCACATACTGGCATATTCATTTATGCTAACCGATGTTTTGTTTGTCGACATTTTAGGTACAACATTGAAAAGGACAAACAGTAAAGTGTCATATTGTGAAAATAAGAAATAAAGTACAAGGAGGATTAGTTATAATAGATCCCATATGTGGATAGAAGTTAGATATCCAAGTTTTAAAATGGTATGCAAAGTTTTATTTTATTCCAGCTTTTCAGTATAGTCTTGGTAGAATTTAATAATTATTATTGATTATTTGTCGAACCTTTGATCTGGGAAATTGGGATAATGGCTCTGATCTCTTGGTCTCCCTTAATTGGGGGTTACCGGGAGGTGGGGTCATTATAGTAGAGGTGATCCCAACATCCAGATCCATGATGAAGGGGTATGGTGTTGGATTGATGATGTCTTCTTCATTGCGGGGGTGTTCTGCCTCTAGGTTAATCTTGGAAGTAGGCATACATGACTGTTGTTGCTTCTATTCACACAATTTGTACAGTTGTGTTACTGGTATTTCTTTGGCCTTATCGTTGGGGCAGTGACGCTATGCTCTGTTTTCCCTTCTTTTGCTTGTTTGTCCTTTCCTTTTACTAAGGCTAGAAGATTAGCAAGCTCCTCTTCAGTGCAGAGAAGCTTGTCTTTATCATAATCAACAAACTCCGAAAGCGGTAGCAACGTCCTGGATGCTTTGACTGTTGGGCAGAAGATAGAGTGGTTTGGCATTCTTCTCCTTTATGATATAGGTGTTTTTTAGAATCTACTCATTGGTTAGATTATCACCCTTTAGCAATGTGCAGCTCTTTAGTGGATCGTCCATCTTATGGTGCTTTAGGATTGTAGTTACGTGGCCACCCATGCAGATTTCTCTCCCAAGGGTGTAAGATGTATGTTTATGGATTAGATGTCATCCGATATTGACCGGATGCCCCTTTAGGATGGACGATAGTATGAATAGGTCTGAAATGAGCACATTCCCGCTCTTTGTTCTAGGGAATAGTGCGTCTGTTATTATTTGGTGTAGAGTTCGCACCATGCCCGAATGAATGTTGGAGGCTTTGCTAGTTTTTGTTTCATAGTTGGGGATTCTAGTCAGGGACCTCCATAAGGTATGCCTATTGAACTGGGGGTGGTCCAGGCCAGCCTCCATAGCCTTCTTTAGCTAATCTTGGTTGTCGATGAAGATTTCATTCAACAGGTTCTCGGTGAAAATGACCTTCTTCCCAAAATGTGAGGTTATTAGTTTCCTTTCACCCCCGTCCTTTTGTTTGTCTTTGGCTTCTACTAGTTCTTTGGTAAGGTGAGTGAAGAATTCCAGTTTGGGCTCGAGATAAGAGTTCTCGGTGATGAAAAAGAGCTTGGAGAGGTTTGTGTCATTGAGAAGGGCAAGTATTCTATTGTAGATGCCCATCTTCTTCAGTATGGTGGAGTAGATGTATTTTGTTGGTCACCGAATTTTGTCAGCAACCTCCAGATGTTGAATTTGAAGATCAGTTCGTGCAATTGTTGTGGTGGTAGTTGTAGTAGTGGTAATGTATCCTGCCAGGATTTGTTCTCTTGCAGTAGTTGGTTGGACTTGCTTCCTGGCCCGTCTCTATAGTGGTTGTCCTTTTACAGCCTTCTGGGCCTTCCTTTTGCCCTTTTGCTTGGTAGGTGGGGATTCCTTGTCAAGGTTTGTCGTGTAGTCTAAGCCTTCTTCAGTGGAGGAGATATCTTCGATCTCTTTGACTGGATCTTCTGCTAAACATTTGTTGACTCACTCAAGGTCGTGGATGACCTTGGGTAAGTCAATTGGAGATTTTCCTATTTTTGCATGCACGTCAAGGATGTGCTAGATCTTAGAGCAACACTCGAGAAGTTCTTCCCTAGTCTAGTGTCTAGATTCAGTGACATCCTTTGCAGGGGAAGCCATCTCAGGTCTTGGGTTGTCTCCCAAGAAGTGCTTTGGATATACATTAATGACTCAACGAAGTTCTGGCTTGGTCAGGTTGATGCAGTGGGGTCATGAATCTCAATGGTTTGTCTTGGAGTTTTATCGACTGGAGTATAATATTTCTTCAGTCTATGGCCATTAACAGTCCTTTCTCCTCCATTGTCATCAAGGATGATGACAGCTCCAATTGGGTAGATGTGCTTGATGGTGAATGGCCCGAACCACTTTATGCGAAGTTTTTCGGGGAACATTTTGAGTCTGGAGTTGAAAAGAAGGACCTTGTCTCTGACAATGATATCTTTTCTTTTAAGGTGGCCATCATGCCACATCTTCATTTGCCCTTTGTAGATCCTGGCGCTCTAGTAGGCTATCATTCTTAGTTCTTCCAGCTCTTGTAATTGAAGTTGTCTGCATTCAATGACACTTTTGAAGTCAAAATTCAACTGTTTGATAGCCCACCAAGCTTTGTGTTCTAATTCAACTGGAAGATGGCATGACTTTCCATACACCAAATGAAATGAAATTGTTCCTATTGGTGTTTTGTAAGTAGTGTGATATGCCCAGAGGGCATCAAGAAGTTTGGTGGACCAGTCTGTGCGATTTCTGTTGACGGTTTTCTATAAAATAGCTTTCAATTGTTTGTTTGAGACTTCAACTTGGTCGCTAGTCTGCGGATGATAAGGTGTGGAAACCTTGTGTTTTACTCCGTACTTTCACAGAAGAGCTTCGAAGCTTCGTTCCAAGAAATGTGATCTTCCGTCGAATATGACTGTTCTAGGAACTCCAAATCTAGGAAAGATAATATCTTTGAATAGCTTAATAATTGGCTTGGAGTCACAGGATACAGTGGATAGAGCTTCTACCCACTTGGATACATAATCCATAGCAACTAATATATAGGAGAATCCATATGATGGGGGAAATAGACCCATGTAGTCCACTCCCCATACATCAAAAAGTTCAATCTCCTACCACAGAGTAAGAGGCATTTTTTTGCGTTTGGATAACCCTCCTGAGAGCTAACATTTATTGCAAGATTGTAAAAATTGATGCGCATCCTTTGCTATTATCAGCCACAAAAAACCTGATTGTAATACTTTAAGAGCGGTCTTTTTTGAACTCATGTGTCCCCCTCTGAGGCCAGAATGACAGTGTTCCAAGACTGGGATAATTTCTTCTTCAGGTTTGCAACAGAGGAATAATCCATCTGTGCATAACTAAAAAAGATATGGTTTGTCCCAAAAGTATTGCTTGACGTCGTGAAAATTTTTCTTTCTGTTGTGATAGGAAGTAGAAGGATGGACTATTCCTGTAGCTAGATAGTTTACTATATTGACATACCAAGGAAATCTAGCGGTGACTTTCATGAGTTGGTCGTCAGGTAGAGAGTCTCAGATAGGTATATTATCTTCTACCTGAGCCTCAAAGCGACTTAAGTGATCGGAGAAAACATTTTCTACCCCACTTTTGTCTTTTATTTCCATGTAAAATTCCTAGATCATCAACACCCAGTGAATAAATCTAGGTTTTGTGTCCTATTTCTGAATCAGATATTTTATTGTGGAATGATCTGTGTAAATTGGGACTTTTGATCCGATCAGATAAGAATGGAATTTCTCAAACGCATAGATGACTACCAAGAACTATTTTTCTGTAGTTATATAGTTCTTTTGGGCCTCATCAAGCGTCTTTGATGCATTATATATCACATAGGGCTTCTTATCTATTCTCTGCCCTAGTATTGATCCTATAGTGTAGTCACTAGCATCACACATTATCTTGAAGGGTTGTAACCAATCAGGGGCCTTAGTATAGGTGCAGAGACTAAAGCATTTTTTAAAGTCATGAAACTATGTAAACATTCTTGATCAAAATTGAAATCTGCATCTTTAGTCAACAAGTGAGTCATGGGCTTTGCTATTTTTGAGAAGTCTTTGATGAATCTTCAATAAAATCCAGCATGGCCTAGAAATGCTCGTACTCCTGTGATGTCTTTTGGTGGTGACAACTTTGAAATGACATCTATCTTTGCCTTGTCCACTTCAATCCCCCGTTCACTCACTCGATGCCCGAGGACAACACCTTCTGTCACCATAAAGTGACATTTTTTCCAATTAAGGATCTGATTTGTTTCCTCGCATCTTTGTAGTACTCTACTGAGGTTAAGTAGACAATTATTGAAAGAATCTTTGTAGACTAAAAAATCATCCATGAAAACTTCCATGATGGACTCAATTAACCCTATGAATATGGCAGACATACACCTTTGGAATGTTGTGGGTGCATTACATAGCCCGAAGGGCATCCTTCTGAAGGCATAGGTTCCAAATGAGCAAGTAAAGGTTGTCTTTTCTTAATTTTCAGGGTGTATCAGAATTTGATAAAACCTTGAATAACCATCACGACATCAAAATAATTTTTGGTGGGCTAAACGTTCAAGGACTTCATCAAGGAACGGTAGAGGAAAGTGGCCTTTCCTTGTTGCCTTGTTCAATTTCCTATAGTCGATACACATTCTCCATCCAGTAACAGTCCTGGTGGGTACCAATTCATTTTTATCATTCAAAACGATAGTAGTTCCCCCCTTTTTAGGGACCACTTGGACTGGACTAACCTATTGAGAATCAGAAATTGGATAAATGATGCCAACTTTTAAGAGTTTAAGGACATCAAGGCAAACCACCTCTTTGAGATTTGGGTATAGTTTCCTCTGGTGTTCTCATGATGGTTTAAACTCTTCTACCATGGGTAATCTGTGCATACACAGAGTTGGATTTATTCCAGTTAGGTCTGTCATCTTATATCCAATGGCTTTCTTGTGCTTTCTTAACTCAACGAGGAGTCTTTCTTCCTGGTCATCTATCAAAGTGCAACTGATAATGACCGTACATAGTTTTTCTTCATCAAGGAAGACATGTTTGAGTCCAACTGGTAGGGCTTTCATTTCAGGTACCCTGGGTACTTCTGTAGTTTCCAAAATGATGACAGATTTCAACTCCTCAAAGGTAGCTTCTGGTGCTTCTTCGGCTTGTTCTAGATATTGCAAACATTGTTGTACTAGCTCGTTAGTTGAAAATTCAACTTCTAGATTTATTAAGATGTTCTCCAGATCATCAGATGGTTCAGAAGATCCTTGCTTCAATTGAGACATTTTATCAATTGCTTTGAGAAGAAAAACTTCTTCGTGGATGCCCGGACCTTTTAGGCTATCAAAGACTCTGAATTACACAGCTTCCTTCCCTAGTCTTAAGGTAACCATGCCAGCTTCAACATCAATTAGTGCTCTGGATGTAGCAAGGAAGGGTCTGCCAAATATTATCGAATATCTTAGATCTTCTTCTATGCCCATAATAACAAAATCACAAGGTACGTAAGATTCTCTCCCTACCCTTACTAGGATATCTTCAATAATTCCCAAAGGTGTAGTGATGGTAGAATCAACTAACTGGATTGTCATTGCTGTGGGTAGCAAATCAGTAAAGCCCAATCTTTTACATATAGAAAATGGCATAATGGATATGCTGGCCCCCAAATTAGCTAATCCTTTCTTCCAAGAGGTATTTCTGATAGAACATTGGATGCCAAAGGAGCCAGGGCCCTTTTGTTTTTTTGACATTTTGTTAAGAATGATGTCAGGAGTAATCTAACCTAATTTGACGGTCTCATGTTCTTCAGAAATATATTTCTTTGATAGCAAAGTCTTCAGGTATTTGGACCAAGCTGGGATTTCAGAGAGGGCATCAAGGAACGGGATATCAACATATAACTTCTTCATAGATTCCTTGAATTTTAGGAATCTAGTATCCAATTTAGTCTCCCTTAATCTGCTTAGATAGGGTATCCTAGGCTTGTATGGTAGGACTTATGGTTCTTTGGAAACTAGTTCTTTTTCTTTTTCCTTCTCGGTCTTTGTAGATTTCTCAGTTTCTTGATTTGTACTTGTAATTGGGATAAATGCAGCGATATCTTCGTCATTAGTGACTGGTAAGAATACGGCCAGACCTTGTAGTGACTGTATTTAATTGTTCTGGTCTGTGTTGATCATGTCTCGAGTTTACTTCCGACTGACCAGTGAAAGTACCCACTGGAGGTTTCAACTGAGCTGCAATTTGTGCCAATTGGGTTTCTACAACTTTTTGTTGAGCTTGCTGGTTGGCGAGCATGGTCTGTTGAGATTGCAACATTTGCCTTATCATAGCAATCTTGTTTGTTGGCAGAGACAAAGCATTCTTTTGTTGATATTGTATAATTTGTTGCTATCCTTGAAGTTGCACAATCATTAACCTATCAGTCCAAATGCTAGAAGGTTCAGCGGAATGTGCTCTTTGCACAATCAGATTCATTGAAGCGCTCAACATGCATATTCCCTTCACCGAGATAACAACAGAAGATATGCATTCTTTACGAGGACGTTACGCCATGGAGCTCATCCGTGACAGACGGTTCTTCAAGGATTTGAAATTGCATATGCCGATGTACCACATTAATTATTCTCTGCTATCCAACATCCACAAAAGCAACCATTCAGACAAGTTCAATGGTACTAATTTTTGATGGAGCCTCCACTTGTGTGGAGTTGCGTGCACCACTAAAAATCCTAGAGATAGTAAGTCTCTAAGTTTAGCCTTGTGTGTGCTATAATAAGATCTCCACCCACGTATGCTAAGATACGTGGAAGTCTTATCGTAGTACAGTTGAGGGTCGAATCCACGAGACAACAATCTTGTTAGGGATTAACAAGATGTAAAACATTATAATTCTACTTATCTACTTATGAGTTGATATTTAGATCGAAGAGTTGATTTGATGATTAAACTAAGATGAAAAGGAATGAAATGGAAGAAAAGTAAAGTTAAGGTTGTAAACAATATTTGGAAACCACTAGGATGTGACCGAGTTTCACCACCACTACACATGGATCAAAACATACATCATTATAACATGGTTGGCAATAAGAGTCTAAACAGTTAGCATCTTTGTAGACTTAGTTTTCTTTTGGATAAGTAACTATGAGAAACGTGGGAGTATTGCAATGCCATCCATCCCTAAACAAATGGTCACTTACTTTGCATCACTCCCTTCGCAAAGTGTGTTCCTCGACCTGTAAAAGTTGTACTTTCATACATCAACTGATTCCATTTCATAGTATGAAAGTACAACGATGGAAGTGAGTTTACTCCACTCCTTGAAGAATGCTCCTAGATACCTAAACAGATATACGGTGACTACATACATCAAGAACCAACATCCAATTGATATTTGAATCTAAAAGCACAAACATAGACAATTCATACTAGTAGATAATAGGTAACACAAGTTGGTGATCAAGCAACTAGCATTCATTAAACGATTGATGTTGAACTAAAATGATAGTATTTATCTATTGAAAACTCATGAATTACAATGCATGAAATGAAAACATGGGTAGCAGGGCTACTCCCCACACCCTAGTGTATGGAACTACTCGCTCATGGCAAGAACAAAGAAGAAGACTGGAGAAGAGAAGGAAAACATCATCTCCACATAGGAGGGAGGAAGGTTAACCCCTTGGAGTAGAGAACAACTATCTTCACACAACATGGTTGCCTTGGTGATGAGTCCTTCACTTCCCACCTTCAATGTCGATTAGAGAGAAAGTAAGCTTGTGGATGGAGTATGGATCTTAGACTAGCAGCCTTGGGGTGAAGGATGGATGATGAAACAGCTCTAGAACAAATGGGGCAGCCTTTGGGCGTCTAAGACTTGATGCCAAGTGAGGACCCCTTTGGTCCCATTTATAGGCTTCCAAGGAGTATTGAACGGTCTTGGGACCGTTTGGATCTTTAATGGTTTGGAGACCGTTTGGATCCTCACGGTCTTGGGACTATTTGGATCCTTACAGTCTTGGGATCAACTGGTATGTACTTGGTCTTGGGACCATTAGAGTCCTTGCGATCTTAGAACCACTAGGATCTTTCTCGGTCTTGGGACCGCAAGGGCCTTCACTCAGTCTTAGGACCGCTAGGGACTTCTCGGTCTTGGTATCACTAGGGTCTTCTCGATCTTGGGACCGCTAGGGCTTTCCCAGTCTTGGGACCGCTAGGGCTTTCATGGTCTTGGGATCGCTAGGGCCTTCACAGTCTTGGGACTGCTAGGGCTTTCACAGTCTTGGGACCGCTAGGGCCTTCACTGTCTTGGGATCGGTTTCGAACTTCTGCTATTTTTTGGGTTTTTCTATAAGAAGAAAAGGACAAATATCAGTCTATTGGTATATTCACAATAAAGCGGAAAGTTAATCATTCTACCTAATTTATCTAAGAAAGAGTATGGAAATTTAAGAAAAACTAGTAAGATAACATCACAAAATGGGAGGTTATCAGTAGATCAGTGGATCTTCAGTGAGGCTTGTCTCGCACTGGGTGGTGTTGGTGTTTGGATGATGGTGTGAGCACCTTTGAGGATCCGTCTCAAAGCTAGATAGCATGCTCGCACGCTATGGCTCCCTATGGCTTGGAGCACAGCCGAGGTGGGTGAAGGAGATTGTTAGAGGAAAGAGGTTTTGAGTGAATTGAGGTATTTGGACCTCGTGTCCTAGCCGAGAAGCCTCACGAGAAGATGGGAGAGGTGTTGGTGATGAGGATTGGGTGGAAGACGTTTTGAGGTAGAGGGGCGGTGGAGATGTTAGAGGTTGAATATGGTGGGGATGGATAGGTTGCTAGGATACTGATGGCTTCAAATTTAGGGTCAGCGTGACTAAGGGAGGTCAGGCAAAGCTTGGGTGTTCTTAAAAAGGTGTGAAGGGGGAATAGAAGAGGAAGCCCTAAAATGTATTCCTCCTCCAATGAGAGCCACGAAGAAGCGGGAGCTTGTTCTCCCTAATCGTAGGATGAGAAGGCTCAATATAAGGGTGGTTGGGTTCATTTTGATGAGGGGAGAAAGAATATCTCATGTCAATCACAAGATAGAGGCAAGATAAGGAGGAAGGAATCGAGTTAGGTAGTTTATATGTTTGGGGCCAGGGTCGAGGTAAGCGGGAGGTTAGGGACGAGGTTAGAGCTGTTAGATCTCACGCGATCCACGATTAGGAGATCGTTTGACTAGGATGGAGGTATCTTAAGTGATCAATTCCTAGGTGTATATAGGGGCCGCATGAGACACATTTTGATCAAATTAACCTAAGACTTAGGTCCTAGGGTTAAATAAATGATATAATATACATTTCTCTCAATTACTAATAACTCCTATTTGGTTTGTCCAATTGTAACAAAATTTTAGGTGGAGCTTCAAGATGTCATTACTGTACTATGGCATAAAATTGAGGGCCAAACATAAAGGTTTGTTATGTAGGTTGACCATGTACCCTAATGCATGGATTTCATCTACTATACAATTAGGGTTTGGGTTTTTAAGAATTAAATAATCACTTTTAATCAATTAATCAAGAGAAAGGGTTGAGGGTATTATTGAGAAAAAGAAAATCGCAAGAGAGGGAAAATATAAGTAAAAACTCACACAATGACATTCTTCCCTCCTTTTTAAGAATTTTGTCTCCAAAATTTAAGCAGCTTGAAAGAGATGATGATATTTCTACTCGACCTTAGACTTGAGATCCCATGTGGCATCAGTTTGATCATGGTTGCTCGAGAGTACTTTTACCATATCTATATGTCGATTACTATAAAGCTCCTTTGTCTTGAAATCAATAATTTTGACTAAGGATTCAGCATAAGACAGATCATCCTTCAACTCTAGTGGCTTATGATTCAGAATGTGACTTAGATGTTTGAAATAAGGCTTCAAGATTCGATACATGGAAGACATTAGGTAAGGCATTGTACTGATGTAGCAAAGAGAGACGATACACACATTCACCAACCCTTTGTAGGATCTCAAAGGGTCCCACATATAAAGGACTGAGCTTCCCCTTATTCCTGGTTGAAGATCAAATAGGTCGAATCTTCAGAAAGATGTGATCACCTTCCTTAAATTGACATTCCTACCTACGAGCATCTGCATAAGATTTCTTCCTGTCATGTGCCTGCTTCATCCTCTACCTAATTAGCGTTCCCTTATCTATATATAGCTGCATCTCCTCAGATTTCATCAAGGTATGTTTGCTGACATCATCCCAGTGTAGTGGAGACCTATAGGGATGGTCATATAAATCATCGAAGGGGGGCATTGTGATACTCACTTGATAGCTATTATTATATGGAAACTAAGCGAAAGGTAGGTAATGGTCCCACGAGACTTCCCAATCCAATACACAAGGTCCCAGAAGGTCCTCTAGAATCTGCATTATGTGTTCTGACTTCCCGTCTATCTGTGAATGGTATGCAATATTGAAGTTCAACTTAGTGCCTAGTTCTTCTTGAACTGCTTCATAGCTTTGAAGTGAACTCTGGGTCCCTATATGAGACAATGGATGTTGGAACTTCGTGCAGACATACTATCTCCCATATATAGAGGTCATCCAACTCAGAAACTTTCACAGTAGTCTTTACAGGGAGAAAATGAGCTGACTTTGTGAGACAATCTAGTATGACCCATGCAGTGTTGTATCCCTTCCTAGTCCTGGGTAGCCCCACCATCAAATCCATGGTGATGTTTTCCCATTTCCATTCTACAATTTCAAGGGGTTGTAGTAGACCACCTGGTCTCTTGTGCTCGACCTTGATTCTCTGGCATGTCAGACATCTGGACACAAAATCAGAAATATCCTACTTCATGCCTCTCCACCAAAACTAACATTGCAAGTCTTTGTACATCTTAGTTATGCCTGAGTGAACTGTGTACTTTGAACTATGTGCCTCACTGAGAATCTTTGTCTTCACAGTTGATTGCTCAGGAACCCACATGCGGTTTGGGTATCGAAGACCGCCATCGAGACCCAACGATAAGTGTGTGTGAGAGGCTTTCACAGGAGAGATGAAAGTTCTACCAGTTCATTAATAACTTTTTGTGCTTTAACAAGTTCATACTTTAGATCAGACATAATAGAAATATTGTTGGTATGGACACAATCATGCAAAAACTACATCTTCCAACCCACTATATCCTCCATGTTCCTCCACTCAGGAAATGAATAAGGATGCACACAGTGCCCTTTTCCTACTAAGGGTTTCAACGACTACATTTTCCTTACCTGGATGATAGACAATAGTGAAATCGTAGTCCTTTAGATAATTGATCCATCGATGTTGCCACGGATTTAGGTCCTTCTATGTCAGAATGTACTTCAGGCTATTGTGGTCAGTGAAGATGTCAAATGTTGCCTTGTACAAGTGGTGCCTCCAGATTTTGAGAGCATGAATGATTGCAGCAAATTTCAAATTATGTGTGGGATAATTCAGTTCATTAGGTTTTAGCTGTCTAGATGCAAAGGCCACCACATTTCCATTCTTCTACTGGACACATCTTAACCCATTCCTTGAAGCATCAGTGAATATCACAAACCCTTCACTACCAGAAGGTAAGACTAGAACAAGGGTTGATGTCAACTTCTGCTTCAACTCTTGAAAACTAGTCTCACAAGAAACTGAACAGAGGAAATGCTCGTCCTTCTGAGTAAGCTTAGTCATAGGAAGTGCAACTTTGGAGAAATTTGGAATACATAATATCCAGTTAAACCCAAAAAGCTCTAGATTTTAGAAGGATTTCTAGGAGGTTACTAGTCAAGTACAACAGATACTTTGGCGGGATAAATAGATATATTACCCCAAGAAATGACATGCCCAAGTAACATGACTTTATCAATCCCGAATTCACATTTGGATTTTTTTTCATAGAACTTCTGAGATCAAACAATTTAAAGAACTACCCTTAAGTATTCCCAATGTTTCTCTATAGAATTAGAATAAATTAGGATATCATCAATGAAGATGACTGCAAACTCATCAAGATAGGGTTGGAAGACTTTGTTCATCATGTTTATGAATACTCCAGGTGTGTTGGTCAACCCGAATGGCATCACTAGAAATTCATAATGCCCATAACGAGTTCAAAAATTAGTTTTAGAAACATCAGAATCTTTGACTTTAAGTTGATGGTAGCCAGAGCAAAGATCAATTTTGAGAAGACTTTGGCAATGTGAAGCTGATCAAGAGGTCATCAATGCGAGGGAGAGGATACTTGTTTTTAATAATGGCTTTATTCGACATGCAATAGTAAATACACATTCACATAAAATTGTCTTCCTTCTTTACAAAGAGAATGGGCGCACCCCAAGGGGAAACACTAGGATGGATGAAACCTTTATTGAGAAGTTCTTATAACTATTTCTTCAAATCCATAAGCTTAGCAGGAGCCATCCTATACAGTGCCATAGAAATCAGAGTGGTTTCAGGAAGAAGATTTATGGAGAACTCAATGTCTCTATTTGGAGGCAGCCCAGGAAGCTCCACCAAAAATACATCAAGAAAGTCGTGTACCACTTCCAGTCTTTCTACAGGCCCTTTACTAGGAGTGGTCCCTGAGACTAATGTGAGGAAGACCTTACACCCCTTAGAAATGAGCTTTTTAGCTTTAAGAGAGGAAATGATAATATTATTATAGAATCTGCTTCCCCTAGGGATCACCACAGGATAAGAATAAGGCTAAGAGAGAACTATCATCTTGTTTCTACAATCAATTTGAGCATGATACTTGCATAGCCAATCCATACCAAGTATAATATCAAAGTCTTCCATAGTTAAGAGAATGAATTCAAATATCATGTCATGATTTTCAAATTTTAGAGGTAGGACATCCGTTTTCTATAGGGTAGTGAGTATTTTGCCACTAGGAGTAGGCACATCCAGGATATATCCCAAGCCCCTTATATGTAGATGTAACATATATGTCAGATTTTGAGAAATAAAAGTATTTGTAGATCTAGAGACAAATAACACTTTAACAGGATGATGATTTAATAATACAATGCCTACATATGACAATTATGTTATAAGTATTTGAAGTCATTGAACAAGATATTAGATATATGAAAAAAAATTAAGGTTACCTTCAACAAGCTGATTGGGATTTTCCCTAGCCTCCTCTGCCGTGACTGTGAATACTTGGGCATTGAAGTGTCCTTGAGGAGGTGGAACACTCATTGAGGGTTGCCAAGAATAGACAAAGTAGGGCATTTGGCAATGAAATGGCCCTCCATCTTATAGTTGTAGCAGACTTGCTTGGGATGAAGACACACTCCACCATGGTGTCGCCCACAAGTCTTGCACTTCAGGTGAACTATCTTTTGTTGATTTTAGTTGTGATTATGTCCTCCTTTACCTAAACCTCTTCTTTTTCTGGATTCATTGTTGTTATGGCCAAGGTATAACTTTCTAGACTTATCCTCCTCAATGGTGGTTAACCCTAAGTATCCCATGATGGAAGGCTTCTACAAATCCTGTTCCCTTTCCTTCTTGAGGGACATGTCTAGGGCTTCATCTATGATTCTAGGATGGGAGGCTATAACTAGGGTTTTTAGATTGGTGGCAAGGCAGTCGACATAATGTTCATTGAGGCATTCTTCAGTCTTAATAGGTGCATAATGCTCCAAAAGCCCAAACTTTTGGGTGTAATCATCTACTGAGAGACTGCCCTACTTAAGTTCCATGTACATCTTCTCCTTCCTCTTCCTCTCAGCTATAGGCATAAAACGGTAAGTGAAGAGGGTTTTGAAGGCTTCCCACCCCATGTTATATGCTTCTTCTCCCCTACTCCTGTCATAGTTTTCCCACCATATTTTCATCGGGTACTTCTAATTTAAGAAAGGCGTTCTCCACAGAGAGGATCTAGGCATCAGTCTTATCCATGACTTCATGCTGGTCTTCCCCCCAAAAGGTGTCAGGGTTAAGTTTGATGAAATCTATCACTGTCACTTCCTTTTTCCTAGAGGAGCTGGGTTCATGGGTTCCTTTTGTGGCAAGGGTCTCCATGAAGTCTAGTAGGATTTTCTTTTATTCTGCCCACCTTTCTTTTTCCACACTATCAGGATCAAGTACTTCAGAGGTTTTAGGTTCCTTCCTCTTCTTAGAGGATGACTCTTTAGAAGCTTTGGAGTTACAAGTCTTGGGAGGCATCCTAAAATTAGGTGGAACATGTTAGATTTATCATCATTCATCATTATTTTTATCATATGATATTTCATTATTCTCCTTTGTTAATTATTAGTGATCTTAATGTTATGATTTTTGGAGGATACCCTAAAATCCTTATCAGTCGATCCTTAGGACTTTCTAATAGAGTGACTCTTTTCCTAACCTTATATCATAATGGTAAGAGGGGAAATATTTAAAAACAAAGATGAGGGGATTTTTTTTCCTATAGAAGAGATGACAGGGAATATCTATAGATGAGAGGGGTCCTAATTAAGGTATGCCCAAGAAGTAGAGGACATTTTGAATATCATCCAGGTAGACTTATACTGCCATATAGGTAGCCTCGTGATTGTTAAGCTAAGTGGCTCAAAGACTTTAGCTAGACCCATGGTAGATGTTATCCTAAACACCTCCACCCTTCACATCCCTAAGTTAAGGACTATCCTACAATCACAATAGGGTGAATGAAGTGCATGTTACTATGATGTGTGAACATTGGCTCTAAAACCAACTGTGATGACCCCAATTTCTATATAATTTCCTTAGTGACATTAACATATATGAATGCACTCATATCTATAGATGTCAGAAGGGAAAATATAAGAGATTGTGGTAGTCAACTAAAATATGAAAAGGATTCAGATCGTTGTTCACAACATCATTATACAGCCACACAAACAACATTCATTGATAATAATGAAGTCATACATGTTAAAAGGGATAGAAGAAGTGAATAGTTCTATAAAAGGAATTACATAGGATTTAGAACATCCTATACATCATCTAGTAGAAAAGCAACTATCTAACTAAGAAAGAGATAAGCTATCTAACTAAAAAGAGATAAGAATGAAAATCTAGCTAGTCTACCCTCGATGTCCATTTATTTGATAGCTTTAGGTACTTTGAGTTGCTTTATTTGTTCCTTGTACCTAGGAAATACGAGAAATAAAAATCATCAACAAAAAGTTGGTATGTGGTTGTAAACAATGTTACACTATGCTGGAATATTAAAATAGTTGAAGAAAAGAAGGAAGAAAATAAAACATTATTTAATGGTTGAAAATCATGTAAACCCAAGTTATTAATCATATTTCAATGAACATGCATTACTATGGTGAGCTTAGCTCATAACCACATATATTAGTGGGCCCTTCCCCGTGTACCTTGTACTCTAGGGATCTCCCCGTATACCATGTACTCTAGGGAGGTTCTAGTCAATATTAATGCTTTCCCTCTCTTATAGGGAGATTAATGAACACCATCAGTAACTAAATTTCATTTTCTTCCATTCATGTTCTTTATGTTCCAGGCAGAATAATTTCAATACATATTGATATACATCCAAGCAAGTTTTAAATGCAAGCAAGTATTCATAGATATATCATCCAAAAAAACTAGTATTATAATTATATCCATGTACCTCAGATCTCAAATTTGAATTTCTGCAAGTCTAGATTAAGAAAGTAGATCACCCTTAAAGAGAAACATGGACCTAATGTCATTGTGGGTTCTCATCATCCCATATTAGGGTTTGATCTTGATTTAGGGTGACTTTCCTTCCTATGATTAGATTAGGGATTTATCTATTAATCTTTATATGTGATCATAAGATCTCACAGAAAGGTACACCTATCAATAGTACTAATAGCACAAACAATGATGGACATCTTGATAGTAGCCAAGCCTTTTCTATTTTCCTTTACTTTCTGATTAGATATATAGTGTGTATTTTTGCATGTCTGGGAATTGAAGATACTTGAAGATCGTAGATGCAATGTTATATACTTTATCTTGTTAACAAAAAAAGAAGTACACATAGGGCTAATAGGCATTAATTTTGACTAAAATATACTGGAAGGAAAAGACGTATGCTAAACAAATTAACTTTTGTCGAATTAAACACAGTCACTAGTAAAGAAATGACATAACTTGTCGATTATTTTTATCATATCTGGTCAATTATAAACTGGAAAATAAGTGGGCGACACTAAAACTCAATATGTAATTTGTCAGTTCTTTTGGCAAAACACAACTGACACCATACATATATATTGTCAATTCCACGTTACAACCAAAAAATTAGGACGAAAATGTACACTCCCTTGGCAGTTCCTTATCGGCTATTCCAATTAGAACCGACAAGGAAATGCTCAATTTGTCACCGACTTATAAGGAACCAATGAGGTACTGCTCAATTTGTAGTATGTTTCTTATATAATAATCGATGATGTTTTAGTGTATGAATAGTGGAAGAAGGGACTTGTCGTTGCTTTCTTTCACAAAACTGAAGAAGTATGTATATGTAGCCAGTTTCATATGAAATAATTGACAACATATGTGCTTTTTATATAGCAAATCTACATACCTGTTGTTCGAATGCTAGCCTTTTTGAAGCATACAGTTCATTAGAACTACAAGATCTGCAACATGCCAATAAACTCATAAGAAGAAATAAATATATTTAAGCTCCATTGATTCAGCTTAATATTCTATTCATGTTCACTTTAGTATACACATATATACATGAACTCACAACTCAATTGATTTAGTTCTCAGTCACACATTCAATTTCAAACATATGGACAAATGCACATAAGAAAGTGGACTCGATAACATCCATTCCCCCTCATGCACTTCACATTTAATTCGCACACATATATGCATGAACACATATACACATAAGTTGCGATAGAGTTTAAACCCACATGTATAATATATAAAACAAAATATTGACATCAAAGTTTGAATACAATTATCAATAAACCATCCTAATTATATAATAAGTTTACATGCTTGATGAAGTAGTTTTCCCTATCTTCACATAGGTCATTCAGTTGCTCCAACGTATAGTCTTCAGTAGTGTTAAAAATCTACAAAGGAAATGAGACATAATTCTAATTCAATTTCATTGTTTCCATTATCAAATAAGACTACATCATTAATTATGATAAAAGACTAGTAACGATACCTTCACTATACATTTGATATATAGTAATGTGTGTCTGACAATGTTGTCCATGTACAACATCATGTAATATCGGAATGTCCAATCACTATCTTATACATGACATCATAATAAATCTAAATAAGCAGAGTTGGTAATGTATACACATTTGAGTTAACACTCCTCCAAGATATTGATTTATTTTTTGTATCTACTTTCCCTCTACCTCTATGGAATGCTTTCATACCCCTATAAGTTAAATTAACAAATATGTTGCATTATTAAACTAACATATGATGCAAACATTAACAAATATGTTGAACATGAAAAAATATACTTATGCATGAATAGGAAATTTTATTGGGTATCCCTCATTTGGTATTATATATATATATATATATTCAAAGGATCAAGGAAATACATAATATAGATCTCAAGAACAATCACTAATAATTTCTAAAGCTTATTTCTAAGTGAATAGAAGGAAAATCAAATATAAGTGAAATTCTACAAGAATTGCATATTCATAAGTTAGAAGTATAAACAACAAGCCCAAAAATTACACAATGTTGAAGGGAGCTATGATCACGGTCTTGGAAGCACCAAAAACATTCATTGTGGTAGTCACATAATCAGTTACGCCACTCAAAACTCTAACTATATCACTAATAATTGATGGTATTAGAAATGCCGCATTGAATAATCGAGACCAACCAGCCATTCAATACAAATTAGTGAACATATATATGCAATAATCAATTAATATATAGGAACCAATAATAAAACATGAATTTCTCACATATAATGAGTTATTCAGCCTCAATATATTCAAATTTATATTAATATTTTTTAAGTTGTTAATGATGAAATAGCTCAGAAACATCTGTAAACACCATAATAGTGTTGCGATCTATACCTATGACCTCCTCCTAAAGGCTGATTACCATGGCATTTGATGGATCTGTACTGTCTAACCATAGTATCAACACCTTGCAATTAGGGTCTAAGGAATCAAACAACTGCTACGGAATAAAATGTGGGGGCAGAAGCTTTAAAACCCTAGGGGGCTTCTTAGTTGTTGTGGTATGCATGCATGTATTCTCATATTAGCTTCCAATTATATAAAAATTCAATATTCATTTATCATACCTTAATAAACACAACAAGCCATTTGGGCCAACCAGTATAGTCGCCTTCTAGCTCTCGAATTGTGAGGGCATCAGGGTGCTCGTATGGGAGTGATGTTTCTTTCAATACTAGAACGACACCTATGACGGACACATGGACAAGATTAGTGGGAAGGGTAACACCATGAACCATATAATAGTGTGGAAGAACCTCACCATTTGCCATGATGTTGTATGACGGAACATCAAAGCCAAGACGACATTTTCTAGCCACCTAAAAAATTGTGAAACACAACATGGTCATAATATTATAAATCATTTTTGGGCGTAGTAGTAATACATGGTTATAATATTTCTTAGCCTCACAATGCATGTGTATATTCTTTTTTCCCTAGATGTTAAGTTTTACTGATTAGTCACTTTTAAGGATATATACTTGGAGCTAGTTGAGCAAAGAAAGGAGGGAAAATTCATCCCTCTGGGCACACACGTTGAATTGATTGTTGCTCTAGGGACGGAAGAGCATCATGGATGTCTTAGGGCCATGGGAGTTTGGTTTGGGCTGAAATATTTTTCACCTCATCCCAACATAAGTGCAAATCTACCAAGAAAGGAGGAATGGACTATGAGGAGGTGAAGAGATTGATAGCTACATTTTTTGAGCAATTTAAAGCTTTAGAGGCAGCACAATCTCTTTCAATTGTCACAAATCTTATACAACAACATGCCCAGGAGGGTGTTGGGAATACTCCTTCTGAGCTAGTTCTAATATTAGTCTCCTACTTTTCACTTGTAGGAGTATTACATGGTCTCGTACAAAAATGATTTACAGTGTTGTTTACACTTGCATATACATTCTCCCTTGACATAGGTTTAGGGGCACGCCATTCCTTAGTTGAGTAATTGAACATTTTGTGCAACTTTTGGTAAGGATGTGGCTTTTGCAAAACCTTTGACGAACATGATATATAGTCTTAAGACCATGATTTTTTAATATGAAAATAAATATTTTCTTGACATATAGGACATGTCTTGGTTCCTTTTATGCAATATCCAGACAAGTTCCCATAAGTTTGAAAGTGACTAATAGTGCATAACAACTGCAACACCCCAATTTTCATATCACAAGAGTGGAAGATTTTTTTTAGTCACAAACATGATACATCACAATAAAAATAGAAAGAAACCAACACAACTTACAGTACATATTCTCATAAATTCATAGAAAAAGGAACTCTATCACATCACCATATACAAAAAAACTTAACATTATAATATTACCTTATACAAAACTAATATCAAAACATGGACTATGTAGATGCCCCCCCAAGAAAACCTCCTAAAGTTTAAGAAGCATCCTTTTGGCATGAATATCTCCTGAAGTTTTGTACCTACAGAAATCTTAACCCTAGACATGCACAAAAGGAAAACCTAGGTTAGAGTAAGTGACATTGAATTTCTAATAAGATATATATATAAACATGATGTGACTGAAAGCTGAACTACAATGAAAGTTGTAAACTTATATTGAATCATGTGTCTTTTATTTATGTCTTTTATCTGATTCGTGTCCACCATTATATGATAAGTCCTCCTGAATTGGCATATTTATGCCCTACTTCATACCAAAGAACCTCTGAATTGGCATTACATGCTTCTGAATGACAATGAGGTGTCTCTAAATTGGTGTAGCTACGCCCTACTTGGTATCGAAATACCGTTGAGTGTGGAGTAAACACTCCTATAAATTGCCAACATATGCCTTTGAGTTCTCCCAAGAGTAACTGAATGAGGACTTATCATATAATGTCATATGTAAGGTTTTGACTTATTTATCTTAAGTCTAAACTTACTTAATTCTTAATCTGAACTCAAACGAAATATTGATAACTAAACATTTACTGAATTATGAATCTAAACTAAAACTAAATATTGATATATAAGCATTTACTTGATTTTGAATCTGAACTTATCTTGTATTGAAATAGAATACTGATAACTAAATTGAATTTTGATTTTGAACTTGTTTTATACTGAAACTGAACACTGATAATTGAACTGAATTCTGATTCTGAACTTATTTTATACTAAAACTGAATACTGATAAATGAATTAAATTCTGATTCTGAATCTATATTCTTAAATTTTGAATTCATCCTAAATCTAAATCTAAGATCTTATATACTTATGAACTAAATTGATCTTATTTAAGAGTCCTTATTTAATTACATTCATAAGACGTGACTTAATATGATCTTTCAGTCATATAAAGGATATCTAAAATTTGGGTCTAAACTTGAGGAAATAAACTAAACTAAATGTAGAAATACTAAGTAACTGAAGATAGAATAGGTATCAAATATCTGGAATATGATGTTCTAACAGGATAAGTCAATCCTTGTATGGTCTCATTGCACAAAGCATTATTAAATATGAACTAAGCATGAAATATTAAATGTCTAAAAGTAACTTAACCTCTATGTTACTGTATAGGAACATGTAGGTTGAATCAAGATAATAATAAAATTCAATGGACATGACCCACTTACCTCATTGGAAGATATTCTTAATGTAGTCTGGATTCCTTATTCCATAACATAATCACTTGGACATCAACAAATTTCTATAAGTCCACATATATTCCATATTTCTATTTCTATATCTCAAAACACATCAACTTGAGATCCTAAACTAGCTTAGGGTTATTACTATGACAAAAAAAAACACTGATCAAAATTCATAATAAAACCTTAGCATTGAACATACATCAAAACTTGCATTATGTAACTACTATAATCTTTACACACAAATAAGTCAAAAATCATTGTATGCACTAATATGAGCACATATACATCATATATTGGGAGTAAGCCTCAGATATGATAAATAATAACCTCCATGAATTACTTATGATATCGAAGAAAAATATAATTAAAATCATTCTCCTTACCAAATAATGCATGCATCACATGTTGTCTCACTAATCATAAGCAATTATCGTATATAATAGCCACATAGGCTCAAAAATCATATACTGATATAATTATACATAAAACTCCATAAAAGATTAGAAACAATAAGAAAAATGTATATTATAGTTTAGGTAGATATCTCTAAGTGGTTCGTTGTGAAACATTGGGTGAAATATCCATAATATCCTTATTAGTGTTTACATCAAAAGTCTAGATAAAACTTAAAATCAGGATGATCAGACTTTGGAATCATGTATATCATATAAAAATACACTTATTACAAAAAAATCATTCATTTCCAAAGTCATTTACTATTTTTAGTACTGAATATATAACTATCATATCTTTTAGTAATCAAATTGTAATAATAATCAGACGCCCAAAACACTATCTAAATGTATTTTCTTACGAAACTAAACATCATTAGCTTTCCATACATGTCTTATTTGACTAAAAAAATGGATTTTTCTATTCAAAGATATGAATATTTGAATAATCACCTTATCAAAGAACTAATGGCCTATCACATAAGATCCAATGGATGACATGAATACATGATCTCAGCCTTAATCCCTAGTGGATCCAAGAGGAAGGCATGTCTCCTTCTCCTGCTGAAAAGGGGTTACTTCCCATGTTTTACCTCTGATCCCCATGTCTGTGTCGTCGGCTCCGAATGCAACATGGTGCATTCCGATGCTCCCCGTCACTCTGACAGACATGGCACCCTAGGGTGCCTCCACTTCTGGGTGCAGCCTAGGAAAGGTCAAAGAACTAAGTCCTGCAACCCTAGTCGCCGCTTCTACTTGTATCTGCCTCTTCACCATGCCCAACCCATGGATTAAATTGAACCCTACTATTTGAAGTTGACATCAATTTCTCTTCAGTAAAATGAGATTTTTATAGCCTCTAATCCACAAGATTTCAAGTAGGGTTTCCTGTATTAAGGGACTCTATAGCGGCCGTATTTCAAAAGTGTGGATTCTCTAATCCGCAATGGACTGGAGTCACCCCCTTTCTTATTTTTATTTACTTTTTTTGAAAAAAAAGTCAAAATAAAAGAAATATTTATATAGCCTAGCTCATAGCTCCATATGATTCTAAATTTTAGTAGAAACACTAAATTATCATCATCTTTACATTAACATGATTTTAGTTCAAAATTAACTATATAGACATTCCAAACATGTATTTTAAATAAAAAAGGATAATTATTAAATTAATTACCTAGGCCACTAAATATATCAAAATCATCTTAAATTTATTCCACCATCTAATATCCTAATTACTAATCTACTAAAAATATTTTTATCATTTAATAAGACACTAAATACTCCATTCTTAATTGGTACTCCAAGGACGTATTTGTAAAACCTAATTGCCCCAATTGGACTAGATTTGGGCTCTAGGTAGAATAGCCCATTAATTAGTCTTTTAAAGGGTTCATGAGTTTAATTGTATTCTAAATCATGAAACTAAATCTTGAATCAATATAATTTCTCAATTGGAGCTATTGTATGGAACATGTGATCAATATTGATTAGTTACATAACATGAAGATCTAAGCTAGGTCTAGGGCCCAACCATGAACTAGACTCATATATTTCCTTGAGTATTTTATTTTGGTTGTCACCTCAATCATAAAATTAAATATCATATCCCTAGACTTAAAGGATATTACTAATGGTCTTAATTACACAAAAGATTCTCTCTACATTCTTTTTCCATAAACTCCAAATATCATGAAAATGGGATGAAACTTTTTTGTAAGCGGAAATCTATTCCATATTGATGTCATCAATAATTTAATCATATACTTTCCAAGTTCCAAAGATTAGAGTGTGACAATACTACCCACCTTTTTGGGAATTTTGTCCTCAAAATTCAGCTAAATTATAGGAGGCTACCCACCTTAGGGTTTCACATACCTTACATATACCAACTCTTCATGATCATCATAAAAACTCTTAGAAACCTTTAAAGTATGACCTTAGATATCTAACATCCTTGTCAAACATATCATGTATAGACAACTTAGAAATATGTAGGAAAACGTTAAGCATAAACAACTATTCTTTGATTACTCTTAATTGTTTTTGTTAACGTATTTTGCTCTAGAGACCTGTACTTTGGTACCTTGGTCTCATGACCTACACTAAGGGCTTACATCATTTTTCTTGAGTTGTCCTGTACTAAGGCCTGGGTCTAATTCCATAATCTCATTTCACATCATCAAATATGATCTTATTTGAATATTAATGTATTTTGACCTCATGGTCTTACCATCATCTTAAATCGTAATACATGGATCCAATCTTGGAAACATAATCATGACTTAATGCATTCCAATATTATATCTTATCATGTATTTCATTCTTAGATCTTAATCATTCTAGAATTCTTATTAACATGTCTCTACATAAGATATTAGACACAGTAAGGATATATTAATGAGAGTATGAAAATATTACTTTCATGCCTTAACTTAATATCTTAAAATATTGGATTAGAGAAATCATGAAAGTCTTATTTCAAAAACATGTAAATATTCTGAGCTTAATAAGTGAGTACTCATGGGGATAGGCCACATACTTTGGTCTGTAAAACAATCCCATGCTAAAAGCATTTAGACTTCCATCTTCTCTAATTATATACTAGACTATTAGGTCAAACTAACCTTTCTAAGGGTATGAATATCTGAGTCCTTATTATTTCTTAGACGATAAGAGTCATTAACCATCTTATTATGGGTTACCAACACTCCAAACACTATGGTCAAGTATGTAGTTCATCTTTCCTCTTAAGGGACCAAGCAAGGGTTTTTAAGATTGTAGAGGATGTTGTTTGTTGGTCCTCTATCATGATCTTCTACTTGCAATTAGTGAGTCATATATGGTGATTTCTCCACAACACCTTACATCGTAGTGCTTATTACATTAATGACCATTTTACAACAATGTCCACTTATCTTTGGGAAACAAAAACTTGCATTACTCTTTTAATATTACTGAAACTAACCTTCTTCATCTAATCATGATTCTATACGCCAAGTGAGCCCAAGATACCAAGAGTCATCACTCCCTCATCAAACTGATCCTTATTCTGAGCAATATGAAATTAATCTTAGTCGAGCAACTTCTCTGGGCTCTATCTGGTGCAAAACTTAACTAAAACCCAATATTTTAGTGATCCTAGATGATTGATCCATATCTTGTATCACCATATGCTTACCTTAAGCTTACACTCAACTAATAATATTATCCTCTAGACTTTTCCTTAACAACCACCATGATTCAACTTTGGAATGCAATTCCTCCTTGAGATAAATGTCCTAGGGCATAAAGAGTTCTCTAGTTCTCATCAAGAATAGTAAGAGAAAGGACCTCATTTCATCCTTATTCTTATTCCACTATAGACAAAGTCACTTATCTATTTCAAAATTTCTAACCCTAGTATGTATTCTAAGGTTCTAATAGGTATGCAATTAGGTTTAGGTGACCATAAACCTCAAAATTTTTGTGTCAATCTTTTTGTTTTTTACCTCTTGATGCATGTTGACCGGTCATACATCTGAAAGTGCATGTCTTATCATATTTATACCATCTAACAGTACACGTATCCCATACCATATGCAATAAGAAGTTCGAGACAAGCATAATAAGTTTACATTTATGCATATAACATCACCTCTACAAAACCTCATAAGCTTGGGTCCCATACCACAAACATGTGATAAAAAGAGAGGGCATAATATGCATAGATCTAAAGTTAACATAAAAAGTCTAAATCATCTAGAAACTTATCTTAATACATACCTTGCCATTGCATGACTATACCTCTAATCCAAATTCTTCTATCTTTCACTCACTTCTTCTATAACTGAGACTACTAAATGTCCTTCTAAATCTATACTCTAGTCTCACTTGGATCCTACTAGAAATCCAAACTAAGAATATGAGAATTTGACTAATAGACATCTACATTATTGCTCTGATACCATATTTTACACCCCAATTTTCATATCAAATGAGTGGAAGCAATTTTTTTAGTGTTACAAACATGATACATCACAGTAATAATAGAAAGAAACCAACAAAATTTTGTGTACATATTCTCTCAAGTTCTTAGAAAAAGGAACTGTATCACATCACCATCTACAAAAGTAACTTAACATTATAATACTACCTTATACAAATCTCATATCAAATCTTAGACTATGTAGATGGAGTCCCACCAAGAAAACCTCCTAAAGTTGTAGAAGCATCCTTTTGTCATGACTATCTCCTAAAGTTCTATACATGTGGACATCGCAGCCATGCACAAAGAGAATCCTAGGTTAGAGTAAGTGGCATTGAATTTCTAATAAGATAAACATAAACATGATGTAATTGAAATAAAAGTTGTACACTTGTATTTAATCCATGTGTCTTTTATTTATGTCTTTTATCTAATTTTTGGCCACCATTTTATGATAAGTCCTCTTGTATTGGTGTGTCAATGCCCTTCTTGGTACCAAAGTACTTCTGAATTGAAATTACATGCCTCTGAGTGACACTGAGGTGTCTCTAAATTGGTGTAGCTATGCCCTACTTGGTTATGAAGTACCTCTGAATTGGAGTAAATACTCCTACGAATTGGCAACATATGTCTCTAAATTGTCCCAAGACTAACTGAATGAGGACGTATCATATAATGTCTTATGTAAGGCTCTGACTTATTTATCTTTACTCTAAACTTACTTCATTCTTAATCTAAAATAAAATTTAATATTGATAACTGAACATCATTGAATTTTGAATCTAAACTGCAACTAAATATTGATAACTAAACATTCACTGAATTCAGAATCTGAACTTTTTTATATTAAAACAAAATACTGATAAATGAACTGAATTCTAATTTTGAACTTATTTTGTACTAAAATTGAACACTAATAACTGAACTGAATTCTAATTCTGAACTTATTTATACAGAAACTAAATATTGATAATTGAACTGAATTTTGATTCTAAATTTGTATTCTTAAATTCTGAATTCAACCTAACTCTAAATTGAAGATCTTATATACTTATGAACTGAACTGGTCTTATTTAGAAGTCCTTATTACATTAAATTCTTAAGACATGACTTAATATGATCTTTTAGTCAAATAAAGGATATTTGAAATCTGAGTCTAAACTTTAGGAAAAAACTAAAATAAATGTAGAAATACTAAGTAACTGAAGTTATCTTAGGTATCAAACATCTAGAATATGATGTTCTAATAGGATAACTCAATGCTTGTATGGTCTCATTGCACAAAGCATTATTATATATGAACAAAGGATGAAATACTAAATGTCTAAATGCAACTTAATCCTTAATTTATTCTATAGGGACGTGTAGGAGGAATCAACATAATCATGAAATTCAATGGATATGACCCACTTACCTCTTTTGAGGTTATTCTTAATGTAGTCTGGATTCCTTGTTCCACAACATAATCACCTGGACATCAATAAATGTCTATAAGTCCATATATATTACATATTTCTATTTATATATCTCAAAATCCATCACCTTGAAATCCTAAACTAGCTTAGGGTTATTACATAGACTAAAAACAATGCTGATCTAAAATCATAACAAAACCTTAGCATTGAACATATATCAAAGCTTACATTATATAACTACTATAATCTTTATACTCAAATAAATTAAAAATCATCATATTCGCTAATATGAGCATATACAACATATATTGAGAGTAAGCATCGAATATGATAAAATATACTAACCTTGGTGAATTACTTATTATATTAGAGGACAATATAATTAAAACATTTCTCCTTACCAAATAATGCACAAATCACTTGTTGTCTCACTAATCCTAAGAAATTATCGTATATAATAGCCGCTTAGTCTCAAAAATCATATACTTATATCTTTATAATAAAACTCCATAAAAACATTAGAAATAGTAAGAACAATGTATATTAAAGTTTAGGTTGATATCTCTGATTGGTTCATTGTGAAACATTGGGTAATATACCCATAATGCCCTATTAGGGTTTACATCAAAAGTCTGGATAAAACTTAAAATCAAGATGATTAGACTTTGGAATCATTTATATCATATCAAAATACACTTATTATAAATTAATCATTAATTTCCATATCCGTTTACTAATTCTAGTACTTAATACATTGAAATCTTATATCTTTTAGTAATCAAATTGTAATAATAATCAGACATCCAAAACAACTATCTAAATGTATTTTTATAAGATACTAGACATCGTTAACTTTACATACATGTCTGAGTTGCTACAAATGGAGTATGCTATCCAAATATATGAACATTTGAAGAATCACCTATCAAGGCACTAATGGTCGTTCACATAAGATCCAGTGGATGACAGGGATCCTTGATCTCAACCTTAATCACAAGTAGATCTAGGAGGAAGGTGTGTCTCCTTCACACGCTAAAAAGGGGGGTACTTCCCCTATTTTTCCTCTGATCCCCCAATTCGTGCCACCCCCAAATGGAGCATCCCCAAACTCAGCTTTGCATGCAACACGACACATGCCGAAGCTCCCCATCACTCCGACAGACATGCCACCTTAGGACACCACCGCCTCTGGGTGCAGCCTGGGGAAGGTCAAAGAAGTCAGTCCTGCAACCCTAGCTGCCACTGCTACTTTTAACTACCTCTTCACCATTCTCTTCCCATGGATTCAACTGAAATTGTAGTGTTTGAAGATGACAATCCTTTCTCTTCAATAAAATGAGGTTTTTATAGCCTCTAATCAACAAGATTTCAAGCAGGATTTCCTGTATTAAGGGACTCTGTAACGACCGTGTTTCACATGTGTGGAATTTCCAGTCCATGATGGATTGGAGTCGCCCCTTCTTTTATTTATTTATTTACTTATTTTTTTGCAAAAAAATCCATATAAAAGAAATATTTATATAGCCTAGATCATAGCTCCATATGATTCTAAATTTTAGTAGAAACACTAAATTATCATCATCTTTACATTACCATGATTTTAGGTCAAAATTAATTGTGTAGACACTCCAAACATATCTTTTAAATAAAAAGGATAGTTATTAACTTAAGTACCTAGGCCAGTAAATATATCAAAATCATATGAAATTTATCCCACCATCTATATATTCTAATTACTAATCCACTAAAAATATTGTGAGCATTTATTATGACCACTAAATATTCCATTCTCAATTGGTACTCCAAGGACCTATTTGTAAAACCTAATTGGCCCAATTGGACTAGAATTGGGCTCTAGGTAGAATGACCCATTCATTAGTCTTTTAAAGGATTCATGAGCTTAATCGTGTTCTAAATCATGGAACTAAATATTGAATAATTATAATCTATCAATTGGAGCTCCTATCTAGAATATGTGATCAATATTTCTTAGTTACATAACATGAAGATCTAAGCTAAGTCTAGGGCCGAACCATTAACTAGACTCATATATTTCCTTCAATATTTTATTTTAGTTGTCACCTCAGTCATCAAATTAAATATCATATCCCTAGACTTCAAGGTTAATACAAATGGTCTTTATTACACAAAATATCCTCTCTACGTTATTTTTCCATAAAATCCAAATATCATGAAAATTGGATGAAACTTTATGGTAAGAATAAATCTATCGCATATTGATGTCATCAATAACTTAATCATGTACTTTCCAAGTTCTAAAGATTAGAGTGTGACAACAACATAGCACATAAACCCAACATCTCTCCACACAAAGCATCATAAGTCATCACACCTTCTCCCAAGAGTTTCCTTAGGTCATCAAATAGAGGTTCAATGTAAAAATCAACATCATTGCCAGGATGTTGGGGCCCGATATCTGCAAGGACAACATGATGTATTCTTCATACACAACCATGAGTGAAGATTGTATCAACATTCATGATAGGACAAGTTCTATGTTTTCTACTTAATGTTCCATATGGATTCATCCCATATGTACAAAGTTTGAGTCTTAAATTCCTAGCTTCTTCGTCAGATTTAGGGTACAATAAATCAATCTTCTTCCATTTAGTGAAACACACACATGTTGTAGCATACAATTATTATTTTTCTTTACCTATGCATGCCAAGATAAATTTTCTGCATCTATGTTATTAGAAGACAAGCATTGAAACTCTAGTATCATATACATGTACCATATCACCTTGGAAGGAGACTAAGTTATGGTCTTACCTGATGTCATCCTTTGTACCTAGATGCCCCACATTTCAAGCATTATTTCATATTGATATAGTCCTTATGAAGCATCACACATTCATTTGGGTATGTGTGTATCTTCTTAACCTCCAATCTCATCAGGCACAACATCTTTTTCATTTCATATGTTGCTATTGGAAGCTTGTTGCAATGATTTGGATATGGCATCCATGAACATCCCATTATATGATTAGATGGGAGATGAGCAGCTCATCAGTTGTTAGCTAACAAGTTAATTTTAAAATAAAATATGTTAGAATTGAACCCTTATCATCAATTAGCATTCACATTGATGAGTGTGTACCACCTATCCCATTCTTGAGCACTATATCTCACTGGTAAGTATGTAATGCATGTTTTCTTTCAATAAACTTTGGTAGCATTTCCCACAGTTCTTCAAGTAAACTGATATAGATGGACAAATACCCACCCTACATATGTACCCAGAGAATGGAATGGGAAATGTCTTCAAAATTTATTGAAATTGAACACACATTATACACTTAAATCCTAAGTGATATGAAGTGATCAAGGACAATTCCAACTCAGTGACTATCTAAGATTTACTCCTAATGAGTAAATCTTGGGTGAGCGTCTAGGCCAATAACATGGTTTAGAAATTAGGGTTAGAATCTAGGCTTTATATATTAGAGTTCACATAATAGTGTTTACATATTAGGGTTTAGAAATTATGGTTTATATTTTAGGATTTAGATTGTTCTCTACAACTCAGGCACATTAAGCTGGGCTCGCACATATTATTCAAAGAAAACAAACCTTATATTCAAACAAACCAAATAACCAATTTTAAACAAACTCATATTCATAGAAAATAACTCTAAACAAACTAATATCTATTATAAATGCATTTTCATCACAGTTAGTAAGAATTAATCCATTTTTCCTACATATATGTGTTGAAACTAGATTTTGAAGGGGGGAGATGCGTGAGATACCTTTGGAAGAGGCAGCGGGGGCATTAGAACCACAAGGAGTAGGAGGAGGAACAGGAGTAGTAGGCAGTGGCAACACCATGCCAAGTAGGAGGAGGAGTTGCTGTAGAGGAAGTAGGAGGAGGTGGATGTGTCAGTATCAGTGAAGGAAGTAGAAACAATGTCAGTTGGAGGAGGTGACAATTGGAGGAGGAGAAGTATTTGGTGGTTCTAAAGGAGGAGGAGGCACTGAGTAGTGGCATCGAAGGAGGAAGTAGTCAACAGTGGCAGTTGGCTATCACAGTTGTGGCTGACGGACGACCTGGAGGCATATGAGTACAATGAGGAAGTGGAATTGGGGGCTATTGACCAGTACTAGAGCAATTAAGGGCCGGTGGTTGAAAAGAAATCATCATTCTTCAGAGAGATTTCTCATGGGGAGGGTAAAGAACAATTTTTCATGGGGTTAAGTAAAAGATTCCACATAGGTTATTATAAAAAATGAAGGTGTAACTTATATCGTCGGTTAAATTAGAAAAACTGCAAAAAAACTTCTTTCCACACGAATGTATATTTTCAGTCAGTTATGACACCTATGTCGTCGGCTTCATTCATTACAAGCGCCCATCATATTTGAGGGGGTTTTGCAGGATGTTTGGCGTGTTCCCTTTCTTTTTAGTTACTGTCTGTGAAGCTGACTATGTGGAATCTAAGAGTTATCCTTCTATCTAGTTAGTAATTTACCACAAACCTAGGAGGTATGGTTTTTGGAGGGAAGTGAAATGTTTCTAAAAAATTGCGTGAAATTATATTTTCAAGGGAGCTCTATTTCGTCAGTTTCTTTATGAACCAACTAATGAGATAAATAAAGCACAACCCATGTTTTCTCACCTGAACAATCATGGTAGCCTTCTTTAAGGAACATGCTAGATATGTTATACCATCAGTTTCCCTTAAGAAATGACTACATAAGTCATATCTATAGTACTGAGTGTCCAGGAAGAAAAAGATCCCTAAAATAATAAGAAAAGGACAAAAGGAATGATAACACTTAATTACATCGCTAATACGACCACCATCGCTAGGATCCTTCTCAATCTTACATGTGAGAAACAAGGTTCTTGTTATAACATAGTTTTTCACATGTATTTACATATTTGAAATGTAAATATTTTAATAATAAGGATAAATTAGAAACTTGATGAGCTTTGTTTTAAAAGTATGGATTTCATTTTCAAATTTTCCTTTATAATGGTTTTGTGGTTTTTAGTTATTTCAATAGTGCAATAATGAAAATATAAAATAGAAGAAATAAAATTCAATAATAAGTTAATTACAAAAGGGAATGGGTAATTAATAATATACATATGTAATTTTGTGGAATATTCTAGAAAAGTGGTGTTGAAGTCTGCTAATGGTTTTGTTTTATTTTCACATTGTTCCTAATAAGAAAAGTAATCGAAATAAGAGATATGTAGAAGGTAGAAAGAGAAAAGAATTGATTGGAATTCCTAAATAATGAAATAAATAGGGAGACTTGGAGACTACAAAAAGTACTTTTAACCTTATTATTTTAGTATCCAATCTGGCCCACATCAAAAAAGGTAATTAAGACTTTCCTTTAAAATTTTAGATTAGAAAGATAAAATAAGAGATATATATATATATACATATATGGAATTTATTAGAATTTCATAAGTGAATGAATAAATGGATGTATGTATTGAATGTCACATATCCATTTCATATTATAACTACACCCATATCTTTTAAAATCTCATGTGGCTTGACAGTTGTTGATTCTGAATCTAACGATGAGTGTGTCATCACTACTACAGAATGGGGATACAATGTCAGTTATATTTTTGCAAAAAAACCAACAGTGTTATTTTTCCCTTCAGTTATAGGTGGGCAACCGCTGTGGATTTCCCATTGAGAAAATAGGGGTTGTGCTTTTTTTATTGTCGGTTTGTTTTCAAAGCAACAGATGCCATATATCACCCATAAAATTAGAATTGTGCACAAAATTTTTGGGAGCATTTCATTTACCTCCAAAAAACATATACCATCAGTTTATTCTAGTGCAACAACCAGGAGAAAAAAATGCACACAACACATGCCTCGTGGGAATCAATTGTCCTTTATTGTTGGTGCTTTCCTTAGTGATCGACGAGGAAGATGTTCGCGCCATATGACCCACGAAAGTTTCCCCACCCCCACATCATATTTATCGGTGGTTCATTTATAACAAACTGACATCTTATATCTTACTTAACCCCATGTTAAACCTTTCCCTCCTAATTATATCCTACCCTATGAATTTCTCTGAAAACCTACTCCGGAGATTTCTCTCATGTTGCTCCGCCTCTAGTTCCTCTGCCTCCAGCTCCTCCTCACATGAATGAATCCT